>OZ018335.1:29728999-30328999 GCA_963969495.1 Ceratothoa steindachneri
AGACCAAGATCGGCACGTCTTGCCCGAGGCACCTTCTGGCGTGGAGGCACAGATCAAGTCCAAAGTCACTAGAGCAGAGCCTCTATTACGTCGATGGCTCTCATTCCGCTGGCTCCAAGTGCATTTAAGTTATTCACTCCACTGATGGCAGCAACATGCTCCGTCAAAGGAGAGTTTTAGCTATATTGGCCGGTACAGAACATTCTGGTGAATACGGCTGACCCTTCCGAGTCGGCCAGGATTAGTAAGTGCCCTTAAGACACTCAATGGCTTGCCGGTGAGTGTGACGCGCACTCTACCATGAATTTCGTGAAAAGAGTGGTTTATGCGATGAAATTGGGATATTCTCCCTTCGAATACATCACCGAAGAGCTGGTGGCTGACCAGGGAACAGTCAAGTTCGAGCATGTGATGAGAAAATAGGGAGAGGCCTCAAGACCAACCCCTATATATTCATCACGTTTGATTGAAACGAGTTCCCTGAATCGATACGCGCGGGTTGGTATCGCTAGCGCGTGAAGACATTCGTGCAACTGCCGCGGAAGTGCTACCACTGTCACCGCTTCTGCCATATAAATCAATCATGTAGACGAGCAATGTCGGGTTTATCCGAAGTTTGTGTAAGTTGTTAATGGGCTGTGTACGATAAGTCTTAATTGTGTATGGCCAAGTGTACCAAATGTGTGGAGCTTCACCCTGATTCTTCAAAGCAATGTGACGCGTATTTCCTGAAGAATGAAATCCTGGCCCTTCATGCTCCACATCGTCTCTCATTCTGCGAGGCTTTGACTTGGGCCTGGCGCACACAGCGCTACCTGGGACCTCTTACGCCTCAAAATTTAAAAAATACATACTCTGCTTCTTTCCCTTCCAGGCCAACGATCACTGTCCCTTCTGCGCCCATTTGGAAGACTTGTGCACGATCTACCCATTCCGTACGCTCCTCTCGTGGCACAAAGGGTTCACACCCAGCTTCGACTAAAACCAGGGCTCACCCAGCGTGAAGGTGGTCATGAGGCTATATTTGGGACTCATAAATCTGTCCATCGAAATGAAAACACCACCGAATAAGCTACGGCCCATACGCCCCTAACCAAGTCTAGACCGGGCAACTCGGAGAGGCGGGACAGTCTAAAAGAAGGACCACCGTCTCCAAAGCCGCTCTAAGCAAAAGGTTTCGAGGCGGAGGAAGGAAAAATCTCGAATAAAGAGCCCAACCTCTCCGAATAAGTCCTTAGAGAAGAGAGCGCCTTCAGAGTCTTTCTCCGCCAAAAGCTCCAAGAGTTCTGCCTCCGGCTATTAATACCAGTTTTAGGTATTAGGTATTCAAAGGGAAAAAATTAAAGTGATAGACTTTATTGCTTAAAGATTTAGTTATAACTTTCCTTTCTCTATCCATAAGCATCAATGAATAAGAAATAACTGAAAAATACAATAACCTTTTCAATTCATTAAAATATATCCATAATGAAAATAAACTTTGCTCAAGCAAAAGGTTTATGGCAATAAATTTTAAGGAAATATTTTTCAAACTAAAACTGATTATATTATGGTAAGAAAATATGAATTTCCTAATACAATTCAATAATAAGTAATGAAAATAAAGATTTATTAAAAAAATCAATGCCTCCCTAATACAATAAAAATAACCTTTAAATGAAAAGCGAACTAATCAGATCATTTTTCATTTTGAAATACAGTGATACCTTGATTTACAAGTGAACCAACTTACGAAGTTGCTTGGTTGATTTTCTGCTTTGTCGTATGTTCCAAGATCTGAGGTACGAGTTACAAGTGAGCGACCAAGCTTCAAATACACCGCCACTAGGTATCGCAGCGAGCGCGCCGCCACATTTGCCCAGTCTCGTCGAGTTCACATGGTTTCATTGCCGTGCAAGCAGTTCTTTCGTATCGCTGTTGTTTTTTCCATCGTGTTTTGTGCTTTTTCTGTAGTTATTTGGTTGTAATGTACAGTCTTAACCATGGGTCGTAAGAGAATGGTGAGGCAGCAAGCTCGGATGTGAAGGCAGCTGAGGATTTTATTAAAACTTTTGCCAAACTGATAGAAGCCGAAGGTACATCCCCCAGCAAGTCTTTAATTGTGTCGAGACAGGGCTGTTCTGGAAAAAAGATGCCAAGGAGCACGTATATAACGGCAAAGGAGAAGAGCATATCGGGCTACAGACTCATGAAGGAAAAGTTAACCCTTGCACTGCGCGCGAATGCGAGTGGCGACTAGAAGATTAGGCCGCTTCTCGTATATCACTCAGAAGCACCAGAGCCTTTAAGTCTCATAAGATAATCAAAAAAGAAAAATTGCAGGTTATGTGGAGAGCAAACCCAAATGCATGTATTACCAGGTAGTTCATCGTGCAGTGGGTAAACCTGGTCTTTAGTCTTGCCATCAAGATGTATCTCCTGGAGAATAATCTACGCCTACACGCCCTTCTGATCGTTGACAATGCTCCCGCGCACCCAGTGAACCTTGAAAACGACATCCTTGAAGAATTCAAATTTATTAAGGTCCTCTACTTTCCAACCAACACCACCCATATTCTGCAGTCCATGGACCAGTAGGTGATTTTAAATTTTAAGAAGCTCTTCACCAAGCACCTGTTCGGCCGCTGCTTTGAGGTTAGGGAGAGCAAAAACCTCACCCTTTGAGAGTTCTGAAAATAGTACTACAAGATCGTGATCTGGCGTCCAAATTATTGACATGGCCTGGCGAAGTGTTACAAGGAGGACCTTAAATTATGCGTGGAAGAAGCTGTGACCAAAAGGGACTTTGAAGGATTTGAACCTGAAGTAGAAGTGGTGGAGTATATTGTGTCCCACGGAAAGTCCATTGGCCTGCAGGTGAATAAATGAGGCGTTAACGACCTCGTCGAGGAGCACAATGAAGACCTGACAACGGAGGAGTTAAAAGAGCACCAGCAGCATATGGTGGTTTTGCAGGAAATTAACGTCAAGAAACAGAGGTGGAGGAGGTTATCTTTACAAGTGAGATTAATGAAACACCCTGAAAAAGTTTAAACTGGTCGTGCGTTAGCGCTATGCAATGACACTTGCCTCACTCATTTTAGAAACATTTTGAAAGGGATGAAGAAAAAAAAAATCGTTGTACAGGTTTTTATTGAAACGCCCTGCAAGTGAAAGTGAGGAAAGTGTGTTGAAAGAGGCAAAAGTTAGCAGTAAGGAAGAAGATTAAAAGTGAAAAAATGAAAAATAGAAAATAATGAAAAAGAAAAAATAGCTTTTAATTAATAAAAATAAAGTGTAGCATTAAATGTGTAGCCAGTAAGATATATTTAGCAAGAAAGTGTACCAAGTAAGTTAAGCGATAGAACACGAAATGAAAGACGCCCCCTATCTCCTCCGCCAGCATCACTGTTTGATCTTCAAGGTAAACAGGCTTAATAAAAAAAGAGGATTTTCTTATATTCTATTTTACTGCTTTATTATTTTCTTATGCATTATTTGTTATTTATAAAGTACATTTTTCTTATTTAGAAATTGTACTAAAAAAAAAATTGGTGTGAGTTTTTGAGAGGCTGGAACTGATTCCATTAATTTCGATGGGAGAAACTGCTTTGATTCGAGCAATTAAATTACAAGCTCGGTCATAGAACGAAATAAACTCGTAAGTCAAGGTAGCAAAGGCACAGACTTGAGAAAACAAAGACTATTCATAAAAGTTTCTGAAAGATTTGATCTCAGTTTCGTGAGGTACAACCCCGCTGCCGAGAACGCCCTTTCAGATTCTACACTTGTAGGCTTGACTGAAAGTAATGCATTATAGAGCTTGCCTAAGTTTTCTGT
This sequence comes from Ceratothoa steindachneri, assembly GCA_963969495.1. NCBI lineage: Eukaryota > Metazoa > Arthropoda > Malacostraca > Isopoda > Cymothoidae > Ceratothoa > Ceratothoa steindachneri. The sequence continues at coordinate 29,732,819 of OZ018335.1, forward strand.
TCATTTTAACTATATTTCAAAGCTCTTAAGTTCAATGTTGACATATAAATGTGCTGAAGGTTCCTTCCTTACTGGAATTGTTTCTCACTCTTCTATTTATTGCAAATATTCAGTAAGCAATGGGTCATCATTTGCACCCTTTTCAGCTTTTCTTCCCGCTGCATCTTTAGAGCAACCAGATTATGTTGGCTTACACTTTCTTTTTCGTGCTGATCCAACTGTACACTTTTTCAAAGAAGAATCCTTAAAAAGCCTATCTTAACTTTTCTTGACTAAAACTTTAGAAGGGGCAGAAAAAGCTCATCATTCTGAGCTTTACAATGTTTAGCCGTCTTCTTGAGCAATAGGACTAAATCTTTTAATGACTTACTTATGGGGTATGTGACGAGATGCCCTCGAAGGAACAGCGTGAGAGAAAGCCCCCCTTCCCTCGTAATACCCCTTTCAGCCCTTTCGCTCTAAACCACGTACTCTTTGACTTGGGAAGTTTAGAATCGTTGAGAAGGAAGCAGTCCCGCGCTGAGTCACTTGACCCAGCTGCATTCGCTTTCGGTCGCACCTCGCTCTTCCCTCCCCCGCGATAAGGCCGAATTCTCGCTGCATGCTTCCCATTCATGTCTAATTCCCCGCGAGCGCAGTCGTGCTAACCCTACCCCCATATCATGAGGCAAACTTCGCTGTCCAATCCGACTAGTTATCGCGAAGTAAGTTTACATAGACTGACGTCGATAATCCTGTAGGGGCGGCCATGCCCTGGAGCTATCTATCTCACCAGCCACCTGGCTATTTAACCCTGAGTCCGCCATTCTTTGAGGAGATTGAGAGTCTGCCAGTCCCTCCGTTCAGACCGTTTTGTCTGTTCCCCGTGAAGTCCCACAACCCCTGTTCGAGTCGTATCTCGTCGTTAAGATCTTACCAGCAGACCCCCCTTCGTGAAGTTGTGAAGTTTGGCCCCTGTTCAGAGGAAAGCTATCTAGCCACCTTCTTCCCGGAGAACTGTGTGGTCCCCCTCATCTCGGACCCCCTTCAAGAATCCCGTTCCTTCGAGTCTGAGACTCCCTGCTGATCTGAAGAACCGTCTCGTGTTTGAGATTACATCTCTCTGGAGCAGAGAAAATCTCGTTCTTCAACAAGAAGTACTCAAAACCCTCATCTACGAGTCCTCCTCGTTAGGACTGACTCCCCAAAGTATCCCTTCAAAGACCTGTGCCGTTGGTCTTCTCCCCTCCCTTAGATCACCACGCTTCAAGGTAAAGTGATCTTGCGTTGTAATTCCCTGATTACACCCCGTTAGTCATCACCAGCATCCACTTTTGAATTGACTTCCTTCTCAATCGTGATTAATATCTCTTGTTCGAGTTAATGTTATTTTTGTAACTCTCACATATCATAAATTGTCGCAATCCAATTAACTACCTTTATCGAGTAATTTCTTCCCCCTTTTTGTATATATATATATATATATATATATATATATATATATTACCCCATTTATTATATATATTCAAATTATATTTTGGGGTCTTGTTCTTTATATATCCTTTGAACTGCAATTTGACAAACCATTAGATAAATTCCGGTCAACCTTAAATCGCACTCTTTTTAAAAAAAAAATCAAGGAGGCAGTCCCCCACTCCTTTAATCGCCCCAAAGCATATTGCAGGCAGCCTCGGGTCGGCTATCTGCCCGTGCTTGTGTATGCGCCCTTGCGCCGAGCGAACCCTCGCAGGCAAACCTCGACAGGGTATTCTTCTCTAAAAGTTTATTTACAATGAACTTGAAGGAGACTTCAGAATTCAAAAGTTTTGCATCTATTGAACACAGGCCTTTAAGAGCTATCTCAAGGTAACAAAGCATAGTAATGATGTCTTCCAAACAGGGCAACGAATTTTTCTCAATGGTTTGGGGATGCAATGTTTCAGCTTTATAAATCTTTCTATCATATTTAAAAGACTATTCTATCTCTTTTTGCTGTCTAGGATTAGCTTGAGTTCTTTTTCATTAAACTGGTCTTTTACAAAATCATGGAGCTTCTCGTTTTTAGTGGGAATTCCGGAAAATTTGACATATTTTTCTAACTTTATTTATTATTGAAATAAAGCTGTCTTGAAGTAATGGAATTCCGAGATTATTTTGCAGTTCTATAAGAAAAATATTAGAAAAAGGACCTTTTTAATTCCTTATCTGCATCCTCTTCATTTTTATTGAAATTTCATTTGGTGTGATAGTAGATCTATCTTCCTCCCCTCCCATTTCTTCCCTTTCACTGTCTTCTACTAATTCTTCAGTTTCTTCACTGATATCTTTTTCACATTAGTCACTTTCCAATCTCTTTCTGTACAAAACTGAAGAAATGGCTAGATGCATTGCATGAGATAAACATTATTGATGTTCTCGTAAGATTTCTTTTCCAAACTTTACCATGACTGAGGCATCGTCGGTTGTACACCCTACTATGTGCTTATCAAAATCAAAGCCAAAATCAGCTAACGTCTTTTTTTACAATCTAGACGATTTTGGTATTATTAAGGTTTCCAAGAATTTTAGCTAAACCCCAGGACCAATACTTGTCTTTGTGATGCACATTAATATTCGGGTATCTCGCATTTTTTATGGATGTATATTCATCAAGAGGGGCACAGAATCGGACACCTTTACTTATCAGAGTTTTGAAATGATTTACCAGCTCACTCTTTTTCCTATCATAGAAACTGTTCGCCATTTTAATAACAGACTGTATCGTAGTTGGAGGTAACTTATCCTATTTGTTTTTAGCCTACCTCTCTTGAGTGAACTTACTTGGAGCGGGGGCGAGTTTTGCCATTTCTTCTTCAATAGACTTGGGAGGGAGATATTATGTTAATATCTTTTGTCTTTTAACTGTTACACCTTTCGGGTTCGAGGCAAAGTTAGTAATCTTATGTACGGACTTTAAGTGAGCAAACAGTCCCGGTGTTGAACTTCCAGTGCACTTTAGCACTTTTGTACATTTTAAGCACTCGGCTTCGTTATTACCTTGTCTACTGAAATAATTCCAAGCATTTGATGTCTTCGACATTGTATGGAAGGGGCCACAATGATAATTACTATTATCTTTACAAAATTAAAATTGAGATTGGTGTAATAAGTGGATAAGATTACATATTACTGCTTAAGAAAAGCTTCATTTTCCTGCCTCGGTAACCTTCATGATAGAGGCCACTTTCCATTTCAATTATCATTTTTTTCTGGGCAGGTACCGCCTGAAAACCACCTTGGTTGTGTTTAGAAGGGCACGGTGGTCCGAGGTGAGCTCGGTGGATAAAGCCGTTGAGTTTTTCTTCAGCAACCTTATCGTTGTATGCCTAACTACTATTTCTAGAACCTCTGGTCGTTTTGAACGCCGTCCGCTTGCTTGGTGGTCAGCCGAGAGTCAACTGGCCCCAGAAAGAAGCGTTATGACTACATGCGCTATAAGCGCCGCCTGAGCGACTTCACTGTCGGTGAATTTCGTCGAGTTAAGACACTTTTCTTATCTCTATATCTCTCCTTATATATATATATATATATATATATATATATATATATATATATATATATATATATATATCTTCTCTCTATATACGAGGGGCGGTCAATAAGTTTTGCGAATCGGTAGGGCAAAACAGAGGAAGGGGGATGGCTGTTTGTGGGAGTGTTAGAAGTTATGGCAAGTCAGGACCTGCAGACGCACGCTCCTGCCTCGTCTATTTAAGAAGCAGTAGCTGATCGCTGATCGTTAGTCGCAAATTTTTCAACAATGGAGAAGGTTGAGCACCGCGCAGTGATCAAATTTTTGACCAAGGAAGGCGAGAATGCAAAAGAGATCCATGAACGCATGGTTTCAGTGTACACCGACACCGCCCCTTCCTATGCAACCATTGCTCGCTGAAATAGGGAGTTCCGCCATGTTCGTGAGTCCCTTGAAGATGATTCCCGTCCAGGACGCCCGTCAGACGTGACCAACGTGTAGAGAGGATGATCCTCGAAAATCGACGGGGGAAGGTCGAAGAAATCGAGCGAGAACTTGGAATATCACATGGAAGTGTTATCAACATCATCCACGACAATTTGGCCATGACCAAGGTCTCTGCCCGTTGGGTCCCTAGAAGCCTCACGCCCCATGATCCACTTCAACGTCGTCAAAGTCCACAAGGCCAGAGTTGCACAAGCTTTCCTGCGCGAGTGCGGATTCGAGGAGCTCAACCATCCCCCCCTACATTCCAGATCTGGCCCTTAGCGACTACTTTTTATTCCGCCAGCTCAAGGCTGCACTGCGTGGACGCCGGTTTGGGGACGATGAAGATGTCCAGCTCGCCGTCCAGGAGTGGATTGAACAGCAGTCGGGAGATTTCTGGTTGTCGGGAATTCAACGCCTCAGGGTCAAGTGGCGCAAGTGAATTGAAGTCGAGGGTAGTTATATTGAAAAATAATTTAACACTTTTCCTCATATCTCGTTTCCTTGTATCCGAATTGCAAAACTTATTGACCGCCCCTCGTATTTATCCTTCTATCTCTATCTCTTATTCTCTCTCTATTTATATCTCTACTTCTCTTACTCCATCTCTCCTTCTCTCTATCCATCTAATCATCTATCTTTCCTTCTCTCCCTCGATCTCTCCTTCTTTATCTATCTCTATCTCCCCTTCTCTCTTTATCTCTATCTCTTCTTCTCTATCTATCTCTATCTCTTCTTCTCTCTCTATCTCTATCTCTCCTTCTCTCTTTATCACTCATTCTCTCTCTATTTCTCCTTCTCTCTCTATTTCTTATTCTCTCTACCTCTTTCTCTCTATCTATCCTTCTTTTTCTCTACCTATCTCCTTCTCTATCTCTCCTTCTCATTTTCTATCTCTCCTTCTCTCTATTTCTCTTTCTCTCTATTTCTTTATCTCTCTCTCTCCTTCTCTCACTATCTCTCCTTCTCTCTTTATATCTCTCTTTAACTCTTCTTCTTTCTCCTGTTCTCTCTTTCTATCCTTTTCTCTCTTTATCTCCTTTCTCTTTTTTCTTTCTTCTTTATCTATCTCTCCTTCTTTCTCTAACGTCCTGGATAATGGAATGATTAGTACGATCTCCAAATTTACTGATCACACGAAAATCGGAAGCAGATGCCTTTCTAGATTCAATGTAGAGCAAATGCAGAGAGACCTTGATAAAGTTGTCGAGTGGGCGGACAAATGGCAAATGCACGTGATGTCATAACTTAAAAGTAGAATATCATATAAACGGCCAAATCCTTTAGTCTATAAACTTATTTAGAAAGACCTGGGTATTTTGATCTCAGAGAACCTTAAATTGTCTAGGCAATGCGCAGAAGCTTGTAAGAAAACAAACCGCAATCTAGAATATATCGCCCGGAATTTCATTTTCAAGTCAAAGGATATTTCCTATAATAGAACGAAGCATTTGTTTATATTTTATGTACTACTATAAGAAGCTTTGGGGAACAATAAACAGCATCATTTGCACTTCCCTTTCTTGCAAAGTCTATTTGCACCCGGAATATTTTATTATAAATTGCTTTAAATGTTAGTTTATGCACCACTTTTGCTCTACTAGGTGAGGCACAAGTAACTGGGCCGTTTTTATTTTAGTGAAAGTATTTACAAATAATCCGATCTAATTCGATGGATTGCATAACCCCGATGGCGAGGAAAACGAGCAGCCTAACTAGGCATAAAAATTGAAGAAGATGTCTTCATTGTAAGTTATTGTTACCAAATGGAGAACATGAGCGAGACATTCCACCAATTTAAAGACAAAAATATCGTTCAATAATAAAGACACGATAGGCAGCAACATTCAACCCTTTGAATCAACAGGGTCATGTGAAATTCTTGTACCGACGATAACAAGTAGACTGTCAAAGTAGCCTTCTCTCTTAGTCCACGGAGGTCTACCCGACGAGCTGAGCATAGATTGGTTTCACACAATGATCAATTATTTGAATGCTACCCGATGCCCACTTTAGGCCATATCGCCCACACTTGCTCCATGCATTTAAGGAAAATGATCAAGACCGTGGCGTGGAGTTTTGTAAGATATTTCTACAACTTTGCGCAGAGGTCATCAGCTTCCCTGAAAATATCATCTGTAATGATGAAGCATCTTATAAATTAAATTGTCATGACAGCCGATGTAGCTCTGTCTACTGGGACAGAGAAAATCATCACCCAATATTCATGAAAGAATTCAATACTATGGGTTCGGGGTTTGGATCGGAATCTGAGGTCTGGTCGACCCGTTCATTTGTTTAAGGAACTGTAACAGGAGACTATTATATGGCGATGTTCAACAATGATTTCTTTCCAAATGTGGCAAACTACTCACACATTCATCAAATTTGGTTCCAACCAAAAGGTGTGCCACCCCATTACAGCCTCGCTGTGGGTGATTTGCTCGATGAGCAACTTCCCTCAGAGATGAATTGGACGCCATCGTTACAACGAGGATCTTCTTCGATCTCTTGACCTTACACTTCTCAACTTTTTGCTTTGGTGTGTACTGAAGAATCTAGTCTACGCTGAAAATATAAGGATCGTTCAACAGTTCTCATCGAGAATTATTAATTCTTGCTCATAAAGCAACGAAGATTAGTGTGGAAATGTGTATTATTCTGCGGGAGGCAAAATTTCTAATTGCTTAAAGAAAACGAGGTCAGTCAGCATTTCGAATACTTTCTCTAATCATGCTTTAGAACCATTGTTTTACTAGCATGCGTATTGTAATTTATTGAATGGTAACTTGAATTTTACTTAACATTAACTTTGGAATAAGTGTTTATTTACTTCACGGTTACTTCTGCCTCGCCCTATATAATGCTCTTATATCCTTATTCAAGTTTCTCACTTCGAATTCTCACTTTACATCATCCTACGAAATATTGCATTTGATAAAAACCCAAAGACATTCTCCTTTTTACTCCATCTCGACAATCTTCTTAGTCCCGCATCTAAAGAAAAATCTTCTTACCTTTGTCGTGTTTGTTTGGACTGTCGCCTCCCATTGTGCTCTTTCCGCATCCCATGACTTGCCTGGCATCTTCTTTTCTCCTCCCTCGCTTCTTCGACGCCTTCTTTCACTTAGCTCCCGTTTTACAGAGGCTTAATTGATCGGTTCATCTCACTCCGCCTTCTCAGGCAATGAGGACAAGTATTTACAGCCAACTTTTGGCTTTTCAAAGAATTAGATCAAGATAAACCATATCCACTGATTGGTAGTTGCAGTTTACCACAAATTTTAAAGTTAGTTTTTGTGACTCTTTGAGTTTCAAAGGGACAAATATTTATTCTAATCCAAATATTTGATATCTTTATAAAAACTTTGGGGGTCAGGAATATGTGAAAATTGTAAGTCCACTTCAAACTTCCTTCCTCGATTGCTTTAAACAAACGAAGTTTGGTCATTGGTCGTTTAGGAATGTCCCCTTTGAATTTGCAGGATTAAGATTTTTCAGGGGGAGGAGGTATTTTTAAAAGCTGCCTTACGATTTCACAAGAATAAAAGTAGTAAAATCCAAATGAGAAAATGTGATAGAAAATAATGTTGAAAAATTATCTTTAAAATTTTGAATTCAAATTATGTGAACATTAATGCCGGTGTTAACCATGAAACCCGTTGGTTTGGGTTTCTCTTCTGAAAACTTGCGATAAAGGAAGATTTATCACATTTTATAGAATTAATTATCACAGTTCAGCTGAAAAATATTCTTAATGCCATTTTTTTCACTGCCTTCTCGGTAAATACTCCAATTGCAATCAAAATGTTTCATAATTTCAATAAACTATATACAATTGTTGAGCAAGGAACAATGTACACCAATCGTCTGAGGACTACGAATAAACACTAATGTGATGAAATCAGGAGAGTTAAGGCTTTAAAAGCACTCTGGCCAGGAGTTTAAAGATTGACGACCGCAGGAACGAAAGGAAGTTAGTAACATTTACTAGTAACAGTTTATATATATATTCGGGTTCCAAAGATACGTTTCAAAAGTGAATTTCGTCAAAAAAACAAACAAATCTAACGTCTTATATGTGCCTTCTATGTCCCACTGATTCTAAATGGCCTACTGTCGAGGCATCTTATGAGAGAAGAAGCCCAACCAGACTCAGTTTATTATGACAGTCGATGCCTAAATGTGGCATTTTCAGGCTGGGCCCTGCGGGGAGGAAGTTGCGTGCAGAATGCCATCGTTTTTGTGCTCGTTGGCAGGAAGTTTTCGATATCGTTTATGTCTCCGCATTCTGTGAGTTTGCGATGTTTCAGTTCTAGAAAAAGAGAAAAAAAAGACATAAAAAATGTATAAAAGGAAACGAGGTTTGGTATCCAATCTCAATAATCAATATTTTACCAAATCTGGCAGGAAAAGTTGTTTTTTTATCTCAGTTTCTTAAAGGAAAAGCAAAACGCGTTTTTAAAAACTAACTAATAATTCCAACTGTTTTCTCTTTTTAATTTAATTTCATTTGCTCATCTCGTAGTTTCTGATTCATTTAACTTGTTTATAGTGTTTTTTTATCTTATTCACTCGTTATGTTCATACAGTAGGTCTTTTTTTCTTGCTTATTTCTTAACTCATTATCTTTTCTAACTTCAGTGTTTCCTTAGTCTTTGATACACCACCTTTCCTAACTTATCTTCACCATCATAACTTCTTCCTACTCTCTGAGATATTTAACGCACCCTTCCTCTCATAAATGATCCTCTCATAAATATTTAAGCCCCTCCTTTACGGTAAAGTACTGCAAAATACACTACATAATATTTTCAGGGAGACACTCTTCACACACTCCCCTTTATCCCCACTATCAAACCTACTCCTTCTATCTGCCCTTTTATTATACTAACACCAAGTCTATAAATAAGACTGAATTAATTTATAACTATAATTAATTTAATTTTGAGAAATTCCGTCTCTTAGACTCGGTAAAGAAGTGGCTTTTTTATTACCATTTTAATCAGCTGCTGCCCTTCCCGATGGGCATTTGTTTCTATATCATGCGAGAGAAAAAAAGTGTTAGCGTTGATTTAATTGGTGTATAACTTTTGTCAACTTTGCCCTTTTTAAGTTAACTCATTGAATAACTTCAAAATCACTCTTGGCTCCTTGAATTGGAATCCTTTTCTCAAGGATGAAGTTGTTTTCCTATCTCTCGTTCGTCAGTCAGTTCCTTCGAAGACTTGGATACATTTCCAAGTCCACCTTTTAAAATATCAACTTTGTTATACTTGTGAACTCCAACACGCATCATATCTACGCTTTCTGTACACATTCAAGTTGCCACACTCTTTCTCTTCCTCAAGCCTATGTAGTCTTCCTAAATCTACCTTCCCACTCTCCATCCATCTCCCCCTCCCTCTATCCCATTCCTCTCCCTCCCGTTTCCCTTAATCTATATTTCGATCTCTCTTTCTATATATATATATATATATATATATATATATATATATATATATATATATATATATTGAAAAAACTTGCAAAGTGGCACGTGAGGAAAGCAATAATATGAATGGAAATGGTGGGTGAAAAAACAAAAAACATTTTAAAGGATTATCATTAGAACGAAAACATTTAGGACTAAGAGTTAATCCACGATCATAGCAAAGACACGTGGTGGGGGAGGCAATGCGAATGATATTACTCTAAATAAGAGTGACAACAGGCTGCATTAAGTTATTTCATTTAGTACAAGTTTTTTTAAAACAGGTTCGAGTTTAAATAAGCCAGGGGGAATATTTATATTATGCAAGATGCCAATTAATGAACACTCGACAATATTTCTTTTTGTGAAATCAGCGGAATGATAATGGAATTTTGCAGAGTTCCAGTCAATGGGGTGGTTATTTTCGGATAAATGTAAAAATAAAGCGCTGTTTATTTCACCTCTTCTAATATTATACTTATGTTGGTAAATTCTAGTAGATAAAGATTTACCAGTTTGCCTGAAGTAAGGTAAATTGCAAATAGAACATTCTATAGAATATACTTCGCCTTTTTTTCCTACTATTATTGCGGACTAACATTTTATATAAAGTGGATTCATATCTAAAATTTATATAGATACTAAGTTGCTTAAAAATAAGGGTGAGACAAAAAAAATGGTTCAAAGTATAGCAAGATAAGACAATTTTTGTAATTGAAAACCGGTGGGTTATCAGTTCTATAAAAGTTCTCTTAGCAAAGTTTAATGAGGTATGCAAAAATTGACAAGGGTAACAAAGTTTTTTACCTATTTCAAAGATATTGGATAATTCCTTATCTAAAAATTCCGGACTAACAAGGCATAATGCACGCAGAAACATAGAAGTGAATACAGACCGTTTAATTTTAACACTGTGATAAGAATAAAAGTGAATATATGAACTGGAGTTGGACGGCTTGCGATAAACAGAGAATTTAAAACTTGACGGCGTCCTATGTATTAAAATGTCAAGAAAAGGAAGAGTCCCATTTTCCTCAATTTCAAGTGTAAATTTAATAGACTAGAATAGAGAATTTAGATTACACAGAAAATTGTGAATATCTTTTGAGAAAGGCCAAAAGCATATAATATCATCAATGTAATGGTACCATACAATAGGAAAATCGAGGATTTGGGGCAAGAATAACGTCTCAAAGAATTCCATATATAAATTAGAGAGGGTGGAAGATAAACAACCCCCTATTGGAAGACCAAATTTTTTAAGGTCAAATTTATCATTGAATGAAAATTCACAATTTTTATCACAAAGAGAAATAAGCCTTAAGAAAGTATTGACCGGTACAGGGAGATCTAAATTAGATAATTTTTCACAAAAGAGAGGAAGAAGATCGTCTAAAGGAACTTTAGTAAACAAAGAACCAACATCGAAGCTGACAAGAATGAAATTGTTGGAGTAAGGTATTGTATTAAGCTTCTCTATAAGTTCACAACTATTTTTAATATGAGATTGGGAGATGGACCCCACAAGCGGGGATAAGGGATTCACAAGCCATTTTGATAAGGAATATGGAGCAGAGCCTAACGAACTTATAATGGGGCGCATGGGATTATTGGGTTTATGAGTTTTTACCAAACCATACATATATGGAAGAGAAGCGTTGCTAGATTTTGTAGGACATCATAAGTAGATTTATCTTCTAATAATAAGTTCATTTTTTTCAATATAGTTCACTTTGTCCATAATAAAAATCTCCTTATGATTTCCTACAAAAAGACCCTACATTAACTACTAACAGTGAATTTCATAAAAACACATTTAATGAATTAGATTAACAATCATTTATAAATATCCCGAACTACTACCAACTACGAATATATTAAAAGACCGAAATGCTATTAATCTTTTACTTTTTTATGCACAGATATCTAAATGTCCTAGTGTTTCAGTCTCTCCTTTTCATTCTGCGAGAATCGAAGCCAATATTTTTAGAAAGTGAATAGGAAATAAGGATTTTCATTTCGACAGCATCCCGATCCTTTTTGAAGATCCATTCCATCCACTTATCTGTGGAATTCAGTGTGGAATGATTTGTAAAAAGGATAAAACTAAGCGGAAATCACTTTCGGATAGGGGACAGCTAAGAAATTTATCGAGCTCAAAGTAAGGGGATGTTCAGATGACCTTTAAAAAATGTTATAAGGGTCGGTTGCTTTTATCAAAAAGAAACAGAAGCTGAATGGTTTATATCTGAAATTGTTTGATGCGCTTTCTAAAAGGTAGTGTGATAGAGCCATGGTAAAGAATAAGAGGAGTAACAGAGAGGAGAAAGTTTTGAAGATAAAATAGCTCAAAATGCGGAATGCTATAGCATCCTTACCAGTCGTGTGCCTAGACAGCAACGCTCAACAAGAGAGATGTCAAATTAATGAATAAGGCGTTAGACACGTACCTTAACACAAGTATGAAAGTTCACAGAACTTAGGGGTATGGAAATAAATTAATGATGTGGGGAAAGTCAGTGAATCTAGAAGATAACATATGATGTGCGTATGGTATGAGTGATATCAGGATTGAAAAAGTGACGTTTTGAAATCCCTACTCCACACTGCTTCTGATGAATTAGAAGATTTTTTGAAACAAGAATATTGACCTCCGATATTTTTACAATCTAAAACTAAGTCATAATAGTTTCATGCAAATAAAGCCAATTAATATTTTTCGGAGCACCAAATCCATTCTTCAAATATCAAGGTAACCAGTAAGTAATGGAGCATTACTTACTATAAAGATTCAAGTGATGACGAAACAATCACATGTGAGAAATATTGGAAATAGTGGATGGAAGGCATCGAAAGATGTCAGCTACAGAACCAAGAACCAAATCAGGTCAACAGAAGTGGCACCCGATCTTAATGTTAAGGCTCGTCTCACGTATCGAGGGTGACGCCATTGAAATTGAACGAGGTCGTTCTTCATGCAACTTATTTCTTATTCTACTCTTTTTTACATTACAATTTTTTTGGATATTCGGTAACAGATAATACTTTTACAATGTACCAATAATTGATATGTGGTTTGCGGTTACCATAGCAATGAGTAGCCACATTCATACTGCATTTGGCACGACTGGGGGACCCTCTTCATCCAAGCCAAGAAAATAAATGCATCCAATAGAGCAATCTATCAACTATAATGAAATGCATCAATTGCTATACTAACCGCATACCATCACCGCTGTTTTTCATACTGTTGTAAAATATGACGTGCCCCCACGGGTATGTGAAAACGACCTGTGTGGTGCGGCGGAAAAATTGAACGTTAAAATACCCAATTTATACAGTTATTTTTAGGAGGTTTTAGAGAGGTTTATTCGATACAGTCACTTGCTTGGTGTGGATTAAGAGCGACCCCAAGGCGTGCCCAATGCAAGGTGGGTACTCATTGCTATGGCAACCGCAAACCATAACTACGTATAGAGCAGTTTTCCTTACTATTGACACGTGGTCGACATTTATTCAATCCTGCACAGAGCGTGTTTTGGACAATGCACATATATATTTCGTGTTGGCAAGTGTGTGACGAAACAAGAGATATTATTCACTGCATTTCTTATCTGTCTTTTGTAGTTAAGAACCAAGATCCATTGAGCCGCATATTCAGACGTTAGAGGAATAGACGAAAAAAATGACATATTGAGCTGTAGGAACCGGGAGGACACTCAACTCTCTCGAAAAGCAAGTACTTTTACGGAAGAGTGCAATTGTAAATATAAAGGACACGAATTGTAAAATGGATACAAAAGTACAAAGGAGTACAAACGACAAACACCTGCGTCGGGATGGAAAATTGTACTTCAAGCATAAGTCTGTAGAAAGAGCTCTCTGAATCCTAAAGTAAGAACTCGTAATTTCTTACTTACCTATCAAGAATCAAAGAGGAATCAGTCAAAAATAAAATTAACCAGTGGGAAAATAAAGAAGCGGTAGGAGACGTTTAAAGACCACTCATATTGCATGTTTATCAAAATATATAGGAATACGAACCCGTTACTCTGGCCTTTAACCTTTGACGGTCTCATTGTCTCATCTGAGGTACATTAGAGACAGATTTGTTCTTTGCATCGTTAAAGAGGACAAGAGGGAACGACCATGACACAGAAAACAACCCAATACTTCACTTGAGAAAGAACTGTGATTGCTCTGTCGACAGATCATTGATAGAAACAAAAAGGCTCGTGAGGAGGTGGAATATCATGAAGAGTTACACTTACTGGCGAGTAACTAGTTGAATGAGGAAAGAAATGTAACGCGGGGATCAACAGGGTTTATTTGGGAAAAGCTGGGAGTGAGATGATAAAGAGGAACAGCAGTAAGAGGTTTGTAGTGACAAATATGATATATGGACAGATTTTTCTAAGAGAATATCACTGATTCTTATTGACAAACGTAAACTTCTTGCATGATATTTATTTTTGCATCAAGGTTGCCAAAGCTTAATGCCTCAAACAATAATCCAACTTAATTCCGATTAAGCCATAGGCTAAAATCTCAGATTCATCCAATAGACTTGTCTCCCAGTGGTTGAATTCGACCGTCGGCTGGTGCTAAAGTATCACAATTGAGGCATCTTATTCGGTCGTTGCTAGCATAGATTCAAACACTTGACTCTCCCACCGTCCCCCAAATCCTTTCCCTGGCCAAATTAGCCGCAAAATTTCGCACAAGCTGTATTGATCCACTAGTTCTTACATATTTCGCAAATAAAAATTAGACATAAAGCATATGACCATTGATTTATATTTGTAATTTAAGGTAATATTTTTATTTTGTAAGTACTCCTGTTTGGTGTGAATGGGGCCTTCTTCATTTATTGATGTTGGTTTATTGGCTATCATTCTCTCTTTCTATTTAAAATTCATTGTTTGAAGCAATTTGTGGTATTTTTATTTGGGGATTTAATGCCATTTACGAGGGGCGGTCAATAAGTTTTGCAATTTGGATATAAGGAAACGAGATATGAGGAAAAGTGTTTTATTATTTTTTAATATAACTACCCTCGACTTCAATGCACTTGCGCCACTTGTCCGTGAGGCTTCGAATTCCCGACAACGAGAAATCTCCCGACTGCTCTTCAATCCACTCCTGGACGGCGAGCTGGACATCTTCATCGTCCCTAAACCGGCGTCCACGAAGTGCAGCCTTGAGCTGGTGGAATAAAAAGTAGTCGTTAGCGGCCAGATCTAGACTGTAGGGGGATGATTGAGCTCCTCGAATCCGCACTCGCGCAAGGCAGCTTGTGCAACTCCAGCCTTGTGGACTTTAACGATGTTGAAGTCGATCATGGGGAGTGAGGTTTCTAGGGACCTAACAGGCACAGACCTTTGTCATGGCCAAATTGTCGTGGATGATGTTTATAACACTTCCATGTGATATTCCAAGTTCTCGCTCGATTTCTTCGACCTTTACCCGTCGATTTCTTTAGATCATCCTCTCCACACGGAACACATTGTCCTCGGTGGTCACGTCTAACGGGCGTCCTGGACGGGGGTCATCTTCAAGGGACTCACGACCATGTTGGAACTCCCTATTTCAGCGAGCAATGGTTGCATAGGAAGGGTCGGTGTTGGTGTACAGTGCAACTATGCGTTCATGAATCTCTTTTGCATTCTTGCCTTCCTTGGTCAAAAATTTGATCACTGCGTGGTGCTCAACCTTCTCCATTGTTGAAAAATTTGTGACTGACGATCTGTGATCAGCTACTGCTTCTTAAATAGACAAGGCAAGAGCGTGCGTCTTCAGGTCATGAATTGTCATAACTTGTCCTAACACTCACACAAACAGCCATCCCCCTTCCTTTGTTTTGCCCTCCTGATTCGCAAAACTGATTGACCGCCCCTCGTATATGAAAAATTTCACGCTAAATGTGTTAAATTTAATTTTGGGCAGTGACTTCCATCGGAATACAAACCGCATCCAGACTTTTTTTACACTGATACTAAAACTATGATGAAAGTATTAGCTCTGAGCTTCAGACATGCCGTCCTCGGTGTCTGTATCCGTTGATTGTATTAAAACATTCTGCTCCTAACTACTACTCTAATCTACTGACTTGATATTCATTGTCATTCGTTTTTAAATACGATTATTTATTACACTTTTTTGTTGTTAATCACAACATTTTAGTTAATTTCCAATTTCCAGACCCATACTGATCTTCTGCTTTAAGATGAGGAAATTTCGTTACGGCTAATGACTAAGGAACAATAACTTTAAGATGATTATGGGAAATCTTGTTACTAATATTTAAGGGAGAAGATATACAGGCTGTCCCTAAAGTCTTTCCTTATAGGAAAAGTATAAAATATAATTCTTATGATTTTATTATAAAATATATTAATTATCTATTACAAAACATGTTGATAATCACATATATTTACCTCTATGCATGTTCTGAGCAAGGATGCATTTGTTTTTATGACTTAAAATTATTTTGTTATGTTTCCTACGGGGTTACACTTTGGGGACACCCTGTATTAGTGATTTCCAAGGTAAATTTAGGCCACAGAGAGGAAAGGAAAATAATATAGAGAGATTATTAAAAATTCAGTTGATCTAAGTCATCCGCAACAGTTTGTAAACCAAGTGTGTCTATGGAAGTTGAGAGGAGGTAATGGATGAGATCATAAAAGGCGACTGTAGACGTTTTCCCTATTTACTTAAGATGAACATGGATGTGAAATGAAGAGTTTGTGTGGGATGATGGGAGTTAAATACGAATAGGTGTGAAACGTAGTGGTAGATATAAAGAAGGAGTGTTATGTTATTAAGTTGGGAGTGGTATGGTACAATTTGGTTAGGTATAAATGTACAAGCTCGAGGAATTATGTGGATGATGAAGCTTAGATTCGCAAGGGTGAACTTATGTGCTGGTTGTAGTCTTGGAACCATAAAACGATAAAAGTGAGGCTGGGAAAAAGGCTATGAAATAATCTTAAAGGAAGTAGTGAATGAAATTTGGAACGGGTATCGGTTGATGGTCATATGAGATAGAGATCGCAGACCATATTAGAGGACGAGATATGAAGTAAAAGAGGGTTCGAATGAACCTAGCGAGAAGAAACAGACGTTTCAGAGCTCAAAAAGCTCGTGTATGAGAAATACGTTCTTTCAGCACAAATATGTGGATAAGTTGCTATTCCTCTTTGATGTGGATAATTACAGATGGGTTTGGCAAAGAAGCCTAAATTGATCTACTCCTGGGGATATCAAATATACCTTGGAATGTGTTTGATGGTAAAGATAGGGCTCAGGCCTTATCCCCCATTTAATCATACTTTACAGAGCTTAATTGTTTGGCTAAACAGAATGGGAGTTAGGCAACGAGGAAGAATCATTAATGAAAAAGTGTTGGATTAGCAGGAGACGGAAGAGGAAGCTTGATTGATTGCGATCATGGGGAAGGAAGTAAATGTGAATATGTTTATTGAATGAATAGGAAATAACATTAATAAAGTGATTAAATTGGCGATGCAAAGGCTGTATGCAAATATGTAGTTGAATAGTTGAATCCTGTAGCATGAAATAATGACAAGAAACGTGTAGAAAGAAAGATAGAGTCGTTCATCTAGATTTTTCGCACTGAAATTGAGTGCCTAAGTCATGGAAATGTAGATCAGTGCATACACAGAGGTGAGAATGGAAGCGATATTAGTGATTACCTAGAGTTAGAAAACAGCTAATGAAGCATGCTGAAGGAAGGTGAAAGAGTTAGATAGATACAAGCAGTCCTCAAAGCTTTTACGCCCCACTCAAATAAGTTTCCATAATTTGAGTACCTATTTTAAAACCTTTTTTTACCCATCATTACTCGTTATATTACCTTTCCCTACGGCGAAATAGTGTGTAGTAGTTTGTTCAACCTATTTTAAAGTATATTTACACACTACAGCTTTTTTTCGATATGTTCTTACGGTCGATTCTACGCGTTGATCATCTCATACGAGCCATATTTGCCACACTCACACCTAGAGAACCATTTTGCTTCTACCTTATAGTCATTTCTACGAGTAGGGCTTTTGCAAATATCAAACAGCTTCCTATAAGTCAGATTTTCAATCTCAAATAAAAGTTTGTAAAGGCTCAATAGTTGCACTCGCAGTCTTCTTGTCTCCGATGAAAATATATTGCTTTTTCCCAGCCTAGATTCATATATTTTGTGCCTAATTACTGGTATTAATTTAGTCGCCATAGCTTAAACTTCCTCCAGATTCTGCACGTTTTTCCTAAATGAAGGTGCCCACACTAGTGCAATTAGTCCAAATGTGGCCTTACGAGTAAAATATACAAAGAAAGAATGATCTCTTGATTTTGAAAACTGAAACTGTTGATTGATTCAACCTGGTATCTTTTTCTTATCTACCTCTACACATTGTTCCGAAAAATTTAAGTCACTTGTAGCAAAATTAATCCAAAGTCTTTTATTTTTCTGGTGCTTTTAAGATTTAATCCAGTAATGTGTTTGCCTTTCTCTGATTTTTGTTACCCTCTCTACAATAAATGGCATCTGCTATTCCCGACTCGATTGGAGTTTAAAATGTCCAATGAATTGGCGGCGCTGACTCCTAGGTTTAATATTTCCGCAAACTTAGAAAATCCTACTAAGAATTCCTACATCCATTGACAACTACTTGTGTTTTCGGTTGCTCCCTTTTCTATCCAATCTGCTACTTTTATCGAAATTCCACTCACCGTTATCCTTTGCATCATTCTCTTATGGGAAACCTTGTCGAATACCTTTCTAAAGTCCACGTAAACAATAACTACTGCTTTCTGTTTATCATAGATTGTAGATATGTTATGATAAAACTCTAGGAGATTCGTCAACCCTCAATCTGTGCCTCTTAAAACCATGTTGCGATTTATTTATTTTCCTCAAGGTGATCTATTCTATCAGCAATTAAGTTAATCGACCTAAAGTTATGTATTTTTTTCTTCTTAACTTTAAAAAAAAAATTAGGACGTTTGCCATTTTGCAATCATTGGGTACGCCAACTCTTGCAAGAGATTCGTAAATATAGTTTTTATTGATGGTAATATTCTTGCTTAAATTCCTTTAGAACATTCGGCACAACTACATCAGGATCTGGTAATGTGACCATATTCATTTTCTCTATTTATTTTCAAGTTTCATGTATAGGACATGTTATAATGTATAACGTCCTTCCTTCTTCGTAAATTCTTGCTTAAATTCCTTTAGAACATTCGGCACAACTACATCAGGATCTGGTAATGTGACCATATTCATTTTCTCTATTTATTTTCAAGTTTCATGTATAGGACATGTTATAATGTATAACGTCCTTCCTTCTTCGTACTTGACTAACGCTTCTGAGATTGTTTACTGGTTTTCAATGGAGAATACACGTACAATATGTATATTAATACCGCTGCTCTATTTTGATCGGTGTATTTTTAGAGACCCATTTTTGTCTCTAATTGGCTCCAAGCAATTCTTTACTGGCTTTTTATTATTGACATGGGAAAAGAACTCTTTTGGAATAGCTTTACAATGTGACGCGACTCGGATTGGACATCGGACATAAAAGGTGGAGAAACTAGATAGATAGAGAAACTAGTTAGTTAGTAAGTAGAAGGGTTTAGTGGTGAAATTTGGGAATAAGGGATAGATAAGATAGTTAGGTCCCTGGGGAAAGGGTATCTCTGTGTTTTATTTCGCTAGTGTATTTGTTGTTTTACTTTCATCTTTGTTATTTTAGCTTCGAAGCCTTTAAAGTTTTTCTAACATTTGTGTTAGTCTGATATATATGGGGTTTTTTTGTTGTTTTTTTAATTTGATCAAATTCTATGACTATTAGTTTGTACAAAAAACATTTGTACATAGTAGCTTTAAAGCCTTTTTTGTGTGTGTTCTGTGACTTTGTCGGTTGTTTTTTTTTTATATTAGGGATATATTGCTTATCCGGTAGTTTTATGCGTAGATCGGGTCTTGGTTGTGCCGCGTAGCTCTTCTGCTGCTGTGAAATCGTTTCCTAGCCTGGTTCCGTTGTAGGTCAGGAATTCCGAAGTGATTCCTTATCAAATCTGGTTCAGAGTTCCTCTCCACTTTCTGCCAAATATTCAGGGCTCTGGTACCTAGGTCTTTGTTGATCGCCCTGATGTTGGCTTCTTCGTGTAGTGTCTACTGGCGTTTCCTGCCTCTTTTCCTAGCGTTGTTTATTATTAAGAGTGCTTTATTTTGAACTCTTTGCAATTTCAGACTCAGATTTGTTCATTGTGCTTTGCATTTCTAATGAATGACTTTACGTTTAGAGGTAATACTATATACTTCTGAGTTTTTGTCTGAGAAGATTTTTTTTGCTGTTGACTTGAATGCCTATTTCTGCTCTTTTTATCATTGCTGTGGTCCAAGCTCTTTGATGTATCCTTTGAGTTACATTTAATCATTATATATGATACAAATTTTATTTGTTTTATTCTCTTTTCAACAAACTTCACACTTCGTTTATGCTAATATATATAATAGTGCAAAGAAATGAATCAGCAGTAGTGTTCTAAGTCTTGTAGTGATTTAAACTCCAGTCAGTGGCTGTCCCTAAACTTCATAATTTCACTGTCCTATTTGAAATACCTCAAGACATCTAGAACTGCTTCACTTAAAATAGGATAAACTTATTTTATATTACACCTTAAAAATGATTTCAAATGTCAAATATGATAGAATGATCGTTTGTTTGATTTGAACATAAAAATCAAATAGTGACAACTGATAGCTTAATTTGCGAATGATAGCGTGGTAATCAGGCCGTATTTATCGGTGCAAAATGCTATTTCTAACATGATCCCCATTTTCAGGCGCATAAATACATACCCGTATTGAGGTAGTGCTTCAAAATGTCATTTTATGGTTATTATCACTTCATTTTAAGGTTAGAATGGCATAGATAAACCATTTTTATGTTTGACCCTTCACAAACTGTTAAAAATGAATTGAGTGTTTTGAGATGGTAAGAAAAAGCTGTAAATAGATGGAAAAGGAGACTCCTTGGTGAAATAGTGTTTCATTATATCGTCTTTTTTTAAATCATTACAAACGAAACAAAGGCGGGAGGCCTTTATATATATTCATTGATTTCGAAATTTCGGTAATAACTTTGTGCTAATAATTGGGTAAATACTTTTCAATATGTGACATTTAGTACTGTGAGTTCTTGAAGTCGGACTTTAGGATATAAGTAATAGAGCAATGAATGAATGGTCCAAGTACTGAGCCCTGTAGCAGTCCACTTGCTAATACGGCCCATTCAGATGATGCAAGCCTTATAATTAACGATATAAATAAATATAATTAGCAGGTAGGTCTGTCTATCCACCTCACCAATAGCCAACATCGTTACAAAAAACGATAAATTCAAATATTTATGAACTGAACATTCTTTCTAGCCATTTGACTAATTACACTCACGCATAGCTTTTTATCCTTGATTTATATTACATACTTATTACGAATATTGGGACTCAGGTTTCCCCAACCTACTCTCAAGATGTCAGAATCAAGAGCAATTTTTTTACCTTGCATCCATTCTTTGTCTCTGAACTGTTTATAGTTTCCAGCTATTTTTAAAAGTACAGTTAAATACTGTGGAAACGTTTTACATTATTAATATTCATGATTAGTATATATGGTATATTTTCCGCACCGTTAATTTATGAAAACTCTTTTTTCTCAATCCCTATTGCTAATTAATCTCAATTAGCGTTATTTAAAATAATATTAATTGGTTTGCCCATATTGCTTCCGTTAGTCTTCAGGGCTCGTTGAAGGAGAATTTGGGGGGAGAGGGGGTGGAGGAGATAGACACACAAAGAAAGTCTCGAAGAAAAATCTGCCGAAATGAAATATCTCATTATTAAAAGAGATCTCGGAGATAATTCACCAACGAAAATTATTAATCGTATTTGCCAGTCACTTTTATTGATTAGAGGAAAAGAGTTAGCAATATTTTTTTTTATGGCACACGTCTGATTAGTTCGCCGTTGGGTGTCTTGCCTTTGGTTGCGTTTAGTCTGGAGCCTCATCCGCTACATTGATTAAGGGAAAAGAGCTAGCAATTATTGTTGTTTAAATGGAGTGATCGCATTAACACAAACATAAATTAGGTCATGTTCAATGTTTATCTTTGATAAAATTCTCTATAAAATAAGATATATCTATTCTTCCTTACAGGAGGAGCTTGCGGCGTTTTGCAGACAGAACTTCAGTCTGTAGCCTACGGCCTAATCTCGATCTAGCAGCGTGCTTTTGTTCTAATATATATATATATATATATATATATATATATATATATATATATATATATAGGTAAGAGGCTCTGTTGTATGCATGTGTTATTAAAGTCAACAGCTGCGGCGGCGTTATTGATTTTGACTTGCAATTTCTTGATTTGCCTTACAAGTCTCTTAACAGGATCTTCGAGGAGAGAGAAATAGCCACAAAGTACATATTTTATTCCTAGACGTCTTTCGACCGCAGTAGGTCATTTTCAGGGAAATATGGTAGTAACTCTTATAATTAAGGTTGGATAAGATAAATAAAGTTAGAATGTGTAGAGAGAGTGAGATAGGATAGATAGAAATTAAAGTGTTGTGTGTGTGTGTGTTAATGTGTGTAGGCTTATATGTGAATATTATAGAGATATGTGCCACGGAGCCTGGCTAACGCTTTCTTTTTTCTTTTATTTTTATTATATTTTTGTGATACATTATTATTTTAAGCATTGGAGCCTTTGTTTTATTTTGCTCAATAGAGCGTTTGTATCATTTTATTGTTTTTTATTTATTTTATATTTTTTGTATTTATTTTTTTTTATTAATGCTATTATATAAATATATTTATGTGTATATATATATATATTTTTTTTTTTGTCAGTAATTACTTTTAGTTCCTCATCGGGATTCTCATTTGGGTTGTATGCTTGGTAGTCGCAATCGGTTGTCCTTTCTAGATGTTGCATTATGGTTTACTACCTATAGATTGGGTTGACGTTTATTGACGTTTTTTTTCAGGCTACCGTTGAAGCGTTGTTTATATTGCGTACGATGGATTTGGTCTTCTTGTACGATGCTTTGGTTCATTACATTCTGTGGAATCGTATTTTTAATCTTTTCCCACAGCATTCTTGCTCTTTTTTGTATGACTATGTTTATGGGTTCTATAGTAGATCTGCGGTGGAGTTATTCTGCTGGTATGTAATCTAGTCTTCCTGTGTTTGTTATAAAGCTAGTGGCTTGGTTTTGGACTCTTTGGATCTTCTTGATTTGGGAATTACTTAGTGTATTCAATGGAACTATTGGGTGTAGGAGCTTAGGTTGAACTAGGACCAGGTATAGTTTTCTTTTATTTTTGGTTGAAAGTTGTCTGAATCTGTATAGTGCTGATAAGGTTGATTTTGTTTCTATGATTTTTTGTGGTAGGTGACTTGTATAGCCTGTCGATGTTAATTTTAGTCCGAGGACACGTCCTTCTGTTGAGGAAGGATATGCCTCTCCATTTACGCGTACAGTAGCTTTTTTCCTTCTGTTCATGGGAATTAGTTTGAACTTATCCTTGTTAGTTTTTATTTTATTCCTTTTCTCGTAATCCTTTAGGTTTTTAATTTCTATACCTGTTCTTAGGGCGATGTCCTTGGGGTTTTTCCTATCGCTGGTCACTATCTGAGTGATATCGTCCGCTAATTGTATGTACAACGAACTTTCATCAGTTGGATGTGGAAGGTTCCTGGTATACACTGTGTACAGCCTAGGTGAGAGGCAGCCTCCTTGTGGGACCCCCGTTTGCAGGTTGATTGCATCGCCTGTTTTACCATTTATCTGCAATATCGCTTTCCTCTCATCTAGATAGCTGCAGAGTGTTTTGTAGAGGTTTATTTCTAGGTTAAGGACGCAGATTTTGGCTTTTAGGTCGGGCAACCACACTTTGTCAAAGGCTTTAGCAACACCACAAAGTACAATGTCAACTCTGTTGCCTCGCGCTGTTGCAGTAGCAATTTTTCGGTAATGATTGCTAGCGCGGTGTCCGTCCCTCGCTTGCCCCGGAACCCGTTCTGTTGTGGGTTGTATAGGTTGTTTATGTTAAGATGGTTGATCGACCTTTCGTTAAGGAGCTTTTCTAGGACTTTGCCTAGAAATTCCAGGAGCGAGATAGGACGGAAGCTTCCGACTTGATGTTTCGGTTTGCCCGGCTTCGGCAGGAAGATCATCTTCTTCCCTTTTAAATGCTTGGGGAAAGTATCCCATATTTAGGCAGGCATTGAAGATCTTCACTACCAATTCGTGCACATTATCTGGTGCATTAATTAAGTGAGCTTTAGATATCCCACTTTATCCTGGAGCCTTTTGTTTGAATGATTTTAAAGCTGTCAGGTATTCAATCATAGTAAATGGCTTTCCTTCCCCCAAGGGATTGTCTTTGTTCGTCGACGTTTCTAGACGGTATAATATGTTCACGTTGTGTTGCCAAGCTACGTATGATTTCTTCCTCGTAGTTTTGGTCGAAATCTTGATTTTCTTCAGGTGAAATAAAAATTTTTTTTCATCCAGTGCGTTCGGAAATGTTCTTGTAATTCCTCATTTTGCTCTACTTTCCTGTTCTGTATTTTCAGGCTTATTTCTTCTTTTGGCTGTGATCCGCGTAATTTCCTGAATTGTCTCCAGAATTTCCTTGGATCCTTTTCTATCCCCATTTTACCTATTATGTTATCCCAGAGACTGCCTGAATTTTCCTTGATGAGGGTGTCTATCCTCCTTCTAATTATGATAATGCTTCTGTACCTTTCGATCGTATTACCCGATACCCTGATTTCATTTCTTACATTTTGAAATGCATCCATTTCATCTTGGATCTCTTGGGTCCATCTAGGTGCAGGTATGGTTCTGTATTCTATTGTTGGGGTGGGGAAACTGTCAGCCTCTCGGATTTTACTGATAAATAACTCTAGCTGGGCATCTATTTCCTCCTTACTTTGGTTGTTAAGGGATCCGGTTCCTATTGTGTTTAAGTATTGTTTGTATCCATCCCAGTTTGTTTTGCTGGCTGCTTTTCTTCGTGATATTTTTATTTAAATGGGCGAAGTTGAAATGGTGGTAATTATGCTTAAATGATCGGAGGGAGTTGCGGGACCTGGCTGCGTGTGGTGATTTAAATTGAAGTTTTGATTAGTTAAAATAATATCTGGGGTAGTCGAGGCTCGGGCTGTGAGATACGTAGGGAAGTCAGGTCCTTCTCTGTTTAATAGGCCACTTTGCATCAGGAGTTGTAGGGTTTTTCCCGTTCCGTTTGTATGGGTTGTGTACCCTGCTTCCCTGCACCTTGCATTAAGGTCTCCGGCTAGAAAGGTTGAGGCTTGTCTAAGGAATAGCTTGATGAAATTAGGTATCGGTAGGAGCGAGCGTCTAGGGAGTTGGTAGGCCCCGGCTATGACCAGGTCATTTGTAGTCATTTTTATTTTCACAGCTAAAAATTATTCCTCTAGCCGTTTTATTTCTGTAAAGTGTATACCTTTTTTAATGTCTAGGGCAACTCCGTCATATTTTGACTGTGAGTGGTTTGTTGTTAAGAACTTATAGTTGGGGATTTTTATTGTTTCTGTATCTGTGGATATGCCATGTTCAGTTAAGATGATTAGGCCTGGATCTTCCTTTCTTACTATGTTGGAGTAGATTAAGCGTTTTTCCTTCCAGCCGTTAACATTCAAGATGAATATTTTAAGCTTACGTTGATACATGTCAATTGCTGTTATGTTTGCTTGTGTTCTCTACCTGACTTTGCTTTTTCTGGTCGGCCTGGGAATCGAGTGCGTTCATTTCTTTTCTTTTTTAAATTCACTGCATGAGATGTTGCTGCATGATTCTGGAGGATGAATAACCTGCCCTGTTTCAGTGCGTTGTGAAGTTCCGTTTCGTCTGCGTCTGCTTCATATTCCCATCTAAATTTACCCTTGACTAGTCCGTCGACTATTTCCTTCTGCTTGTATTGCTTAGGAATGGGGTAAGCATGAGATCCGTAAATTTTGATGGTTAAGTGTCGGGTGGTCATTTTTGATTTTTGTTTTTCTGAGGTCACTTTTGTGTTTTCTTCTTCTGATTCGGTATCCATTTAACTTTTGTCTTCTTCTTCTTTCATTTGGCTAGTAGTTTCCTTTGAAGTCATTCATTTTGTACAACTCATTCGAGGGTGGGTTCTCCGGGAACCACATTTTTTTAGTCCGTTTTTCTCAAGCATGGTGTTGAGTTCAGTTGCATAAAAACCTGGGCTCGTCATGTTGACAAAGTGTGCATGCATTATGCACAGTATTGAATCGGGCTTCATGGTGCCCTCGATATTGACCGTTGTGGTATGTGCGGTGGGTGCAGAGATGTTTCTGTTAGCTGTTGCTGCAGTGTAGGTAGTATTTTTTCTCCTTTCTTTCTCTGCGTTGATTTCGGCTTTCTTCTTCCGAATAAGTTGCTTTTTGACTGGGCATGACATGGCCAGAGTTCTATGTCCATTACCGCAGTTCAAGCATTTTTTTCTAGGCTTCTGCACTCACCCCACCTGTGCTCCTGGTTTGAGCATTCAGAGCAAGGTTTACCTTTGAAGGTACACTCCTTGGTTGGGTGCTTGTCTAGCGCGTAGCATGTGAAGCCCACTTGCACTGACACGAATGTTTCCCTTTCTATCTGGTTGGGGGAGATTTTCGTGTAAAATGCTAGGAGTCCTTGTTCGGTGGCTTTCTTTGCGATCTCTGTCGATCGGAAGATTACTTTAAAGACGTGGCTGTGATCCTCTCCATTCTGGTCGTTAAATTTTATTACGTCTTCGACTTTTTCCCATTCTTGGACTCTTTCTAGTTCTTCTTTTATCTCTTGGGCTGTATGTTTGCCTACCCATGGGTCAAGACGCCGGCATATTACTGATCTCTTTGTTTGGACGTCAGGCGGCGCCCGGGGGGCTAGTCCTATTTTGATGGATTTCTTGGCTGCGCCCTCACTCAAAAGAAATCGAGGTCTTTCTCCGTGTCGCATAACGCCACGTAGCCATTGTATTGGTCTTTAAGCCGTAGGAGGACTACTCTATATCCGCATATATGCTCTTCAGCGTCTGTTCCTGGGAAGGTTACGCCCGGCCGGGGAGGATGCGAAGGGGAACCCTCTTCACTCCTCCCCGGTCGTCCATTGCGGATGGGTTGCTGTCTCTTTCAAGTGGGTTCTGGATGTTCGTCACTGTATTTCCTTTACCGTAGGGTCCGATTCTTCTTTTTGGAAGGGTTTTGAGTGCTGCCCCCTCCTCGTTTCAAACAAATTTCCATGAACATAAACTGCCGGATAAGATGGATAAATAATGGTGGGTGAACCTGGGGAGGCCCCTCAGACGGGTGAAAAATGGCGGACTTAATGATAAGTGGTGATAGAGTCATCTACCACCGGCCGGGGGTACCGCCTCGTCTGGGTTTGGTTATTGATGCTGCTTCCAACTTACACAGGGACTGTTGCATGTCTCCCTGCGGTCCTGGCTGGAAACTACCCTAAGAGATTAGAGCAAACTCTTCTCCAAAGCTTTCAGCATCGCCTCGTAATCGGGTGGTCTCTTCCGTAGAGTTCCACAGTGGGCTTATCCTCAAACCTGCTTTCCTTTAAGTGTTAGGACAAGTTATGACAAATCAGGACCTGCAGCCGCACGCTCTTGCCTCGTCTATTTAAGAAGCAGTAGCTCATCGCAGATCGTCAGTCACAAATTTTTCAACAATGGAGAAGGTTGAGCACAGTGCAGTAATCAGATTTTTTTCCAAGGAAGGCAAAAATGCACAACAGATCCATGAACGCATGGTTGCAGTGTACACAGACACCGCCCCTTCCTATGAAACCATTGCTCGCTTGAATAGGGAGTTCCGCCATGGTCGTGAGTCTCTTGAAGATGACCCACGTCCAGAAAGCCCGTCAGACGTGACTAACGAGGACAATGTGGCCCGTGTGGAGAGGATGATCCTCGAAAATCGATGGGTGAAGGTCGAAGAAATTGAGTGAGAACTTGGAATATCACATGGAAGTGTTATCAACATCACCCACGACAATTTGGCCATGACCAAGGTCTCTGTGCGTTGGGTCCCTAGAAACCTCACGAAACCTCACGCCCCATGATCGACTTCAACCTCGTCAAAGTTCGGATGAGCTACTACTCCTGTAGAACCAAGACCCGGCGGGATTCGAGTCACGCATAGTGACAGGTTATGAAACGTGGGTCCATCACTGGGATCCCGAGACCAAGCTCGAAAGCATGGACTCGAAGCACAAGGGCTCTCCGAACCCAATCAAGTTCCGGACATAACCCCCAGCCGGGAAGATCATGGCCACCATCTTCTGGGATTCTGAGGGAGTGTTGATGGTGGACTATGCGCCTCGTGGAAGGACAATCACAGGCCAATATTACGCCGAAGAACTGGCTGGGTTGAAGAAGTGCATCCTTCATAAGCGGCGCGGCAAATTGACACGCCGTGTCTTGCTCCTCCACGACAATGCCCCTGTCCACAAGGCCAGAGTTGCACAAACTGCCCTACGTGAGTGCAGATTCGAGGAGCTCAACCAGATCTGGCCCCTAGCGACTACTTTTTATTCCGCCAGCTCAAGGCTGCACTGCGTGGACGCCGGTTTGGGGACGATGAAGATGTCCAGCTCGCCGTCCAGGAGTGAATTGAACAGCAGTCGGGAGATTTCTGGTTGTCGGGAATTCGAAGCCTCAGGGACAAGTGGTGCAAGTGCATTGAAGTCAAGGGTAGTTATATTGAAAAATAATAAAACACTTTTTCTCATATCTCGTTTCCTTATATCCGAATTGCAAAACTTATTGACCGCATTTAAAATACGAAAAACATCTTGTCCATAGCCCTATATTTTAAGAACGAGATTTTTTTAAGGTGTTTGAATAAGATTTTTTCTTTTAGTTCGGTTGTCACCTAAGAAAATAAAATAAATAAAAAAAATAAAAGAAGAAATAAAAGAAGAAGAAAAATAAGAACTACAGAACTACAGAACTACAGAATCTAGGACCAACAAAGACCCTAAGGTCCGCTCGAGGCTAGTCCGCTACACTACATCCGAAACTACGATACACACTTATCTACGAGTGTATCTCTAACATGCTATATTTTTTTTTTTTAAATATATAATCTACTGTACACACTTATCTACATGTGTACAATGTCAGGCATATTAACTACTTCAACCTAGGGGGGGGGTGATAGAAAGTTTTTCTTCTCAACTTCCGCAGCCCTCGACTGCTAGTGGTGAAAATCTAGTTATAGGATAGGAGGAAAAGAAAATGGATATCTAAACTACACATGCAAGAGAAATCGCTGGCATCATTTTTAGTCATCATTTTTACTCTCGTTGTTCCTCCGCTCCAAACTCCTTTTGCAAAGACGTTATTATTTACTGTGCTCAGACTACGTTATATTTATACTATTTAAGTGCGGGTCGAGACGGTTTTTAAACATATTTACCGACCTACTATCCACTACGTGGGTGGGTAGCCTATTCCAAATTTGAGTAATTTTAAACGTAAAATAGTTTTAGGCTATACTAGTGTTAAATCGCTTGTTCACTAATTTTAATCCGTGTTGCCGAGTATTTCCCCTATGATCCAATTCGAACAAATTCCTATAATCAACGTTTGAAAATCCTTTCAATATTTTAAATACTTCAATTAGCTGGCCACGTAATCTTCTGCCTTCGAGAGATGGCAAATCTAATGCCCTGAGTCTTGCCTCATAGGGCCTGTTTCTCAGCTCGGGAATTAATTTTGTAGCCCTACGCTGCACTCTTTCTAATTGCGCGATATCTTTGTTTAAGTATGGAGCCCAAAATTGAACCGCATATTCGAGCAGTGGACGCACAAGTGATTTATACAATGGTAAAATTATCTCTTTGGATTTGAACGTGAAATTACGCGCGATATAACCCAGCACACGATTTGCTTTTTTACATGCATCCGCGCATTGTTTCGTGACTTTGAAGTCATCCGAGACTAAAACTCCCAGGTCTTTTTCCAATTTAACTACGTCGAGGACCTGGCCTTTCATGGTATACTCTACCCTCAAATTATGGCAACCCAAATGCATCACCTTACATTTACTTAAATTAAACTGCATTTGCCACTTATCCGCCCATCTGACAATCAAGTTTAGGTCCTTTTGTAATTTTTCTACATCCGATCTTACATAGGCACGGTTGCCCAGCTTCGTGTCGTCAGCAAATTTAGAAATCGTACTAAATACGCCATTATCCAAATCGTTTATATATATTAGAAACAATAATGGGCCAAGAACGGAGCCTTGTGGCACTCCACTACTGACGTTGACCCAATCTGAACATTCACCGTTTATAACTACTCGCTGCGAACGATCCTTCAGCCAATTTCTAATCCAATTTAATATCTTACCCTTCACACCGACTGCTTTAACTTTCATTAATAATCTCTCGTGCGGAACGGTGTCAAACGCCTTTTTAAAGTCTAGATAGATTACATCTACAGCTTTGCTTTCGTCGTAAACGCAAATCATTTTATGGAAGAATTCGAGCAAATTTGTCAAGCACGATCTCGCCCGCCTAAACCCATGTTGGGAATCTTTAATCAGATTATTTACCTCGAGGTGGCACACTATTCTATCTCTAATTCCTGATTCTAAAAGCTTTCCAACTACCGAAGTTAGACTAATAGGACGAAAATTTGTTGCTTCGTATCTATTCCCATTCTTAAATATTGGTGTAACGTTTGCACGCTTGAAGTCTACAGGGACTACGCCATCTTCTAATGAGCGATTGAAAATTGAACGCAACGGCTTCGCAAGCTCATTCTTAAGTTCCTTTAAATGAGTGGGGTAAACGCCATCGGGCCCGGGTGATTTCGACTTTTTCATCAGGTTAATATATTTAAGAATTTCCACTTCATTAACCGTTATATCGGATATGCAAATATCACTATTATCTACTTCTTCAACTAACGATCCTAATTGGGACGAATCTTCAATAGTAAAGACGCTTGTGAAATGTTCATTTAAAATTTTAGACATTTCCGCCGGAAATTCCGTCAAACGACCATCTTTGTCTTTAATCGGCCCTATTGAACCTTTTAAGGGTTTCCTACTGTTTACATAGCCGTAAACCCGTTTCGGTTCCTTCTTTGAATCCTTCGCCAGTTTTATTTCATATTTCCGCTTCGCATCTCTAACCGCCCGTTTAACTTCTCTTCGAGAATCTATGTAATTTTGCCGACTTATAAATGACTCTTTGTTCTTATGTATTTGAAATTTTCTATTTCGGTCCTTAATTAAGCTTAATATTAGTGGGCTAACCCACGGCGCTCTCATCGACTTCCCACTCTTACGGCGCACATACTTTACTAAGTCGAAATTTACACTAAGGAGTGTACGCCGAAGCTCAGTGTACATTTCTCCTACCGACCTATTCTCGAAGCGCATTCCCCAGTCTACATCCTTAATCCTTTCGCGAAAAGTATCAAAATCACAGCTACCAAAACGTGGCATGAGCTGTGTACTAATTTTTACATCTACACACGTGTTAACCACGAATCTAATCGCATTATGGTCACTCGAGGCTAAATGCTCTCCTACACAAACATTTTCTACCAGTGACTCGTCAGTCGCCATGATTAAATCGAGGATATTATTATCACGAGTTGGTTCCTCCACTTTTTGAACGAGAAAATTCTCCAGAATAAAGTTTAGTAGTCTCTCCCCAGCTTTATTTGACGTTAGGTTACTATAATTAACGTTTGGATAGTTAAAATCGCCGCAGACTAATGTGGTTCCTTTTCTAACCCAAGATGAAAGCATATCAAAGAGTGCAGCATCTTCTCTTTCTATTTGCGATGGAGGACGATATATGACGGCTAAATTAATTTTATATTTTGCATTACAACATAATTGGATTAATAAGGCCTCACTTCTCATATCTGCCGTAGACGAGTCGATCGTTATAGCGTTTAAGTCAGAAAAAGAAGAAGAAGAAGAAAAAGAAGAAGAAAAAGAAGAAGAAGAAGAAGAAGAAGAAGAAGAAGAAGAAGAAGAAGAAGAAGAAGAAGAAGAAGAAGAAGAAGAAAAGGGTGTTCAAGGTGTTAAAATAAAGAGTCTATAAAGGGGATTAAAAAAGGCGGTTAAGATTAGCAAATAAGGCCGTAGGTCACACCCCCGCAGGGGTGCCTGTGTAACCAAGCTCTTCCTGTTAAGGAAGAGAACAGCAGCTTGTCTTCTAATAATTTACTCTTGATGTAGTTTTTCAGATCCATCCTTATTTTCTAGGCCTAAAGGCAAAAAAAAAAAACGAATTCTTTTGAAATACTGAAAAAGAATCCTCAGATCTCATTTTTTCAATTTAAATTTTATTTAATACTTTCATTTTGAAATACTGAAAAAGAATCTTCAGATCTCATTTTTTTCAATTTAAATTTTATTCAATACTTTCATTTTGCTTTACTGGTATTTAGGGGAGGGTAGCTATCTCCTCTTGCTAATGATTAAAATGGAAAATCTATTTTAGAAGTAATTTCGATAAAAGATTCGAATAGACAAAAAAAAAACAGCCATTTCTTAATTTTAATTATTTTCTGAACTTCACGATATGTAATTCGTTTTGTTTTAAATTCCAAAAAATTCGATAATCATATTTATTTTTTCTGAACATCACCATTTTTCTCTTAGTTAATTTGTATGTACAAACTAAAAGAAAATGAATATCTCTTATTAATCAACCCATCCGCAAAATAGCGTTTTTAATGTTGGCTCACCAGAACCATGGCCGCCCTACTGGATGGAAAAGGTTAAACTTCTTTGTACGAACTTCTACAAATATTGACATTAAGTTGTAGTGATTATTTTCTATAAAATAAGAAATTAATTAATTAGAGCATTTAATTCCAATCCTCATTACTGATTTTATCTTTTAACGGATGGCAAATATCTTGTGGAACAAATATTTTTATTTGAACTGTATTCATTTATCCACCCAGGTTAAAACACGCGGGAACTTTCTTGAACACCTGATACTAAAAAGCATGTAATGATTAAATTTCAACACTTCACTACTTAAAATGAGAGATATGTACTTTCACATGGAAATATTTGATTAAAAATAATTGCGATTCTTTGTTTTCCATCAGCTTTGTTCGTTATACTTAATCTAAGCTTTCGTCATATACGTATGGCATCGTCAGATAATTTTATTTTACAGATTGCAGTTAGTAATTTGTCGCCTTTAGCACCTCTGACTTCCGCGCATTTGTGTTGTCTGGCGTCGATTCTCTTTTCTTTCGATTATAGAAGACTCAGTTATACATCATATGTGAAGCAAGCAATATCATGGCTTAATTCAAGCCTCCAGAAATTTGGAAAAGGCAAGCTGTGTTGCTTGGAATTCACGCCAGGAGCTCCACTGCGAAAATCTGTGAGTTTGGTGTCAATCTGAGGATAATGCAAAGGATCAGGAAAGAATTGGGTGAGTCAGGCTGTGATTACGATAATACAGAGGCTCGGAAACCTCACTCTTAAAGGTTCGGATACTAAAATAACACCTTATTTTGTCGCGGAGATCCAGGCTATTATTAACAACGATCCCAGCAAGTCAATGAAGTCCATAGCCAAGCACAAGGGAGTGTCAATCTCTCTTATTAGTCAATTAGTGCATGGAAACATCTGCTACTACACATACAAGATGAGAAAAGACCAGTCTTTGTGGCAGAAGATGAAGGGTAGGAAGAAGGATCGTTCTGTGAAGCTTGCGAGAAAACTGAAGCATCCCTTTAAGCCTGATATGCTTTGGTTCTTCTCAGACGAGAAGAATTTCTGCCAAGACCAGGTGGTGATCTCGTTAAACAACCGCTGGTTGGCTGTGTACCACAAAGATGTACCAATAGACATGAAGGCCAAATTCCCGGTCTACATCATGAAGTTTGGGGTGGTCATAGCGAGGGCCATGTTACGCTTCCATTTATCTTCCTGGAGGGCTAATTCAAGTGCCTGTAAAAGTTAGTTTTTCTCTGGATCGAGGAGGTAGCCATTGGAAGGTGGTACGTGTGCGAGCAGGACTCTGCCACGCAAGCAGGAGGACCCAGTCTTGACTGTCACACAATTTCTTTAACCACAACACTCCGAACGTATGGCCTCCCAACTCCCCATAAGTGCAACCTCCTGGACTATTATGTATATGGCGTGGATGGGAAAGATACCAACAAGTCCCCGTGTGCCACCAAAGTGGATCTTAGGTCCAGGATCAGCACAGTTTTCACCAGGTTACCCAGGGGAGGCCATCAAAAAGTCCCTCAGTATGTTCGGTACCGCTTGGAGACCGTAGTTGAGGCCGAGGGCGATTTCATTGAATGAAATGAAGAATAAAGTAATCCTTCAAGTCTTTTAGAGGTGAATTTAGGTAAATAATCTGTATAAATGAAATATCTGAGTGGTTTTCTTTTATTTTGAGGTTAGACGACAAATTACCCATTGAAAACTGTATAATTGGTATTATATTATTACTTCCCTCGCTCGTTCTTTCTCCAATGGGTGAAAATAACCTCGTTATTCAAACTAATTTCCTTTCCTGCCTTAATTACCTCCCTTTTCAAGATCCTTGAAGAGAGGGGCTCTGCCAAAATACCCGTGTAGCAGTGGTGTCAAAAATGTCGGAAATATTTAAGTAATTATTTCTAATTTTTATGATTAACTTATTAATATTAAAATATATAGATTAATTGTCTTTCACAACTTTATCCCTTAAAATCGAATTCAATTTCACTTTAAAATATTTATTAACTAATAATAAAAATGATAATTATTTTTTTAATTTGCTTTAAACTAAGAAGCGAAACCTAATGAATGTATTATTACCACAAAATTAGTCCAGAGATGTGCGAAAAGAAAATGGTGAGAATGGGGGAAATAAAAATATGGGGAGGGGGGTACATAACTTGACTAAAGAGAAGTCAATTTGAGGCTCTCAGGATAGCGCGCTAACAAACCTGAAAATGCACGGGTTGGGGGCAGTGAACGGGGGTGGCACCGAGTCCTGTGTATCGCAGCTGTTGCATGGTTGCTCATCCCTATGCCTCATACCACCTCCTGCGCGCGCAAAAATTAAAGACCTTGTTGTCCACGTCTCATTAGCAAATGAACAAGGGCACATCTGCAGTTACTACTGCCATTTACTTCTCTTCCAACCCCTTGAAGAGAGTTTCCTGGCTGTAGCAGAATAAATATTGTTTAAAATAAAAATAAGTTTAAATACAAGTGTAGGGGTGCGAAAATGTATCAGAGAAAAATTCCTTCCAACGCGATAATATAAATAGCCCATTAAATTACCAACTCAAAACGGGCTAAGCCGTGGCGTGATGGCTAAGAGCATTGGCGTTTAAATCTATCGATACCGAGTTCGAAACTCAATAGTCCAAAAACCTTTTACGAAGGAAAACGCTGAAGGACCAACTCAAGAAGACTCAAGATAAAATGATCGCCCCAAGAAAGAAAAAACGGAAGAAAACGACTTCAAGGACTAACTCATCAAAAATCATGAAGGAATCATCAACTCAAGATAAATTGGAATAAACTGAAGATGCATCAAGAAAGAAATCGAAGATTAAGAATTAACCCAGCCAACAAGAATATTAAGTCAAGATAAATGGATGACAGAGAAAATCTCAAGATGAAATGATATTGATAAATAAATAAAAAAAATAATAAAGAATGCCCCCTCCCCCATACAAGTAAGGCAGAACCAAGAGGTAAACTGTAGAACACTCAAAACAAGGAAAACGAGTAAAAGTAGTGATAACAATCAATAAATAATAAAGGAATAAAGTTAATAACAAAATAAACATTTGCCGGATGGTTTAAAATTGCAAAGGTGCATAACTAGATGGTTGTATAAGTAAATAGAATTGGTTTCTAGTCTTTGGAAGTACAGAAAATAGTCAGCTGTCGTATGAAGTTAATTTTAAATAAAGATATTGGGAGACACGGGTTCGAGCTCTGATTAGGAATGGGCAAAGAATGAAGAAAACTACTTGCATACTTTCTAACTGAAGATAAGAATATCTTTATGATGGGTATGATTACATAAATGGAACTCTAAAGAACAGGGAAAGAAGTGATTAACGAGAGTAATCGAGCAGCAAACAATGCGTTTGGAAGAACGTAATGAAGCTCTGTATAAGAACAGGAAGTTTGGGAAGAAAAGCTCAGAAGCTGGTCAATATCAAGGATATAAATGGTAGTGTACTTCTGAACGATGATTAAGTTGAAAGTAGTTAGAGACAGTTTTTTAATGAGTAGTATGAAGGAAGTGTGGAAAAGGAAACAAATCTGAATACTGTGAATGGTCTGAAAAATGAGAAAGAAACTGAAATGGATGACATACCATGAGAGACTGAAAAATTGTGGTGATTGTGTAATGGCTGGAGAAAAAGATTTGTTAGTTGGTTGTGCTTCAGCTTCTTGTAAGTGGAATACTTCATCCGAAATGGAAATATACTGCTATATTAAAACTGTATGATGGAAAAGGGGAGAAAGGTGAATGAAAAATCAGAGTAAGTTATCTGTTGAACGTGGTTGGGAAGGTATGTGAATGGAAAAGTTGTGATAGATCCTGTATAAAAAAATATATGGTGTATTGCGCAAGATGGATTTACAATAGAACGAGTAAGGGTAGTATGTATTGAATGTTTGCTTTGATGCGGCTGATTCAAAATCACGCTATGGAAATTTAAGGTGTATGATGCTTTATGGATCTGGAGAAAGAGTATTATAGTCACGATAGGGAAGCCCTATAGGAGATTCGATGAATGTATAAAGGAGGTTATGGTAAACTGTTGGATGGATGGAAGTTTAGATATAAGAAAAGGTTACTGAATTAAATATTTATATATGTTTATGGAATGTGGGCCGTGAGGTAGACTCGTTGGAGTGAGGAACAGGCGTGTGAATTTTATGAATCACAGTGAAAGATGAAAACTTTTATGTCGGTGTATGTTGGTGACCCAAAGTTAGGAACTCATGGTAAAAGTAATTTGAAAAAGTTAATTGAATGGTTTGGGAAGACATACGTGAGATAAGTGTATGAGGATATGCCTTGGGGAAAGATACGCATATTAAACTGTGCAGGGCGCAGCTTGTGCGGCATCTCTCCAGCAGCGGCAAACGAGCTCTCAATAGGGGACGTGCGAAAGGTACCGTTGCCAAACGGTGACCAGTGCGGTGGATCAGCCATACCTTACGCAATTGACGCTCCGCTACGGACGCGTAAAACTCGTATCCGTAGTTTATCTTCTAACTAACAAAGAATTAGTAGCAAAGCAAGATGCTAACCCTATCCCCACCCTAAGTGCTGAATATCCCGGAACTAATAATGTCCATGGGACACATACAATGGCACCTATGGTTACGGATATAGGCCTCCCAGGCGATGCGGCTGTCGAAATGAAAATCACGGAAAAATGTGACCCTACTACATCCAGGCACATCTTGTTTATGAACGTTTCGTTCGGGGTGTAGGCGTGGAAGGGGGCAGAAGTGCACTACCTTATTCTGAAACAAAAAACGACACCCGTGCGCTTCGATATAGCTCCAGAGTTGGACCTCACCAAAAGATCGTCTACGTAGAGCGTAGCTAGAACAACTTTCACCTTCACCGAGGTAATATCGCTGATGTTAAAGGCAAAAAGAGTGACACTAAGAAGACTTCACTGCGATACGCAATCATCTTGCCCCGTTGGGCCGGTGAGGGCTCCTACCACACTTACGCGGAATCAACGATATCGCAAGAACTCAAATATAAAGAATGGGAGAATTCCCTTTCCCCCATGGAGTGGAAGGTCTCATTCCCCGTAATCCCTATATGTCTTGGAATCTAGTAAAATATAATCTCGACATTCACCCGGCTTGCATAAACCGTGGCGTCACGAATACCGCGAACTATATGCTGGGGAGATTGTTATGCAGTGAGTTCGCAAAAACTTTACAGCGCAGGACGAAGATCGGGGACAATCCCTGAATATGCTATCCCGGCGACATATAGCTATCAGTGAACAAAAGGAGACGAGTCTCCTTATCTCAGTCCAGTTAGCCCAGAGTATGCGCCAATTCCAATGAAGAAAAATGCTTCTTTTAAATGAGCGGAGTCTCGGTTGCTAATATGGATGAGCCCGTAAGTTCTAGGTTCATTTTTTTGAACTGATGGGTGTTCAGCACTGGTTAACGCAACCATTTTTGGAAATATGAACGGAAGCCTCACTTGAAAGTGGCTTCTTGAAGCATGACTTAGTTCGAACTCTGCATTGACTGAGGAGGTTTCGAACAATGGGTAGGGACCAAACGGAGTTGGGTTATTTTTTCAAGATTAATTATTTCTCTAGCTGAATTTCTTTCACAATTTCTTAAAGTTTTCGAAAGGAGGATATCAAGATTTTTAAACTAGTAGGTGGTCTGCATTTAGAAAATTATGTGTGCTAAGCAACTATTTACAACAAATTTCCTAGGTTATATTTGGTAATTCAGGAACTAGGTAGAGTTAAATTAAATTTACCATATTAGTACAAAGGGTGTGTCTGTTTCCAATCTTACCCCATTTTGCAATCGCTAGGAGTCTTACACTGGATTCGCCCAATATCATATTCGGGTAGTGTATGGGCGTATTTTATTATATCTAATGCAATCGATCCTTGAGGCCAAAATAAGGTGGGACAGGATTAGAGAATCTGACTTTTAAGAACGAAAGGGACCTGAGTTGGAGTGAGTTACTTAACGAGCTGGAAGGACCGGAAAGAGGCGTTGGTTACAACATCACAATCAAATTTGCTTTCCAAGCAGCGGGATTTCAATCTAAAAGGGCTTCTCTTCTTATACAGCAAGAGAGGCAAAGCATGACTTTTCGAGAAATTGTCAGAAAAGGACGAGTTGTTGGAAAGAGGGTGGGTCAACTCGTACAGCTTGCTCCGGAATTTTGCAGAATTCAAATTTAAACACTGGTTTTAGGCGCTGGATTCTTATAGTTTTCTAATAAGAGTGAAATATATACTTATATACACATACAAATGTATACTTATACCCACATAAGCCCCTTTATGTATATCATATATTAATCTAAGTACGACCAGATTAGTATACAGGTATATAGTCTAACTTAAAAGGTCGTAATACAATACTAGAAGCACGTCTGGCATGAAATTAGTTCCCTTTTATTCTAGTTAATTTACTCTTGATTTCCACTTGTTATATTTGATTAATAACTTATTTCTTTTTTCATGATTTTAATAATGCTTCCTATGTAAATGGTGCATATTTACACTTCAGGGAAGTAGG
Source organism: Ceratothoa steindachneri (assembly GCA_963969495.1). NCBI lineage: Eukaryota > Metazoa > Arthropoda > Malacostraca > Isopoda > Cymothoidae > Ceratothoa > Ceratothoa steindachneri. The sequence continues at coordinate 29,771,676 of OZ018335.1, forward strand.
GTCTGATTCCCGCAATTTACACAGTCGACTGTACACAATAGCAACTTAACGTGTAAGATCTTGGAGAAATTTGCACAGATTTCAGCAAAACCCGATTTTGCACGTATGTACGAACGATTGTGTGGCCGAAGCGGTTCCAATAGTAGCATCTCCGCAATAATGACACGAAAGCCTTAACGTGGTCGTGATACAAACCGACACTAACCGATTCAGGGAGCCTGTCACGATCGAATGTAACAAAGAGTGTAAGGGTGGGTCTCGAGGTCTCTCCCCGTTTCCTCACCACAAGCTCGACGATGACAGCTCCTTGATCAACCTCCTTTTCAGTCATATATTTTATATAGTAATCCACGAATTCCATCGTATAAACTACTGTCAGAAGATTCATGGTAGAGATCAGTGTCACTTGCACAGGCACTCCATCGAGTGTCTGAATTGAGTAAATCAGCGTGAACATGAAGATGTAGCAAATATAAAGCAAATTTAAGAAAATGGTCGCAGGTAGTGCAATAAATGTGTGTGCCCGAACTATAAGAGGAATCAAAATGCTGGAAGGACGATATTTAGTGGAAAGTAAAACAGACATAATTTAAAATGCTTAATTCTTAACATGAGAATGTCAGAGAAATGCTTCTGAAGTCATACAAAGAGATGAAAATGAAAGTGAAACAAGTGAATATACATAGCAGAGAAGCAGCAAATGAAATTTTGTGACAAAAGATGACTGAAAATTCCAATGGGAAAAGGAAGCTATGCTAGAGAGAAGTGAGTTTTGTAAGGAACCAGGAAAAGAATAGCTGAGCGAACATCAATGACACGAATGACACCATACCTTTGAACAATGAGGCGGTAAATAAAATAGTCGGAATAGTATGATGAGTTGTATAATGAGCGTATGGAAGAAAGTACATAGGTAAATATAATTGACTTCGTGAGTGTAAATCTGGCGCTGCATTGTAGTATCAATGAGATAAGGATACAAGTGGTTGCTAGGGCAATAAGAGGTACGAACTCTGTTAGTGCGGTTGGAGTAGATTATATAGTCGTTGAATGCTTGTCGTAGGGTGACCCTAAACACAGGACACCAGGATATAATATATGTAGGTGTCGTAGGATGACCGTGAAGAGGGTACGCCAGAGAAAATCGGGATACAGTTGCCAGTGCGAGGGTTAAATAAACAAAGTCGAGTGCCGTTGGCCTAAATAATCAATTACAGTGGTAACACACATTTTTTCATCACAGACCTTACTATACTTTTATAAATGCATTTTCCATGCTGAATCCGAATCTGCCTTCGCTTTGCTCTAGCGCGTACCATTTATCAGATATGCCAAAAATTCAAAATGGCCGCCTGCGATTATAAAATGTAGTATATTACGGGTATTGCTCTATTGCATGCATCATTATTATAATGCTAATATGAGAAAACTAGATACTTCGTGAGTTCTTGCTGGTCAAAGGGGTATAGAGAAGAATTCATTTACATTTGTAACCCGCATGCATATTTTGCACAATTATTTATAATTCTGTTTTATGCTTTCAGGTTCCTCATGTGATGTGCATCTTCTAAGCTGCTCCTTCTGCGTTGATCATAAGAGACTTCGATATACACCCACAAAGCAGTAACAATGCCTCGAGAGTGCAAAAATCATCCAGGTAAATTCTGCTATTTATGTGGACATTTTACAACAAAATCTCAGCAGCGTACTATCACCAATAATATAAAGAAAATGTACTTACTCTACTTCGGATGCCTTCTGGGTGACCAAGATAAAGCATTGGTCTCACACCAAATTTGTATTTTCTGCTCTAATTGATTACGTGACTGGATTAACAAAAAGAAAGCTTCAATGCCCTTCGCTGTTTCTATGATATGAAGAGAGCCCAGATATCATTTCGAAGATTGCTCTTTCTGCAGTGTGACCACAAAAGAGTTTTCAGCAAAGAACAAGCACCAAATTGTTTATCTAACCATGGATTCGGCGCGCAGACCAGTTCCACCTGATAATGGCCTCGTACCTGATGATATCAGTGATGATAGAGGTACTGAAGGTACATGCACATTAGATGCGGATGTTAAATATGAGGATGCTAACTCTGAGCCAAAGTTATTTACTCAAGAAGATTTGAATAATTTAGTGAGAGATCTGTCACTGTCAAAGGAGAAAGCAGAACTTCTAGCATCTCGACTATAAGAAAAATTCTTACTCGAGAAAAATGTGCATGTGAGTTACTTTAGAAAGTGTAATCGTGATTTAACTTCATTCTTCACAGTTAATGGACTTCTCTACTACTACCATGATATAAATGGAATGTTCGAAGCCTTGTCACAGACATATGGGGCGTCTCTTTATTGATTCCTCTAAGACAAGTCTGAAAGCTGTCCTCTTGCCCAATGGCAATGTAAAGCCTTTCATTCCTATTGGCCATTCTGTCCACCTTAAGGAGACATATGACAATATGGATATTCTTCTTGAAGCCATAAACTACCAAGTCCATTAGTTGTACATCTGTGGTGATCTAAAAGTCATAGGCATGCTAATGGATATGCAAGGAGGATTTACGAAGCACTGTTGTTTCCTCTGCCTGTAGAAGGGCCATGCCACTGCAAAACATTGTGACAAGCGTGACTGGACACTTCGACCTACACATGAGCCTGGAATAAACAGTGTTCAGTCTGTCTTTCCCTGGTAGAGCTTCGTAAAATATATCTGCCACCTCTTTATTTGATACTAGGTCTAGTGAAAACCTTCGTGAAAGCAATGGCTAAGGACAATTGTCAGAGATTCCAATATCTATGCAAAAAAATTCCACAACTGAGACCGGCAAAACTAAAAGAAGGCATATTTGTGAGACCACAAATCCGAGAGGTTTTATCAGACCCTGACTTCGAGAAGACCCTCACTCCTCTTGAACTAAATGCATGGCTAGCCTTTAAGTGGTTATGTGCAAACTTTCTGGGCATCAACAAGTCACCTGCATACAGAGATGGCGTGGAAACCCTTCTTCAATCTTATAAAGAAATGGGATGCCGTATGTCACTTAAAATCCATTTTCTGCATTCGCACTTAGACTTTTTTCCAGAAAATCTTGGAGCCGTAACTGGCGAGCAAGGTGAACGTTTCCACCAGGATATCAAGACCATGGAAGCTCGCTATCGAGGATTTTGGAATGAGAGGATGATGGGAGATCATTGTTGGATGTTGTATCGTGATAATCCTGATAAAATTTCAAACGCAAATCCCATGCACAACATTTATGAATTTGAGTTTTGACTTATTAGCCCCTCAATCATTGTTCACCATTCTTATACATGCAATATAAGTACCATTAACTTTATGATGCTTGTGTTCAACTTCTTAATGCACATGGAGATATACAGAAAGCAATTTTTTTTTCTAGCAATGGTGCTATGCAACCATATATCACCAGTTTCGGAAAAGAAATCAGAGTAAAACGCTACATTCTATCAGCGATGGAGGTCATATTACATTTTCGAATATCTCGAAAACCTGACGTGTTAAAGAAAAATAAAAGTCAGATTTGAAATCAGCGAGAAAAATGCCATGAAAAAAAGTTTGCTCAGGTCTCTGATGATTAAAAAAGTTCAAAATTGTTGTTCAGTGTTATTAGAGGTTCTGGGATTTGAGAAACTAATGGTAGGAAAATATACAACTTTACTATATACAAAGAACTTATTAATATCACAAGTAAATAAATGACAATGAATAAAATGAGACCCCGGGTACAAAACGGGGGGGGAGGGGTACAAATGATTCGATGGGTACGAGAGTCCGAGAGAGAATGCACGGTGATTGCTTTCAGAGAAAATGGGAGAGTGCAATTATTGGGGAGACTCACGTAAAGCCTAATTGACTGGAGGCTTGAATACAGAGAGTAAATGGGGCGCTGCAAAGTTAAACTTGCAAGATTCCTTCTTCTTTAACCTCGCTCAGAAATGAGCGAGAGAGTACTCCCCTCGTTGAACGAAGTCGATAACCGAGTGATAGATTCCTGTCCGTGTCTATCGTCTGTCGGCGGGAATTCTGGCCTTAGATACGAGCAAGGCCGGGTAGAAATGTCGAGTCGCGTTCGTAGCTGGAAGCCGTTTGGAGGCGAAGCAGGGTGTACGAGACTGTACGTGGCTGCTAACCAAGACGGGGCTGTATGCTACTGATTTCTCAAAGCTTTTCTCGAAGTATTTATACTGCTTCGGCGGAAGTGGGTCGCCGGGGGCCCCCAAAAGGGGGGCGGGGATCCCATTAGACTTGCCGCAATAGGGAGGGGGATAGTCTCGGCGTTCTAACAGACTTGCGCAAAGGTCCTTGGCGCGGTAGGCTTAGCGCCGATCAGACGGTACGACGGCGAGGAATGGAACCCAACATGGGTCACACAACCGCACGAACTTCTCGCTGGTCCCTTGGGGCTGTCTGGGTGTGCAGGTGTATATGTTCAGGTGCCACAGGTCGACGTTGGGTTCTAGGAGGGGAAAGGAGGTAACCTTCTCTCTCTGACAATGTGACAATGATAAAATGGGGGGGTGATTTTGGTATGGGTCTGGTGGCTGTGCTATTTGGAATGTAAAATTGAAAGAGTCCCAGGTGACTGGCAAAATACACTAATGCCCCGTTTTATAAGTATAAATGGGAGAAAAGTTAATACAATAAATATGGTGGGATAAGTGTGTCGAGTGCTGTAGTTAAGATGTGTGGAAAAGTCTGATTAGATGTACCAGAATTATAACGATTTGATAGGGGCTGGACAAGAAAGGGAGGGGGGTAGAGCAGGCAGGGGGCATATATATCAAGTATTTTAATTGAAACACCTACGTTATGGAAGAAGAATGAAAGATCTCGAGCGAAAACAGTGCAAACGGCCAAATTGAGAAGGATGTATTGTGTGCGAAAGATAGAGTGAAGAACAAGTAGGTAAGAGAAGTTTATGGTGTATTAATAAATGTTTGACTGAAGGTGTTCTGAGGTGGCATAAGCATGTAAGAAGACTAGATGGACAGATTTATGGAGAGATAAACGAGAGAGACTCAGTGTGAAAGTAAAAGGTGGTCCTATTCTGCGAATGATTGTGTGAGAGAAATGGCTGGGAAAGGACGAAGTGGATGATATTGCACATGAGAATCGTTCATGTAGTGTGTGTGTGAGGGGGCGTAATAGAGGCCTTCTGCCCAGGGATGTACTCTAACTGGACGAGACGCTACAGCACATAAACCACCATCGCTATGAAAGGTTGTGGACAAAATGATTGGCGGCCTCGTACTTGATGGGATAGAAGGAGGCTGGGGGTGGTCGCATAGTTTTAAGGGAGTTGATGCGAGACGATCTCAATTCGTGGGAAACTGGTAAATGGTGACTTTGAGGGTAAATAATGGTGCTCAGGTCTTTTAATTCGTGTTCCTGGGCATCTAATACAAGGTTAAACCCCCCAAATGGGGCCCAATTTTCAATAAGCTTCATTTCTTAATTCAATAAGCATTTAATAAATGTAACTTATTGAAAATTAGGGCCCATTTGGGGATCACCTTGTATAAGTCCTCCCAGCGACAGTAGGTAGGATTGAGATGTGTTATTATATCCTGCGGAATCCTTCTTGTATTTTCCTTTCTGTTATTTATTTTTTTTCGTTTTTCTTTTTTATATCCTTCCATTCAAAATTTTCTCCAATAAGTCAAACAAGCAATCGTTGATTACACAGCTGTCTCTCACTTATCATCATTGGTTACACAGCTGTCTCTCCCTTCTCGAGTGAAACCAAACTTGTGTCCATCTTTAAAAAGAGTAGAGAGAATGGAGTAAATGGCATGGTTGGCCTTAATGGCCACGAGAGCTTGGCCAAAGTCTTTATGAGTGGATCGCAACAACCCAGCAAGCGACAGCAGTCGGTGAAAGAAACCCATACTAGGAGTAGAGGAAATGAACCCCGCGAGCGACAGCAGTCGGTTAAAGAGACCCATACTAGGAGGGGAGGACATGAACCCCGCGAGCGACAGCAGTCGGTTAAAGAGACCCACACTTGGAAGGTGAGCCGCGAGAGCGACAACAGTCAGTAAAAGAGACCCACACAGGGAGGGGGGACGTAAACCTGGCGAGCGACACCAATCGGTGAAAGAAACCCAGACTGAGAGGGAGAACGTGAACTCCGCGAGAGATAGCAGTCAGTTCAAGAGACCAACACTTAGGGGGGTAAGCCGCCCGAGCGACAGCAATCGGTGATAGAGACCCATTCTGGGAGGGGGGGAGGACGTACATCCCGCGAGTGATAGCAGTCGGTTAAAGAGACCCATATTTGAGGGGTGAGCCGCGAGGGGGAAAGTGGTCGATGAAACAGACATACACTGGGATGGGGGACGTAAACCCCGCAAACGACAGTATTGGTTGGAAGAGAGCCACACTGGGAGGGGGGACGTAAATCCGCCGAGTGACAGCAGTCGGTTAAAGTGACCCACACTTGGGAGGTGAGCCGCACGAGCGACAAAAGTTGGTGAAAGAGACCCACACTAGGAGAACATAAGAACATAAGAAAAGAAGGAGACTGCAAAAGACCACTCATGGCCCACACTTGGCAGCTCCTGTTCCAGTCAACACAACTCCTGTTCCAGTGAACCCCGCGAGCGACAGCAGTCGGCATACGAGTAAGAGAGCCACCCTGGGAAGGTGGACGTGAACCCCGCGACTGACAGCAGTCGGTGAAAGAGATCCATATAGGAAGAGGGAACTTGAACCCCGCAAGCGACAGCACCTAGTGGAAGAGACCCAAACTGTCGGTTAAAGAGAACCACACTTGGTGGGTGAGCGGCGAGAGCGATAACAGTCAGTGAAACAGACTCACACTAAGAGGCGAGACATGAACCCCGCGAGCAACAGCAGTCGGTGTAAGAGAGCCACACCGGAAAGGTGGACGTGAACCTCGTGAGCGACAGTAGTTGGTTAAAGAGACCTACACTTGCGGAGTGAGCCTCGCGAGCGACAGCAGTCAGTGAAAGAGACCCACACGGTGAGAGGGTTCTTGAATCCGGCAAGCGACAGCAGTTAGTGGAAGAGACCCAAAGGGTCGGTTAAAGAGACCTACACTTGGGGGGGTGAGCCGGGAGAGCAACAACAGTCATTGAAAGAGCAGCACACAGGGAGGGCCGACGTGAACCCAGCGAGCAACACCAGTCGGTGAAAGAGATCTAGGTTGGGAGGGGGAACGTGAACCCCGCGAGTAACACTAGTTGGTGAAAGAGACCTAGGCTGGGAGGGGAAACGTGAAGCTCGTCAGTTCACATCAGGTAAAGAGTCAGTTAAAGAGACCAACACTTGGAAAGGTGAGCCGCGCGAGCGATAGCAGTCAGTTAAAGAGACCCACACTTATAGGTCACCTCGCGAGCGACAGCAGTCGATGATAGAGACCCACCCTGGGAGGGGGGAGGACGTAAAACCCGCGAGTGATAGCAGTCGGTTAAAGAGACCCACATTTGAAGGGTGAGCCGCGAGGGTGAAAGCAGTCGGGGAAAGAGACCCACACTGGAAGGGGGACGTAAATCCCGCGAGTGACAGCAGTCGGTTAAAGTGACCCACACTAGGAGGGGAGACGTGAACCCCGCGAGCGACACCAGTCGGTGTAAGAGAGCCACACTGGTAGGGGGAACATGAAACCCGCTAGCGATGGCAGTCGGTGACAGAGGCCCACACTGGGAGGGGAACGTGAATCTTGCAATCGACAGCAGTGGAATAAAGAGACCCACACTTGAGGGGAGGTGAGCCGTGCTGACGACAGCAGTCGGGGAAAGAGACGCATACTGGGAGGAGGAACGTGAACTCCGCGAGCGACAGAACTCGGTGAAATAGACCCACACTGGCAGAAGCGCGAACCCAATGAGTGACAGCAGTCGTTGAAAGAGCCCCACACTGAGATGGGGGACTTGAATCATCGAGCGACAGTAGTCAGTGAAACAGACCAACACTGGAACCCCGCGAGCGACAGCAGTAGGTTGACGAGACTCAAACTGGGAGTGGGGAGATGAGCCCGGCGAGCGACAGCATTGGTATAAAGAGATCTACACTTAGGGGCAAAGGGGTGAGCCGTCCGAGTGACACTGGGAAGGGGGACTAAAATTCCGCGAGGCAGAGGAGTCGGTCAAAGTGATCCATACTTGTGGGGTGAGCCACGCCGAGAGACAGCGGTCGGTGAAAGACACTGACACTGGGAGGGGGGACGTGAGCCCGCGAGCGACAGCAGTCGTTGAAAGAGACCCACAATGGGAGTGGGGTCGTGAACCCCGCGAGCGACAGCAGTGGGTTAAAGAAACCAACACTTGAGGGGGAAGGGGGAACCGCGCGAGCAACGGCAGTAGGTGAAGACGGACATCGTGGAACCCCACGAGCGACAGCAGTCAGTTAAAAAAACCCACACTGGGAGGGTGGACGTGACCTTGTGAGTGACAGCAATTGTTTAAAGAGACGACAATTCAAGAAGGGGGGGCGAGCCGCGCGAGTGACAGGAGTCGGTGAAAGAGACCCACACTGTGATGGAGGACGTGAACCCCACAAGCGACAGCAGTTGGTTAAAGAGTCCCACACTTGAAGGGGGAACGTGAACCCTGCGAGCGACAGCAGTTGGTTAAAGAGACCCAGACTTCGTGGGTGAGCCGCGCGAGCAACAGCAGTTGGTGAAAGAGATCCACTCTGTGAGGGATGAACGTGAATCCCGTGTCCGACAGCAGTCGGTGAAAGAGACCCACTCTAGGGTGATATGTGAATGAAGCATTCATTATTATTATTTTCGCTGATAAGAGAGAATAACATCAAATAAATCATGTTTATTAATTAGACAGGAGAGTGCAGTGTTGTACTCGTATAATCCAACCACCTAAATTTCAGTTAGCGAAAGAAGATTGGAGAGGGAAGAAAACAAATCTAAATATGATGAAAAAACATTAATTATGAAAATGATAACTGTTTAAATGTACTGTCATGACGACCGCATTAGATTCTAATGAATATAACTATCGGTCATTAAGATAGGCTGCCTAATAGGAACGATTTCGTAAGAATCTATTCAAACTTACGTCGTTATCACAAATTTGCTTCGTTAGTCAGGACTAAGGTGCCGTTTTTTCGGACCGTTGATTTTGACATATTTTTGAGGATAAATCTCATTAATTTATTCCAATTTTACTTCATATTTTATAGTTTACATTGCTTTTTTCTCAAAACAAGGTCGATTTAAATATTCGCTGCTTGTAACTCAAGCTAAATGTGACATTATTGATATCTTCCAAATTACTACATTTGTCAATACCTGCCAAAAGGGGATTTTGAGTTCGAAATTTTGCTGGTTACTTCTCCAACTGGCTATGTCTATATTATTATTTTTTTAATTCTAATTTATCAATAAATAATTTTCTATAATTGTTTGCCTGCGCAAGCTTTAGTTGTTTCCTAATTATTGGGTTGAAGAATAAGTTCTTGCCTTTTTTTTTAATGTTGTGTTGATTTAAGTTTTGTTGGCGTGATTTGTGCACATATTAAGAAACAATAATAAATAAAGAGCAAAATTTGCAAAGGTTAGGCTACGTCTCTTAACAGCGTAGACTATTAGGCTTTTGCTTAGGCTACGTCATAAAGTTGAGTAATAAGTCATTGCGGTTTATTTAAAAGTTGTGTTAATTTAATTTTTGTTCTGTACCCTCAAAATGGAATGTCAAGTTGAAAGAAAGGCGCATTTTCGACACTTGTTGTTATTCACTTTCATTCGAGACGGGAACAATGCTAACTCAGCCAAAGCTCTTTGCGATATTTGTGCTGTGTACAGAGAAAATGCTTTATCAGAAAGGAAAGCTTAATGGCAGTTTTCACATTTCAAAAACGGTCATTTCAGTCTTAATGACGAAGAACGTTTTGGTCGCCCCATTAAGTTGGATGAAGATCGATTGAACGACCTTCTTCATAAAAATCCTTGTCAATCGACTAGAGAATTGTCTGTACAATTTGCGTGTGATCAGAAAACTGTAGTGAATCACCTTCATTCGATGGGGAAAGTCCAAAAACTCGGTACATGGGTTCCGCACGCTTTGAGCGAAAGCAACAAACTTCAACGCACCACGATTGTCGCAGGTTTGCTTACTCGTCACAAGGCTACTCGTAGATATAAGGACAGATTTCTTCACCGGATCATCACTGGCGACAAAAAGTGGTGTGTTTATGTCAACATGAACCATCGAAAACAATGGCTTAGCCCCAATAAAAAAACTACTTCCGCGATTAAAGCAAGGACTTCATCCACGAAAGGCTATGCTGCGTGCGTAGTGGGATTGTGAAAGCATCATTCTTTATGAGCTCCTTGCGAACAACGAGATTGTCAATGCAGAACTCTAGGTTCAGCAAATGTATCGACTCGCCGAAGTTATTCGTGAAAAGCGACCTCATCGACGTTATGGAGTCTTTCTGCATCACGACAATGCTTGCCCTTACATTGCCATTATGACAAAAGACGCCATCCAAACGCTTAATTGGAAAATCCTGCCGCATCCTCCATATTCGCCAGACTTGGCTCCATTGGATTTCAATCTGTTCCGATCGTTCTCCAACAATTTGCGCGGCGTTTCGTTCAATACTGATGTGGAATTAAGAACCTGGCTACACGAATTCTTCGAGTCAAAATCCAGAGATTTTTATTGTAAAGGCATCGAAAAACTAGTCGAACGTTGGGAAGAAGTCGTAAATAACAACGGAGAATACATTATTGGTTAAATTGCATATTGGCATCAATTGAAAATGAAGTTTTTTTTCTAAAATTGTTAATGGTAATGAATAAATTGGATAAAACCGCAAGAACTTATTCCCTCAACCCATTAATTATGCATGCTAACCTAAAGGTTTTTACAATTACAGTTTTAATAAACGAATGTTTAGCATAAATATCATAGAAAACTATTTTCCATTATGTTCGTTTAGTAGGATGAGGCGTTTAATTCAACCAAAATCCCTGGTTCCGATGTCACCTTTTTAATTGGAATCCACTAAAGGCACATCGTCCTTATTTATAAACATGGAGCGGCAGTGTAAGTTGAAATGAAGCAGGGGGATGATTGAGGCCTCTTGAAAAGGTTTACTCTTTCGATGCAAGAAAAAAAAATCTTATGCCACCTCACATAAAGCCTTAATAGACAAGGGATTAAATTTTCTCAAGGAAGGGTAAATAAGTTTGCCAGATGAGTTGGTAGAGGAAGGCCATAGGGCGTTATGCAACCCGGCGGTATAAGAAATATAATGAGGTTAAAGTTGCTAGAAATAGGGGTAAGGATCTCACGAGGAGAAAAATAGACAATGAGCTAAGAAGAAACCCAAAAGAAAAGTACTATGATCAAGACAATTAAGCAAAGCGAAGTGTACTGTGACTAAGACAATTAAGCAAAGCGAAGTTTACTGTGACTAAGACAATTAACTAAAGCGAAGTGTACTATAAGCATTGCAATACAGCAAAGCGAAATGTGTACTATGAGCAAAACAATTAAGCAACACGAAGTGTACTATGAACAAAACAAATGTTCAGTTAATAAAAGATGAAGAAAAATTATAATGAGCCAAACTACTTCAATGTAATAAAACGCTGTCAGTGTCCGAGATGAATAGGAAAAGGGATAGAACCCAAGGGCGGATAGGAGGTAAACAATTTAAAAACAATTGGGAAAGTTAAATATATTACGTTTCTTTTTTAGAAAGCGTAAAAAACTTTATTTTTTAAAAATAGTCACACAAAAATGAATAGACTCTTCTGATAAAAGATTTTCGTTAATTTTGTTAAAAAATAATAATAAAATTATGAAAAACGAAAAATATTTTTTAAATGCCCATTTTTTAAAAATATTCCTCGTTTCCTAATTATTTTGGTAAATGTTATTTTGGGAAATTAAAAATACCAAAATTTTTAGCAAGTTTCTCTATGTAAGAGTCCTTTTTCATAGAAATCATTTGATGTTGATCTGATCTTAAAGGATATAAAACAGAGGCACAACCTAAATATATTATTGGAACAGATCATTTGTTCAAATCATTTGTGTTCATTCTTTCATTCGAGGAATTTATTTATTAAATTGTACTTACTGCTTTAATGTCTGTCGATGAGCTAAAGAAAATAAATATAAAATCATATATTAATAAAATTTCATACCACGCTATTAATTATATAAACTTGATATCTTCATTAATAAAATAGTATGAGCAAGTTTATGTTTTAGTTAACTCGATTGCTAAGCTATTATTTGTAAATGTGATAAATTTGTACTGGCGTAATTATAGCTTCTTTTATTGTACTAATATATAATTTTTAGAGACGATTACTAAGTTTATGGACGCAATTTACAAATATCTAATAACTAGAAGAATAGGATGAAAATGGATGACAAAATGTATCCAAGTTGATGCTAGGCTGAAATGTTTGTAATGAGAACGGACAAACTTGTTATTAACATAGGGCTTTCGACCGAGTGAGTTTATGCATTAGAAATATCGAATACAAAGCTAGTTGAGCAGTATTTCGGTTGCGTAAGTTAATTCAAAGAGGCTAACTAAAATTAGCCTTCAAACCGCGATCAATACATACATGTATGGATACCAAAGAACACCTGAGGCAAACGAGGCAATTTCGTAGCTCCAATGAAGGTTGATCTTTTCTTCGAGAAGATGCAACCCTCTGACTTGAATACGATCGAGAAGTTGTGGCGAATATTAAAGAAACATGTCTACAAGAGAAAACCGGCAAATTTCGCCCAATCGAAAAGTACGAGGGGCGGTCAATAAGTTTTGCGAATCGGTAGGGAAAAACAGAGGAAGGGGGATGGCTGTTTGTGGGGGTGTTAGGACAAGTTATTACAAGTCAGGAACTGCAGCCACACGCACCTGCCTCGTCTATTTAAGAAGCAGTAGCTGATCACAGATCGTCAGTCACAAATTTTTCAACAATGGAGAAGGTTGAGCACCGCGCAGTGATCAAATTTTTGACCAAGGAAGGCAAGAATGCAAAAGAGATCCATGAACGCATGGTTGCAGTGTACACCGACACCGCCCCTTCCTATGCAACCATTGTTCACTGTAATAGGGAGCTCCGCCACGGTCGTGAGTGCCTTGAAGATGACCCTCGTCAGGACGCCCGTCTGACGTGACCAACGAGGACAATGTGGCCCATGTAGAGAGGATGATCCTCGAAAATCGACGGGTGAAGGTCGAAGAAATCGAGCGAGAACTTGGAATATCAGATGGAAGTGTTATCAACATTATCCACAACAATTTGGCCATGACCAAGGTCTCTGCCCGTTGGGTCCCTAGAAACCTCACACCCCATGATCGACTTGAACGTCGTCAAAGTCCACAAGGCCAGAGTTGCACAAGCTGCCCTGCACGAGTGCGGATTCGAGGAGCTCAACCACCGCCCCTACAGTTCAGATCTGGCCCATACCGACTACTTTTTATTCCACCAGCTCAAGGCTGCACTGCGTGGACGCCAGTTTGGTTACGATGAAGATGTCCAGCTCGCCGTCCAGGAGTGGATTGAAGAGCGGTCGGGAGATTTCTGGTTGTCGGGAATTCGAAGCCTCAGGGACAAGTGGCGCAAGTGCATTGAAGTCGAGGGTAGTTATATTGAAAAATAATAAGACACTTTTCCTCATATCTTTTTCCTTATATCCGAATTACAAAACTTATTGACCGCCCCTCGTATATTTAAGAAGTAGGCGGATATTCCAACACGATGTTGTCAAGACTTAGTCAAAGCCTAAAGGAAACGTCTGGCAACATTTATAGCAAACAATAGTGGCGCAATGGAATATAAGTTTCTATCTACTATAAAAATACTTATATCTACCTTCATATTTATTTTGTTTCTATGATTGATTATACATCTAAAGAATATCTTTATTTTATTCCTTAAATTTAATAAAGAAAATTAACAATATAGTTCAATTGTATACAAAAAAGTGCTATAAGTAATTTAAATGAACTTTTTTTAAACGCCCAAATATTTGTTTCACTTCACTGTACATATATATATATATATATATATATATATATATATATATATATATATATATATATATATATATGTTGTGCGGTTTAGGTAATGGCATTATTAGACAACTGCTCTGCTTCAGGTCCAGCGGGAGATCTTAAACTCCTCGAACTGGAAGACTACATTTACCGTACCAATTTGTCTTGGATATTTTTCCATCTTTCGAGCGTTTTGGCTAAGTCAACGCTGTTAATTTATTAATAATAACAGTTTTCTGTGACGTTAAGAAAGGCGACATAAAGGGATAACTTTTAAACCAGTTTTTTTTGGACTGGAGAATGAGCTATCCTCTAAATGTAGTCTTCTAGTTCGAGGAGGATAGGATTTCCCTTTGGACCTGACCTGAAGCAGAACAGTTGTCTAATAATGCTATTACCTTAACCGCACCAATTTGTCTGGATATTTTTCCATATATATATATATATATATATATATATATATATATATATATATATATATATATATATAGTCGAATACTAAATTTTCAATATACGTTAATTTGGTAAAACAGGAAAACTTTCATTTATCCAATTAAATCAACATAAATATAATATTAGAATGGGGGAGCATAACAGAGCACTTTTTTATATATATTTCAGATAATACTCACCCCATTAATTGGAATTCTGTAAAATTATTTATCCTTACGAAGATTTTAGCAAACTAAATATCGTAGAATGTTTTCTAATTTGTAAATTTTCAACAAGAATAATTCCCCCCTTGTCTATTTAAACTTGATCATTTAATTAAAATACTCAGAGTAAATTAAATTCTTTCTAATCATAAACCATGTTATCATAGTCAATTATTTTGTTTGTTTCATTTTTATTTACTTCTTTCATTCTTCTCGACCCTTTCTCGCTCTCTTTCTTCCTCGTCTCCACCTTTTTCAGGATTTGGAATTATATGATTTCACTACTAATTTCTTTAATCCTAATCTCTTTGATATAATTCCTTCTTTTAGACTCAACATCTTTCTTCACTCATTCTACTCGTAAAACTCGCAAGTTCGTTTAATCCTTTCCACTCATATAAATATTGTTGTTGTTTGTGTAGTTATGTATATTTCTGTGACAATTACTACTTAACCTTTGGCGTTTGGACTTTGCTGCACGTATCCGATCTTAACATCCTATATATTTCATTATTATTATTTTTTTTTTAAGTTTTAGTCGTGTACACGTAACTATAAGTTAATAGGTCGGTCCTTCGGTCCAGGAATCGGCTGGTAACCATTTGACTTTTCGTTGAGTTTATGAAAGTCTTGAAGGTCGTAAGGTCAGATAATATTTTTGTTAATTAATAATATGTTTACTTAATTTTTTTTTAATTATTGAAATAATTGCGAGCAAGCGACTTAGGTGCTCGTAATTGTTCTTTCTACTATTGCTTCATATTTTGTCAAGGGCGCTCATTACCGTTCAATATATATATATATATATATATATATATATATATATATATATATATATATATATATATATATATATATATATATATATATATATATATATATATATATATATATATATATATATATATATATATATATATATATATATATATATATATATATATATATATATATATATGCAAATTCTGTTGAAGACCATTGTGTATTTCGCCTTAATTTATTTCCTTTGGCAACTTTCTCTTCTTTTGACTATCTCTTTTATTCCATCTTCTTGTAGATGGTGGATCACTTGTCCTGTATTCATCTCTCTTTTAAATGAATGTGTTTGGTAAAAAGCAAACTAAAATGCTGAGCTTTCGATCTTATTCGATCTTATTCCATCATATTGGGAGCGTTTTGATATGTTCTTTGCTCCTTTACCGATGTAATGAGTGGATTTATTCCGCCTAGGTTGAGCGTAACTTTAGAGGAAACGGGCCAGTCCGGTGAGTGGAACTTTAAAATAATTTTAATGTACGATTCTAGCTAGTCGCTTGACTGTTGATGGCTGGCTTATCCTCGTTTATTAATATGGCTTCTAAGATGTTAGCCTAGCTTTATTAACCTCTTTTGTTTTAATAACGGTGTTATCAACTAGCATATCTCTCGTTAGGTTAATGTTATGAAAAGTCATGCCAATATATTTTGAGGTGTTACAAGCTTACAGTCTTTACCTGCCCCTATAAAGACTGTAAGCTTTATAACAACTCAAAATATATTGACATGACAACTACTACACTTTCGAGATATTTAACTATGCATCTGCAAAGCGGAGGGCCTAAATATCATATGGAGAGTGCTCATGACATTAACCTAATAAGAGATATGCTAGTTGATAACAGCGTTATTAAAACAAAAGAGGTTAATAAAGGCTAGGTTGAACATCTTAGAAGCCATATTAATAAACGAAGATAAGCCAGCCATCAACAGTCAAGCGACTAGCTGGAATCGCACATTAAAATTATTTTAAAGTTCCACTCACCGGACTGGCCCGTTTCCTCTAACGTTATGCCCAACCTAGGCGAAATAAATATCCCATAAATAGATATATATATATATATATATATATATATATATATATATATATATATATATATATATATATATATAAATATATATATATGAGGAATTAAACCACATTCTCCGAAGACAATTTAATTCAGAACAGTTTTGGTATATCTCACACCCTTTTTCAACTGACACTGGATAGAAAATATAAGAAAAGTGCTTACAAACATAACACAGGGTCAGGTCGTGAAAGATCCCCTCTTTGTTCCCCCAATCCCCTACTTGTAGCTAATAAGGGGGGGGGTAAGTTAGGCCTAAACATATTGAAGTGCTGACATTTTACTATTTTGTTGATTAGCCACAAGTAGGGGATTGGGGAAAAAAAGAGGAGATCTTTCATGACCTGAACACCTGTGTTATGTTTGTAAGCACTTTTCTTATATTTTCTATCCAGTGTTAGTTGAAAAAGGGTGTGAGATACACCGAAACTGTTCTGAATTAAATTGTCTTCGGAGAATGTGGTTTAATTCCTCATCTTTTCTTGCGATATTGCATTAATTTTCATATATATATATATATATATATATATGGGATAAAAACTTTGATATAGTTTTAGCAAACATGTATTTGGGATAGTAATTAAAAATAAAGAAACTTTTATATTGCACTAAATGGGAAATAAGGAGAATTTTAACAAATTGATAAGTTCTGAAGAATCGAATCTTAATACTAGCTAACATGAATTAATGAGTTCGACCATAGAATTATGTCCTTAATTTTGTTGTTCTTAGTTTTCTATAAGTGATGTATTAAAAATTGGTCCAACTCTTGTGACATTAATGTCCAGAGATGCAATCTTATTATTTGTTTCCGTTTCCATTGAAAGCTTGATATGAGTGTGTTGAAAAGTATTCTCGATCGATATATTAGCCACCCTTTCCCGCTTTCGTCTATCTACCACTCTTTGTTGGTCTATTTTTCACGTGCCTGCGGATCCCTTTTCTGTATAAGGATATGCACTCATTGCTTAGACTTCTGTGTGTTGAAATGTGATAGTCTGGTGGTCGGTGGTCGATGGACAGTGTAAGATCGCCCGGGCGTCATAGCGCTCGTGTTCTGCTGACCCTTTTGGTCCTCTTAATGATGTTACGCCCCCTGCTCTCTACGTAGGCTTAGGGTAGACTATAAGTACATTTTAGGAGCATGAGATCAGGAGGGGAGTTACTTCGATCCTGCCTTTCCTCCTCTGGTTGGATTGTGTAAGCACGTCTTAGCTCAGTTACAAATTTTCTACAAGTAGAAGAGAAAGAGCTGCCAATGAGATGGTACACGCGTTTTGCAATGGCTGGCACCCTTTTTTCAAATAGAGAGAGAAGTAGCGTTAGCATCTCATCTCACCTTTTCAAATTAACTTCCCTTACCTTAGGTATAATATTTGTAAAATATTTGTGAATTAACGGCGAGCTAACTTAGGTTCTTTACGAGAATATGGCTAGTGATTAACTTTATATTGTAGTGGTGTAACCTTGACTCTCAAATAAATTAAGTGCATGGAAATTTGGTTTCCTTTCACGCACTTTCAAGGCAACATTTTTCAAATCCATTTTCATTATCAAACTTTAACACTTTATTTTCAGTTATTTAATTCACCTTTAATCTTTTTATACAACTCACTAGCAACTAACAAGAGTATTTTGAATTTATTTCGTCTCAAATCCTCTCTGAGAAAGCATTTAACTTTACCAAAAGATTCAATCAGAGTAGGTCGACAAAAGAAGCTTTTTTTAGCCAGTAAAGACTACTTCCCTCCCCTTACATCGAAGGACCTCCATACTAACAATTTCCCAAAGTTTTTTTATCTATTGCTCAAACTTATTCTTCTTTGAAATATCCCTTTCAAACATCAAAAGGAACAAATTGGGAAAGTTAACACAGTCGGATTGATTTGAGAATATCTGCCTCTCCTGTGATTCACTCGTGGATACCTTTTTTATACAAAATGGCGTGCGAAAATTTAATCTTTCTTCGATCCGAACTCGATCATTCTATTTCACATTTAGTTAAAAGCCGTTATTTAATTAAAAGGAAGATTACTTTAATGCTAGATAAAATCAATGCAGAGTTGCGTAATAGAGTTGATTCGATAACAACTTTTCTTGTTTCTGTTGAAGATTTCATCAAACAAATGAATCAGATTTACATTTCTTTCAACATGAACGAAGTGAATGATTCTTTGCTCGAAGAAGAAATGTCATCTCAAATTGACCTCGACTTTGATATCAAAACTAAATTATACCATCTTTCGAGGAAACATAAATTCACTTCAACTAACTCTTCAATATCATCGGCTACTCAAAATCAGGTCTCGAAGAACATTTGCGTAACTTTGGTCCGAAACCGCTGTCAAATCTACTTCCATGCACTGTATAGATTCACATGGGGTCACTCTCGCAGCCAAATCCCCAAACTCAAGCTGCAAATTCAAGGAAGGACGTCACTCATTGGCGTAACTCATGAGGTTGAGGTAGATAAAAAGAGAAACCAGATAAATTAAAGAAAAACGACGACAGAGATGATGACAATAGTAAAAAGGCTAATAATGAACTAACTACCTCACTAGAGCCCAGTTTCGTTACAGATGAAAAAATAGAACTCGAGGAATTAATTATATGACATAATAATGCATTAAATGCATCTAAACCTATAATATGAAGAAATACGATACAGACCAATAACCTCCACTTGAGGATAGCCTCATTACAAAATATACTCAAAGTTTTAATTAAAATAGTCGTCCAAAAAACAACACATGCCCAGGTTGTTAAATCTGCAAAAACTGAGACCAAATGACAAAAAAAAATATCTATATCAAAATAATAATTCTACTAAGACTACAAAATGTATTTATTACCCCAATATCGCTAATTTAACTCGGCTAAATAATTTTTGGGGGAAAAAATGAATTTGCTCGCAAATAATAGCCTCTCGATATTATTTGCGAGCAAATTCATTTTTTCCCCAAAAAATTATTTAGCCGAGTTAAATTAGCGATATTGGGGTAATAAATCTGCAAAAACTGCAAAAACTGAGACCAAATGACAAAAAAAAATATCTATATCAAAATAATAATTCTACTAAGACTACAAAATGTATTTATTACCCCAATATCGCTAATTTAACTCGGCTAAATAATTTTTTGGGGAAAAAATGAATTTGCTCGCAAATAATAGCCTCTCGATAATCCCCCTTCACGCGACCTACTGTGGATCCAGTTTCAAACTCTTTGTACTCCCCGTTCAGAAGTACAAACTCGACCAACCTCTTCTAATCTTCGAGATTCTCGATTGCAGACGCAAGAAGCTTCCAAGAATAAAGTTGCAACTGGAGCTCAGATAACACCTGGACTCACAATCGAATTTCAGAACATCGAAAAGGAATGTAGTCAAATAAAAAGCAATGAAACTAATGCAAGGTCTTGATTACCTTCAGGGACCCGTCCAAGTTCTAAAACCTCTATTGCAACCCCTAGGAGAACCCCAATACTTCTACTATGCCATAAAATAATTTACGAATTTTCACCAAAGATAAGACATTTCCACGAGGATAAGACTCCGTTGATAAAGGGTAGCCCAGAAAAATTCAGGATGAAATATTTCATGATTTATTACATAATAAATGTATTATATAATAAGTTACCATAAGAGGAAGGTGCAGGGGTTGAAGGATCAGCACAAGGTCAGGAGGATGCAGTTTGCCAGGTGGGCCCTGCAGCAGTATGGCAGGGTTGTGAACGGGAGGACAGCCTGGGGGAGACTCATCAACACTGATTTCAGTGACACGGTTAAACGGTGTGGGACTCTTAATAACAAGAATGATGTTGTCTGGACCAGGTCTCGGGGGGAAGCAGGAGAGCTATTTGAGTTTGAGCAGGACAAGTTTCATATTCCTTCATGATCTTGGGCGGGGTGAGCTGGAAGAGTCTCATCCCAGCAGATGCTCCAATCTTTGTGTAATACCTGAAGCAGATGTGGCATGCAGAGGGGAGACAGCTGGATAGAGGCGGGGAGATCACTGGCCAGTTGTATGTTCGCATGATCACCCAGTATGCTGTCTCAGCCGTGCAGGAACTGTACGGCAACCGAGGCTCTTTGAGGATGAAATATTTCATCCTGAATTTTGCTGCGTCTTCCTTTATCATTCACGGTGTCGTCAATACCAGATATAATAAGACTATGATCACACTATCCCTTTCTATCAGTTCAAAGAGCTACTCTTACAAGGATTAGTACGATTATCGTCGAGTGTGTATCATACCATCTTTCAAAATAAGTTCAATAATAAGAGAATTAAACTCTCACGAACTCCTCTTCCTTTCGTGGTACTTCAAAAGGAACAAGAAAAGGTTCCCAGAAATCTAATTTCTTCATTCTTTCATGAAGTCTAAAAACATGAATGGCTGAGACATTAAAGTCAGTATTTATGCCAAAATTGTACTCATTATTTAATATGGGGATTATATTCAATATTTCAAGAATAGACTAGCAAGAAAATAGAGAAATGTCGATAGCTGTTTAGATATCGGGCACTGAGGCAGTCTAATATCCAAAAGAATTTTTGACCCCTTTGATATTTAAACCGCTGTATCCTCCTTTTCTGTTCAACTCATGTGTAAAGCACAGATGCGGCAGCTTCAAGTAATTCACCATCCACTCCTACTCACCATTACTCCTACCCGCAAGTGGGCATAGAAAAGCATTAGGGAACTGCATATGAGTGAAAACTTAATACCATTTAATCTTGAACTGACTTCGCTTGCGAAAGCCCTCTGGAACAATCTAGTCGTCCTCCCAATGGAGATTTTATATTCTCAAACCTTCATCATTTTCTGAGTCATCATCCTAACCCACTTGGCTACCAAAAGGATCGGATAATAATTTTATTTAATAATTGTTGCCGTTTGTTTCCAAATCGTCGATTATTATCCCGTTCGATTGCCCTATTCCCCTTCTTTTGGAAAGATAAATGTAACGGCCTAGTGAGTGAGATACGTCGTATTTTACCTCATCCTCATCCACCTCCTCCTTCTTCTTCTTCTTCTTCTCTTCTTTTTTGTAACGTATATTAAGAAAAAAAATGAGAGAAAACAAATGGAATAAAAGAATATAAACACGTTTGCCCGGTACAGAAAGTGAAAAATGGGTGCAGTTCGAATCTATGCCATCAAGCGCTCTTCTCTTCTGAGGCCCCTAAAACCGGAAGCCATCAATATACCGATGGGGAAGGCTAAACCTTCAATGTACTCGCAAACTTAACATAATGAATGAGCACAACCAAGGATATCTTAGAAATTTAATGCATATGTTGGGTAAAAACTTTAGAATTCGAAGTCACTAACTCTCTAATAATTTAAGGGAATTTTTTTGAGTATTTGAATAATAATTTCATCTTAGTTTGGTTATGACTTAGGTTTTTTATCAAAGTTATTTCTAAAAATTCTTTTATAATATTAAAAAACAAAATGATTAAGTTCAGAAATAAATATAAGTATCGAAGTTTTGTGAAATTTTTTAAAACCCAAAGAATTGCAAATGGTGAAGTTCAGAAACTATATTTTTATATATCTTTTTCTATAACTATATTTTAGCAACGTGATATTTTGAAAGGATGTAAATTTAGTTTAGAGTTCCTTTTTAAAATTATTATAATTGGCGAAGTTCAGAAAATGTATAAAAATTTAAACATGGCTACTTTTTTTTAGAATTTAAATCTTAATCTTATTAGCGAAGCACAAACTCCCCCGTAAGGGAAAGGAGCGAAGCCATTGCCTGGTTCTATTTATAAATTAATAGGCTTTATACGGTGACAATTCGAAGGCAAAACTCATTCCACGTTCGGATCAATCAAATTAATCTTTGGTTCTTAAGAAAGGAAGCTCTTTGTGGGGGAGGGGGGGGGGTTAAACTAACGAGACTAGTTTCTGAAGTATCCGATTCTACCATTAGTCTTGAAATTGCCGTCATGTAACGATTCTTATATACTAAGAATATTTAATATTTAGATATAAAATAGTTTCATGAAACATCAAAAGAAATTACACAATATTATATATATATACGACTGGTCCAATTTTATCAGGAAATTTGCTTGACGAACAAATCAAATGTTAGGAAATATATACGCAATAAATAATAATGGTGGTGGTAGTGAGGGGGGGAGGGGGTCCTGTTTTTTTATATATGCAGTTCTTGCTGGTAGTGGGCAGGTGCGGTGGTGCTGGTGGTGGGCAGGGGCGACTGTGCTTGCGGTATACACGGGCAATGGCTGTAGAGGGCAGGGGCATTGGTTTTATACCATTATATTTGGCATTAAATTCCCTTTCAAATCATAAATGGCAACCTTCCTATTTTCTTATATTTCTTCCCTCAACTTGGCATAAATCTGATATTTGGGGGTTTAATTTAAAATCTGTCGATTTACTCAGGCTTAAGAGAAAATAGCGGGAAAGTTCCCCCCTAACCGATTCTATTCGTGAGATCAATTCGGTTGATGGGAGTTATTTTCTTTGGCTAGATTAGAAATGCGGTCATATACTCGAATTAATCTACAGAGTGGATCTTAAATTTCAAATTACTTTCGCTTATCGTTCATTTATCAATTTACATCATTTGTGCAATTATTATATGGTCTAAGCCTATTTTTTTAAATAGAAAAGACGTATTCGTGTCTACTCTTCTTAGTGATATAGGAGTGAAGGTGTTGAGATTAATAGCTAATTTTTAAGAAATCTTTATTTAAAGTAAATAAATGAAAAAAATATTATTCTCTTCTATCTCTGAGCTTGGGGGCGAAAGTCTACGGGATTCTGAATCATACTTTTACATTCTTTTGAATAAAAAATAAATAAAAAATCCTCACAGCTAAACTATTTAAGCTAAAGCCTTGTGATTGGTCTCGCTAGCTAGCAAATTATCTTCTCCTTTTTTTTGCACTACTCCCGTAGATGGAATGATTATGATCTCAAAATTTCCTCAAAATTTCCCAAACTCTTCAAACAAAAAGGAAAACCTGATTTCTCACTGGGACAAAAATCGGCATAAGAAAAGTTAAAACTTTTCGCCCATTTTTCCAAATTTGGTTAATTGGTCTTCGCTGTTGAGTCTAATTTTGAAATAATTTGTTTTCTAATCAAATTTTGGAGTAATTGGCTGGGGCGGAAGGTTGCCCCAGTGTTATTGAAATTTGGAATTTCACAAATTAATATTCCACACTTTTCGTTTTAACTCTCTCTACATTTAAACATTTATTTATATTTTTTTTAATTAATAGGATGATTTAAACCGAGAATGATTTGATATATGAAAATTATTTTGGTGCTAAACACGTTCGTGGCCCATGACGGATATATCCGTCATTTGGTAGTTTACTACCAGGCCCAATACTTTATTTTTTTTAAATAGCTGTATCCTATTAAAAATTTTCAATGTCAGTCTGTAATATATCGTAAGCAATGCTGATTTAAGTAATAAAATATGCATGCGGAAATATACGTCATAGGCCTATGGATATACTCAGTTAATTTGCTGGTCCAATGAAGGAAATATCCGTCGATCAATTTATAATGGCTATACTGAAAAAAAAGACTTTCAGAAAGAATTTTTATTCTATAAAGAGGTGATAAAAAAGAAAAATAAATAATTTAATTTTCTGAATTTTTCCTGTTTGATTATTTTAAGATCAGGCTTGAATCATTCTAATTATTCAGGTAATTCATCATATCAATCCTATGTGTTAGGAGTGGAGTAAATGAGGGTTCTTCTGCTAAAAGCCTTGCGATGCAACCCCCCTCCCTCTCCGCCTAATTTATGTCAACTAAGAGATGCCGCCTTTGTAAGCACTGCCACACCATCTATGGATTGTTTATATATGAATACTTTTCATCCTATTTGCCTACCTTCATTACTAGAATAGTCGGAGGAAGTTTCAGGAAAACAGATGTGACAAATATTATGTTACCTTCTCATACTTCCCCCAGTTAATCAATTTCAAAAAGTTGGCACGGACCAACAATAACAATGTTGCCTTCCAGTAAGAGAATACGATTAGAAATAGCTTATCCAAAAATAGCTCGATCGATAAAGAACAGGGAGTTTATTTTGTTCCCTGCAAATCATGTAATGAAGTATATATCGGCGAGAGCAGCAGATTTTCCAAAAGAATGAATGAACATAAATGCGATATGCGACGTGGTGCCCTCTCTTCGAGTTTATTTCTACATATGTCCAATAAAAATCATCAAATTGATATTGATAATGCTTAAATAATTAATAAGTCTCACAATTATGTACATCGACGCTTAATTAAATTGGCACTTATAAAAGAAATTCCAAACTTTAATACTTCCGACGGTCAATTTAATACTAATACCTTAATAAGCAAGAAATACATACTTCCGCTTCTCAAAAATGCCGCTACAGTCCCGCATCCTCCACCTTAGCCCCAATGATTTGTGTGTTTGTACGTTAAGCAACTTCTGTATTTCACTTTACCACTAGCAACTGACGATGACAGATGTTTCCGTCGAAACCTCGTTTCTCATATAAAATTGGTCCTATTACCATAGTTTTATCTCTATAGTTACACGTACGCTTCTGTACTTTTTTTGGATATAGTTTCGAGCACGATTTAGAGAAGCTGAAGAAAGAAGTTAAATCTAAATTAAGGAAATAAATAGTGAAATGATAGAATAGGCAAAGCATAGAAAAGGTAGGGACAAACAAGAGAGAGATCGAATGAGAGAGGTAAATAAAAATGAAAAATGTAGCAAAAAAAAATAATAGACTATGATACGAGTAACATGTTTATGATTAGAAATAATTTCATTTACTATGATTTTTTTTAATTAAAGGATCGAGTTTAACCAAGCCAGGTAAAATATTTATGTTTGTAAAGCAATTAATTAGGGAAAATTCTACGATACTTTTTGTAAATATGATCTTCGGAATAATAAATAAATTTGGCAGAATTCAAATTAATGAATTTGAGTAAATTTAGTTGGATAGATCGATAGGGGTTTTCGTGTTTGAACAAAGTACCATGTATTGATAATTGAGCATTCGACAGAATAAACTTCCTCTATTATCATCATTATCATCATCACTAACTCTAGAATTTAAGAAGGGGATTTTTGAGTATTTGAATAACAATTTTATCTTAGTTTGGTTATGACTTAGGTTTGTTTTTATCAAAGTTATTTCTAATAATTCTTTTATAATATCAAAAAACAAAATGGTGATGTTCAGAAATAAATATAAGTATCGAAATTTTGTGAATTTTCGAAAACACAAAAAATTACAAATAGTGAAGTTTAGAAAATTTACTTTTATATATCTTCTATAACTATATATTTATTTATATTAAAATTATTATAATTGGCGAAGTTCAAAAAATGTATAAAAATTTACCCATGGCTGCTATTTTTTAGATTTTAAATTTTAATCTTAGTAGCGAAGAGCAAGTTTTCTTGTAGGGAGAGGGAAAGGGGCGAAGCCATTGCCTGTTATTCTTTAATATAATTACCAGACAATGGCTTCGCTACTAAGAATAAAATTTAGAATCTAAAAAAAAAACAGCCAGGGTTAAATTTTTATAAATTTTCTGACCTTCGCCAATTATAATAATTTTAAAAAGGAACTCGAAACTAAATTTCCCCCCTTTCAAAATATCAGGTTGTTAAAATATAGTTATAGAAGAAGATATATAAAAATAAATTTTCTGAACTTCACCATTTGTAATTCTTTGAGTTTTTAAAAATCCACAGAATTTCGATACTTATATTTATTTCTGAACTTCATCACTTTGTTTTTTGATATTATAAAAGAATTATTAGAAATAACTTTGATAAAAAATTTAAATATACCTACGGGGTTTTGGTCTAAAAAAAAGAAGAGCTTTTTTCACCTGAAAATGCTTTTATATACTAAAAAATAAAAAACATCCTTCCCTTAATTTTAATACCTTTTCTGAATCTCATGATTTGTAGTACTTATTTTTTTTTAAAATTACATAAGTCATTTGTCCACTAAGGAAAAATACATTATTAAATTTTCACCCATATTCAAAAATCCCGTTATACAAATTATACTGGTCAACACACATTTTTTCATCAGAGACCTTACTATACTTTTATTAATCCATTTTCCCTGCTGGATCCGA
This sequence comes from Ceratothoa steindachneri, assembly GCA_963969495.1. Classification (NCBI taxonomy): domain Eukaryota; kingdom Metazoa; phylum Arthropoda; class Malacostraca; order Isopoda; family Cymothoidae; genus Ceratothoa; species Ceratothoa steindachneri. The sequence continues at coordinate 29,798,411 of OZ018335.1, forward strand.
ATCTGCCTTTGGTTTGGCTCTAGCGCGTACCGTTTATCAGATATGCCAAAAATTCAAAATGGCCGCCTGCGATTATAAAATGTAGTATATTACTGGTATTGCTCTATTGCATGCATCATTATTGTACTGCTAAGATGAACAAACTAGATGCTTCGTGAGTTCTTGCTGGTTAAAGGGGTATAGATAAGAATTCATTTACATTTGTAACCCGCATTCATATTTTGCACAATTATTTATAATTCTGTTTTATGCTTTCAGGTTCCTCACCTGATGTGGATCTTCTAAGCTGCTCCTTCTGCGTTGATCATAAGAGACTTCCAAATACTCCCACAAAGCAGTAAAAATGCCTCGAGAGTGCAAAAATCATCCAGATAAATTCTGCTATGTACGTGGGCATTTTACAACAAGCTTTCAGTAGCGTACTATCACAAATAATATAAAGAAAATGTACTGACTCTACTTCGGTTGCCCTCTGGTTGACCAAGATAAAGCATGGACACCACACCAAATTTGTACTTCCTGCTTTAATGGATTACGTGATTGGATTAACAAAAAGAAAGCTCTAATGCCCTTCGCTGTTCCTATGATAGGAGAGAGCCCAGATATCATCTCGAAGATTGCTCTTTCTGCAGTGTGACCACAAAAGGGTTTTCAGCAAAGGACAAGCACCAAATTGTTTATCTAACCATGGATTCGGCGTTCAGACCAGTTCCACATGATGTATCTTTGCCAATTCCAGTTCCACCTGATCATATCAGTGATGATTTGCAGTACTGAAGGTGCATGCGCATTAGATGCGGATGTTAAAGTGATTTACTCAGAAAGATTAGAATGATCTTGTGAGAGATCTGTCACTATCAAAGGAGAATGCAGAACTTATAGCATCTCGACTACAGGAAAAATTCTTACTCGAGAAAAATGTGCATGTGAATTACTTTAGCAAGCGTAATCGTCATTTAACTTCATTCTTCACAGTTAATGGACCTCTCTGCTACTGCCATGACATAAATGGATTGTTCGAAGCCTTGTCTAAGACAATCTGAAAGCTGTCCTCTTGCATAATGGCAATGTAAAGCCTTCCATTCCTATTGGCCATTTAGTCCACCTTATGGAGACATATGACAATATCGATAATTTTCTTAAAGCCATAAACTACCAAGCCCATCAGGGGTACATCTGTGTTGATCTCAAAGTCATAGGCATGCTAATGGGTATGCAAGGAGGATTCACGAAGTACTGTTGCTTCCTTTGCCTGTGGTATAGCCGTGTCACGGCAAAACATTATGACAAGCATGACGAGCCACTTCGATCTACATATGAGCCTGAAATAAACAGTGTTCAGTCTTTCCCCCTAGTAGAGCCTCAGAAAATATATCTGCCACCTCTTCATTTGTAACTAGGTCTAATGAAAAACTTCGTGAAAGCAATGGCTAAGGACAATTCTCAGGGATTCCAATATATGTGCAAAGAAAATCCACAACTTAGCTCGGCAAAACTAAAGGAAGACATATTTGTGGGACCACAAATCAGGAGGTTTTAGCAGACCCTGACTTCGAGAAGACCCTCACTCCTCTTGAACTAAATACCTTGCTAGCCTTCAAGTGGTTATGTGCGACCTTTCTGGGCATCAACAAGAACAAGTCACCTAAATACAGAGATGGCGTGGAAAACCTTCTTCAATCTTATAAAGAAATGGGATGCCGTATGTCACTTAAAATCCATTTCCTGCATTCGCCCCTAGACTTTTTCCCAGAAAATCTTGGAGCAGTAAATGACGAGCAAGGTGAACGTTTCCACCAGGATATCAAGACCATGGAAACTCGCTATCAAGGATTTTGGAATAAGAGCATGATGGGAGATCATTTTTGGATGTTGTATCGTGATAATCCTGAGAAAAAATTCAAACGCAAATCCCATGCACAACATTTATGAATTCGAGTTTTGACTTATTAGCCCTTCAATCATTGTTCACCATTCTTATACATGCAATATAAGTACCATTAACTTCATGATGCTTGTGGAATTAACAAAACATGGCTATTTATCTTTACCATGTCTACGCCGAAAGAGAATGATAAATTTTAGAGTTTCTATATGTTAAATGCATTATTTTTTGTCAGTTCAACTTCTCAATGCACGTTGAGATATACAGAAAGCAATATTTTTTTCTAGCAATGGCGCTATGCAACCATATAGCACCAGTTTCGGCAAAGAAATCAGAGTAAAACGCTACATTTTATGAGCGACGGCGGTCATATTACATTTTCGAATATCTCGAAAACCTGATGTGCTAAAGAAAGACTAAATTCAGATTTGAAAATCAGCGAGAAAAATGCCATGAGAAAGGTTTGCTCAGGTCTCTGATAATTAAAAAAGTTCAAATTTGTTGGCCAGTGTTACATTTTTAATATGGATAGAATTTATTTAAAGTCCTTTTAATTTCATTCACAAAGTCCTTTGATTATTTTACCAAAGTATGGGAGACTAAGGAAAATGGATAATTTCTCTACAGTATTTTCTGTTGGAATTTTTTTTATAGAGAGCATTAAGAAACTTTTTAATGTGGTTTTTCAATAATGAGTCATGGTAGCCACTATTTTTAAAGAAAGTTTTTAGAAAGGAGAATTCTAAATGCAGCAGTCTATAGGAAGAACATATATTGTAGGCTCGATGAATAAGAGTTTTTATCGAGGATAACTTAAGTTTCTCTGGCAAGAAACTAAAGAAGCTTGTGGCTAACCCTGTAAATGTATGCTTCCTATAGACTGAAGTTTCATACTCTGTTCCTAAACGTTTAATATCTATATACAAAAATGGAAGTCTACTATTTTTTCTCGATCTCCATTGTATAATTTTTATTTTTATTTCTAGAGTTCAAGTATTTAAGGAATTGTTCCGCTTTTTGTCGTGATTTCATTAATACAAATGTGTCATCGACATAACGTCTGTAATAGATAGGTTTTTATTCAATGGGACAGTTATTGAGCCCAAATTGTTCATAATAGCATAAGAAGACCAGCCAATGGCTTCACCACTCCATCCCCCCACGGGGGCAGCTTGCACTTCGCTACTAAGATTAAAATTAATTTTTTTAAAAAAAGCAGACATGGTTAAATTTTTATAAATTTTATTAACTTTGCCAATTTTAAAAAGGAACTCTTAACTAAATTTTCCCCCTTTCAAAATATCACGTTGCTAAAATATATTTATAGAGAAGATATATAAAAATAAATTTTCTGAACTTAACCATTTCTAATTCTAGGGGTTTAAAATTCACAAAATTTCGATACTTATATTTATTTCAGAACTTCACCATTTTGTTTTTTTTATATTATAAAAGATTATTAGAAATAACTTTGATTTAAAAACATAAGTCAAAACCAAACTAAGATGAAATTATTATTCAAATACTAAAAAAAATCCCATTCTTAAATTATAGAGTTAGTGATGAGAATGATGATGATGATGATTAGTGAAGTGATAATGTTCGCGAAAGTTGGCCGTAAAATTCTTTATTAAATAGAAAATACGAATTTAAGACAGCCAATGCCAAAAATGACTTAAATAGGTTTTTGTAATACCTATTACTTTCAGACAAGAATTATAAAGAGAGTTTGTACAAATTTGGATTGTTTCATTCAGCGGAATATTTGTGAATAAGTTTTCGACGTCATAACTCACCATTATGACGTCAGCAGCGTCCGAACGGGTGTGCAGATCTTCTACAATTTTTTGAGAATTAGCTTGGTGTAGTTATTATTGGTAAATTCGGAAAGGAAGGGTACTAGGAATTTTGATATACCATAAGAGGGTGTATTACATGCGGAAAAAATGGGGCGGAGTGGAACTCCTTCTTTATGAGTTTTAGGTTTTCCATGCCAGGAACAGAGCCGGATACGTGTAACTTGTTAGATATTTCGTTAGATATATTTATATTTGTCCGTCTTCAATTTGAATAAGAGTCTATGAATCAAAGTTAGAATATTGGGATCCTATACTTTTGTCTGAAAGTGTGACCGTCATCAGGTTTACAGATTATACGTGTCTTATCAGAGGCGAGAGATCTATGTAGAGATATATATATCACCAGGGCGAACTATCGGAGAAAAAAAATTATATGCCTTAAAGTTATAAAAATACTTAAAACTTATGGACATTAGTTTTTTCTTAACATCATTGAAATTAAAAGAGGTGCTATATCCATATGACTGAGGGTTGATGCAATTTTTTTTTCTATTTTGAGAAAGAATTTGTAAAAATTTAAATTATAAAGGGGCAGGTCAAAGTCGAAGCCGAATGCAAGGAAGAATCGGATACGTTCCGGTAATGGTTTCTAATTTACGAATATGTTTTGGGCGGGAATTTTCAGTACAATTTTCAGTAGAAACGTTTACAGAGTTTGAAACGAAAATATATCTTAAGGTAATCAATGTAGATTTTAGCTTCAATTTATAAGATAAAACTTTATCCTTGAGATCACGAATGCGTTGACGTTTGTATTTAATTTTTCCTTATTAATTAATTTATTTTGCCAAGATTTAGAAAATTTAGAACGGTAGAGACACTTTTTTGTATAATTTAAATCGTTAACGTTTTACACTGAGATAAGGACTCGAGGTCTAAATTGCATTTGCTAAGTTTTTTTTGTTGAATTTTAGAATCTTCTAAATAAGTGTAACGTCTCCTGGTCGTGGTTGCGTCGTTTGAGTACATCATGAACTGTTGAGCTTCTTCAAAATCGGGCTGATTCTAAACAAACCAGACCCTTCACCCATAAGAGATCACATCAAAGTATGCAAGTCTGAAATTAATCAGGATAACTTTAAAATACTTAGTCATAGCCTCCATCAAAACGAACTACGAATATTACTTTACATCCCTGAAGCACCTTGAATATGAAGATAGACTGAGGGTATTAAATATGTTTTCATTTGAAAGAAGGTGTGTGAGGGGAGATATGATTGAGCTTTTTAAAATCTTTTCTGGGATGGATAAATTGGATTTCAGCAAGTTATTTGAGTTAGAAGGTAGCAATAGAGCTAGAGGTCACCACTTAAAGATTAAAAAACAGAGGTGCAGACTAGATGTTAGAAAATATGTTTTCACTAACAGTGATGGATTATTGGAATAGTTTGCCACCTGAGACTGTAGACAGCCCAAACTTGAATATTTTCAAGCGCAGATTGGATGATTACCTGGGGATGGAGGGTTAATTTCTTACTTTTTGCTATGTGGATATGTTTCTTGACTCATTCCTTTGGATGCAGTTTCTTTTTATTGTATATTTTGGGGGGCTTTGATTTTGTTTTTGACAGACTCCTATGGAGGCTCTAAATTATATATTGTAGATGCATGGTTGGACATTCCTATGGATTGTTAAATTGTATATTGTAGATGCATGATCTGACAAAATCCTATGGATGCATTATATGGGTGGGATTTGATGGATACGGATGACCTTTGATAGGCCCTTGTGGCTTTTGTCATCCGTGAAATTATGTTTATGTTATGTTATGTAACTTAAACCTAATTTAAATATAGATCAAACTGCATCTAATCTTTATATTATATCATGAATTATTGAAATTTTTATTCTTTTATTAAGCAGCTAATCCTAAATTGCACTATTCAATTTTCCTATTTTATGAAAAATAAAACTTTAACCCTTTACTATTTTAGTTTCTTAGTGCCGATGATGAGGCTAGGACCTCGAAACGTTCAAACACAGACAAATAAATATGCTTTTTTCACGTTCAAGTATTGTTGTGTGATCTGAGAGTGGATTGTTTTCATGTTTTGCTTGATTGTCTCTTCTGTTATTGTGTTAGGGCTTGTGTCTAAGCCGGTGGTGTAGTTATTGTTGTTATCGAAAATGGTCTGGTTTTTGTGTCGGCCGGTAATTGGAAGGTTGTCTGGTGATGTGGTGGAGGGGATAATTTGGATGTTGCGTTTTTTGCCTGAGTTGTGATGCATGTAGTTTTAGGTGATTTTTGATTGGTATGATGTTCGTCTCATCGTGTAGGTGTTGGGTGTTTGTGTCAAGAGTACATCCTGTGGCAGTGCGGAGGGCTGTGTTTTGTATTGTCTGTAGTTTTGTGGTATTGGTTTCTGAAATGGTTGGGGACCAGATTGTGTTGGCGTATTCTAGTACTGGTCTTGTGGTTGTCTTGTATGTATTAATGAGCGTTTCCTTGGTTTTCTCCCAGTGTGTAGTTGTGAGTGCCTTGATGACTTTAAGTGTTTTCGTGGCCTTGACTATTGTGTTTTGTGTGTTTTGAGTATGTGAGTTTGGGTTCAAAAGTGAGGCCAAGGATCTTCGGTTCTTTTGTGGTGGGTAGTGGTATGTTTTCTATGTTTAGATTTAGGGTTATGTTGTATTTTGCAAGCTCTGGTGTGAAGAGAGTAGTCATTGTTTTGGTGGCGTTTAGCTTTAGTGAGTTTTTTATTGTACATGTGTATTTTGTTGAGGTAAGGTTGTATCTGTTGTGCAGCGGCTTCTGGTTTGTTGTGTGAAGAGAGTATTGTGATATCGTCTGCGTAAGTGACAATTTTTACTGTTTGTGGACCTAGGCGTCCATATTTATTAATCCCAAACTTTCTTCGATTGTTTAGAAGAGACGTCTCAAACATCCTAATAGGCGATCTAAATGCCCGCTGTAGAGAGGTCGGATACTGCACAGCGTTCAATGGTGCTGGAAATACGCTAAGCCTATTGAGCACTACCTGATTCATATTAATCTGCAGTAATCCAAAAATAAACAAAGTAATGCACATGTATATAATGATTTCTGTATTGCTCAAAATAATTAAAATAAATTGTTATCATGTAAATCTGCACTACTACAAAAGTAATTTAAATAATTTGTTATGTTTTTACGAGTACTTCAATGTAACTGGTATCTGTAAATTATATATATATATATATATATATATATATATATATATATATATAAATTAGAATTCCCCGAGAACCGCATTTTTTAAAATAAATCACAAATGTCTTAACTCTGCTTCATTGTGCTCGCTTTTCCCGACTCGCAAGAGTTTCTCAATCTGGTTAATAAATTCATCTCAAGCGTGAGTACGCTATTTAAGTTATATTCAACCAATCCTGTTTTGATTTGTTAATTCTTAATACATTATATTTTCGTTATCGTTCATTCTTCAATTCCTCCTAGTTTGCCAACGCGTGAACTGTCGATCCTCTAGCTCGATAGGACTAAATTCATTGTTCAATTTTTATCTAAAAATTTATTACGTGATTAATTCTTATTGCTATCTAAGCTAAATAAAACACTAATTAATCACATAATACAGGTTTAAATTCCCAGACGCAGGTGCCTGGTCAAAGCTAACGAGACTGAATACAAAGAACATCTGTAGAACATATGGATAGGCCGGATAGAAGGCGCTTCGCTTGAAGACATCGATGAACAACTTCATCACCTAACAACAGAAATCATGTAGGTTGATCACATAGCTATCCCCTGCACGGAATATCAAACGCTCCCAGCTTCAAGATGAGACATAAATATTAAAGAAAAAATGAACCAACTATAAATCCTTATCAAGGAAATAAACATTTATGGAAGTACAGCGCATCGCTACGGGGAATTAAGAGAACTGAGGAACGAAATCAAGTATCTTATCAGAGAGAAGTCGAGTGAGAAATATGACAACATCATAGCCAAAATCGATACTGAAAGGGACCCTAAGATATTTTGGAGCCATTTAAAGAGACTGAGAGGCACTCCACCTAGGAATAAAATCAATATAAAAGATAACGGCATTAAAAGTACAGAAGATCGAGAGATAGAACGATATTTCAGAGAATACTGGCGAAACGGATTTAGAAGAGATGATGAGAAAAATGAAAACTCCGATGCAATATATGAAGAAGAAGTACTCTTAAGGCATGGAGAACTAGGTGCTGGGCACATGCCCTACCATATTGTAGATGGGACACATTCTGCATGAGAAGAAGGGAGACGTTTTACTCATGAGGAATATGAAACTGCTCTAAAGAGCTTCAAACAGAAGGCGCCAGGAATAACTGGCATCATGAAGATGCACCTAATAAACGCTCCCCAAAATAGCAATGAGGCCTTATTAGAGCTGTTCAATTCTAGTCTTAATGACGTATATTTTCTTTGACAAGTTCAAAAGGGCCAGAATGATATTCCTGTTGAAGCCAGGTAAACCGAAAAAGGATATAAGCAGTTACAGGCCTATCTCACTTTTCGAGTTTATGGGCAAGTTTCTAAAAAAACTCTTAAACAATAAGTTGAGGATCTATTTAGACACCAAAGATTTCCATAACGATCAGCAACATGGATTCCTGGGAAAACTTGGAACCAAGACGGCATTAGCATTAATGATTGAAAGAATTGCCATCGCCAAGGCCAAAGACTGCAATGTGGAATTGGTACTTCGTAGCGTGTCCTCAGTCTTTGATAAGTTATGGTGACCAGCTCTTAAAAAGAAAATCAGTGATCTCTGTATGTAGCAAAATATAGTGGAAATTTTCTGCGATTATTTAGAAGATCGACAGGCAGTCGTAAAAATAAACGACATTGAAGGGGAGCCGTTTGACCTGGAGATATGGGTGTCACAAGAGTGATGCCTTAGCCCTACCCTGTATACGATATATGTACACCGGCAACCTACCTCACCCCAATCACGATTTTTCCGAATATATTCAGCTGGCGGATGATATCACGCACGTTGTCACTAGTAACTACAAAAACCCCAAAGATGTTGCCAAAAGGACAGGAGGGGAAATTGAGAACCTCAATAATTCTGAGAAAGTAAATAAGATCAAAACAAACATCAACAAGCTTAGAATGATACCGGGGGACGACGAAAAACAGCGGATGTATTGGTGCAGAACGAATATTACGCATACTCTAGAGATAGCCGAGTACTTGGCTTCAAATTAAAATCGATGCGGCCAAGAGGACGTTACAGTCAATGTTACGTTTTAGACTGCTCTTACCGCGAAATAAAAAGAAATTATACATGTTACTGGTAAGACCGTTACTGCTATATCCCGTTACTGCTACACTAAGAGGTCAAATGCAGTGACAAGTTCTTTTAATTCACAGAAGAGGTCTTGTTAATGAAAACCAAGGCTCGAAATCTTGACTGATTTTTTTATGAGTAACCATGAAAGAAATAAAGAGGATAAAAAATGCATGATGACTGACGTTACCAGACGACCTAGTACATATCTTTTCTCTCTATAGACACTTCTTCCTATCTATTCCCTCTACATCTATTGCCAGTGGTCACTCGTAGCTAAAATTAGTGGGGTGCTGCATTAGAATTTTTTTATCATTGCTTTAATATTGTATAAAAGGAAATAAACCTTTTAAAAAAATATAGATAAACTTGATAAAATCTTAAACAGAACAAAATAAAAAAATACTTACTAATGGCCTCAATTGTTATAGTTCTAGTTTGATCCATTAATTTATAAACGAAATCCATTCTTCCTGTTTTAATTTACGCGAAAAGATTCATTACTTTCTCTTTGATCTCTGGATGAATACTGAGGAATTTTTTCCCATTGAAAGCACTGCATGTGCATTTAGTCTTTCAGAATTCATAGTGCCCCTTAGAAAAGTTTTTATTCTTTTCAGTGTTGAAGAGCAGCATTCTGCCTCTGATGTAGTGGGAATTGTTAAGAAAACTTTTATATTTTTTGTAATTTCACTAAGAACATCACCTAGATTATTTTTAAAGATAAATTTCAGCAGCTCAATTAATTAATAAAATTACAAATAATAAAAATACGTATTAAATTCCACACTTTATCACATTCAATAATACAGGGTGACCCCCAAAAAACGGGCCTGCACGCATTTTTTGTGATATATCCTTAATTCCTTTACTAATCACCCCTACTTTGAAGGACATGACAGAAACTAAGCCTGTGAACACAACTAGATCTCAATGGGAGCTTCAGCAAAGAATATACTGCGTCAAGCATTACGACAAGACAGGCTCATTCAAGAAAGTGCAGGACACTTTCGTGCATCAGTTCGAATGTAAAAAAGCCCCCTCCATAGAGCAGAATTCAGGACTGTGTGAACCACTTCGAGAACTATGGGACAGTGGAGAACCTCAATGCAGCCAGTGACAACTGTCCAAGCCATTCAGGACGCCCCAGGAAGCGTACAGCTGAGCTGGTCGAGAACGTAAGAGAGTCAGTTCATCAGAGTTTAAAACGCTCTGTGCGCAAGCGAAGTCAGTCCCTCGATATATCCCGTGAGACTTGCAGGAGAGTGCTAGTAATGGATGTAAAGGCCTACCCATACAGAATACAGACGAAGCAGACCCTTACAGCCTCAGACAACGAGCAAGAAAGGCTATGACAGTCAAGATACTAGAGAAGATTCAGGAGACCCCAACTTTCCTTAACCTCCTTTGGACCTCAGATGAAGCTCACTCCCATCTTGAAAGAAAGGCAAACTCGAAGAAAAATGTCTTCTGGGGGACCTCCAGACCAAATGAGGTAGCCACCAAGCCCCTACACTCCCCTAAGTGCACGGTGTGGACTGCAATTTCAGCCAGAGGCATCATCAGACCATTCTTCTTCGAGGAATCTGGCGCGAGGGTGACAGTCACCAAGAAGCGGTATGTTGAGGTACTCAAAACTATCAAAAGGGAGCTGAAGATCATGTTCCCTTAGCTTATTGGGAAGTTCTGGTTCCAGCAAGATGGATCAAGCTCTCACACCTCAAACCTGTCGGAGATTGGTTTGAGGTAGAATTTTGGTGGCCGTGTGATTAGTCTCAAGACTGATTTTGAGTGGGCACCTCACAGCCCAGACCTTAGCCCGCTAGATTTCTTTCTCTGGGGCTACGTTAAAGACATAATGTACGCACGGAGACCCAGGACCATCATGGAAGTCAAGGAAGCCATCAGGGAGAAAATCAGAGCCATTAGTCGGTCGGTTTGTAAGGACGTCTTTGACAACTTTGTGCTGAGCCTCAAGAAATGCACAAAGATAAATGGAGGTTATCTCGAACACGTGCTGTAGAATAAAGAAGAATAGTCCAAAGACTCTCATGTTTTGATATGATGTTTTTAAACACAATAAAATAGTTATTACCGAAGCTTCATTCAATCCTTGCAGAAAATTAAGAAATGAGGCATATCGAAAGTTGGGGCCCGTTTTGGGGGTTCACCCTGTATAAACACGTTTTTAACCACAACACACGCGGAGTAAAAAAGAAACATACCTTCCACCAGCACACCCACCAGGGTCGGCACCTTGGTGAGCCACAGTTCTCTCTCTCCCTAGCGTGCATCTTCCTATCTCGGACATGTGAGCATGCGCACAACAGCCAAACACCGCGTCGCTGAAACTGTGAAGCGCGCAGCTCTATACAAGGTTTCTTGTATAGATCAAGGATTATATAATGTACAAATCGTCGTTGATCGTTGAAAAAAAATCCTACATCAGAGCTTTTCAACAATGTTTCTCCGTGAGTTTTACTAAAGTTGTTTCAGATGAAGAAGCTGCTACAAGGTTCTTGTTCATTAATGTTCATCTGATGCAGCCTAATGCATGCTATAAATGTGATGGATCAACTATGCTAACGACATAGAAATTACGAGGAAAGAATTTATCATTATAGTGATGCAAGAGAAGAGGATAACGTGCTGTTCGCTCAGTAAGAACAGGCACCTTGCCACATATACATACTGATATAAATGGGAAACTGAACCGCAAATTGATTCTCTGCTTAATTTTTGAGCTTATTTTTACGTGGAGTATTTAATTATCTGTGGAAAAGGTTACAAAACTTACTGGAATGACCAGTCACACTGTGATTGAGTGATTTAATTAGTATCGAGAAGTTTGCTCTAACATGGTATATGTTCAACATAGAAAGCACATGGTTGAAACACAAGAAGACCAATACAAATTGATGAAGCTAGAATTGCTGGATGTCGCAAATATAACAGAGGGCGTACTTTGGCAGGGGACGCAGCCTCCGATAAAAATGACCATCAATTCTCCAACCATAGAAACTATGGTTGGAGAATTGATGGTCATTGGATACTTTTCCATACAGAAAAGAGATGCAGCAACTCTTTTATCAATTATTCAAAAGGAAATAGCCATTGGATCTACAATACGCTTGGATGAATGGCCTGCCTATCGTCGGCTTTCACAACTTGGATTTGATCATCACACAGTGAACCATCCAAACAATTACGTAAACCCCAATGATGGATCTCATACACAGCGAATAGAAAGAAGTTGGTTGGAGAGCAAAATATATATATTGAAGAAGAAACGAGGAGTACGAATCTATTACATGTAAAGGCATTTAGATGAATGTTGCTGAAGAGATTCAAAAGAAATGTTGCAAGACATACAAATCGTATTTACTACTAAATAAAGTATTATTTTGCTATATTTTTAATTAGATTATTATTCATCATGAATATATAAAATCATATTACATACAAAGCCTACTGGAAGCAATCATGCTACAGTAGCACCCCCTAGTCCAGCGTTTTTCAAACTTTTTTTTACTGCGACCCACAGCAAGAATCTGATTTTGCATTGCGATCCTTTATACCCACGTTTAATAAATCAAAGACAAACTGTTCACTAGGTTTATTTATTTAGCTTCGACAATTTATATGTATATTTCTTATGAGCCGTACATATGGGAATTGTATGTATCTATTTGTATGAATGTAAAAAAATTACTTGCAGAAAAAATAAACTTAAAGCTAAAAGAAATTCTAACACAAATTTAAAGTAAATCATATTTGAAATAAATAACATGTCATTTAATGAGATCGATGTGCTTGTTTGTTCAAAAGGAGCTGAATCCAATCGGGAAACACAAGAAGACAGTGCTACACACATAACAGGTGCAGTGTTGAGCCTGTTTCTGGCCTTCGTCTTTAACTCAGTTAATATTGAAAATCCCAGTTCACATAAGTAAGTAGTTGTAAAAGGGTATAATAATAGAATAGCCTTTTTATTCAGTTGTGTAAATTAACCTTAATCCATAATGAACACAAATTTAATTTCTCAAAATCATTCTGAAGTGTGAAGGAACAACGAAGATGCGACAATTTAGCTTCCTCTTCAGTCAACAAGTTTAACTTAATTATTGATTCCGGACTTTGGAAAGCAAACGCTTTTCTTAGCTGGATCAAATTCCCCTTCAAGGAAATACTTATCGAAGCTTTGAGATTTTGGAAGTGAGATGTGGCAAAGTTTTTATTCCCTTAATTGGCTTAATATGTTATCGTTGACAATGTTCTCAGCAGTGTGTTGCGATGGTCGCCTCCCGGTCGCTTCCCCGTTCTACCATTTTGTGGGTGGGGGAGAGATAGACACCGATGGTCCATAACTCTATCTTTTTTACTATCTATATTGATATCATCGTTTAAGGACTGAAGATGGAAGCCATTCACTTCCGAAACTAGTCACCAGAATAAAGTTTTTCCGTGGAATTGCTTCTTTTTTTGCTCAAATTACTTATTGATTAGGTCAGAGTGATTTTTGAAAAATAATAGTTGTCACGCGTTATTAGTGGGATCCTTTTCTTTCTTACTTAGAGGCAGTGGAACGAGGAGATAAAGTCGGCGTTGATCATGTATTTTATGGTAAATGTGTTATCGCTGATTGACGCATGTCTGCCCTACTCAGCAAAACCAATCAATATCAGGGAGTATAAATAAGAAGATAGAGACTGGAAAACGATGAGAATTATATCAAAGAGAAAAGACAAGTGTCACAGATGATTGGAAAAGTATTATTTACGGAGAACCAGAGAGTAATTAAGAGTGTCACTCAACGACCACATAGTGCAATGTGAGCCTAGTACGGCTGGGGTTACGGGTGGGAGGAAGAGTGCGCGACACAACACTTCCGTGTCTTAGTCTGGTGTGACCCAGGTAAAGGCGGGCTAGCACTCTTTCTTTATGGTAGGAGGGGTGAAAGATGAGACCCAGTAGTCAGATAGGAGCGAGTTGGGTGAGGAGCCAAGTTTGCCAAGTAGCAAGCCATTATGCATTAAGGATCTCCTTCATGTGTGGAAGGAGATCATTAAATAGAATAGGGACTGGAAGTGTTGTGGGTGGAAGTTGACCGAGATGCTTAGCCAGATGCTTCGTTACCATACACCCAAATGTGGAGGGTACCAATCAAAGGTGACAAGCTAATTTGGATGAAAGCGAAATCTCATGGAAGAGTACACAGTTCTCGCATATCAAAGGATTGGGGTGCGATTAATGTAATAGTACAGAAATCGCGTTTCGGGAATCCTTAAATAGCACAAATTCGTTGGAAAAGAGTAGGCAGGTAGCATTTAGGGCTCCCTGATGGCGGACATCTCTGTTGTGTACGATAAACACTCAGGTATGAGGCAGAAAGAATATAAACGCCGATATTCCGGCTCCAATCAGACGGTAGCAAACGAGCTGTATGGGGAACGGGAGCCATCCGTGAATATGGCCGTGTACAGAAAGTCAGTAGACTCATGTTCTACTCTATTACAGTAGAACACTAGCTACAGTAGAACACCAGAAAGACGCTTTTTCTAGAAAGAGGTGTTAACAGATTCTTTGTGTGGCCATCGTCTACGGAAGAACACCCATGCAAAAGATCTGATAGTTTCAGGGCATAGGAAATGGAAGGGCATCTAAGCCTTGAGAGGTGTCAGTGATCTTCACTTAAGAGGCCAGTAGTTACCAACGGGAGCACTGGAGTTTGAAATCAGGCGAATTCGAAGGAAAACAAAAACAAAAATGCTTACTAACGAGAAAGGTATATTATCTCGTGTAAGAAAACAAGTAAGTTTTGAAGAGGTCTTGAGATGAGTTTGCGGGTTGTGATATCTTTGCTGCACCACGAGCTTCACAAGCCGACATATGTAGAGTACATATACACACCCCGTGCCTTTGTGTCAGTGTGGCCGTTTATTTATGGTTCTGCTTTGCGTTTAGTGTTAACTATTAAGTTTTGTAAGAGCAATAAGAATATAATGCTTCATTTTACGCTTGAGCAGTTGCTCCCTCACACAAGCGTTAGTGACAGTAAAATTTGGATACTAAAGGGAGAAACACGAAGTGTAGACTGCTTTTAATAATCATTTTAAATATGTTTACATTCCATTAATTAATTACTTTCTTGCATTACTTGCGGCATTAATTGAATTTTGTGAATCAAATTGTAAATTCATTAAAAAACAACATCCGTTTACAAATATGAGTGTAAAATGTGAAGCAATCTTATGTAGAAGCAGGAAGACGGCGGGCGATATTTTCAAAATGTTGAACCCCACTGTGAGCAAAGCTGGGTTTTAGTAAAGATATCAAACTGCCTAAAGAGAGAGGAAGTTTACTCGCAAGAGTGAGGAACATCCGCCCCGATCAGCGAGAACCCTACCCCTCATAAAGAACAAAATGAACTAGCTCAGGCGAAATCCAAGGATGAGAGCCATACAACTTGCTTTAGAGGCTAGAGTGAGCGTGTGGCCAGGCAATACTTGCTGTTGGATGATCTAAAACTTTGTCCATTCAAAATAGTTAAATGACATTTGCGTTCCAACTCCACCAAAAAGAAGAGTCGAAATAGCAAAGCTGCTTCTCCAACGATCCTTAATGACTCGCAGCCTCCATTTGTGTAGACGAATGAGATGTTGTTCACTGTCAAGGCCACTCACAACACAGAATGATCGTATTTGAGAACAAAACAAAAAAATTCAGTTCAAACCCTGAATACCCTGAAACCCTAGATTCCGTCGTGTCATCGACGCAAATGGTGATCCAATTAAATATTAGTTACATCATCTTGTAGCATACAAATTTTGCTTTCATTTCAGTCTAAGCATTATCTAATATTACATTGTGTTCGGAAAATAATTGAATAAAAATTTATTACCGGTAGAATTTCGAGAGACAATTTTGTGTTAATATATCGATACACTATGGTATGTTAAGTCTAATTATCATGAGCTCTCATATGCTTTGCACAGAATGCATTAAAAGTCGATGTAAGCCAGCGTTTACTATCCTTTTGGAGATGATTATATAAAACTTTGTTTTATTTAGATTATGAATTATTATTATTTACAAAAATAAACACGAGGGAATTCTCTTAAGAAAGTAGTGAAGATGGAACGAGCAAAAATGGGTGAAATATACATAACCAGAGTAGTCGAAAGAGAGCTATTTGAGTTGATCTGGCTTGGGGCACGTTCAACTTCACAAATTATGGTCCATTCCCTGTTAGCATTTAGGCTGAGGATGGTCCAGCATTCTTCCAGAAGTCAGCTGCATGTAGGCTCGTTGCCCACGCTAATACATGACTCCTTATGGGAGCTTTCTAAGTAAATAAATAAAACCCACACTCTTGCAGTTTGCATTTTAGAAACGGTGAGAAGTTGCCTCGTTTGCATGGTTGTGTTAACCAAACTGTGGTAGATTGAGAAGACAAACCTCTGCTTGTATGTGAACCTAACGAAAGAAGAAGTTTATGTATAGTCAACTACATGGCTAAACATGACATCCCTCCTCGGTTATGTTCACTTAAAATAATCTTTTAGTTTATAAAAGAATATATTTAAAAAAACAAAAAAAACAAGCGAAAACATTTTATCTATATAGCGCTTTTTGTAAAGGTTCGTCGAGAAATTAGTGAAACTTAGGCAAGTGAAAATGTAGGGAAGTTACAAACCTCTACTCGAGGCAATAGGTGGGCGAAGGAAGAGGGTCGACTTTACTAAGCCTTCCTCTAATATATAACAGAGGCAAATTCCTTTTAGGATTAAAATTTATTAGGTAAACTATTTTGTCATGTTTTGAATTTTTCTTTTACCCTGTCTAGGTCAAGTTAGGTCTGATTTTCTTTGATGTAAAAACATTTTTAGTATCCTACATTAACCTAAGGGGTAGGGGGGTCTCATGTTGCTTGTCATTTACAATCTGATGGCAGTGTTATAAAATGCTAACCTTGGGCTTAATGGTAACCCCATATCATTACATAGCAAATAAAATGAGTTTTAAAAAGTTACCATCAACATGTAAATGAATACTATTAGTAAAGAGCAATAAAAACGTTCAATTGTGCCACTATTTTTAACTGCAGCGAAGCAAAGAGGTCTATGGGTCATGCAAATCTCGCGTTGTGTTCATCTTCTGCCCGCAACGAGTCGCTGGCTCAATGTAGCCAACTAAAACCAATGCTATCAAAGGGAATTGAGGTCACTGAGTTCAAATATGATATAAGTTGACCACCAGGTGGCGCCACCTAGTGACTAGAGGTGCTAAATCCTCTATTTTCGCCGCAGGTCCACTAGATCATGTCTCTTTCGTTATCGCAAAAGAGCCGATTACACTATTGTTGATTCTTAGCATAATGCTTAAGGGCCGAATTCTTAATTAGGTAAGAGAGGTGGGCAGTAACGGATCCAGGAAAAAGAATTGGGGGGGGGGGGATCTAACCTGAATTTCTCCCTCTGAGTAGTCTGAGAAAAGAGCACTGATCATTAATAATGGTTATCTTACACAGCATTGATAATAAACCACAGTATCATACAGGAGTGAGCAATAACTCATCCAAATTTTTTCCACACATCATAAAATTATGAATTGTGGTTTATTGTAGTTTTTGGACGTCAGCTAAGGTAATAATACTGAATTTAATATTTATTTTTGAGATTTACCTGAATTTGAGACATGTATCATATAAGATACATTCGGTTGCAACGGTTTAAAAAACTCTATATATTCTATATTATTATGTAACTTAGAAAAGAAATATAAACATTTTGGGGTCTGAAATTTGGGGAAGAGGGCTTCAGCCCCCTTGCCTTCCCCCCTGGATCCGCGCCTGCAGGTCGGAGAATGAGAAAACCGCATCGATGGCGTGAACTCAAGTGGGTTTCCTGGATTCTCCTGTGTTGGAGGATACAAAATATCAGAATCCATTTTCAGTTCATCGCTATACAATGCGCTCCGAAGGCAAAGCTGTGATTTTGAACTCTAGCCATCTTTTAGGGAAAAGAAAATACAATTGTAGAATGGTCAGTCATTTCCAAGTGGATTTGACACGGCCACACGAATACAATCTTGATGGGTAACCACCCCTTTGGAATGCAATCTGCATGAAGTTGCAATCGTACGCCCACTCCCTAACTATTGTATGGACTGCTGTACAGGGAGGTGGCTATAAAATTTCCCATAGCATGCAACAGCCTCCATCCACTCTAACCTAGTTCCACAGAAGGCGCGGCTCCCTGTAATTGTGGTAACGTTGACAGAGCCTAGAACATCGCCTGTAGGAACAAAAGTTTTTTTTTCATTAACATCCCAAGAGGTCAGAGAAAGCAGAGGTCATCAACTCCTGTGAAACGATGTGGCAAAAACAAAAACATCCATCTACAATCGATCGTTTCGAGCAGTCATTCTAGGCCGTTTGGGGTCATGGTTACTTTATAGCCCTTTTACAGGTTCCGAGGCCCCCTTGGTCAAACAGAGATCCAAACACGAACAAACAGAAGAACTTCAATAAAATTGGACATTTTGTACAAGGCATTAAAAAAACAATAAAATTAAGCATCAGCCGAATAAAAGTTAATGATTTTCTGCAAGTTTCATGATGTCAATTCAAAATTAGTGAATGAAAGTCGGATATCACCTGTCACGGTATTAATTCTGTTCAAGGAAACCTCTTAGGTGAATTCTCAATCGATCAAATGTGTAATAACAGAAAGGCAATAATAAATCATCAGGGTTTTTTTTTCACCGTAAGATTGGAAATTTATTTGCCCTATTTCGCTTCTTCCACATTTATTTTATTAATATTGACTGAACTGAAAACATGCAAGGAATTATATAATTCTTTCTTAACCCCCTTTTTACCCTTGAGCCCCTTCTCTTTCCAATAGTTACAAGATTCCATACTTTTATTATGGAAAGGGGGAAAGCAAATTTAGAAAACGGTCCCCCCATTCAAGTTCATAGCACCCTAAGCCGTCTCCTGGTTCATTGAACATCTAATTTATCTTTTACACATTCCCTAACTTCCACTTTCCGGGCGATTAAAGTTACCTAAATATTACCCATTAGTCTATTTCCTTCTATTTCAAGTAACTAAACTCACTTTTAACTAAAAAAACTCACTTTCTTTATATTTTGAGAAGGAAAGATACACAAAGACCCTCCAGCGAAGCCGCAGGTGCCTAGTTCTGGGATATCTTTTAACCGGAAAGTGGAATGATAGAAAGACCTGGTCATGCCAAAGGTTAAACGGAACAGTATTTTTTAATCAAATGCATCTAAGAATTTTTCCTTATAATGAAAATATGTTATTATTTACAGTATAATATTCGATATTTGCCATTTTTACTAATTCTGTTCAGGTTGGAAAAAAGAAATTCAACATCGCTAAAAACCCGAGGGCGCTCTTTCTTACCTTTAAAATTTGGGAAGTTAAAAACGAGACCCTTTTGATTAGTTTTAAGGAAATAGTAAATTACTGGAGGACAAAGCAATGAGAAATGTTCTTAATCCGATGAGAGAAATATCATAGAAGTAAGAAATGGGCCATTATAGCGCCATATAACATCATAACAACTCGAAGAAACGACCTATCAGCGACACGACCCAAATCTCACTAAACGGAGTCAAATTTGCGAGGTGGCTCGACTTCGCCGCCCAGTTACGGCATTCTTTAGGAGCAAAGATGAATGTGGATGTCCAGGCAATGGATAAAGGAAGGTGGTAGGAAGAGAATAGCAAATTTAAAAAGAAGTGCATTATAGAACCCCCGTCTTACCTCTCTTCTGCCCTAATGCCACGCCATGTCCCTCGGGCCCTTCGGTCATCACATGCACCTCTTTTGAATATTCCTCGTTCATCCCTCTGCTCAACGGGGGACTGCTCCTTATCAATCTGCGCCCCTAAGTTGTGGAATGCTCTTCCTGCTGAAATCAGGTCTTCTCCCTCTCTTACCACATTTAAGCGTCTCCTGAAAACGCATCTTTTCAGTATTTCCTTCTCCCCCATCTTGAATTTCCATTCTCATCTCAGCACAACGTGCGCTCTGGGAAGGCCTCAGGCTTTGAAGAGTGTATTACAAAAGACTTATTATTATTATTATTATTATTATTATTATTATATATATATATATATATATATATATATATATATATATATATATATTTCTATGTATCTATCTCTCACTTTCATCTATCTCTCCATTTATCTCACTCTCTAAAATCTCTCTTTTCATTGATTTCTGAATATCTATCTTTATATCTCTAAATATTTCTCTCTTTATATATCTATCCTTCTTTCTCTCCTTTCTATCTCTCTTTTTTTTCTTCCTCTCTCTCAAAATACCGACCTAGAAAAGAAGAAAACAACGTACAAGGACTTCATTTTAACAGAGGGAATTATGAAGCAATGAAAGTAAGCCTAGTAGAATAAGATACCGGGTTTTTCAAAAGTTCCGTTACACTTGGTGTTTTTACCTTTTGAAAGGTTTAAGTCTGTGATAAAAAAAGTTATGTCAAACAAACCTAAAGGTATAATGTTCCAACATGTGTCATTGAAAGGTCTTTACCATTAGGGGCAGGTGTGTCGAGAATGAAGTCAAAAGAATGGAGAGCTCTGCTATCCTACGCGCGGGCCATAAGTTCGACATCGCTAAGCGGCTCATCGTCAACTGGATGGCCATACACAGAATCGCAGAGAGGCTCAAGAACAGGAAAGATCTCAAAGATCGACCTCGTTCACGCAAACCTCGAATTGTCAATCATTTGGCTGTGAGAAAGGCCTTCGAAACTGCTCCGAAGCACAAAATGACTACACTTTAGAAGAACAACATCTCAGTGGCCACAGTGTGCAGGGAGTCAAGGAGGAGGCTAACAAGAGCTTGAGATGCGTGGAAAAGTCTCTGTTCATCGACCCTATGAGAGAACAACGTGGGGATCGCCGCCGTCACCTCCTCAACGACTTGAGGAGTCATGACAATCAAATTCTCATTTTCTTCTGATGAAAAAACCTTCAAGGTCGATCCGGCCATTAACAAGCAGAACGAACGCGGGGTAAGCTACGGACAGGACATCTCCGGGGTCTGTGACGTGTCCTCGACCAAGCACCCGTCCTCCGTGATAATGTTCGGCGTCGAGGCTTTGAATGGCGAGAAGATGTCACCGGTGTGGTTGGCTGACGGTTACAGGCTCACCACGGCCGATTACAGGGACATCTTGGCCACGAAAATCATGCCCTAGACGAAAAAGAACATAAAGAATGAAGAAGGCGGACTACGTCTTTCACCAAGATGGTGGCCAGGACCCCACGGCGAAGACCGTGCATGAGTGATTGGGGTCGAACATTGAACTTCTGGTCGAAAGAATTTATGCTTCCGCAGTCGTCCGGCCTCACTCCACTTGACTGCAGCGTATGGGTGCATGTCGAGGGCAAGGCCTGCAAGCTCCGCCACAGCAACGTCGACGAGCTGAAGTGAAGGACTTCGCTCGCAATGTGTGCGTGGCCTTCAAGTCGCGCCTGGAGCACGTGCTCGTCGCCGAGGGCGGCCACATTGATTAATATTACAAGTTAAACACACATTTATATGTTAAAACAATAAAAACGTGTCTAACTGCATTAAAACTATCATTGTGTCCTTTTGTGAGAGCGTCGTAACGAGTGTAACAAGACTTTTGCAATACCCGGTACCCCTGATGAAGATTTCTTTTTCTCCCTAGAGTTCTTTCAAGAATTATTTTAGGGAAAAACAAACAAAAATGTCCCTTTAAAAAGCCAAACATCTACTAATCAAGATCCCACGTGGTTAAACAAAGTAATAAAAATCATGATAAAGGAAAGGAAAAAGACATAAAGTATACTAAAAGGTAAACCATCCGACAGATTAGAGACCATTATGATAATATAAGGCGAAGAATAAAGATTTAAATAAGCTAAGGGAGAAGAAGAGATAAGAATGACACAAAATTGTAAAGTTAACCTCTTTCAATATGTATTGAAGCAATATGATAATGAGAAGTCGATTGATATCATATACCTCAATTTTCAAAAGGTGTTCGATAAAGTTCCCACAAATTGTTTATGGTGAAAGTTAGAAGACTAAGAATCAAGGAAAAGATTGGATACTGAATTGAAGATTGGGTTACGAATAGATACCAAAGAGTAGAAATCAATAGGTCTACCTCTGGTTGGACAAATGGGGCAAGTAAAGTACTTTGGGGATGTGCTTTGGGTCCTTTGCTTTTCATAAAAATCTACATCAATGATCTGGAAATAGGTCTCAAAACAAAAATTTAAAAATTTGCAGATGCCACAACACTTGGCGAACGAGTAATAAATCAAAAAGATGTAGACTAACTTCGAAAAGATATCAACCGTATTAAAAAATGCTCAAGAGAATGGAAACTACCTTTGAATTTAGATAGGAGTAAGGTAACTCAATATCGGAGGCAATAATCCACAAGTTACCTACATACTGTTTGGTTCTGAAATAACGGAAACAAAAGTCCAGAAAGATTTCGGGGAATATATCGAGTGACCTTAAATTTACTCGTAGCTGTCAATGCATTGAAGCAGAGAAAAGGATTTCCAAGATCCTCGGCTACATAAAACGGCAATTTAATACAGAAATGAAAGCATAATTATAAACTCATATAATGCATTATTTCGCCCCCATTTTGAGTATTATGCCCAATTCTGTTCACCACATTTAAAGGATATTGAAAACCTTGAGAAATTGTAGGCCAGAGCAAACAAACTAATTCCATGCTTAAGAAACTAGAACTGTCAAGCAAGAGTAAAAAGGACTTAATCTTTTTAGACTGAAAAATAGAGACTGCACGAGCAATTCATAGAAACCTTTAAAATATTAAAAGAGATGGTTCACGCCGACTTTGTGGCAGGAACGTGCAAACACTGCGGCGGCTGCTCCCGGTGCCTACTGGTGCACTACCTCCTCTCCTGCCCAGCCACCGCCCGCCTCAGGCTAGAGCGAGC
Organism: Ceratothoa steindachneri; assembly: GCA_963969495.1. Classification (NCBI taxonomy): domain Eukaryota; kingdom Metazoa; phylum Arthropoda; class Malacostraca; order Isopoda; family Cymothoidae; genus Ceratothoa; species Ceratothoa steindachneri. The sequence goes on from OZ018335.1 coordinate 29,821,442, forward strand.
GCCACCCCTCACCCTGTAAGAGGCGCCCTACTGCGCGAGAGGCAAGAGCCGCCCAGGTGGTCCGCGACACCCCAACAAACGAGCTGCTGGAGGTGCTGAGAACAGCACCCCCTCCGCGCTGATCGCCGCCCGCGCCCAGCCGGGCGACGGGTCACCGATGAGGACCGCCGTCACCCACTTGCAGCAGACAAGACACGCGTGGGACGCTCCGCCGCGTCTTACTGCATGCCAACACTGGCGGGCTCCCAGCTTTGTCTAATGTGTACGCTTATACTATGTGTATTTATATATTATTATATCATATTATTATTGTACTTGTATTATATCATGTATAAATGTACGCTATTGCACAATAAACCTATACAAACAAAAAATGAGATGGTTCAAGTTTAATGACAATGCGACAAGGAACAATGGGGGAATAAAACTTGTGCCGTTGCATTTCAGAACAAATCTAAGTGGAATTTTTTTCGAATTTGAAAGATATATTTAGAGACAGAAATACAATAAGTTTTCCCAAATATCCAAAATTTAAAACATTAAAAATTCCAATATATATATGTAAAAAATAAATGGTAATTACAGTAAGTTTTTCACAAATAGTCAAAATCTAAAATATTTAAAATTTCAATACATATATGTAAAAATAAATGGCAATAGTGGTAAAATATTTTGTTAAATTAGCGGAGAAGAGCAAGATACGAGTATGAGTCAGAAAAAGAATAGAGAGGTTAGCCCCGGAATTGTCAGAGGATCATATATTTGTAATCTAAACGTTAATTATTTTAACTTTGATATTACACATTAATAGGGTTCGTTTTTGTATAAAATGATATTATTAAATTTTTAGAATAGGTTGTTCACATTAATATTAACATGGTTAAATTTTAATAAAACTATATATCATTTTTTGGTCGCATTAAATCACCGCAATATCTACATAATTCCAATTTGAGTTATTCGTTGTTATTTATTTTAGTCATGTTTGGTTATTTATAATAAACATATTTTAATCACTTTAGAGTCATTATTTATCCACTTTTTGTTAATCTTATTTAATTCTCTCACTTTAGATTATTTATCAATAATTTTTTTTAGTCACTTGTTTTAATCACTTTATTATCCATATTTATTCGCTTTTCTACTTTATTTATTCACTTTTCGTTAATATAGTTTGTTTATTATGGCTATTTATTCTACTTTATTCATTCACTTTTCGTTATCATAGTTACTTTACTATCGCTATTTATTCCACTTTATTTATTTACTTTTCGTTATTATAGTCATTTTATCACTATTTATTCACTTATTATCGTTATTCATTTTCCGTTATTATTTATTTTTCGCACATATCACTTTATTATCATTATTTATACATTATTCTACACTTTTTCGTAATATAGTTTATCACTCAATTTCCGATGTTTTTTGGCCACTTGTTAACTTTTTGTAGGTGGACATTTTGACGGTGTGAATGCACGAGTCCGGGATGGACATTGCGCGCTCCATCAGTAGTCCTCCGATTTCCTTCGGCGAACGAGGTCCGTCGTAGGTCCACTTGTAGTCGCCACGGTAGATGACTTCGAGCAGTTGTTCTACGTTTTCCTTTGGAGGTCTGCACACAGCTGCGCCGAAGACTGTGAAATTCACGTCCTGGGCGTCGAAGAAGAAACCAGGCAGTAGGATATCCCTTTTCTCCGTGAGCTTTTTTCCACTTCTTTACTCTCTTCCTTCTCTGTTTCTAGTCGCACTTGCGTTTTCTTCTTTTTCTTTGTCGTTTTTTCTTCGGGCTCTTTTTTGAGTTTCCGTTCTTTTCTGTTTCTTCTTCCTCCGTGGTTTCTTCTTCCTCAAAGTGTTTTTGTTGTTTTGGGGGGTCTTCATCTTCTCTGTTTGGGTCTTTTTGTTTTACGTCGTCGACAAACTGAATATTTAATATTTCCTGCGACGCGGGGTTAGGCGGCAACCACAGCTTTTTCTCAGCCCCGTTCTTTTGTAGGAGACGGTTTAATGCGTCCGAAAATGTGCCGGGGTTGGCTAGGTTCGCCAGGTGAGAAACCATGACCATCGTCATTAGTTCCTTACACTCACTTGGCATCACCAGCTTCGGGGCTGCGGTTCCATTAACGGTCGTTGTAGCCATCGCCGCTGCATCGATGTGTCTTTTTCTTTGCCTCCTTTTGTTGTTTTATTGTTTCTCGTTTTTCCTAAGAGCTTCTTTGCGGACAGGACATCTCATGGCCAGGGCCCTGTGGCCCCCTCCGCAGTTCACGCATCTTGTTTTTTCCGACGTGCACTTTTTCTATCCGTGATCAATTTTTGAGTACACGGAGCAAGTGACGTCGGGCGCCGTACATTCCTTCGTGGTGTGTTTCTCCACGGCAAGGCAACGGAAGCAGCTTTCCAGATTTATGAATTCTTCAGCCTCGACCTGCTCAGGGACTATTCGAAGGTAGAATCCAAGAAATCCCTCCTTCATGGCCCTCTGAAATTGTCAATCCTTCGAATAAGCTGCCACAAGACGTAACATCAAGCAATATATTGGACATTTTTAAGAAAAGATTATAAATACACATAGCTTTTAAATTCTAAATTCAAAGGACAAGATTCTAAGCATCGTAGTATTATATTTAATGTAACGTATTGGTGTTAGTATTTTTTTTTTGTTGTCATTGTTGATACTGGTAATAATGTTTTTATTATTAATGTTATAACTAAGTAGGTTTCAAAGATCTTTACTAACCAATTTCCTGGTTGTGTCGTTTATTTCAACTCAAGCAGGTAACTTTTCATGTTACCGTTGCCGCGAGGCGGGTGGGAACATAGAATGGGGAGAGCCTTCATCTTTACTGTTCAATCTTCTCTCAACTAAGAAAACAATATGTATACCTATTAGGTTATGGACCTTACACATGAATTTTCTCGGTAATCATCGAAATGTCTTCTAAGGTTATTGTTTTCCCTGTAAATCTTTGCAACTCTAATGCCAATATTATTTTTTTTTTTGCCATAAAGAATCTGTAGTTTCTTCCCTTTTCCTGAGAGCGTATCGCATATGTGATCCTTGTTTCTGTAGGGTGAAATTAACGCAATCGCTCAAACATTCATTGAACTGCAATATCCCCTATTTTTCATAAAAAAATGTCATTAAAAAGCCAAAACCAACTTTTATTATCCATATAATCCTAAGAAAAAGTCACGTAATAATATTTATATTATATTTCCATATTTTCCCCAATTAATTAATTTTAAAAAGCTGGCAGGTTCCAACAACATTAATGTTGCCTTTGAATGCGAAAATACGATGCGAAGTAATCTGTCCCAAAATAGATCCACTGATAAAGAAGAGAGCATTTATTATAATGTAATAAATGCCCTGCTGTAACGGCACAAGTCGCAATTATTGCTACCTGCGGCGTAGAAGCGTATCTTCTAGCCTGTTCTTACATATGTCTAGTGAAGACCATGTAATTGACATTGATAATAACAAAATAATTTATAATTCCCACAATTATGACATGGTCAGTTCAACACTAATCCCTTGATAAGCAGAAGACGCACCTGACATCTACTTAAAAATGTCTTCCCGCACCAGCCCCTGATTAAATTCTCACTTGTGAATTTGTGTCCTTTGGTTATAAATCTATTTGTAATCATTAGCTTCCCAGGGACTGAAGATGACTGATGTCTCTATCGAAACCTGGTTTCGCAATAAATTGTTCCAAAATACCATGGTTTATTCCGTGTTTCGTGCATATATATATATATATATATATATATATATATATATATATATATATATATATATATATATGTATGTATATATCTCTCAAAGTAGCGCGAGAAGAGAATGATGGAGCGAGTGTCATAGTCTCCGTTCGAGCTTGCGAAAGTGTTCCTTAAAAGCTATTCTATTCAGAGAATTTTTTGGTTCTCTGCGTAGCATAGTGTACTAACGGCATACTTTTAACTGTGACCAAAGCGGTGCTCGCTGCCTGAGTGTGCCTGGTTCGAATCGCTTTCCAGCACGGATTTTTTTGAAAAAAGGTAATAAAAATATTACTGCAAGGAAAAATTATTCCGTTTTCTCTTTCAATGTGGTTTAATGGATTCATATATATATATATATATATATATATATATATATATATATATATATATATATATATATATATATATCTTGGGTGCTCCCTTCCCCCCAAAATACATCATTTGAGCTGTCCATATCGGAGTAACTGCATGGTCAAGAGAATGTATGTGTGTTCTTATTTTGCACTTCCTCTTGAATTGGTTGATGTTTTCAATCTCTATAGCTGTTATCTGTGCCTAAGCTCTCAAATTCGTGTATTTATCTACGACTAGTTGAATGATCTCATTTGCAAACTTGATATTGAGGCATTTGGACATTAGAGGTATTGGCAGATCCGCTGTATAAATCGAATACAGCGTAGGGCTGAGACAATCCCAACCCTACGGGAGTCCAGCTTCCGATTCGAACTCAGGGTTTGTGTGTATTCATTGACTACCACGTATGCTCCTCAATTTTTTAAATAGTTGCAGAGAATTCTCTCTAGACTATTGTTCGACTGTAGATTCAAGATCTTTTGTTGCATCTCTCTGACCCAGACTTTGTCAAATGCTTTTTCTATATCTCTGAGGACCAAATTGATGTATTTTTCTCTTCTTTGGCTTTGGCGATATTTTCTTTGGTGATGCCAAGTACCACTGTGGTGCCTGTCTTTACAAAATCTGAACTCTGATTTATTCTAGAGACTTTTCCGGTGAAGTTCAGAGATAACACAGCTCTGTAGCTGGTGAGGAGATCCAATGTTTGCCTGATTTTGGAATGAAGATCATTTTGGCTATTTTGAAGTCGTCTAAGAAATAATATCTGTTGTTGAGGCACTCAATGATAATTTTTAAATCGATTTAATGATGTAGTTCGGTGCCTGAGTCAGTGTGAATCTGGTCATTCTTGTGGAACCTGGCACTTTAAGTTGAAAGAAATGTATAGCGCTCTTTATTTCTTCGTTGGTATTTGTGTCTCCGGCTCCTTGATTCTCTCCCTTTGTTGTTCTACGACAGGCGCTGGAGAGATTTTCTTCCTGATTGTTGAAGAGATTTTCTTGAACTTTTTCTTCTATTACTGTATTAAAGTTTGCATTTTCTTCCCATGTTATTGCAAACACGGAGTTCCACTTGCCTCTAAATTTCAACTCGATGGTTCTGCCATCTCTTCTTTTTCCCCTTGTTCCTTTTGCAGCGATATTTTTCTTCTTCTTTTAATTATATTTATTAGCCTCTAGTTTGCTTTTGGTTTCATTTCTATGTCACTTTCTTGGATGAGGTTTCCCCATATTATTCTTTGCTGTTCTTCTATGAGATGCATAATCTCTTCTTTTCGTCTTAGCGCAGTTTGCCTTTCTCTAGTTGGAGCAAGTGTCGCTAATTGTTCGTAGACACTGCTTAGTTGCCCCCCCCCCTCATCTCTTTTGTCCATCTTGGATGCTGAAGTGCGAGGTGTCTCATTCTCGGTATATTATTATTTTCTGCCTTAATGAGAGCTGATTTCACACGCTCAATTTCTTCATCTATTTCTTTCAGATTAGCTTCATTAAGTTTGAGTGGAACAAATCTTCTAAGAACATCTTTGTCTTTGTTCCAGTTCGCTCTATTGTAGCTCTTTCTTTCCAGTACTGGTACGTGCATCGGATTATGATTAATTTCCAGTAATGTTTTCATGTGATCACTGCATGCTTTGTTTGATGTGTTGTATGTCGATGTTTTATGGCGTCTAGTAGCTGCTAAATGAGATGCTGGCTTTGTAACAGTTCTGCCGGTGATGTACGTAGGGAAGTCTGGGCACTTTCTTTAGAATATGCTCATTTCGATCAACACTTTGAAGCTCTTCCCACTTAAATTTCTAGTTTGGTAGCCATTCGCTCTGCACCTTGCACTCTGGTCTCCCATGAACATCGCTTGGAGTCCTATGCTGAAGATGGTAATCATATTGTAAATAGAAATAAAGTTGCGTCTTGGTGGTTGGTATCCAGTGACTTCTAATATTGGCTACACCTATGTTTCAATTCTCACAGTCAAGTAGGCTTCATCTAAGTAATCGATTTCTTTGTAATCTACCTTTTCTGATTGTTATGGCCGCCCTGCCGTACGCTTAACCTGTTGAGTTTGCGTTAATTACGGTATAATTTAAAATTTTCATTGCTCTTTTTATCTGGATTTACTCCATGTTCTGATATTAATATTGTGCCTGATGGTGTTTTCCCGATCCATCCCTTTGTCTTAATTTGCAGAATTTTGAGTTTTCTTCCCCTTCCATATTCCATTATTCATTGCGGTTTCTGTTCAGGCATTTTTGTTTTACTGGCGGGTGTTCCGTTAGGAAGTGTCTGTCTCACTTGCAAAATTTTCACATCGAAGACTAGTAAAGGTGCTGTGGTTGAACGTGACATAATCTCCAGGATAAATTCTGATTTTATCCTACATAAGCAAGTTCTCGACCTTACGTTCATCTTTTTCGCCAGTCCTACCCTCGAAGGTCAATTTGCATGTGCCTTATTTTATTGTTTTTAGTATGTTTGCTCGTTTCTTTTCTGCCAGTAAAGGAAACTCGTCGCTGACATAAACTTTTGAGATTTATCTCATCTGCTTCAATCCTCTTGTTTGTATTTTCTGTAGTTTGTTTCTTCAGTTGTCTTTCTCTATTAAGTTGGTACTCGTTTCATCTGAACTTGTAGTGCTTTTGGTAGCGGTCTCTTCTGGATGTTCTGCCACTGAGTTTTAACCACATTCAGGTTTAGTATTTCCGAAGAATGTAGGTTTTCAGGAAACAACATCCTTTTCATGTCGTTGTTTTCGAGCATGTCGTTTAGTGTTGATTTGAAGGTTCCGAGTTTACCGATATCTATGCCGTGGGAATATAAGATACACATCAGTACCTCCATTTGTGTGCCATTTGGTACTCTTCAGACATGTTTTAGCCTACCTCATTTCGTTGAAAGTCGCGTTCGCAACTCTTGTTGCAGAGGTTGCGTTTCTTTTCTTTTCTTGAAGGTCTTTTCTTCCTTTCCTTTTCTTTCAATAATTTCTTTGCGTTCAGGACAAGCCATTGCTATGGTTCTGTGTGGCCCTCCGCAGTTGATACATTTCTTCTCGGTTTCGTTGCAATTCTCTAATAGTGTCTTTTTTTCTCGCATTTGGAACACCCTTGTTGCTTTTTTTATCACTGTTTTGTCTTAGGATTTTTCATTTTATTTCAATCAAAGCACATCTGGATGCTGATGTGCTTCCCTCGTGCCATATGTTTTCAAATGGCACTCGTAGTGAAGCAAAAGAGTTCGTTAGTCGCTATCTCGTTGCATTTTATGTCATTGCACACACTACCTTGACGACATGTGTGTGACTTTCGAATTTGATAACCTCTGCAATTCTTATTCCTGCGTGGTTCTTTTTAATTTCAGTTTTACTTTTTTCCTTTGGATAGGAACCTACCCATAAGCCTACTTTCATGCATACAGAGCTTCTGTTTGCTCTGATTTGAGGTGGTATTCTTGTTACTAGTCATATATTCTGTAGTGCTTCCACTCCTTAGATAGAAACTAGCTTTCCTACGTCGTTTTTTTGTATTACAGAACACGCCATAACAATTTGTGACATATATGATCCTTATTAAGGCAAGCTTCAGTCTTCCGTAGATTGCCTCGAATAGTTTTCCCTTTTCCGGTCTTAGTGATCCTTGCTCGATATTCTATTGTAGTACTCAAAGGCATTTGAGCCTTCTTCTATTCCTATTCGTGAGTGGTGTCCCTGTTATCACCTTGTAGAGCGACGAGGGCACTTTTTCTTCTGTGTGTGCTCTTCCGATCGTTTTAGATTGCTCACTTCACGGCCTATGCATCCGTATTTACCTTCTTATTTATAGTATCACTCTTCGACTGCCCCACCTAATTAGTAATATTACTCTTAGGTAACTCCACAAAATCCAGGCTGGTGGTCTTAAAGACTCCTTCGCCGCCCCTAAAGGGACTTCCTCCTGGGGTTCACTATGGCCAAATTTAGAGTAGCTCTGCGTGCAGGGGTGGTCGAGTAATCTTGTTTTAGTGCGGCAAGTATTTTAAAGAAACATGGGAAAGTAGGCAAAAAAATCTCTTTATTGTCCCCCTTTAGAGTGGCTACCTCGTCCACTGAAAACAGGCGAAATCTCCAATCAATCCAATGGGCGCATATATTTTTTCTTTCTTGAAATGGATTTCAGTTTTCGAGCTGCTTGCTAAACTGAAATATAAAAACCAATAGGAAAAGATTTACTATAGTCCCAATCTCTAGAACCAAGCTTACAGATATCGAAGTCGACGACCAGATCTACAGATATCACACGGAATGTAAAGTCTTGGGATTAAAGACAACATCGGGAGGATATAAGCAATATATAACGGAGAGGAAGAATAAGGCAATGTCAATGTTAAACCTACTATACAGCTTAAGAGGTTTAAGCATGAGAAACCAAAAGAAAATATAAATATGGATCAGGGAAGGGAGTCTCTTCCCTACCAACCCCCCAATCAATAGCGTGCCAAAAACCAAAAAAAAACTGGAACTCCAGAGGATTTAGAATAAAGTTCTCTATCTGATTACTACCACTTGAAGAGGAGATATGAGTAATCAACGGAGTTTGCACCAAGAAAGAGGAATAGAAATGCTTAATATCAACCTCAAGAAAGGAGCGGAGAAAATACCTTCAACATTTGCATTGCACACGAATTGGTCAAACCAATTCATAAACCTCAGCAATACGACTCTTAGCCCAGACCAGATCGATTTCCTTAACCTAGGCCTTAACTGACACTATATAACTAATTCCCTTCCTTTAATCAAGAGGATTGAAATAGAGATCCTCTTTGGTGATATACTCAAGCTCGAACAAACCCAAAAAGTTATTATTTCCCCCAGCTTCACTACTCAACTCTCTGCAGAGTCGAGCAAACGTCAGGACCATATTCAGAGCTCTTTCATCACTCCGCGACTCCGGCAAGCCACGAAAGAACACAGAGAGAACAAATACATTGTCATCCGTAGAGCCGATGAATCCTCAATCTATGTCATCCTGAGGCAAGAAGAATACCTTAACAAGATGATAACAATACTACACGACACCACTAAATTCAAAAGCATAAGGTGAAATCACACTAACGATCTAAAAACGAAACTCAACAAACTCATTAAGAAAAACAACAATATCACTGACCCTGTGAAAATTTCCCTAATTGAAAGTGACTTCAAGATGGGCTATGCCTACGGCAATGGGAAAACGCTCAAACCTGGATATCCTTTCCACACATCATAAGTCAAACTCCAAGTGTTACTTATCATCTAGCGAAATATCTCAACTCGATCATCGCTCCTTACATCCCCTCAGACTACACGCTGCCCTCCTCTTCGACTTTCCTAGATATCCTTCAAACATTTTGATCAGCAAGCGTCCTAGCTTCCATGGACGTAGAATCTTTTTAAAATGTTCCTGTGGATGAAACCATCTAATTGATAATCAATGCCATTTACCACACTGAAGGATCCACACCTCTCACCATCACCGAAGACATATTGCGCCAGCTCCTCCAAGCATGCACAAAATAAACCCCATTCTAAGGTCCCGACGGGAAAATGTACGTCCAAATCGATGGAGTTGCGATGGGGTCACCTCTTGGCGTTCACTTTGCAAACTTTTACATGGATGTGATCGAGAACAAGAAATTTTATGAACAATATAGCACCCAAACCTCCCATCTACGTGTACTATATTGATGGCATACTTTTAAATGCAGAGAGCTTTAAGCAGATTAACACCCTAGTCGAAACTTTTAAAAACAACTCATGCTGGAACTTCACCCACGAAACGGAAGATCAAGGATCCCTTCCTTTCCTCGATATTCTCATTAGTTCCCATGAGTCTAAATTCACGACCCAAGTGTACGTTAAGGCCATAAACTTAGGTTTATGCTTAAACGGTTCCTCTGAGTATCCTAAACGTTACAAAAGATCCGTTATTAATGCCTTAGTGAACAGGTCTTTTTCCCATTCCACCTCACGGACGGCTGTAGATCTTGAATTGAAAAGGGTTCCCGCATTCTGGTTAACAAGGGCTACCCACAGGAATCTATTGATACCATTAGAAAGAGAAAATTGGACTTTTCTGCTGGTTTTGATAGTCGTTCTACACGAAGAAAGAGACCATAGAACTTTCTTATAAGGCTACTATGAATACAGGCTATGAATATAAATAATATGTTACAACACGAAGACCAGCAAATGCATTGTGAAGAGCGGCTGTCTTCCTCTGACGAGCGAACTCCAGGAGACTAACGTCACTTACGAGTATTCATGTAAAGTCGGTGACTGTGAATACCGAAATTCTACTTACATTTGCGTGACATCCACAACCTTGTCGAGGCGACTGACCACTCACCTAAGAGAGACCGACATTAAAAAACATAATTACTCCCATTGCACTACGCTAACCCGCAAAATGCTTAACAATAACACATCCATTATCCTGCGATTCCAAAACTGTCGGAGATTACGAATGGCCAAAGCCATCATTATCCAAGACAAAAAATGGACGATTAACGTGCAGCTTCAACCAGAGACCATCCTTCGGACGACTCAATGTCTCCGGAGTAACCTCCGCTAATACCAGCTACCGCTAATTTGTACTTTCCTTGTCTATTATTGGCGCATTTTGTAGTACTTATGTTCGGAGGAAAAAACAGCTAACGTTAATTTGCACTTACAGTTCTCTGATTTTTGATTGGTCCATTTTGTAACGCTTATGTCCACACAAAAGGTATATATATATATATATATAGTGTAGCATCCCATAAATATCGCCTATCTTCTTCGCGGGGGACCTCAACGCTTTCGCTCCAGGATGCGGGAAGTTACTTGCCCGGTGCCTTGAGGCGCTACCGCTGCAAGCACATCGGGCCTGCCTTCCCCACGTTCTTCTGTCCGCACATCCCCGGACGTGGTCTTCTGCAACGACCATGCCACACGCTTCTACACTCACATGTCACCTGGTCCCCACGTACTATCTGACCACATACTGATATGCCTTCTCATATCCACATCTCCCATACTCATCCCTACATCACCTCTATACGACTACAAAAATACGAACTGGGTAGAATTCAGGAGTCACATATCCACAAATACACCACATAACCTCGACCTGGAGGACACCAATCCAGGACTAATAGACCACCTCTGGTGCTCACTTCTAGACACCATCACCACCGCACGGAACCTACACTCACCACAAAAAACTACACCTGCATAAAACACTTCACATTCTCAATACACACACAAAGACTCATCACACAGTACAATAACCACTACACCAGAGGCCCACGTCAACACAACATGAATCAACTACGTGCCCGCATCCTACAGTGCGTGCAGCTAGACAGGAACCGGCAGTGGCGTGAGGTCGTCCGCATTGCGGACGAAACCCGTTGCACGGACCCTTCCTTCTTCTGGCGGCACGTAAAAAGGATGTTGGGCACTGAACCTTGCAAACCAATCACACTCAAAATAAACAACCACACACTCACAGACACTAACGACATCCTCGACGCATTCAGGTTTCATTGGGACACAGTACACACGCACAACCTACCAAAACCACAAGCGCAGGAGAACTTCTAGGAAATCCAGGAGTGGTGTCGGGCTCACGCTCACCGGCTAAGGCCTGCCCCCCTGATACCAACGGAGGTGCTCGATTACACGTCCACACTAAACACTCCAATCACCGTCGAGGAAACAAAACACTACATAAAAACGACACCAAAACGCGCCCCCGGCCCCTCCGACCTACCAGCCACACTCATACACAACCTCCCCGCAGACATATACCCCACACTCATAACACCTATTAAACGCCTCACTAGCCTCAGGCCACTTTCTTAAAATATTCAAAGTCTCTCACAACATACTGCTACATAAACGCCACAAAGACCCCAAACACCCAAATAACTACAGGCCTATTGCTCTATTAGAGCACCTAGGCAAAATACTTGAACGTATAGTCAACTGCCGCCTACTGAAGTTCCTGGAAGAGAGGGACTGGTTCTCCCCCCATCAATACGGGTTCAGGAGAGGCAGGTCCACGCAGGCGGCCGTGACCATCGTTCACGACAGAATACATAAAAAACGACAGATAGACCAAAAGACTCTCTCCGTCAGTAAGGACGTGGAGAAGGCCTTCGACAAGGTGTGGCACGAGGGACTCCTTTGGAAACTCGCCAACAACACGGAGTTACCTCTCTGCACCAGAAGGCTCCTCTCTCACTACCTCACTGAACGGAGCTGCCACATTAGATACAACAACACCCTATCAAGACCTTTCACACCACGCTCAGGCGTTCACCAAGGAAGCGTACTGGCACCGACATTCTACATCATGTTCACAAACGACACCCCACGCCCACCAGAAAACTGCGTTCACACCTACATAGTGGCCTACGCCGATGACGAGACCATTCTCGTCAGCGGCCGGGCCCCAGAAGAAATCGCGTTCCGCGCACAAAGAATAATAGACGTGAAGACAGATTACGAGGATAAATGGCTGATTGCCACGAATCCTCAGAAGACACAGATGAAACTCTACGGCGCTAGAGACCACTTCATGCACAACCTACAAATCTACTCACACACACCAGACATGATCCACCAAAACCCAACAAGGCTCGTATACACTCAATGCACCAAAATCCTGGGGGTAACTTTTGACAAGTCCCTCAGGTTCAACTTACACCAAAACATAATACAAGCAAGAGCCTCACGTACAAACACTTCGCTGGTAGGTTCTACCCTGCGAGCAAAAAACTAAAACTACACTTATATAAAGCACTCGTGCATCCCATTCTCATGTACGCTCCACTGTCGCTCGTAGCTGCGAGCGACACGTCGAAGCGAAAGGCTCAGCGCATTCAGAACTCTGCTCTGAAGCGCGCTTGCCGTTCGCCGCGGTACTCGAGAATGGACGCACTACATAACAACAATAAACTAGCTCCTCTTAACACTTACGCTCACACCAGACTCACAAAACAACTCGCCAAACTCACCACAGACCCACTATACACCTCGCTACACGTGAGAAGGTACGCGATGGCGCCGCAATATCTCCCGGCCCACGAACACCCGCCGCCCGTACCGTTCTTCGCATAAACCAGTAGGCATCATGAATAGCGCGTTTCCGGATGAGCAGTCAGCCTCCCCCTCCTGACCTGCCTCCAACCCTCGTCCAGTCAAATACCACATAACCAACGCTCCCACAACAACACAACGCATCGGTGTATAGCTACCGACCTATCAACTCTCGCTGTCTTTTCGTAAATGTTTTCCGCAACGCTCCTCTCTGACTACCTGACTACCTGTATCACATACAGCGGTCTCTTTCTGTTCTTTCTATACACAACAAGCAAGCATAAATCTGCTCCAAAGGCAGCAGAATTTCACCCTAAAAATCGATGCTGAATACATCTCATAACCGATAAAGGAGGAAAAGGTTGAGATAAGTGAAGTTCAAAACGCCAAGTATTGCCTCATCAACCTTACGGGGACTATTCGCCATATAGTTTTTCTACCGGCTTCAAGACGACTTAATGTCGTCCTAACTCCCCCCCCACCCCCACCCTCCCTCGACGGAGTTGCGAAGCTGAAATGAACTGATCTGCCACTCATCTAGTCTCGCTCCAACTATTTCGGTCCACTTTGATAGATATAATTGGAGACGTAAAGGAAAGCAGGTTTGAGGATAAGCTCACTGTGGAACTCTACGGAAGAGACCGCCCGGTTACGAGGCGATGCTAAAGGCTTTGGGGAAGAGTTCGCTCTAATCTCCAAGGGTAGCTTCCGGCCAAGAACACAGGGGGACATACAACTGTCCCTGTGTAAGTTGGAAACAGCATCGATATCCAAACCCCACGTGGGGCGGCACCCAGGACCACACGACCAGGATACCTCTTCGGGTTGTCGACGGGCAGCCCAAGCCTACCAGAAAATCCGTATTCGATGCCGTGTATGGCAAGTTGGGCATTGCCATGGTAAGGCTGTTAGACATAGCCTCAGGATATATCGCAATTTGCGAAAAGGAAAAAGACAAAGAGGACATCACGAAAGAGAAGGCAGTTGGGGTCCTACGAGGCATTGGGCTGCAGCCAGCAGTACCCCCACATATCCTGGCCCCACAGGAGCGTGGTATGCCGTCGTATCGACCCGTGAGTAGGACAACACTCTGCAGAAGAAATAGGTGAGGAAATTCAGCTTCGGCAAGCCTGGGCCAAGGTAGCCGAAGTAATAAAATTCAAAAACAGTAGGGATGGTGGCGAGTACACCAATGTGTTCAAGGTGGTCTTCGCGGAGACGACCGTGGCACAAAAGGCAAAAGAGCAAGGCCTTTTATTGTTTAACGCCAAAATTAGCGGGGAGCAGGTTAGGAAAGGAGAATATACTCCGTCCAATTCTGCTTCAAGTGCATTAAGATGGAGTCACACGCCACCAAGGAATGCAAAGAGCCGCAAGAGACGTGCTCTAAATGCAGCCAGAAGGGGCATAATTGGCGAAGCTGTAACAGCAATGTAGAGAAGTGCGTGAGCTGCGGGCCGGGACATAGGACTATAGCCATGTCGTGTCCCGCAAAGAAAGAAATTATGAGGAATAAGCAGGAGGCCAAGAAAAAAGAAGAAACACGCAGGACAAACACGTCCTACGCCCAAGCAGCAAAGGCAGCCATCTCTGAGGTGAACGCCAAGAAAACCTACCTCAACATAGAGGAAGAGAGCTCCACAAAGATCATGACGTGCACCTTCCACGCGCACGTCATGAACCTAGCTCGCCCGGGCACGTTCGCGACAGTACTAAACCAGATGCTGGCGAAAAACGGAATGGAACAGATGTGGTTCCCGGACAACCCCCCTTCAGGGGATGTACTGCAACAACCAGCAGAGAAAGTAAACACCACTAAAACGACAAACAAGAAAGGAAAGAAGCAAGCAGTCGAGACAATAACTCTTGTGCCCAGACAGAACCAAGCAACTACAACAGAAAAGGACAACTCGGACACAAATAGTTCCTCGGAATCATTAGATTCCTCAGACTCCGAGGCAACAAAATGCCAAGAAACCAAGGGAAAGAAATAGAGGAACAAGAGATTGCGGGCGAACGACATAAATCTGAAAATATACGCCTGCGATCAATTCCCCTTTCCCGAGGAAATGGAAACCAGGAGTATTTTCCATGGCATAAAATCCAAGATTTTCAAATGGGAGTACAATTATGAAGTAGAACCTGAAACAGTGGAAGAGGCTCTGCTCGCACAAAATGTGACCCTACATCACAGCACCTGCGAGCAAATCTCGAACGCTGAGTTCAGGAAGAATAAAAATGGGAGAATAAAGAACATCACCCAGAAACACTAATTAATCGAAGATGGAGAGTAAGCAACAGAATGAGAATTCTGACACTCAACGTGAATGGATGGGAGGAGAAGGCCACGGTATATGGAAACATATTTCGTGTGCTTGACCCCGACATCATTCTTATTACGCAGCACGGTATCGACACCTCAGCTGGTTGAATTAAAATACCAAGCTACAGAGTAGTCATGAAGAATCATTCCCAGGAAAGGTTTGATGGTGCGGCAATAGCTGTCAAGAGGAAAATCTCCTTTAAACAACTACCAGAACTCGATGAGTCCTTTGTGGCGATCGAGCTACATACACTGGTAGGAGACCTCGTGATAGCCGCAGCCTATCAACCCCCTCGACGAGCATATCTCCCGTTAAGTAACTGCTACACACTGTTCGGGCACCGCAGAATTGCATTCTTAGGGGGAGACCTCAATGCCAGATGCCGCACGGCGGGCTATGGTAGTACCAACGATAGAGGCCGAAACTTGAAACTGATTATGGGAAGAAAAAACATCCAAAGGATAGGGCCAGATTTTCCGACCTTTCTCGTTTCCAGATCAGCAACCAAGCCTGACATAATCCTAACAAGTGAAGGCTTCCCATTTAACTACCATAGCGAGCCAGACCCAACAGTCCCGAGTGATCACATAGCGATTCTCACCACAGTATCTCTCGCACCAATCCAGCTCCCAGCCCAACTCCGGAAAAACTACGCCCTGGCCAACTGAGATCGTTACAAGCAACGACTCAGTGAATATGCGCAAGCTGACCTCAGCACGGCATCGTTAGAGGAGATAGACAGGGAGCTGGAAAGGATAACAACGTCCATACTAAATGCGGACCGCGAGAGCATACCCATAACAGGGTATAAAACACCTCCTCAACCCAGATGGACAGAGGAGATGAGAGATATCGCTCGCGTTCACAGGGAAGTGTACGAAGAAATAATACGGGAGGGTCCCAACCGGGAAAGAAGCTCGCTCCTTCGACGCCTAAGCTCAGAGTTTAGAGAGGCTATCAACCTCCAACAGGAGGAAATATGGAACAGCTTGATAGCCAAAGTCGACAACAAACTTAGCCCGGCTAAGTTCTAGCGCCAAGTCAAGAACTTAAAAGGACTTACACCAAGACCAAAGGGTAGATTAAAAAGAACGGAAACTACATAGAGGACCAGGTGGTTCTCGAAGACAGGTTCAGGAACTTCTGGAAAAACGTTTTCAGGATTACCCCTGAAGAAAACGACGAGTTCGACCAGGAATTCGAAGGCAAACTGATCGAAGAACTAAATCAGGAAATGCATCGCACGCACCCAAAACATCGAGTCGACGAAGGCAGAAAGATGGCGGGCCACGGCCGTCCCATAACATTAGAGGAGGTCATGGCCACTGTAAACGCCTTCCAACAAAAGGCACCAAGCTGGACGGGCATCACCAGAAACAACTTAGTTAATGCCCCACCGCAGATCATTCAGGGAATCGTTAACATCTATAACGCTTCCCTGAATACAGGCTACTTTCCGGAAGGTTTCAAGATTGCTAAGGTGATCTTCATACCCAAGGGAGGTAAACCCCCTGATCAACTGGTAAATTACAGGCCGATCGCCCTGCTAGAGATCGTTGCGAAAGTCTACGAGAGACTCTTAGCTGAAAGGCTTCAAAAACAACTAGCCGAGCTGAGAGCCCACAACCATCAGCAGCACGGGTTCCGCAAGGGACGAGGACGGAAACAGCCCTCGCCCTCCTTTCGGAAAAACTCGCTTGCAGTAAAGCTGAAAGGAGGTACGTAGACGTGGTGCTGCGAGATGTAAAGAAGGTCTTCGATAAGGTTTGGCTGAGAGGGTTACAGTTCAAGATCCTCAACCTCCAGCTTGACCTACTCCTGGAAAGGGTCCTTTGCAACTATGTATCTGATAGGAGAGCCCAAATTGCGATCGAGAGCTGCAAGGAACCCGAATTCGAACTCAAGGCGGGAGTTCCACGAGGCAGCTGTCTCAGCCCTCTGCTGTACCTAGTGTACACGATTGACCTGCCTGCTCCAGTTAGGTACGATTCGATGTATCTGCAATACGCAGATGACATCACCTAAATCGTCCTGACTCCATTCAGGAACTCTGGAAGTCAGGCGAGGGCGACAGCTGTCGAAATCGAGAATATCAACCGATATGAGAAGAAGTGGAAAATTAAAATCAACCGCCAGAAGTTCACCATTATTTCAATGAACCCTAGGAAAGTAGACGACGTCTTCGTCAATAACGAACTCTATCCATACTCCAACGAGGGTAAAGTCCTGGGCTTACAACTCTTCAAAACGAGATGCAAGACCCATATAAATACCAGAGTCTCCCTAGCCAAAAGAGAGCTGAGGAAACTTTACCGTTTCCGAAGCCTCAGAGTGTCAAACATCAAAAAGCTGTAATGGCCTTGGTGCGCTCAGTCCTAGTGTACCCGGCCGTGATCACGCAGATGGCAAGCTGTACATCTCTCAGAATGATGCAGAGGGTACAGAATAAAGCCACTCTACTGATCACTGGCACGCAAAGGATCGACCGTATTCGGCAATCAACTCTACACCATAGAGTGGGACTAACACCGGTCAATACGGAGATTCAAAGGCTAGGGAGAAAGACATGGCCCAATTAGACCGAGGAATACTCCCAACAATAAACCTTAGCGTAAACATACGTGCAAACAGAAGACGCGCAATAGTTAGAACGGCTCTGTTTCCTAGCAATAGAACCTGCGCGAGAGAAGCTGTACTACCTATGTACACGTAGTAGTAGTACACAAGATTGAAATAAAAGTGATAGTTCAAATTTAATAAATATGAATAAATAAAAAAGAGGCGAAGTGCCCATACTAAAGAACTCCCCCAAATATAAATATAATATAAATTAAAAACTTAATTAACTATAAATATAAAAGAGGCGAAGTGCCCAAACTAAATAACTGAAACACTAATTAAAATTTTAGAATAAAAAGAGGCGAAGTGCCCAAATAAAAGAAATAAATTAAAACTCAGAACTTAATGAGATTCAGCATAAGAGATACCTTTGAAAGGTTCGAATGCTTCGACGGTACAATAAAACTGAATAAATGTATATATATATATATATATATATATATATATATATATATATATATATATATATATTATAATGGAGGAAACTGGCTGTCAACGACAGTCAGCACCTTTAATGACGGAGGATCTTTTTAATATTAAGAAGAAGAATTGAGAAGAATGCTAGTGATGCCCTAACACCAGGGCAAACTAGAAACTATTTTCACACCTTTATATACCTACCACACAGTTTCATCACTTTCACTTAATTGTAATTGTAATTGTAATCTGCTCCCCTGCCGGAGACCCTTTTAGGGGACCAGGAAAGGGGGTTCGATTATCGACCGCGAGCCTGAAACCAACTGTAGACTGCTGTTAGTGATAGAATTATCTAGGTAGGGTGATCGAGTCGTGTGCGCATACAAATATGTAGCAAAGATAGAAATAGGTACAAATAGGAAAAGCTTCCCACTAGAGGAGAATAGTAATAATTGGGGACACGGGTTATTTTAAGAGAGAGAGAAAAAATATATAAAATAGAGAGGAAGAGAAAATTATGAGGGGCGCCTTGTCGCTCCAGGATACAAAATGGAGATGGAATGCAAGAGAGTGGCACTCCGGGGACAAGAGAAACCCGAAACCAGATAGAAGTCAAATCGTGCAAACTTTATATGGCGAAATGAAAGTGGCAGGATATATCGTGATATGCCACCACGAAAGGGAAGAGAGTCAGATCGACTCGTACCACATTAGTCTTAACCCAGCTCTTCCTCTCAAAATAGAGCAAATCGAAGCGTAATTTGTAGGAAAGTAGATTTTTGGGTCGGATCTCACTCGGCAGCAGAGTTAAAGGGAGAAAGAAAAAAGCGGTAATCAGAATATCAAAGTCCACTGAGTAATTAAATTTAGCCAAAAACACCCACGTTTTCAAGGTGGTGTGTAGCAATGGTGAAATGGCTAATAGAATAGCGACAAACGGGTTACTCGACTTCAAAATGAGAATTCCGGCTGAGAACTTAGAAAAGGAAAAGTTCATAAAAATTCAGATGTGCTATAATTGTTACGTCCTTATAAACAACACTACTTAGTATGAAATAAATTAGTTTCAATCATATTCTTCACTTTTTCATACCTGCCCCATAATTTTGTCCAAGGCTATATATATAAATATATATATATGTATATATATATATATATATATATATATATATATATATATATATATATATATATATATATATGTATATATATATATATATATATATATATATTGTTAAGGTGCTCAAAGTGTTGTGTCATTGTTGTATTGTTGTTGTCTTCATGATGTAACTGTTACTGTAATTGTAAACTTTAAACTTTTAACATATTTTATGTTATAACAAAACATTTTAAAATTTATTGTTTTGGAAAATGCCGAAATCGAAAACAAAAGTATCTGACACGAAACAAAAGTGAAGGAAAGTATAGAGGTAGTTCTTGTGATTTATTATTGGCAATTGATTCAACACTATTATTACCTTCGTTATGCTAACCTTGATGCAGATTTGGCGATCCGAAGTTGCCTTTAATTAATGACCAATCTATTAACAGTAAAGTTAAAAAACTAATCATGAGTATGAAATACATTAATTGCAAACAGGCTAAAGTGAATGTCAAGCCAAACTTGGATTGCAAACTGGACAAAAATACTCTCATTCAAATATTGTGCCTTGCAGCGATTCTAACGTATATTGCAAGAAGGTAAAATTTGCACAAAAACATACCATTTGTGTTTGCTCTGCAGCTGCAAAGGTGCCGCTTGAAGAGATCAGAGATCAAAAGCAGGCCTTACAGGTGTATGCTAGATGTCTTCAGAATAATGGTGAAATAAAAAAATTATTTGATAATTGTTGTTTATATTTGAATGGAATACTCGTATTTCAATGATAAGATAAATGGCACTATAGGTATGACTATTCGTACGTTAGATGCCCCTTTTATTTAAAGTTCGAAAAGGAAAGCTCTTCTCGTATAGTTGGCTGGGTTAAGTGATTAAACGAGCTTCCTTAGGATAAAGGAAAATATTCAGCGGGATTCTTTATTTCGTCGTAAGTTGCAGGAACACGTCTCGAAATGGCGAACGGTAAGGATAGCTTTTTCTTGCTTCTTGAATAATGATTGCTAATAATCCTCTAAGCCGCAAAATACGGTTATATAAATAGTCATTCCATCTATTGATGACTTTCAATAGTTCACGGACTAACCTTGGAAGGACCTTGGCAATTAGATCATTCGAAAGCGAATGTTAAACAATATAAGGATTTTAAATATCGTTAGTATCGGCCGAATAGTTATGAATTTATTGCCAAATAATTCCACGGCTAAGCTTGGGATGACTTTGGGAATTATAGCATTCGAAAGAGAATGTAAAACAACATAAGATTTTTGGAATTTCGTTAGAATCGGCTGAATAGTTATGATGTTATTGCCAAAACAAAATAATTTATGGGCTAACTTTGGGAGGACTTTAGCAATTGTATCATTCGAAAGATAATGTAAAACAACCTAAGGATCTCAAATTTCGCTAGTATCTGCAAAGTAGTTATGATGATTTGCCAAAACAAAATAATTCCTGGGATAACTTGAATGGTGTAGGTTGCGGTGGTGATAGTTTAGGTGGTGGTGGTGTAGGTTCTTTTGTAGGTGGTGTGTGAAGTGGTGGTGTAGGTGGTCGTGTATGAAGTGGTGGTGTAGGTGGTGGTGTAGGTAGTGGTGGTGTGTGGAGTGGTGGTGTATGTGGTGGTGCTGTATATGGTGGTAGTTTAGTTGATGTAGGTGGTGATGGTTTAGGAGGTATCGTGTTGGTGTAGGAGGTGGTTGTGTAAGTTGTAGTGGGGTAGGTGGTGGTGGTGGTGTAACAGGTGGTGTAGATGGTGGTGGTGTAAGTAGTGATGGTGTAGGTAGTGTTGGTGTAGGTGGTGATGGTGGTGTAGATGATACTGGTATAGTTGCGGTAGGTGGAGGTGATGCAGGTGGTAGTGGTGTGGGCGATGTAGGCGTAGGTGGTGTGAGTGGTGCAGGTGGTGGTGGTGTAGGTGTTGTATGTTATATTGGTGTAGATGGCGGTGATGTAGATGCTGGTGGTGCAGGTTGTAGTGGTATAAGTGGCGGTGGTGTAGATTATAGTGGTGTTGGTGGTTTAAGTATATTTGGTGTAGGTAGTGGTGGTGACGGTCCAAGTGGTGGCGGTGTAAGTGGTAGTGGTGTTAAGGGTGGTTGTGTAGGTTGTAGTGGCGTAAGCGGTTGTGATGTAGGTGGTGGTGGTGCAGGTGGTAGGGGCGTAGGTGGTACAGGCGGTGGTGGTGTAGGTGTTGTAGGTTGTCGCGGTTTAGGTGGTGGTAGAGTAGTGGTGATGTTGTAAGTAGTTTAGGTGTAGGTGGTAGTGGTGTGTGTGGTGCATATTTGTGTGTAGGTTAGTTGTGTAGGTGGTGGTAGTGTAGTTGGTGAAGGCGGTATTGGTGTAGGTGGTGAAAGGGGTGTGGTAATGTTAGTGGTGTAGGCGGCAGTGCTGTAGTTGGTGGTATTGTAGTTGGTGGTGGTGTAGGTGGTAATCGTGTAGGTGTTGTATGTTGTGGTGGTTGTGTAGGTGGTAGCGGTGTAGGTGGTGTTGGTGTGGGTAGTGGTGTAGGTGGTGGCAATCTAGGTGGTGGTGGTATAGGTGGTGTAAGTGGTGGTGGTGTATGTGCCGTGGTGTAAGTGGTGTAAATGGTGGTGGTGGATGCGCCGTGGTGTAAGTGGTGGTGGTGTATGTGCCGTGGTGTAAGTGGTGTAAATGGTGGTGTAGGTATTAGTGGTGTAGGTGGCGGTGGTGGAGATAATGTAGGTGGTGTTGATGTAAGTGGTAGTGTCATAGTTACTGTAGGTGGAAGTGTCGTAGGTGGTAGTGGTATAGTTGCTGTAGGTAGAGGTGTTTTAGGTGGTACTGGTGTGGGTGGTGTAGGCGTAGGTGGGTGGGTGGTGCAAGCGGTGGTGGTATTGTAGGTTGTGTATGTGGTGGTGTGTAGGTGGTGTTGGTGTTGGTGTGTAGGTGGTGTAAGTGGTGGTCGTGTAGGTTGTATGGGTGATAATTCGAAAGAAAATGTAAAACAACGTAAGGGTTTCAAATTTCGCTGGAATCGGCCGAATAGAATCGGCCCTTCCCCTAAAAAAACGGGGACCGACCGACCGACATAGTGAGATGTAGAGTCACCCACGACTAAAAAGAGAGGAAGATCAAATAGTGACAGAAAGATGTTTCACCTCAGGAGAATATTGAGCAAGTTGGATCTTCCATATAGCCTACAGAGTTGTTTGGACTTACAGGTATTCATCTAGTTCTGGGGTTAGTGTTCTTTTCTTTATGTTTATCAAAATATATAAATAAATATATTTTAAACTCCTACAGAAAATGCCCTGGCTATTATTTTATGTTATTTATATTTTTCAGGAATGAGACGATGAATGGCAGCCCTTCAAGAGGCTTCCAGGAGACTAAATCCTTCTGAAGTTTTCCAGAAATGCTATGGAGTTTGTCAGAATTGAATCTTTGTAGCGCTCAATTACAAGGTGAAGAAGAGACAAAAAGGAACCTCACAAATGAGCACCCCATTGCCGTATGACATCTTGAAATTGGGCACACAAATCAAACATTGAAATAATATGCCAACTTGTAACAATTAATTAACTTAAGACAAAACAAATACAGGTAAATAATGTAAAATCGCAATTTAATAATCTTAATATCAATGCAAAGCAGAATCTTTCGTAATAATGCAGGTTAAATCGTTGTGTTCCCACTCGAATATACAAACATACACACATTAGAAAACAGGGGAGAACTGACGGTCTGGCCGCAGAGATAGGGGTCGCAACCGACAAAAAATTACCGGTAATTTATCGATAAATTAAATTTAATTACCGCGTATTTACCGATACCTTGTTATCGGTAATTTAATGTAACTTTAAGATCATTTAAGTTTACGCTCAATGAATAATTTTATCTCATATTTCCGAAAGAAATTAATTGTAAATTGTGATAGAAAGCGTTTTAGTTTAAATGACAAATTAGGACCATGTTTAGTTGTGCTGTGTGTCACACACGCTGAAAACACTGAAAACGAGAACCGCAAATCTAGATCGATTATACGATGCATTGAAAACCATCAAGCCTACAAGCTTCGAAGCCAAACGAGCATTTTCTTCAGCAGGATTTTTTCATAACAAAGATTCGATTCAGGCTCTCTCCTGTCACTATTAATGGCTTTATTTCTCTTGAAATGTTACTTCTTAAATAAGCATAATAAGCAAAACTAAGCATCGTCCCATATTTATAATTTCAAAAGGATGTCGTTTAAACTTTTGTCTTAAGTTTTTGAAATTTTGCTTTTTAGATAGGGATAAAATTAATGTCTTATGTTTGTTAAAAGTTAGGCTTCCTAAATTTATTTTTTTTAATAAGAATGAAAAACAAAAGAAAATAGTCTTATTTTTCGAAATATATATTTTTTAAATGAAGAGAATATTACTGTCTTATGCTATACGTTCTAAATAAAGATAAAACACTTTTATTGGTTATAAAACTCATAATGGCAAAGGATTTCATTAAAAAGTTCTATATACGAGGGGCGGTCAATAGTTTTGCAATTCGGATATAAGGAAACGAGATATGAGGAAATGAGTTTTATTATTTTTTAATATAACTACCCTCGACTTCAGTGCACTTGCACCACTTGTCCCTGAGGCTTCGAATTCCCGACAACCAGAAATCTCCCGACTGCTCTTGAATCCACTCCTGGACGGCGAGCTGGACATCTTCATCGTCCCCAAACCGGCGTCCACGCAGTGCAGCCCTAAGCTGGTGGAATAAAAAGTAGTCGCTAGGGCCAGATCTGGACTGTAGGGGGAAAGGTTTGAGCTCCTCGAATCCGCGCTCGCGCAGGACAGCTTGTGCAACTCTGGCCTTGTGGCCAGGGGCATTGTCGCGGAGGAGCAGAATACCGCGTGTCAACTTGCCGCGCCGCTTCTGACGGATGCACTTCTTCAACTCAGTCAGTTCCTCGGCGTAATATTGGCCTGTGATGGTCCTTCCAAGAGGCGCATAGTACACCATCAACACTCCCGTAGAATCCCAGAAGATCGTGACCATGATCTTCCCAGGTGAGGGTTGGTCCGGAACTTGATGGGGGTCGGAGAGCCCCTGTGCTTCCAGGCCATGCTTTCGAGCTTGATCTCGGGATGCCTCTGATGGACCCACGTTTCATCATCTGTCACTATGTCACTATGCGTGACTCAAATCCCGCCAGGTCTTGGTTGTACAGGAGCAGCAGCTCCTCCAAACTTTGACGACGTTGAAGTCGATCATGGGGCGTGAGGTTTCGTCAGGTTTCTAGGGACTCAATGGGCAGAGACCTAGGTCATGGCCAAATTGTCGTGGATGATGTTGATAACACTTCCATGTGATATTCCAAGTTCTCGCTCGATTTCTTCGACCTTCACCCGTCGATTTTCAAGGATCATCTTCTCCACACGGGCCACATTGTCCTCGTTGGTCACGTCTGACGGGCGTCCTGGACGGGGGTCATCTTCAAGGGACTCGCGACCATGGCGGAACTCCCTATTCCAGCGATCAATTGTTGCATAGGAAGGGGCGGTGTCGGTGTATACTGCAACCATGCGTTCATGGATTTCTTTTGCATTCTTGCCTTCCTTGGTCAAAAGTTTGATCACTGCGTGGTGCTCAGCCTTCTCCATTGTTGAAAAATTTGTGACTGGCGATCTGCGATCAGGTACTGCTTCTTAAATAGATGATGCAGGAGCGTGCGGCTGCAGGTCCTGAGTTGTCCTAACTTGTCCTAACACCCCCACAAACAGCCATCCCCCTTCCTCTGTTTTGCCCTACCTATTCGCAAAACTTATTGACCGCCCCTCGTACATGTGATTTTTTTAATTTCTAATAGAGTTAATTTAACTAGAAAATTTATCGGGAATTTACCAGTAATCAAAAATTTTCTCGAGAATTCATCGATAAAAATATTGTCTTAATTTGCGACCACTACGCAGAGATAACAAAGACAGTGGAAACAGTTGGGCATATATGGAGCGGAATTTGATAAAAGGGGAGCTCGAACTACCATCCTTGACGTGAATCCATGAAAGACGAAATCAATCTTGCTACGGACTTCGGCTCGATCAAGCCCGGTCAGGTCTCCAAATTCAAATACTCTTTTTGATGCACACGTGCCTACACTGAACATACACACACCCTCTGATTGAGTCAGCTCCGCCCAGTGACCGAAGCGGAGAACACACACTATTGCCCATATAACTGGTGACCCCTTCACCCGGACAAAAAGTAACCTAAATATAGACGCCTCGGGCAAACGACAAGCAGAACAAGGAGGATCGGAAGTCGTAAACGCCATAACAATCGAGCCACCCATCTTTAACGAGACAGCAATATCAGGTTGGTTTAAAATATGTAGTAGAAGCCCAATTTCATATATCAAGGATAAATAAGGAGGGAACAAAGATCTTTCACGTCCTGGTTGTGTAGCCCTGCCAGATTTTTTATAATCCGCAGTACTTCCAAAATAATTAAAATCAATTTGTTATCCGTCAAAGTAACTAGTATCTGTAATGTAAATTATATATATATATATATTATATATATATATATATATATATATATATATATATATATATATATATATATATATATATATATATATATATATATGAAAAGAATACGTCAATGATAAGATAAATGGTACTATAGGTATGACTATTCGTACGTTAGATGGCTGGGTTTTAGTGATAAATGAGCTTCCTTAGGATAAAGAAAAATATTTAGCTGGATTCTTTATTTCGTCGTAAGTTGTGGGAACACGTCTCGAAATGGCAAACGGTAAGGATAACTTCTTGCTTCTTGAATAATGATTGCTAATAATTCTCTAAGCCGCAGAATACAGTTATATAAATAGTCATTCCATCTACTCATAACTATACAAAATTCAACCAATCAGGGTTGAGACACATTTAATCGTCATACTTATGTCCATTTCTGAAATAACATATCTAAGCGTTAACAAATTGGCAAATCAGCATTTAGACTTAAGCGCTGCAATAATTGGCTAATAAGCGTCACGATGATTTAAGGGAATGATTACCATTCAAACCGTTTCGCATATAAACAGGGCTGAAATCCGTAGCACACAACGTGCATGGGTAGCACGTTAAAAAACACCAGCTGTACAACGTCTACCGTGAACTGGATCCGGACATTCTTTTGTTGTCAGAAACTGGAATCAGGGACGACGACAAGCAAAAGATCTTCGGATACAACGTTCTCCAAAGGAACTTCACAGGAGAGAGGTTCGATGGAACTATAATAGCGGTCAAGAAAGATCTGCACTACAGACCAGGGAATCCAATGGACGAATCTTTTCTATCGATCATACTGAGGGGCTCTCTGGGTAACATCGAATTCGGCGCGGGCTACCAACCTCCTCGCCGTTCATACTCGCCCTACCACGACATGTATACCCTTTTCAAGAAAGAACACCTAGTGTTGTTCGCCGGGACCCTGAATGCCAGGAACAGATCAGTGGGCTATACAAAGACAAGCGCAAGAGGCAGGAATTTTAACCTCTTGCTAGGAAGGGATATAGCTGAGCGCATTGGGCCGGACTTGCCTACATTCTTGTATGCAGGGTCGGCCACCAAGCCTGGTGTAGTTCTTACGAATCCCGGCTTTTCAAATGCTTGCATTTCGAACACAAATGCGATAGCTATCCAGACAACCTCTCATTAAATCACACTGCCAACAATCCCTACACAAGAGAGAGTCGTGCTTCAACATCGCTTCGTTGATGTCTACAACCGCAACCTCGACATGGGCTACACCAGGCTCATGGATTTCCGACTCGTTCAACACCTCAGGGGACAGCTGAACACCACGCTGGCGCACGAACTGAGGGAGAAGTGGAACCGTCTAATTGAAAATTTAGACACTGACAGGAATCAGAAGTCTTTCTGGGAAACAGTCAACAGACTAAAGGGAAACTTCCGTTCCCATGGCCTAACTGCAATTCTGCACGAAGGTACCACGGAGACAACTCCCAGAGAGAAGGATAGGCTGTTCCGTGGAGTCTGGAAAAACGTTTTCAAAATCTCAGATGAAGAGGAGGAGGAAAACTTGGACCTAGACTTCGAAGATCAGGTTCTCGAGTACATGGAGATGAGGGAGTGCAGGTTCGAACCTTATGGAACTTCCTACTTCCACCGTCTACATGGCAATTTTTAAGAGTGGAACCCCAGCACCAGTGCGGAATTGTGAGAAGCAATCGCTTTATTTAAGCTTAAAGCCCCAGGCCTCAGCCAAATCACCATCGGGCACCTGAAAGAGGCAGCCGAAAGATTTCGGACTAGACTGTTGAACCTGCTCAATTCGCCCCTAGCAATGGGTTTTTTTCCAGATGGCCTGAAAATCTCGAAAATGATTTTCTTACCTAAGCCTGGGAAGCCAGTGAACCAGGTCTTGAATTTCAGACCTATCTCATTGCTGGAGACCACTGGGAAGGTTTTTGAGAAAATACTCAACAACAGAATATCAAAACACTTGCCCGAGCACTCTCTGTTGAACGAGGAACAGCACGGATTCAGAAGACATCGAAGCATGGAAACAACCATGGCTCACATGCTTTAACACGCAGCGGCAAGGCGGGCTAGGTGGTGCTGGATCGACTTCGTTTGCTGAGACGCAAAGAAGGCCTTCGACAAAGTTTAAGTCATCGGCCTGAAGTACAAAATCTCGCGACTAAGACTAATTCCCCACTTCGAAAAGATCCTCTGTAGCTACTTGACCAACAGGCAAGCTGTCATTGCCTTCGAGAAGTATACAGGGGAAGCCATTGAGCTCTTGTCCGGAGTCTTTCTGGGAGGAAGCATTAGCACCACTCATTACATCATCTTTACAAGAGAAGTCCCCTACCCAACTGATGAAAGAACTCTCAACATCCAATATGCGGACGATATTACCCAAGTTGTGGTTCGGAGAACAAATTCTGCGAGGATCATGGCCAGAGCCGCGACAGCAGAAGCTGAAAGAATCTCCACGTTCGAGAAACGCTGGAAAATACAGACCAACGTATCAAAATTCTCAGCAACCGCAATAGGGAGACGTCGTTCCATCCCTCTCAATCTATAAAACTCCGAAATTGACTACTCACTGAGCGTGTCAGTCCTTGGCTACAAACCTGCCAGTACTGGCATGAACAGACACCTCAGCTGCAGGATTGGATACGCCAACACTGAACTCGACAAACTCCTCCGCTTTAGAAACCTCAGCACAACCAATAAAAATAAGTTGTAGACCAGTCTAGTCAGATCGAAACTGGTGTATCCTGCTATTCCGCTCAACGCGGCGTCAAGTAAAAATATGACAAGACTCTAGAGAGTGCAAAATCGAGGCCTCCGGTTTATTACGAACGCTAAGTGGTATGAGTACCGGAACTCGAGAGGCCTTAATGAAGAAACAGGACTTGACCCACTAAACTCATACCTCTAAAAAAAATGTCAAAACACCTGGGCAAGACTAAAGGCTATTCTCCCTATGGAGACTGTAGCAGTTCTAGACCCAGAGGCAGAGGGAGGTATATACAAAAGATACCTCCCCAGCACCAGAACAACGGAATCTATACCAAAGTACAACTAAAAGGAAAGAAAAAATTGCGAAATAATAATATTAAAAAAATCCCAAAATGGGACAAATTAGTATGTCCAAAACAAATACAAAATAATAAAAAGATCCCGCAATGGGACAACATTAAAAAATACAAAAGAATAAACAAAATAACAAATGGAGATGGCCCGTTCACTGGGCACCCACACAAATACATATCTGACCACCACTTCCTTCCTTTTCTCACTATTACCCTTCACCCTCTCTTTCAAACTCCTCCTTCTCTTATTCTATCTTCCTCTTTCAAAATTGATGATTCAAGATTTTCCGAGCTTTTAAGCGCTCAATCAGAATTCGGATGCAGCTACGCTACTGAATGTGCATTCTCGGTTAAGGAGGTAAAGGTTTAGCAGGCGTGTACTCTTTTCCTCACCAGGTCTTACAAGGATAATAACAGAAGGAGCTCTAAGTAGCATCGACTCAACAATGTCTCTCTCTGTAACCTACACGACTGGGGCTCCAAGAAACAATCTATCACATTAACTATTTACCTCACTACCCGGCACAAGAGGCAACGGTTTTGGGAAGCTCCTTCACCGACCACGTACACTGGGAATTTCGTTCCTCCAATTACAAACGAGAAAATACTGCATATTGGGAGGTTTATCTTCCCATTTACAAAAGAGAGAATACTACATACCGAGAAGTCCATCTTCCCATTTACAAAAGGTATGATTGTGGTTCAATGTGTGACCCGTTTAAATTTTTACTCGAATGTTATAATTGGTTCGACTCCTGCAGTACTTCGCCCCAAGAACACGGAGTGTTTAATACATAAATAATATCTACACCTTACAGCTATAAACGAATATATATATATATATATATATATATATATATATATATATATATATATATATATATATATATATATATATATATATATATATATATATATATATATATATATATATATATATATATATATATATACATATATATATATATATATATATATATATATATATATATATATATATATATATATATATAACATATTTTAATATGCTATGAGGTGCTCATAAGTAATGGTATAAGGGATTTCTCGCAAATGTTACGTGTCAACCGGAACTAGTATAAACGCTCGCTTCACTACCATTATCCTGGGTATTGGGAACGGATTCCACGTAACTGTAATTACTGCCACTACCTTCCGATAATTTTTCATCATTTTGCTGCAGGGCATCTAATTTTAAAGGACTATTCACAATGGGTTGAGTGTTTGATGGTCACGAACAGTTTATATTTCTCTCATTAAATACATTCGGCAATTTAGCTGGTTTCACTCTGACTATAAACACCGTGTGTTGATGGCCATTGGGAAATTCTAACTTAAAAACTTTGTCGTCTCGTTCAACAACAAGGAACGGGCCTGCATAAGGCGCTTCTAGTGGCTTCCGAACGCGAACCCACACATGCGTGGCGTCACTTAGTTGTTTGAATAACAACGTTTTCGGTAGCAAGTGCAGATGGCCTTCAGAGGTTTGTGTGAAATATATCTGCGACATGGCCTTCGCTAGTTCAGAGATGAATTTCGAGTCGGCATTGGATGAAGAAGAAGCGACCAAGGGTTTTGGGCAAAGAAGGGTCGTCCCTGTGACTGGGGTAAAGGGTGAAAAACCCGAATCATTAGGCAAGGAACGGATGCCAAGAAGAACGACTGGTAGGGTCATCAACCAAACTTATCGGTGAGCCATTGTAGAGGTCTTCAAAGTCCAATGCGACCTTTTCACGATCCCCTTAGTGGTAGGGCCGTACGGCGTGGTTCACAGGCGATGGAATCCAATGAGGGTCGATAATTCTTTGAGAGTTCGGACTCAAATTGCTTTCCTGTGTCGGCGATCATGTATAAAGGAACGCCAAACCTGAATATCCAGCCGTCCAAGAAGGCTAAAGCGACCGTTGCACCACTGATGTATGGAATCGGTATCGCTTTAATCCACCTTGTGGCTCTGTCTATGCATGACAGCAGGTACCGGTTATGAGAGTGGTATGACTGCCCAGGCAGGGTGCAAGACGGAAGTGGACCAACTATATCAATGTGAACCGTCTCAAATCTGGAAGTGGACATACTAATAGGCAGAACTGGAGACTTGGTGTGACGATTTACTTTAGCAGATTGGCAGGAGGGGCATTCTCGCGTGCACGAACGTATATCTCTGTTCATATTGGGCAAGAAATACCTCGCTTTCACCAACCGAGGCGGTGCATTAATCCCTGGATGTGACATATTATGCAGTTGTTTGAAAATAGCTGATCTGCAGGGTGAAGGAACAAACTGTCATGAGTATTTAGATGTTACCTCACACCAAAGTTGGGAATCACCGGTAAAGGGAAATGCCTTCAGTCCAGATTGAGACGACTTCAGTTCTTCGTCATGTTCTTGTGCTACTACCAAAGAATGGAGATCAAATGAGTCTACCTGGACTTGGTTTACATTCCGAGATAGGCAGTCAGCAACGACATTGTCCTCACCGCGTACATAAGCTATGTCATTGACATACTCTAAGATTACAGTCCAGTTCCGTTGTTGCCTGTCCGTTTTTGCACGTAGTGTTGATGAGAAGGCGAAGACTAGGGGCTTGTGCTCCGTGCATAAAGTCACTTGGCGACAATCGATCATATTCCTGAAGTGAAGCACAGCAAGATACGCATCCTAAAGTTCCCTGCCATTAGTAGAGTACGCTTTCTGTGTTTTACTCAACTTCCTGGAGAAGAATGCCACGGGCTGGGGAGACCCATCCACCATCTGATGAAGCGCAGCACCAACTGCGAATTAGCAGCAGCCCGTCACCAATCGGTACAGGGAGTCATTAGGTAATGGATAGCGTAACTTAACGGGACCATACGTAGGTAATAACCTAACCTGCCCAAATATCGACGAAGTTCTTGGAAATCAGTGGGTAAGTGCATCACGAAATAAATTATCCATACAGCGTTGGAACGTGCAGCTAGCATTCTTTAGACCAAACGGGAGCCTTAAAAATTCCCACAGCCTAAATGAAGTTGAGACAGCAGTCTTCTCGATGCCCACTGTATTCATTGGAATATGGTGGTAGACTCGGACTAAATCCAGGCGGGAGAAAACTGTTTTGCCATGAAGATGGTCCACCATACTCTGAATCCTTGGCAGGAAATATCGGTCCGGTTTGGTTATCGCTTTCAGGAATCAAAAGTCACCCACAACTCTATACTCGCCTAGGGGCTTCTGCTGCACCATATGAATGGGTAATACCCATGAATATTTGGATGGCCGCACCACACTTTCTTTCAACAGAGTCTCGAAAGTTGTTTTGCCAATTTGTAGTTTCTCCATTGAAAGTGGCCTTGGGTGGGCGAAAGTTAGTGGGGCGCTACCCGTCTTAATGGTGTGAACAACGCAATTAGTAGGGGAAGAACTAATATCGACACTCTTCGGGTTATATATCGTCTGATATTTACGGAGTACTGCCCTGCAATTAGGCGGGAGATACGAGAGGTCATTAATGATTAACGAAATCACTGGTGCGCTTGACTGCTTTACTTTAGAAACTAACCTAATCTGGTTATCAATTAGGACACCACAAGCACAGTCTACTAAGAGGTTAAAATGAACAAGAAAATCGGCTCCTAATAATAGCGACGTAATATCTGCAACTAGGAACGTCCATCTAAATGAACGTCGCAGGCTAGGGATACCTATTTCAAGTTGGACTTCTCTGTGCACTTTTATCATCTCTCCATTAGCAGTCGCGATGTTAACACACGAATTGCGCATCTCACATAATTGCATTATATTAAATGGAATTAAGGACAGGCTCGCGCCAGTGTCTATTAAAAATTCACACTTCCGCTCAATAATTCTGGCAGCGACAGTGAGAAGAGTCGGCACACTGGTCGTCGCATTTATAGCGGTCTGCCGATCTCGTTTTCCGAAGTAGTTGGGGAAGACGGTCTAGACGATGGATGCATTTGGAGGTTTTCACCTCGCTTTAGCTATCTGCAGCACGGTTTACAGTACTTTGCACTTGACCCAAAGTATAAGTGTGAACGGCACACCACTGGTTTTTGATTATGACAAAAGGGTCGTAATCCTAATAGTACATCTTTTCAATAATTATTATTATAATTATTATGCACAAGCTTAGATTTATTACCACCAGGGTAAGCGCCGATGGGCACTGAACGCGAATTTTTAAACTGTTCATGATTTACTGGATGGCTGACACTTAAAGCACTTATATTGGGAAACGCACCACTATTATTTGTTTCATTATTATTTATATCAAAACACTGTGCCTTGTAAAACGGCATAAGTTCGCCAGCTAGTTTCCCCAATTGGACAGAGTTAAGTCCTTTAACGTGGCGATGATGGGGACGATGTTTGGAGGTAAAGACTGAATGAATTTGTGTCTCACCAGGTCCTCCCCCACTCCACTTGCAGAGCTGACTACCGTAGCTCTTCGAGATTTACCGAAGGTTGTCCAGTCAGCGGGAAGACGCAATTAACTTCGCGAGGAGCTCAGGTTTCATCCTTTCAAAAAGTCCCACGATCTCTGTTCGTAGGAGCGAGTAATTCTGCGAAGAGGACCGCAGCTGAGAGACGATAGATTGTCTCGGGAGGCAACGCAGCCAGAATATGGTAGAATTTCGTGTCTTATCGATCTATCTTTGAGATGTCGAATTGCGACTCCACAGTTTTGAACCACCCCGCGACTGTTGCTTCATTAAACACAGGAGGTTTGATGGTGATTGCGTTCGCGAGCTCCACTTCTTGAGTGGAAGAAAATGATCAGCTTGTTCCCCGCTTTGTGAATCCATTTCTCGTGTTCAATCACGTTTCGTTCGACGAAGAGGGTCACCAGTTATAGGTATGACTATTCGTACGTTCGATGCCCCTTTTATTTAAAGTACGAAAAGGGGAGCGCTTCTCGTGTAGCAGGCTGGATTAAGTGATGAAGCGAGCTTCCTTAGGATAAAGGAAAATATTCAGCTGGATTCTTTATTTCGTCGTAAATTGCGGGAACACGTCCTGAAATGGCGAACGGTAAGGATAACTTATTCTTTCTTCTTGAATAATGACTGCTAATAATCCTCTAAGCATTGAACATTGGGCATAATAAGTTGTGAAAGGAAATTATATACACACATATGTATATGATTACAATTGCACTCATATATGCACACACACATATATATATATATATATATATATATATATATATATATATATATATATATATATATATAATAGTAGGTGCTTTTTGTATTTCTCTCCTTGTCCGTTTTTTGTATTTTTAGTGTTCTTCCTATCGTAGATTCTTTGTACAGTTTATTGTATGTCGTTGTTTTAAAAGCGTTGTCTTATGTGTAGATTGGTTCTTCTTGCCTTTCGGTCTGTGCTTTACTCTTGGTGAAGTTTTTCGTTCTTCTGTGTATGTCCTCCAACGGAGTGACAATGTTTCTTTGTCTGATTTCGTCCATCGTGCATCCTGTGACTTTCTCCCAGATTTGGGGAGCTCTTGATTGAAGTTCCAAGCTAATCTGTGTCATCTGGACCATCTGATGTAGGTCCCTCTTCCTCCTTCTTTATCTCCTTCTAACTTTGGTGATTAAAAGTATAGCTATATTTTGTACCCTTTGGAGGAATCTCAATTTCATTTTAGAGCTAGTGTTGATAGGTATAGGTGGATACAGTAACTTTGATCTTATGATTGCGTTATAAATCTTCTTTTTGTTGGTCATGTTCAGGTTTTTGAACCTGAAGAGCTTGTTGAGCTCGACCTTCGGTCGCGCTGCTGTTTGAGCAACGTGGCATCTGTACCTATCTTTATCTATCTTTAGTTCTAATACTGTCCCTTCTGTGCTGTATGGAATGCAGTCGTCGTCTGTTTTAATATGGGCCGGTTCCCTACAGAAGAGTGGTATCACCTTAAATTTCTGGGTGTTAGTGGCGGTTTTCCACCTTCTTTCGTACTTGGTGACATGGCCGATTTCTCTGGCTGTTATTTGTGCCATGAGTTCAGGATTTCTAAAGGTGGGATTGATGATCTGGGATATGTCGTCTGCAAACTGGACTTACAGCGAGCCTTACCTGACCGGATCGGGTAGGTCGAGGGTGTATATATTGTATAGGAGGGGGCTTAGGCTAACTGAATGCGGTACGCATTCAGTTAGCTCGAAGTCTAGGCCCATGTGGTCGTTTATTTGTATATACGCTATCATGTATGTTACGTAGTCACGTAATGTTTTCTCTAGTATTGGGTTTAGTCCTAGTCTTAGTATTTTTTACTGAAGCCCAGTCAACCATACTTTGTCGAATGCCTTCTTAACGTCTTTGAGCACCATATCAGCATACCTTTTTTGGCTAGCAATCTTCGCCAGTTTTACTTTGATGATTGATAGCGCCTTATCAGTCCCTCTCCCTCTTCTGAATCCATGCTGTTGTTGGTTATGGATGTTGTTATTCTCCATGAATTATTGGACTCTATTAGCAAGCACCTTTTTGAAAAGCTTGCCTGCCACTTCGAGGAGAGAAATGAGCCTGAAGTTTTCTGGTGTGCTGGCTGTTTTCCTGCCTTTAAAATGAAGATCATTTTAGCGATCTTCCACTCGTCAGGAAAATAGCCAACGCTTAGGCAAGCATTCATTATATTGACCAACCCCTCTATGATGTTACGGGGAGCGTTCAAGAAGTTAAGTTTGGTCAACTCCGTTTTACCTGGTGCTCTCTTTTGAACGTACTTGGCGTAGCTACGATTTCTCTTTGGTTATCTTCCGTCCATAACCAGTCATCTTTCTGTCAGCAGTTGTATTGTTGAAGGGGTATGTCCTGTCGAGTTCTTGTCTTAGTTCGTCGTGAATGTGTTCCTCAAAGTCATGATCAAAGTGTTCGTTCTCCTATGGTGTGAGGGTAAATATATTCTTCCAGTAGCTTCTGAACTCTTCCGTTTCTGTGTTCCAAAATGTTCGTGGATCCACTTCTTCGTCGAGTTTGTTTATAAGATCATTCCAAATTGCTGCTTGTAGTTTTGTTATGCATGTCTTCATTTCCGTCCTAAATTCTCTTAAACGTCTGCTTTTAACTGTCTCTGCTAGTCAGTCTAATTTCTTCATATAGTCTTTTATACTCGTCCGTTAGGTCATATAGCTCCTGTGTCCACCTTGGTGCTGGTAACGTTTTGTAGGTTATTCTGAGGACTGTTGCGCGGTCCGCCTCCACCAACTTCTCTGTTAACCTTGCCAGTTCCTGGTCGATCTCCTCGAGTGTGGCTTCTTCGAGTGGTTGAGGTATGTACCTACCGGGAAGGGTACGATACTCTTCCCAGCTCGTTCGTGAGAATCATTTTCTCTTACTGATGGTTATCTAAATTGAGCTTGAGGATATTTTAATCATAATGGCGACGTGGTTTCTTGGGATAAGTGGGCCGGGTTGGATGTAGTAATTGGAGGGAAATTGTGGGCTGGTCAGGGTGATATCTGGTTTGGTTGCGCAGGTTTCAGTGATATACTCGTATGTGGGGAAGTCGGGCTCAATGCGGGCAACAATACGCCTGTCAAAAAGATTTTTCCAGTTCTTCCCCTTCTTATTTAGACGTCCGGTGTATCCGGATTCCTGGAATCTGTCGTTGAGATCTCTCCTGAATAAGACACTTCTCCCGTGGGCATAAAGTTGGATCAAATTGTGCATCGGGAGATAGTCTCGTCTCAGAGGTTGGTACCGTATGGACACCACCAGCGGACCCAGGGTGGTTTGGACCTCGATGGACAGATAGGATTCGGCTAAAGATGTGGAGTGTTTTGAACTGAATTCCTCTTTAGACTGCGATAGCAGAGCCATCGTAACGTTCCAGGTTGTGATTCTTAGCTATTGTGCTGTCGTTGAATATTTTCATTATCTTTTGTGTCGTGTCGATTCCATGTTCTGATATCAGAACGATGTTAGGATCGCATTGTCTGATTATGTTTCTGTAAGTCGCTTGTTTGTTGTCCCATCGGTCAGCGTTCATTTATAGGATTGTTAAGTCTTTTGTCAGTCTGTCCATGTTGCCTATCGATTATTCGTTCCTTTTATAGTGTTTCTTTTGAGTGGAGGGGCTGGTGGTGGAGATCGGAATTTACCAGATCTCTTCTTGTTAAATTATGAGGCCGTGATTGTGGAGAACGCGTCTTAGTTGAGTCGGACCATCTCAAGGAGGGGGGCTTCTTCGACCACCTTCTCTGGAATTTCCTCACTTTATTCCCACTTGTAACGACCGGGGCTGACGCCTTCACTGACGTCCTTGTCCGTCCTTACTTCAGGGAATGGGGTACTCTCCGTGGCATAGATTTTTAGATTAATTTTTCTGCCATAGTAGGCATGTTTGTTCTCCTTTGGCGATGAGGTAGACCTCATTCTTTGCCGTTGGGTGATCGTCTGGTGCGGCTACAGTGACTTTGTTTCATTTTTGTTTCACTGGTGGGTTTTAGCTCTGTATTTGGTTTGGAAGATTCAATTATTTGGGGTTCAGAACTTTGGGGGGTGTTTGCTGGAGCGGGAACGGTTTCTACTTGTGTAGTGGTTGATTGAAGAGGCTGCATCTGGATCCGCAGAACTTCCTCACAGGGCGGGTTCTCCGGAAACCACATCTCTTCCATTCCATTTTTGACTAGCATCTGGTTGAGCTATCTTTTGAATGAACCCAGGTTTGTGAGGCTTGCTGTGTGTCCATAGTATATGCAACATATGATCTTCGTAGATTGCTCGCTTTCTACCTTGAGGTAAGTACGCTGAGCCGAAGCCTCATTGACTGCCGCCTTTGCCACTTTGGTATAAGACCTGTTGGCATTAGCTTCTTCTTCCTTTCCTCTGCATTTGCTGCCTTTTTATTGCCTCCTTTTTTACTAGGCATGACATCGCCATGGTCCAGTAGTCACCGTTGCTGTTCACAGATTTTCTTGTGCTGTTCTTGCCGTCGCGCCAGACGCGTTCAACTTTACTACATATAGAGCAAATATTCTCGGTTTGTGGACACGCTTTCTTTGTATGTTGGTTATATTTATAACATTTAAAGCATGTCTCTACTTCAGTGAATTCTTTCCTTTCTATTTGACCAGGGCACACCCTGACGTGAAAGAAAAGGAGACGAAACTCTTTTGCTTTTTGTGCCATACCCGTTTCTTAGAAGATCACCTTAAAGTCATGGATATAGTCTCTAAATTTGATCACCTCAGAGACCTTGGCCCATTGGTGATTTCTCTCTAATTCAGGTGAAATTTCATTGCCTGAGTGGTGTCCCACCCATGAGTCTAGTCTCCGGCATTTGGGGTGGGATCTTAGGGGTTAAGTTGATTTTATTAAACACTTGGGTTGCTTTTGACGAGGCCAAGAGTTCTGCGTCAGTTTCTTTTTGGCATATAGCCGTATACCCGAAAGGGGTGTCAATAAGTCTGATTAGTGCTACATCTAGCTCCCCGTAAACTATTGAGAAGATTTCCTCACGGTCAGGCTTTGACCTTTCGGGGGGAGTCCTAAGACTGATTCGTAAGATGTCGCTTGTCATTTTTTAATCGACGGTCCTTAGTATGTGTATTTAGTGGATGTGAAGTTATAGTAGGAGATTGGAATAGGGAAAAATGAATTTTCTAATGTCCAATGCCACCCTACCTAATTTTGTGGTGGAAGATTTTTGGTCGTCTTATTACTTGCTGTAATCCGTAATTATGGTGTCACTGGCACTTTAAATGCTATTTTTTGGTACTTCACTTTAGCTTAGGGCTTACACATGGAGGAAAACATTTACTTTGAAAAGGTTAACGCGAAAAAAATTGGGGGGAAGCGTATCACACTTGCACTTGACTTTGCCGCTTGAACATTCACTTTTCTTTGTCGCCTTTTTCAAAATAGAACATATGAGAGAGAAGTATTAATGGCATTCAATCTTAGCAGTCATCCTCTAAGCCACAAAATACAGCTATATAAATAATTATGCCACCTACTCATAACTATATAAAATTCAATCAATTAGGGTTGAGACACATTTAATCGTCATACTTATGTCCATTTCTGAAATAACAGACCTAAGCGTTAATAAATTGGCCAATCAGCACTTAGACTTAAGCGCTGCAATAATTGGCTAATAAGCGTCACGATAATTTAAGGGAATGAATAACATTCAAACCGTTTCGCATATAAACACGGCTGAAATCCATGCACTAAAGCAGCGGAATGCCTAAAAATGCTCAACCTCAAACCACACACTCCACCTCTGATAAAGATCCACCGTAGCATTATCCTTTGCCGCCTCAATCCATGGGTTAGATGGCATAGCATTGAAGAAATTCATGCTGAAGTGGAAAAAAACACACCTGGGCGAAAGTAGCTGAAATTATTAAGTTCAAGGAATACACACACTTATTCAAAATCGTCATTTGTGATACGGCAATGGCGGTTAAGGCCACGAGGAGATGTATGCTCCTCTTTAACGTTCGTGTCTGCCCTGAGCAGATCGAACGTGAAGAGTTTATCGACCTCCAGATGTGCTTCAAATGCTACAAGTATGAGGAACACACCACGGTTATCTGCCCCAGGGGGAACGTTCTTCTGTGCTCTATCTGCGCGTCGGATACACATTCTTGGAGGAGCTGTAAGAGCACCTCTATGAAGTACCTGAATTGCGCAGGAGAACATAAGAGGCTATCCATGGCTTGCCCGGTCATAAAAGAAGTGTTGAAGAAAAAGGCTAATCAAAAAAGACAAGACGAAGAAAATAAAGTGAATAGCACCTACGCTAAGGTTGCTAAAGCTGTTGTTGCGGAGTCTAAGGGAAATTCTACATATCTCCACGTCGAGAACGAGAGCGCGACCAAAATTATGTGTTGCATCTATTATGCTCACATTGCAAATCTCTTCTCCCCGGGGTGCTTTGCAAATGAACTTAATAGAATGCTAAAGCATAATGGAATGAAGAAGATGTGGTTTCCCCCAAACCCACGGTTAGAGGAGATTCTTCAGATTAGTCTCAAACCCCAGTGCGAGACTAGCTGCCAGAAGCTCCCCACCCCCAGCAGCGCCCCAGCTCCCTCCAGGGATCCTAGGATCCATGCTCAGGCAGCAAAGGAGGCAAATACACGCTAAAAAAAACACGCAAATTTCACAGGAAACAAACTCGATCACACATACAGGTAGATAATAAAGCTACGGTGACTGAGACTGCGAAACCTGAGGTGGGGGGAGGCACGTTCGCCTCGCTCACGGAAAACCTTACAGCCTCAGAGACGGCCGAGATCGTTCTCTTCTTGTAAGAGGGAATCTAGGCACGCTTACCATTCAAGAAAAATTAACTTGAAGGTATTCGCTGCTAAAAGGCCCCCTTTTCCTGATGAGATGGATGTCCTTGATGTGTCGGAAGGAGTAATATCCCGAATCCGGAAGATACAAAGGGAATTCACCTCGGACGACTACAGCGAGAAACAAGTCGAGGAGGCTCTACTCCAAGGCTTGATCAAACTGGCGCCCGAAACCTTTATTACTCTAACGAACGGCGAATACAGTAAAAAACGAACAGGAAAAACCATCACGCTACAAAACACTCCACAAGGACTTAAGCCTGTAAGAGAATAAGTCCAAAAACAACATGACCACACACAGGAATCTTTAGTGAGCTAGACAATGGAGACATTAAAAATATTACATTTTAACTCTGATGGCTGGACGAACAAAAAAACACTATACGGTAACGTAATACGATAATGCGACCCAAACGTTATATTTATTTCAGAACATGGGATGAATGACACAGACAGGCTAAAAAATTTCCCCTATGAAGTCTTAACCAAAAATCACAGCAGAGAACGTTTCGACGGATGCGTGATAGCTGTGAAAAGAGGTCTTGACTTCAGATCAATAAGTGGACTCGATGAGTCATACCTCGCTGTTGAGGTCCATACGGCAGGGGGCCCCCTGGTCCTGGCAACAGGGTACCAGCCCCCAAGGAGAGGGTACTTGCCCCTTCACAACTTCCTGTAGCTTTGTGGTCACGGCAGAACCGTTATTTTTGTCGGCGACCTCAATGCGAGGAGTGCTGCCACAGATTACACGTCGACCAACCCAGCAGGCAGGAATCTTGAAACACTTATTGAAAGACAAATTATGACAAGAATTGGACCAAACTTCCTCACATACATTTCACACAGATCAGCCATAAAATCAGACATAGTGCTTACTAGCTCTGTGTCCCTTACAATTACTTCATTGAGCCGGGTCCTCGATGAGTTTGGTTACATAAAGAGGCAATTCATCTTTCGAACAAAAGAGGTTGTTTTACCTTTGTACAACTCGCTGGTGAGGTCTCACCTAGAGTTCGCTGTTCAGTTCTGGTTCCTCATTATCCAAAAGACATCGATCGTCTGGAAAAGGTGCAAGCCAGGGCCACGAAACTGATCCCATCGCTAAGGAATAAGTCATACCAAGAAAGACTGCAAGAGCTCGATCTCTATTCGTTGGAGACTCGAAAACTGCGCGGTCGTCTAATAGAGACTTTTAAAATCTTGAAAGGATTTGAAAATGTCGACTCCACCAAATTCTTTACCCTCAACCGGAATATGACTCGAAATTACTGGTGGAAGGTGGAGCTGCCCAGATTCAATACCATTCCGGTGGGTAAGTCATTCACATATGACATTTGCGACACATGGAATAAACTACCAGCGGGAGTTGTTGAGAGTAGCAGTGTTGAACAGTTCAAGAGTAGACTTGACAAATTATATTTGAAAACTTGATGATCTCATAGCAAGTAATCAGTACATACTAAGAATCGAAACCGCAAAAAATACCTCCTCGATATGGGCCGCAAGGCCTTTGAGGTACTTCTTTTCCTTGTAACTATTAAAATCTCAACCTCCCCCATTCAAGTCCCTATCCCAGAACGCAAGAGCTACGCTCGAGCTAACTGGGATACTTATAAACGACTCCTCGAGAATTACAACCCTGACCCCCTAATTAATGCCACTCTAGAATAAATTGACGAGGAGTTGGATAAAATTAATGATAATTTATTAAAAGCTGATGAGGAAGCCATTCCCCGAGTTAAATATAAAACTCTTCCTGCTCCTTCCTGGACCCCTACAATAAAATCTCTCGCGAGGGAATACGGAGAACGAATCAATGAAGTTAACCTCAATGGCCCCAACATCACTATGCACAGACGAACATGACACATACGTCACGAATTAATGACTCCTATTAGGAACCAACAGAATGTACTCTGGAACAATTTGATAGACAGACTAAATATAGAAAATGACTCACGTACATTCTGGCAGGCAGTAAAACGACTAAGAGGCGGACAGCCACAAAAGACTATGAATCTTAGACGTGACAATACCGAAATTACGGACGCGAAATAAATCGAAGAGGAATTCAGGCTCTTTTGGGCATCTATATTTAAGATATCCCCGGAAGAGAATGATGACTTTGATTTAGACTTCGAAGACGGAATTTTGAACGACTTGAACGACCAGATACACAGAACCCATCCTCACCATTGTGTATCGCAG
Organism: Ceratothoa steindachneri; assembly: GCA_963969495.1. Classification (NCBI taxonomy): domain Eukaryota; kingdom Metazoa; phylum Arthropoda; class Malacostraca; order Isopoda; family Cymothoidae; genus Ceratothoa; species Ceratothoa steindachneri. The sequence goes on from OZ018335.1 coordinate 29,864,249, forward strand.
GATGGGGAAATGGAGGGAGAATTTTATTCAAACCCCGCCTAACATCTTGTTGGGGCTCATGAATATCATGAATGCGTGCCTGAACGTGGGTTACTTCCCTCACCACTGGAAGGTAGCAAAAATCATATTCATTCCCAAAGCCGGTAAGCCACTGGACAGTCCAGCTAACTTCAGGCCTATATCTCTCTTAGAATTTGCAGGGAAAGTCTTGGAGAAGATATTGGCCAACAGGGTGAATTTGTTTCTCGAGGATAATAATTCTCACAATAACCAGCAACACGGGAAGCGAGGAATGGACACGACGCTAGCCGTGATCACCGAGAAGTTGGCAAAAGTAAAAGCTGAAAGACGACACGCAAATCTGGTACTCCGCGACGTCAAAAAGGCATTTGACAAAGTATGGAGGAGAGGCCTGCAATACAAAATCCTACAACTGGGCCTCAATCCCATACTTGAAAGAATTCTATGCGACTACGGAATGGAGAAGAGAGAGTTTCTGAACATCAAGGATTTCAATGGCCCCAAGTTCAAACTCAAGGCGGGGATGCCACAAATCGGGTGTATAAGTTCCCTGCTCTATAATATATACACCATCGACTTCCCCAACCTCTGACTGAAGGTTCGTTGTACGTCCAATTTGCGGACGATATAACAATGATATGTACGACGCCTTATCGGAATGTGAATTATATAGCACAAAGTACGGCGGTAGAAATCGAAAACATCAACTCTTTCGAGAGAAGATGGAAGATATCTACCAATGCCTAAAAGTTCCGTGTAATTCTACTATTCCGACGGATCCTCACGTGCATCAGTGTGGGAGGTGCACGCACCTCATACCGCACGGAGGGCACGGTTCTGGGACTCCGTATTACGACTCGTGGATATGGGAGTCATGTAGCTAAAACTACAACAAATGCACAGAGGGACTTGGTGGAACTTTTCAAGTTCATAAACCTGGATACCTCCAACAAACTTAAGATCTATAATGCATGCATTCGATCAAAACTCCTGTATCCCACGGTACCTATAAACGCGATTCCCAAGATCCAAGTCCTTAAACTGCAAAAGGTCCAAAATAAGGCGGTATATATCGTAACAGGAACCCGAGGGAGAGAGCGGAGAAGGCAGAGTGAGCTTCATGGTGAACTGGGAAAAACACCCGTAAACGTGGAGCTTCACCGGAGAGCAGGCAAGATCTGGGACAACGTACACCGGCTCCTTCCTCCCGAGTTTGTACTCGAGCACATGGACTTTGACGACATAGGACGCGTAATACCTTTTCAAAAGCAGCAGACTACTCATTGACGATGACGTAGACCCAAGGTTCGCCTAGATTTTTTCACAATACCAAACAGAAACAAAGCCATACAATATCATTTCACTAAATTAGCAAAGTGCTAATTTTCTAAACTTCCCCCCAAAAATTTAGCGTGATAAACTCGCCAAAAATTGAAAAAAAACAATAAAAACAACAAAAGTACAAAATAAACAAAATAATAAAAAAAACTCAAAATCTGGGTGTAAACAACTCAGATAAGAAGATGTAAGTCTTCACAAAACCAGTAGAGAGCAATTAACCCGCTGCTGCAAAGGCTTGAATGCCTTCTATATATATATATATATATATATATATATATATATATATATATATATATATATATATATATATATATATATATAATATATAACATAAAATATATATCAAAACGCAGAGAAAGCCAGAAATGCCCTATCACCAGGGACCTGTCTTTCATCCTACTTTTCATTTTCGCTTTCCTATAATTTTCCTCATTTTTTCTCATTATTTTCTCCTACTAAAAACCCTCTACTACTACATATATCCCCCACCATTATATGTCCAATGTTCAATGCCTTAGGAAGAGAGGTACTACTATACCCGCCTACCCCTATCAACGGTGAAACAAGAACCAAAAAATTGGAACTCCAGAAAATACAAAATAAAGCTCTCTACCTAATCACCAACACACGTAGGAGAGAGAGGAGAAGACTACAGGATCTACACGAAGAAGCACACGAACACCAGAGCTGAAGTCCCCTTTAACACTCGATTTCCCAGCGGCAGACAACAGCTGAGAATCGAGGAGGTACCATGTTTACTTAAGTAGAAATTCAAAATGAGAGAAGGAACAAGCATAACGATAAAGATATTAACGCGACTATATACAAACCCAACCAAGGAAATAACCAACCAAGATACCAGATCGATACCCTAATAAGACAACCGAATTTAAACAACCTAAATGGGAAGAAACAACCGACTAAGGAGACAACGCTGATCAAGAGTAAACAGAAATAATGCAAACAAAATTAACTAAAAGTGTAATAAGTAAACTATATTAAAAAGTTCAACAAAAATGATAGTGAAGTGAAAGTTAAGAGTAAACAGAAATAAAACGAACATAGTAAACTAAAAATGTAATAAGTGAACTATAGTATTAAAAAGTTTAACAAATAGGATAGTGAAGTGGAAGTTAATAGTAAAACAAGTGAAAAAAGTGAAACTAAAGTGAAAAAGTGATAATAACAAGAGAAAGTGAAACAAAGTAAGGAAAGTAAAAACAATTAATATAACAATACATAAACAAAGCTCAGAGCTAAGATAACTCAAAACGGCATGAATGCTACAATCAACACATGAATGAAAGATGAAAAGAATAAGGGAACAGAGATTAGGCGGTCCTCCCGCTTCTGTATAAGGAACATAGGTGATAAAGTGTGAGAAAGAAAGTAAGCATGATGAATGATGAGTAAATGCATGATGGAGGTTCGGAATCCACGTTAATCAGCAGGTCCCCCTTGTCCCTCGGGCAAGGGTATTTATCCTTTTCACCTTTGACTACCGAAGTTGCTATTTTAACTCAAAACTTTCCGTCTCCCACTATAAACCCTCTTCTAAAGCTTGTTCCGGACTTTCCATTAAGCCCTTCACTATTGGTTCACTTGAACTGAGAGTCAGAAGTGTGGAGAGTTTCTCCAGGAGCAAGTCGGCCGCGGGCCTCCTCCTCTTCTGTGCCCCACCTCCCCGATCGTGGGAGGGGTACAGAGGGGAGGAGTAACCGCGAGCCGTACTTTTTCTCCCCCTAACTCCTGGTATAATCACTCCTGGCATCTAGCTTCGAATTCGATAAAGGAGGAAAAATTAGGGGAAATTTTTTCACAAGACTCCTCCGAGAATTTGAGTTGCTCGGACGCACAGATATTGAGCACTCGAAAACAGCTTACGCTACTTTCGCTTTCCAACGCCTGACCTTTTGGAGAAAAAAGAAGATTAGAGAATTACAAGAGCAATTCCCACATCGATCTTTACAGAAGAAACCTTCCTCTCCAACTCCAATATTTCCCTTACGGGGGACTTAAAAAGGAGATTTACTACTAGGTGATCATAATTAACTCTATGGCTACCTAAACTCATTACCCCTCCGCTCTTGCTTTCTAAGGCGTAGCCGTGTGTACTGCCATTCATAACCTAGTTCGACTTATGCTCATCGTGAGGCATAATTCGAAGCGGTTTTGAAAGCAGGTGTGTGGACTAACCCACTGCAGAACCTTCCGTCATGGGCACCCTGGACAAGAGGCGATGCTGCAACCGTTGTGGAAGAGTTCTCTCTATCCCTGATGGCCCGGCAGTAATCATAGAGGCACAAAAAAACTCTCTATGTGAGCTGGAAGAAGCCTCGATACCCAAACCCCAGAAGAGGCGGCACCCCGGGTGGTGGTAGTTGATTTAATCACCATTCATTATCAAGTCCGCCATGAGTCATAGTCATCCTTCTGGAGGGCCTCCCCGGGTCCATCATATCATTCATCCATCATATTCACCCAGGCAGATATACCGGCTATACTAAGGATTGTGAAAGCGGGGGGATCATTCTCATATTTCATTTCAAAACTTTAACATACTTTTATCCCAGGCAAATTAATAGGTACAAAGAAGAAAAGAAAAAAACACAAAGAAGGAGGCCTTAACGAACTAAATTGGACGACCGTGAAGGAGCGAAGAGGGTCCCCCTTCGCATCCTCCCTGGCCGGGAGAAACCAACTCGCGAATTGGCACTAAGGACTATCTACGCTGATATTGGGGTCATACTCCTTAGACTAAAAGACCAGCACAACGGTTATGTGGCGCTATGCGACACAGAAACGGACCTAGATCTTCTCTTGACCGAAAACGCAGCCAAAAGGTGGAAAAGATCAGACTCGCACCTTGGACCCCTCCGGACGTACAAACGACTCGACCCCTGGGTCGGTGAGCACACTCCAAATCAAATCAAGAAAGAGCTAGAAAAACGTCAGGATTGGGCAAAGTTCAAGGAAATAATCAAATTTAAAAACCAAAATGGAGAAGAGCATAACCACGTCTTCAAAGTGGTATTTAGATCGACAGAAATGTCAAAAAAAGCCTGGGAACATTAACTGCTTTCCTTCTACACTAAAATCTCACCCGATCAAATTGAGAAAGAGAAATTTGTCTCCGTGCAAGTATGTTTCACATGCTATGCCCTCGACAAACACATGACCAAAAATTGCGCTTACAAAGAGAATGCATACTCCAAATGCGCAAGCCAAGACCACAGTTGGGACCAATGCAGGAGCAAGGTAAAGAAATGCTTAAACTGTGGAAATGCGCACAAAACACTGGCTATGTTTTCCTCATTAAAGAAGCAGCTCATACGGAATAAAAACTGGAAATAAGCTCCTAAAAGGAGAGAAGAAAAACTACCTCATACGCTGTAGCAACTGCAAGTGGAAAACTTGCAATACCACTAACACAAAACACAACGGTGAATATAGAGGGAGACGTGGGGCCAGACTTAATTCTCTTCATAATGCACGCATACTTCGTAAACATGGCGAAGCCAGGTTCATATGTAAACGAATGAACACCATGCTGGAAAAGAACGGACTTAAAAAATGTGGTTCCCGGAGAACCCTCCTTCGAGCGAGCTATACGGAATTTACATAACCCAAGAAGAGACTCCGAAAAATACGAGCCCAGAAGACGAAGCCGGAATGGATGCCGATTCTGAAGAAGAATCCACCGACGAAGAAACCTCGAAGACGACCCAAGAAAGCCCAAAACAAAAACTCAATACCCACGATTTGAACATTAAAATTTAGGGTTCCCACGCCAACCCGTTACCTAAACAAATCAACCAAAAAGAAATCGTGGACGGACTAGTTAAGGGAAAGTACAGGTGGGAATATGAGGCAGACGCCGATGAGACAGAGGTTCACAATGCTTTAAAGCAAGGCATGATACATATCATCCCTAAATCGTGTCAAAACCTCTCAAACGGCGAATTTAAGAAAAAACGAAATGGACGCACTCGTTCCCCAGGCCACCCGGAAAAAACGAAGACAGGAAGAGACCACAACAAATAAATAAAATTGGATACGTACCGACGAAAAATTAAAATCTTTACACTAAATTTAAACGGCTGGCAAAGAAAAAGAATATCATACTCAAACATAATAAGAAAAGAAGATGCAGACATAATTATTCTAACAGAACATGGACTAAACACAGAAATCGACACTATAAGAATTCCAAACTATAAATTTATTTCCACGAATTACACATAAACAAGGTACGATGGTGTAGCAATTGGCGTAAAAATCGGAATCCATTTTACAAAGGTAAAGGACTTAGAGGAGTCGTATCTGGCCATAAAAATAAAAATAACCACAGGAGATCTGGTCATAGCTGGGGCATATCAGCCCCCAAGACGCTCGTATTTGCCAACTCCAAATTTCCTCAAACTCTTTCGTCGACAGGCCTTAGCCATATTAACAGGAGACCTCAATGCAAGATGCAGAGAGGCAGGCTACACAAGCCAACCAAACGGAGCAGGAAAAACCCTTCAATTATTAATACAAAGAAACCTGCTAAGCAGAAAAGGGCTAGACTTCCCAACTTTCTTAACAGCCCAATCCTCAACAACTCCTGACATCTATTTATGAACCCAAACTTCAAACTAAATCACCACACAGAACCAGGCCCCGCAACCGTATCCGACCATCTAAGTATGATAACGACCATTTCAACTTCACCCATTCAAATTATATTCCACAAAGAAGAGCCATCAGCAGAACAAACTGGAATGGTTACAAAGAAAACTTAAGTACACTAGAAACTAGATCCCTAAACAACCAAGGAACAGAAGAAATAGAAAACTAAATAAAACTAATCACCGAAAATATCATTGAAGCAGACAGAATTCATACCCCAATAATAGAATACAGAACCCTACCTGATCCCAGATGGAACAACGAAATAAAGGAAATGATGGAAGAATTTAAGAACTTAATAAAATAAATCACAGAAACTGACACTAATATGGAGAGATACAGAAGGCTAATTGCTATCAGAAGAGCGATAGATAATCTTAGTAAAGAAAAGTCAAGCCAAGTTTGTAATAATATAATAAGTAAAATGGATGTCGAAGCAGATCCGCTGAAATTTTGGAGAGACTACAGAAAATTACGAGGATCTCAACCAAAGGAAAATATAAAACTAAAAATTCAGGACAGGGAAGTGCAAAATAACGAACAACTCTAAGAGCACTTCCAAAATCACTGAAAAAAAATATTCTCAATAACACCAGAGGAGAATTGGGAATACGATATGGAGCACAAAGAGGAAGTCCTACAAACCCTAGAGGCACAACAAGAGCGCACTGCACCATACAGACACGTCGACGATGAGAGAAACCATCCCTTGGAGGAGGAAATGCCCTTCTCAATGGCTGAATACAAAACAGTCATAAAATCTTTCAAACAAAAAGTACCCGCTCAAAGCGGAATAACAAAGGCACACCTAATTAATGCTCCATAAAATGTGCATGAATCGATAGTGAAGATCTTCAATCCCTGCCTTAATATTGGTTAGTTTCCACAAACCTATAAGCAGGCAAAGATGATCTTCCTACCGAAGCCGGGCAAACCAAAACACCAAGTCGGAAGCTACTGCCCAATCTCGCTCTTGGAATTTCTGAGTAAAGTCCTAGAAAAACTCCTAAACGACAGGTTAATTAAACACTTTACGGAAAATAACCTGTACAACCCACAACAACACGGGTTCAGGAGCAAGCGAGGAACGGATACCGCGCTGGCGATAATAACCGAAAAAATTGCCACAGAAACAGCACGAGGCAACAGAGTAGACATAGTACTCCGTGACGTTACTAAAGCCTTCGACAAGGTGTAGTTGCCCGGCCTAAAATCCCAAGATCTGCAGCCTTAATCTGCAAATAAATATTTGCAAAACATTAGTCAACTACCTGAATAAAAAAAAAAGCCGTACTTCAAATAAACGGCCAAACAGGCGATCATATCTACCTGAAAACGGAAGTCTCCCAAGGAGGATGCCTCTCTCCGACGCTGTATACTGTTTACACCAGAGATCTTCCACAACCAACTCACGAATGTGCGATGTACATCCAACTAGTGGATGACATCACACAAATAATCACTAGCGACAGGAAGAATCCCCGAGGTGTAGCTCAAAGAACAGCGAGGGAGATAAAAAAAAACTCTCAATGACTACGAAAGAAGAAACAAAATAAAAACAAACAAAGATAAATTCAAAATAATACCCGTAAACAGATGGAAAACAGCTGCAATAAGAGTCGATGGAGTTGCATATCCATACTCCATGGAACGACGCGTCCTCGGTCTAAAGTTAAATACAACAGGGTACAGCGGCCACATAACACAGAAAATTAACTAAACGAAAATTACCGTGTCGGCGCTCCTTTACCCAATAGTACTGATGAATACAGTAAATAGTAGATAATTAAAAAAACGTCCAACGCATTCAAAATCAAGCCACAAAGTTCATCACTAACTCAAAAAGACAGGACGGCATACCATCTGAAGAACTACATCGAAGATCTGCACTAGAACCCTTAAATTTGACCATACAAAAACGTTCAACAAAACTGTGGGATTATATAAAAAATATAATTTCCCAAAACGAAATTAACCAAATAGTAGTACAGGAAAACGAAGTCCAGCAAATACACTACCAAAATCGTTTTAACGGCAGCCTGAAAAAAAACTTTAACAACGTCAACCCGATATATAGATAAAAAAAACAAGCTTACCGAAGAAGACAACCGACCATACAAACAATATGTGAAACCGAATAAGACAACTGATTATGAGAAACCCGATGAGTCGAATAATTGCCGATATTAACAAAGAAGATTATCACTTAAAATTTAATATATATATATATATATATATATATATATATATATATATATATATATATATATATATATATATATATATATATATATATATTGTGATAGAACGGTCTGAGGCCGCTTAAATTCAGCCGCTATCATATGTTTAGAAACACATGGCTACCCACGTACATCTGCGAGAGGAAGCAGAGCGCGTTATCGCCCACCTTAGTCAATATTTAATCAAGGAGGTTCATTTCCCCGTTTCGCCTCCATACGTCGATCTCGCCAGATTGAGTTAGGCTTATGGGCGATAAGGTATTTTCCCAGGCGCGACCGGGGCATTCTCCCGAAGCCTCCCACTCAATTGTCCCCTACGCCAAGGGGATGGCTTCGACTATTTATACATAGCTTTCCCCGATTGAAGCAGATCAGATCAGATCCAGATTATCTTCGCGAGTTATCACGCCGATCCGTTGACAAGAGACGGTTCTCACCCCCCTGTTGTTCAGAAAGAGAACAACGTTAGAACAGCCATTGTTCTTCAAGCCAGTTCGTTAAGAAACGGTTGTCATTCCCAAGTAATCACGTCAGGATAATTTAATTCCCCCCTTTTTAACGTTCTTCAAGAGAACGATTGGTTTCAACGATAACCTCCATTGTTCATCTAGAACATCCCTGATTTTCTGTCACAAAGATCGCTCGTACCTCCAAGCCACACTTCGCTCTCACTCTTCGAAGACAGTCCTTCCCCTTTGCTAAAGACCACCCCCCAAAGAACCCTTCTGCTGGTAATCACCAGTGGACCGAAGATTCCTTCGCATCGTCTTCCTCTGCACAACAACCTTGTAATTACGTAAGCTGAGCATTACCTTTAATTATCTAACCTTTTATCAACGCTACCCTGTGCTTTAAATGGTTTAGCAAACCATCCCATCCCTTTAATTTTTATTTGTTTAAATTTTTTAAATCTCTCCAAATCTTAATCCTCGGATTAGTCAGATTTTCCCAAGACCCTTTCCATTCTCCGTTTATGTAAACATTTTCTTTTTGTGTGTTGTTGATAGTTTAATTAATAAAACTCTATTTTATTAATGATAGCCATATTATTAACCTTGAGCTCCGTTCCACTTCTTAAGCATATTAAAGATAAATAACCTCGGTCAATCAGATTACCACGCACTCGAAATATTAGAATAATTCCCTCAACGAATAGTTATATATGGTATATCGTCGAGAGCCTATTCTACGACAAATATATATATATATATATATATATATATATATATATATATATATAAGCGAAAGTAGCACAAAAAACAAAAAAAAATAATAAATACAAAAAATAAATATGCTCAATTGAGAAAATAGAAAACAAAGGCTTGAATGCTAAATTTTTATAACTAATAAACTTAAAATCACATCAAAAAGCAAAACAAAACAAAAAGGAAAGCGTTAGCCAGGCAACCTGGTACAAATCATCATCATCCTCATCTCATCGTTCATCCTACACTCATACTATTTACACAATATGTTCTATCTATCCTATCATTCTCTCCACATTTTAACTTTATACTATCTTGAATCTCGAATCTTCCCGAGCTTTTAAGCGCTCAATCAGAATTCGGATGCAGCTACGCTACCGAATGTGCATTCTCGGTTAAGGAGGTAAAGGTTTGAAAAGCGTGAACTCTTTTTCCTACTAGGACTTACAAGGATAATTGTAGAAGGAGCTCTAAGTAGCATCGACTCAACAATGTCGCTCTCTGTGACCTACACGACTGGGGCTCCAAGGAAACATCCATCACATTGGCCCATTACCTCACTACCCGGCATAGGAAGCAGTGATTTTGGGAAGTTCCTTCACCGACCGCGTACACTGGGAATTTCGTTCCTCCCATTTACAAAAAAAAAGAGAATACTACATACTGGGAAGTCCATCTTCCCATTTACAAAAGGCAGAAGATTCAACCGAATTTGAATCCATTTCAGCCAGTTCTTCGTTATGGTACCAGACATTGATAACAGTACAAATCATCTTCTGCATCGTCAAACAATCGGTTTTCTTGCTTCTACGTTTAATTATAGCCCATAGATTCTCGATAGGGTTTAGATCAGGAGAATTCGCAGGCTAATCAATAACGGTAAGTCCACTTTTTTCGAAGAATGTGCGCATTATTTGGGAAGTATGGCACGGAGCCAGATCCTGCTGGAAAATGCCGCCTCCATCAGGAAAGTCCTTCTGCATCGCAGGAAGCAAGTAAGTTTGCAGGATTGCCCTGTATTTAACGCTGTTGATCATTTCCTCAATAGTAACAAGCCTCGCTAGGTCTTTAGGGCTAAAAGGTCTCCCCTCCAAACATCTTCTTAGGTTGGTATTATAGCGCCTGTTGAATGTATCATGGCTGAAGTGATTTAACTTTGCTTCTTCTTATTTACACTGACCTATGACCATGTACTTCAAAATGCGATTCGTCTGAATACATAACTTTCTTCCAGTCAGCTGCCTTCCATCCAGCATACTTGCGTGCCCAGCGAAGACGTTTTGTCTTCATAGCAGAAGTTAATAACTGTTTACGTACCGGTTTTCTAGCAAATCTGCTAACTTCAATGAGCCTTCGCCGGACGGTCGAAGAAGAAACATTTACACCAGCTAAAGACAAATCTCTCTGGAGGTTTTTATTGGTTTTCTTGGGATTCTTCACGCTATTTCTGATGAGGGCCTTGTAATCGTCAAGTGTTGTCTTTCATTTTCCTCCACATTTTCCTTGTCGCAGTGTTGAATGTTCACCAGTGTCTTCAGCTTTTTTCACAATGCGCCAACAGTTGACGTTGATACCTTCATTTCCTCAGAAATCCGTCTGATGCTAAAACCAACATGTTTTCTAAAAGCTATAATACTTGCACACTTCTTGGGTGTGATAGCCATAGTAAATTTATAATCTAATAATGATTGGAAGGTGAATATTCCGGCAAAACCAAGTACACCACGGAGCACGTTCCCAGCAATAATCATCCACAAGCTTTGGTGTATGACTGTTGGGCTTAGTGTATCTATGGCACAACAAAACATTTGTTAGATGTTACCAGTACACTATTCTGCATGGAAAACAAAAAAAAATCCATTAGTGTTGCCAAAAATTAAGGCATTATGAAACAGTCCAAAAATTTGGTACTGTCCGAACTAATTTGCACACTACTCTCTCTCTCTAAATATATATATATATATATATATATATATATATATATATATATATATATATATATATATATATATATAAATTGAGTGCATATACTGCACACAACTTGTTTTATTTACATTTAAAAATCGAGCGACTTTACTGAAAGACCCTTTACATGCAAATAATGGTTGAGACTCTATAACGGTAACAGGATTAAGATGGGAGGGATTATTATTTGGTGCTGACAGACGGGAGGATGGTAAGATCAATTGCAAATTTGTTTGGATATTTAATTTCGGTTGCTTTTCTTTGGTGTATATGGCTTCTAATATAAGCAATGGTCATCCGTTTGGGGGTGTGTGCTAAGATTGCAGTATTCTCTTCCAGCGACTTCCGGTCCAATTGTTTTCCGTGCTTTTCTAACGTATGTGTCTTGGGAAAACTGTTGCTCCAAGTGGTAGGTCATTCTTCGTGTTAACTTTGTTTCGGTCATTCCGATATATGAATGAGGTTGGAGTTCACAATCTCCCATTTTACAAATATATTCATATATCAGGTGACTTCTTTGCTTTGGTGTTAGATTTGGTCCTGGGTTGTTTCTCATTATGAGGTGCGTTTGTATATATGTATATATATATATATGGTCTTTCAATAAGGTCGCTTGATTTTTAAATATAAATAAAACAATTCGTGTGTAATATATGCACTTATTTTATTTTTTAAATTTGAAAGTACATTTTATGGCATTAAATGTGGAATATGACGTCGTTCAAATGTCCGCCGCAGCTTCGCTTAGGGAAACCTATTCGAGAGGCCCAATTTTCGATGACTTTGTCGCATAAATCTGGCGAATTTGCTGGATGGTGTTCGTTATGTTGACTTTGAGGACATTAACTGTTTGCGGATTATTCGCATAGACCTGCGATTTAAGGGAGCCCCAAATAAAGTAGTCTAATGGCATTAAATCGCATGATCTCGGTGGCCAGTTGACGTTGCCACTGCGCAAGATGACCTTGCCCTGAAATCGCTGGTGCAAAATGTGTATCGTGGTGTGCGCAGTGTGGCATGTTGCGCCATCTTGTTGGAACCACATGTCGTCAGTATCCATATCAGGCATATAATCCAGTTGAGGCCACAAGAAGTTGCTTATCATTGAACTGTAGGTGTCTCACCGTTGACGGTTATGCCAATTCCATCTTCGTTCTCAAAAAAATACGAACCGATGATTCCGTTAGACGAAAATCCGCACCAAATAGTGACTTTGTTGGGATGCAATTGGTGCTGGTGTATCTCATGTGGATTGTTTTCGTCCCAAATCCGACAATTTTGCTTGTTCACAAATCCATTCATCCAAAAATGGGTCTCGTCGCTGAAGATGATTTTTGGGGGAAAATTCGAGGCAACTTCCAACTGCAGACCCAAATCCCTACGCATAATTCGCCAAACTGAAGTCGCAGAAAGGCCAAATTCTTGTGAACAACGAGAAATCGACTGCCTCGGATTTTCCCGTACACTCTCATTTACGGCAGCAATGTCTTCAGCAGACCTTGCGTTTCAGCGACGTACGGGTGTTGACTGATTGTTGGTCACCACCTTTGCTTTGAATTTGGCCACCGAGCGTCGAACAGTGGACTCGGCAGGACGATTGTGGCGACGATAGAAATCACGTAGTACGCGGAGCGTTTGTCGAACGGAGCACTGATTTTGATAATAATATTTGATGATTTGCATAGGCTGTTCAACGCTATAACCTTTCATCGTCACTTGCCAAGTACTATTGAACAGTTCATAGTGAGGTTGCCAGATGTCACTTCAACACCATGGCCACTATCGCCTGACAAAGCTCGAGCGTCCTTGTTGAAAGACCCTTTGTAAATATATATATATATATATATATATATATATATATATATATATATATATATATATATATATATATATATATATATATATAATCGATGGGGTTGCTGCTAGCCTGATGAATCTTTCATTTCACCAGGAATGAGAGTACATAGAATGCAGAGAAATTCATCTTCATTTATTCGGTATAAAGAACGTTTCGAGCTGTCTGCTCAGCTTCGGGTTCTATAACATCAAAGGAGAAAAGAATACATAATTTACAATGCATTATAATAATAAAATATCTAGAAATTAGAATATTAAAAGTGTTGATAAATATCTACAAAAAGAGATAATTTTCTTTTCCTATAATATAAAAACCTAAGAAAATACATAATGTATAATTAGTTAGAATATTAAAAATCCTAGAGGAATACAAGGGAGAACCATCAAAACACTCACGTATGTTGGTTTGACTCCAGAGAGAAGTGGGGAGGGGGAAGATTGAAGTGGACTTATGTAAGATTGTATTGGTAGTAGAGTTATGTCATAAATTAGGGAGCAGCGGACCAATCACAACTAAGACTAGGGGCACGAGATTTGATATAAATGGATTCTAGTATTCTTAAGCTTTGCTCATTGTTATCCTTATCGATTATTGTAAAATTTTCTATAGTTATATCCGCGTTGCATTTGATTGCATGTGCTCTGATAGGAGATGGTTTTCTATGATTAAGTGGTTTTTCAGTACGGGCGCTGATGCCCATGTGTGAGGAGAACCTTGCTCTCAGGAAGCGAATCGTGCTGCCTATGTATCTTCCTTGGAGACACCGAGGACAGGTAAATTCGTAAACAACACAACTGCTATTTTTACCATAGAAATTTCAAATTAGTATTTGTTAACAAACTCAATATTAGCAGTTGGTTCAGCCAAAAGGATAAACCTTCTCTAGGGATGCGCAGTCGTGTTTTTTACAAATTTACATTTGTCAAAACTTGCAAATATGTAATGGAGAACACTCCATGCTTACTTGTCCTGAATGACACAGTCGTTAACTTCTGCCATGATAGTCAGGTAGAAGAGATCTCCCTTGCATTCCAACAATTTTTTTAGGCAGGCTACAAAATGGCTGACCGAAATATCGTGTCCACAGAAAAGGACACTGTAAAACACATCAGAGCTTTACTGGGAGTGGATGCTCTCTAACACCTCAACTTCAAGAAAATCAAATGTTTAAATAGTGCGGCGTTCAATAATCCAATGGGTGTCGTTCCATACGGAAGAGTTCAAGGGTTTACAGTGACGGAAAGGAAAGGGAGGCTGACTAAAGCAGTCGTTAGCAGACCCCGAACGCACTGTAAAGTCGCAACAAACGAGGACTCGGGACCTAACTCTAATCCAAATGCGCTGCAGGGAGTTTCAGAAGTCCACTTCCTTACGACACCCTCCTGGGTAAAAAATCAAAGTTCAAAGTTACCCCTTTATGTTAGCCTCTAACATAAAGAAGTAACTTTGAAACCAGTTTTATTGGACTGGTGGATTAGTTATCCTATAAATGTAGTCTTCCAGTTCGAGTCGGAAAGGATCTCCCGCTGGACCTGAAGCAGAGCAGTTATCTAATAATGCTACTACATTAACCGTACCAATTTGTCTTGGATCTTTTTCCATCTTTCGAGTGTTTTGGCTAAGTCAAGGCTGTTAATATATTATTAATAACGGTTTTCTGTAACGGTTAAGAGGCTAACATAAAGGGAAAACTTTGAAACCAGTTTTTTTTGGACTGGTGGATTAGCTATCCTATAAATGTAGTCTCCCAGTTCGAGGAGGAAAAGATCTCCCGCTGGACCTGAAGCAGCGCAGTGGCCTAATAATGCCACTATATTAATCGTACCACACACACACATATATATATATATATATATATATATATATATATATATATATATATATATATATATATATATATATATATATGCAAATCAAATTTTGTTGAAGACCATTGTGTATTTCGCCTTAATTAATTTCCTTTTGCAACTTTCTCTTCATCTAACTATCTTTTTTATTCCATCTTGTAGATGGTGGATCACTTGTCCTGTATTCATCTCTCTTTTAAATGAATGTGTTTGGTAAAAACCAAACTAAATTGCTGAGCTTTCGATCTTATTCGATCATATTCGGAGCGTTTTGATATGTTCTTGCCTACTTTACCGATGTAATGAGTGGATTTATTCCGCCTAGGTTGAGCGTAACGTTAGAGGAAACGGGCCAGTCCGGTGAGTGGAATTTTAAAATAATTTAATGTTCGATTCCAGCTTGTCGCTTGACTGTTGATGGCC
The DNA here is from genome assembly GCA_963969495.1 of Ceratothoa steindachneri. Lineage (NCBI taxonomy): Eukaryota > Metazoa > Arthropoda > Malacostraca > Isopoda > Cymothoidae > Ceratothoa > Ceratothoa steindachneri. The sequence continues at coordinate 29,879,820 of OZ018335.1, forward strand.
GGCTTATCTTCGTTTATTAATATGGCTTCTAAGATGTTCAGCCTAGCCATTATTCACCTCTTTTCTTTTAATCACGATGTTGTCAACTAGCATATCTCTCATTAGGTTAATGTTATGTACACTCTCCATATGATTTTTAGGCCTTCCACTTTGCAGATGTATGGTTAAACGTCTCGAAAGTGTAGTAGTTGTCATGCCAATATATTGTGAGTTGTTATAAAGCTTACAGTCTATATCGGAGCAGATGAACTCGTAAACTATGTTAGTTGACTTGAGACTCGAGGAATTTAGGCAGCTGTTGTTTTTCATCAGGAAATTGCTGGCTTTTGTTGTTTTATAATATATGATGAATTGAATTTTATCCATTTTATTTTTAATCTTGATGTTACGGTTAACAATCTCCTTGATGTTTTTTTCATCTATTTTATAGGCCGTGGACATCTGATTTCTGTAATACATTTTGATGTTGTTGACTTCTCCCTGATTACTTTCAGTTTTATCCGTATCTTTGCAATGATTATTTAAAAAGGTTCGGAGTTGTTTGTCAATCATGCTGTTTGAGAAACCGTTGTTCACGAGTGTTTGTTTTACTCGTGCTATCTCTTGGTGGAAATGTTCCCACGTAGAGCAGCATTTATGTGCTCGGCGGATGTATGAGCTGATTACGCTTATTTTATACCTTTCTGGGCATTCACTCTCCATATTGAAGCATCTTCCTATGTCTGTACTTTTCCTATGTACTTTAGTGATATAGCTTCCATTGATGTTTTGAACCTCAACGTCCAAGAAAGGAAGTTTATTGCCCGTGCTCAATTCAAAAGTGAATTTTAACACGGAGTTCTCCTCAAATTGCTCCATGATGTTTATCAGATGTTCTTCGTTTTGGACGTTGATGTAGATGTCGTCTACGTATCGGCAATATGTGTGTGGCTTATTTTCCATGGTGGCCAATAATCTCTCTTCAAGTTGACCCATATAATAGTTGGCGAACGTCGGCCCTAAGGGTGACCCCATAGCCATTCCATCCACGTGCGTGTATAGATTACCGTCCGGTGTCCTGAACGGAGCCTCTGATGTGCATAAACGTAACATGCTCCTTAAGATGTTTGGGTCGAGATTTGGGGAAGACATTGTAGGATGGGGGTGCACGTTTTATAAAATGATCTCGATGGTCTGAGCGATAGGCACGTTCGTAAACAGGCTTTGTATATATATATATATATATATATATATATATATATATATATATATATATATATATATATATATATATATATATATATATAATAGAATAGTAAGAATATTGGAATACTGTTTCTTAGTTTCTTACCTGGTGAGGCTCTCCTTCATCTCCTCATAGGTTTTGAGGATCCTCCTCACAGCTCGGACCTACATATTTCTGCCTCCAAGGCACGCGCGGCTCGCCCCTGTGCTAAACTGGAACGAAAACTGAAATGATCGATTATTGCTAGTTTGGAACCAAAAGTATCGGCGATACCGATGAATCGATAACGCGGAAAACAAATATATCGGATAACCGATAACCCGATATCGTTATCACGATAACGCCCATATATATATATATATATATATATATATATATATATATATATATATATATATATATATATATATATATATATATATATATATATATATACAGCCTTGGGCAAAATTATTGGGGCAGGTATGAAAAAATAGAGAATAATAATTAAAAACAATATTGTTATGTGTTCCCCTTTCCTCATTTATATTTGTTCATATGTATTCATTTTACTAATATTTTGTTTTGTTTCTTTTCTAGATGTATTATGACTATAGTTGGTATAACCCTATAAAAAGGGGCAGTTTGCATATACCTTACTAATTTCTATCATTACAATAAAAGCTTGTAAGGCAGCTATGCTCATCACTACCTATAACTATCATAACAATTTTAGTAACTACAATGTATAAAGTCATACGACTGAAGAAGTTTGATGTACTTACTTCGGATCCTCGCGCTCGCAAATTATGGAAACTTTGGTATAGAAATTTCTGATACTTCCTTTTTACATATTTGATCATTCTCTAGATAAGTTAGAAGTACTCTACTTGTACATTGGTCCTCATGTCGCAGATGTAATAGAGTACTATGCTGATTATTCGAAGGCTATCGAATTGTTGCAAGCTGCCTATATTAAGGCTCCTAGTGAAATTCATGCCAGTCATTTGCTTTCTTCTCGAATTCAACTTCCAGAAGAATCGATTGACGAGTATCTTCAAGCTCTCAATTGTCTTGCTATGGATTGTAACTTTCAGGATGTTACTACTGCAGTCTACCGTGATGAGAGTATCAAAGATTCCATCATACGAGGGTTAAAATCTTCGAATATTCGTGCACGACTCCTTGAGAATCAAAAGTTTACATTAACCGATGCTACTCAACAAGCTCGAGCATTAAAGTAATCATTGCTGAGATCTGAATCATACTTAGTTACTCCCGGTCATGTACCTGCTAGTGTGGCGGCTGTTCCTAGTACATCTTTGACTTCTAGTAATGAAGAAGAATGTGAAGAAGTTAGCCTTCCACTTACAGTAGCTGTTTCAAAATTTATTTAAAAAATTAAGCAAACATGCTACAATTGCGGTGGTCGTCGCCTTCCTGAGGATAACCAAACAGTTTGTCGAAAACGAATGGTGGTAGATTTTTCTAGAACAATAAATAGGTACACCCCTTTGGATTCTTACCCTCTACCCAGGATTGAAGATATAGTTGCGAATATCACTAAGAATCACTATTTCAGCGTTATTGATATATCCACTGCATATCATCAGAGGACTGACCTTACATTGCTTTTCAGGCCGGTAACAGTCTTTATCAATTCAGGCGCATACCTATGAGCGTTACAAATGGATTTTCCGCTTTTCAACGCTTTATGAATCAGTTTATAACCGATAACAAACTATGTAACACTTATGCCTATCTCGACGACATAAAAGTCTGCGGAAAAAACTAAAGAAGAACATGACAGCAATTTAAAGCGTTTTATGGAAGATTTTTCTAAATACAATCTCTCCATGAATTCTGAGAAATCTGAGTTTTCTCTATCCTGCATTAATATTCTCGGTTACCAAATTTCTGACTGTAATTTGAAACCCGATGCTGAACGAATGAGGCCTTTGTTAGAATTTCCAGTACCATCTACTAAAAGATCCTTGCACTGTTGTTTGGGATTATTTGCATACTACGCTAAGTGGGTTCGCAACTATTCATAGAAAGTACGGCCTCTTGTAGATTGCTGCAGATTTCCTTTATCTTTCCATGCTATTCAAGCATTTGAAACTTTAAAGAATGGCATTGCCAAATCTTCAGTGAAAATTATTGATTAAAATGCTCCCTTTTCAATAGAAAAGGATGCATCAGATAATGCAATCGGTGCCATCTTATCACAGTGAAGATGACCATTGGTTTTCTTCTCTCACTCGTTGAACCGATCAGAAATGAGACACCACATCGTTGAACAGAAGCGTATGCGGTGGTAGAGAGCATACGTAAATGGAAACCTTTTTTGGCTGGGAGACATTTTGACGTCACAACTGATCAAAGAGCTGTGTCTTTCATGTTTGATACCAATGCAAAAGGTAAAATCAAGAATGATAAGATCATGCACTGCCATATGAAATTACTCCAATTTTCCTTCCATATTAATCATCGCTCGGGTCACGAAAATGTTGTTGATGATACACTTTCACGGTCGTATTGTAACGCCACTTCGGATATTACTAGTTTAAAATCGCTTCATGAGTCTCATTCATCCTGGAGTCAAGCGAATGCTACATTATGTCGGTGTTGAAAACCTTCCTTTCTCCATCGATGAAATCCGCCGTATTATTGCTGATTGTCGGGTATGTTGTAAAATTAAACTATGTTTCTTTGAAGCAGAAAATACTTCTTTGATACAGGCGAATGATTTTAAGTGCCCGCTTCCAGTTTTCTCGCACTCGTCGCGTTATCTCCTTACAATTGTTGATGCGTTTAGCCGATATCCATTTGCATTTTTTATGCGGCGATATGTCATCCAAAGTAGTTATTGACTGTCTTACAAATCTTTTTTCGTTATTTGGTATACCCGCATATATCGATTCAGACTGCAGCCTGTCATTCATTTCCAAGGAAATAAAGGAATTTTTACTACGTCTTGGTGTAAACAACAGCCACACCTCTCTAGACTATTCCTTTGGAAATATCCAACGTGAGGGCTATAATGGCATTATTTGGAATAGTATGAAGTTGGCTATTGAATTTCGAGGTTTGCCATTAAGTGCATAGCAAACCTGATGCCTTACATGCCATACGTTCACTACTTTATACCTTTACAAATACCACGCCGCATGAACGACTATTTTGCTTTTGAGAGACGTTCAGTTAGTGGTTCAGCCCTACCTTCTTAGCTAATTGAACCTGGTGAAGTCCTCCTCAAACGATTTGGGAATCCCAGTAAATACGAACCAGCTGTGGACGTCGTTAATGTCATTGATGCTAACTCTGCGCATGCTCGTGCGAAATTCCCTGATGGGAGTGAGGGCACTGTTGCTCTATGTAATTTAGCTCCATGTCCTAGGAATTTTCCACCTAATGATTCCGAATCACGAAATCCAGGTGTGCTTTCCGATCCAGCTCCCATTCCAGTTTCCCATCTACAACTACTAACCTTCCTTAAGCCAACGAGAAGATATTGGGAAATGAGCAAGAAAAAATTATCCAGATACAAAATCATTTTCATGATGCCGATAACAGTGTAAATAGTCAAAACAATCTGACAATACAGTTGCCTGGTCCTAGAAGACCTTTACGTGCTCATAATCCTGCACGTCGTTTAGATTTGTAATATTTTAGATCTCTTGTAGCGTGCGAGAAGTTCATGCGAGCGTCTTAAATGCTTTGTTTGAATGAGTCTTTTTGGGGGAGGGGGGACTCAAGATGGCCAGGTGGTTTAAGACTCTTGCTAACGGCTGTCCAGCGACGCGGGAAACGCGCTTGAAACTCGTTTCGCTACTTACCTTTATTTATTTTTCTTTGCGCCCCTTTCCTACTCAAAGCTATTCATAATGGTGCCGCAGACTCGGGAGGCCTGGGAGGGATAACTTCAGTCCTCGAAATAACATTTCCTGACGCTGTTCTCCTCAATCTTCTATTTACGCTCAACTTCTAGGAAGGGGCTTGTGTAGCGTGCAAGACTTTCAGGCGAGCGTCTTAAATGCGTCGTTTTGGAAGGACTCAGGGTGGCTGAGTGGTTTAAGACTCTTGCTAACGGCTGCCCAGCGATGCGGGGAGCACGTTTGAAACTCGTTTAGCTACTTTCCTTTATTTATTTTTCTTTGCCCCTTTTTCCTACACAAAAGTTATCCACACTCTACTTTAACTTTCTTTATCTAGTGTATTGTATATTTTGTAATTTTGAGAAAGAATGAATTTTGGGAGGTGGGAGTGACTGCTATATGTCCCCTCTTACTCATTTATATTTGTTCATATGTATTTATGTTACTAATATTTTGTTTTGCTTCTTTACTAGATGTATTATGAATATAGTTGATTAAACCCTATAAAAGAGGCAGTTTGAATATACCTTACTAATTTCTATCATTACAATAAAAGTTTGTAAGGCAGCTATGCTCGTCACTACTCAAAACTATCCTAACAAATATATTAGAAAGTCGATTATATCCCATCTAGCATTAGTATTTTATATGTTTTCCCTCTGCCTTCATAAACGCCTCAATGCGTTTTTGCATATTGTGCATAAGTGGTTGGGGCAAACTTCTGCCATTTAATGTGTTAACCTAAAGTCTCATAAGGTTGGTTTGAAAAGAAAGGGGTGACTTTGATGGAATCGACCCCTCAATCTCCAGACCTCAATCCCATTGAACATTTGTGGTCACACTCAGTGACGGATTTATTGTGCTAGTCACCCTTAGGCGATAGAAATTTTTCTGTCCCCTCCTCTTCAAGCCCATATGATTTGTTATAACTTATGGTCTAGAAGGAAGCAAAAGCATGATATGACATATTCATATACGCAATGATTTATTTATACAGTACGTCAAAAAATTCGTAATGGGCCAATAGTTCAGTTATTCAGTTCAATGAGGTTATCGATAATTAAACATTGTTACAACGTTTAGAGAGTTTTCAAACGTGACTTTTGCTCATCAAACAGGTTAATAACATTATCATAATCTAGGGATATGGTGAGATCACACTCAATTGCAAGTATAGCAAGACAGTTTAAATTTTCTTGGCATAATGTTGACCTCAGGCAGGTTTTTTTATCCTTTTTAAACAGGAAACGATCGTTCTGCACTATAGTTGCTTGCCAGTGTACAAAGGAAAATTCTTAGAGCAATGGTAACATTTGGATAAACAGCTCCGAGCTTATTTGTGAAAATAAATTCTGTCAAGACACTTATTGTGTTGATGGGTTTCAATTCCCAGTAGGTGTGCACGCAGGTGCATGGCTTTATCGACTATGCTTTGTTCAATGTCAGTCATAATGCTGCATGAGATTCACTGCTTGACTCCTCATGTCCTCTTTTGAAAGCTGTAGTATTTAAAGAAAGAAAAGTAATCAAATAATGACCTATAAGCTACTGCTCTCTTTTCGATTTCAGATTTCAGACTATCACTTATGACAAGGAAACAATTAATGCAAAATTCATCCCTTGTACTGAGTATGGGTTCGTCTGATTATTTATAACCAAATGGGAGTTTCCTGATCATAACATAACATAACATAACATAACATAATTTAACGGATGACAAAAGCCACAAGGGCCTATCAAAGGTCATCCGTATCCATCAAATCCCACCCATATAATGCATCCATAGGATTTTGTCAGGTCATGCAGCTACAATATACAATTTAACAATCCATAGGAATGTCCAACCATGCATCTACAATATATAATTTAAAGCCTCCATAGGAGTCTGTCAAAAACAAAATCAAAATCCCCCAAAATATACAATAAAAAGAAACTGCATCCACAGGAATGAGTCAAGAAACATATCCACATACTAAAAAGTAAGAAATTAACCCTCCATCCCCATATAATCATCCAATCTGCGCTTGAAAACATTCAAGTTTGGGCTGTCTACAGTCTCAGGTGGCAAACTATTCCAATAATCCACCACTCTGTTAGTGAAAAAATATTTTCTAACATCCAGTCTGCACCTCTGTTTTTTAATCTTTAAGTGGTGGCCTCTAGTTCTATTACTACCTTCTAACTCAAATAACTTGCTGAAATCTAATTTATCCATCCCAGAAAAGATTTTAAAAAGCTCAATCATATCTCCCCTCACACACCTTCTTTCAAATGAAAACATATTTAATACCCTCAGTCTATCTTCATATTCAAGGTGCTTCAGGGATGGTATTATTTTTGTTGCCCTCCTTTGTACTGACTCTAATAAGTTTATATCATGTCTAAAATGTGGTGACCATGCCTGTATACAGTACTCTAAATGTGGCCTGACATAAGAGTTGTATAGTTTAAGGATGACCTCCTTACTCTTGTAGCTAACATTTCTTTTAATGTAACCTAGCACCCTATTTGCTCTATTTTTTGCCTCAATACACTGCTTTGAAAATTTCAGTGACCTATCTACTACCACTCCTAAGTCTTTCTCATCTTCAACTGAATTAAGCCAATATCCATCCATCTCATAGCTAAATTCCCTATTATCTCTCCCCATGTTAATAACTTTGCATTCATTAAGGTTAAAAGTCATCTGCCACTTCTGAGCCCAAGCTAACAGCTTATCTAAGTCACCCTGCACTTTAAAGCTACCCTCAACCTCTTTGACTACAGCTGCCAATTTAGTGTCATCAGCAAAAATTGACACTTTACTATTTACACCTTGCCCAAGATCATTTACATAGATTATAAATAATAAAGGGCCTAAAACTGATCCCTGAGGTACGCCACTAATAACATTCCTCCACTCTGACCTCACTCCATTCAGTACAACTCTCTGTTTCCTATTTTTCAGCCATTCAGTTATCCAATTTAAAACCTTCCCACATATCCCATGCAGCTTTAATTTATGAACTAGTCTTCTATGTGGAACCTTATCAAAAGCTTTGCTGAAATCTAAGTAGATCACATCAACTTTCTCACCCCTATCTAATTCTTTAGTTACATAATCCATAAAATCCAGTAAATTAGTTAAACACGATCTATCTTTTCTAAAACCATGCTGAGCATCATTAATTAACCTGCTACTCTCTAGATGATCAGAAATTCCCTTCTTAACCATCTTCTCAAGAATTTTACAGACTATAGAAGTTAAGCTTACTGGTCTAAAGTTATTTGGGTCCTCTTTGCTTCCCTTTTTAAAAATTGGCACTACATTTGCCAATTTCCAATCATTTGGTATTTCTCCAGACTCTAGTGATCTAATAAATATCTTCTCGAGAGCTACTGCAATACTTTCTACACCTTCTTTGAGAATCCTAGAATGAATGTTGTCAGGGCCAGATGCCTTACTAGTATTTAACTGAATTATAAGCCCTTTAATTTCTTCTCTGTCTATATTAATAGAATTTATCACTACTTCCCTTGACCTAGAATTATCATCAATTAATCTAACTGGTTTCTCTTCTGTGAATACTGAAGCAAAATGATCATTAAGGACCTCTACTATTTCCTCATCAGATTCTTTCAAAACCCCTTCATATTTAATAGGCCCTATTTTATCACTGTTAGATTGATTATTGATTCTATAATAGCTAAAGAATTTTTTAGGATCTTTATTATTATTTTTAGCTAAATTAATTTCTGCTGTCCTTTTGGTCTTCTTAATAATCTTATTTAGTTCATTTCTGGTTGACCTATAATGGTTTAAATTATCTAAACTACTCTCACTTTGTAATCTCTGGTATGCCCTTTTTTTCTCTGAAACTTTATTAGCTATTTCTTGGTTCCACCATAATGGTTTCCTACATTTCTTCCTAATAGACTTCATCGGAATACACTGTTCCTGAACCATGTTTAATATAGTCTTAAAAATATCCCACATCTCATAAGTATTCTTTCCATGGAATTCTATATCCCACCTAATCTGATTTAGCATGCTGCGTAATTTATCGTAATCTCCCCTATAAAAATTTGGAATTTTCGTGGAGTTTGTCGTTGTTCTACCCTTAACTATTTGCAAATTAAACCGAACCATCTGATGATCACTGTTTCCCAATGATTCCCCTACACTCAATCCTTGAACTAAGTGATCATCATTTGAAAGAATTAGATCTAATATATTGGCACCCCTTGTTGGCTTATTAACAAATTGGATCAAAAAGTTATCCTCAAAACACTCCATAAACTTACAACTTGCTCTATCTCTTCCTATCATATTTTCCCAGTCTACAGAAGTTAAATTAAAGTCACCAAGAATAACTGTATCTTCTTTGCATCCTTTACTTATTTCCCTAATCATTAACTCATCGATACAATCAGTCTGTCCTGGTGGTCTATAAAAAGCTCCCAAGTGTATTTTCCTATTTTTACCAACCTTAATATCTATCCATAATGATTCACCTTCTCCTTGCTTTATAGAGTTATTTAGATTTGAAGAAATGCTATTTCTGATATAAATAATCAACCCACCACCAGTCCTATCTCTCCTTTGACTAATGTACATAGTATAACCCTCTAGTTCAAATTCACTGACATTATCATTAAATATATTTTCATTAACCCATGATTCAACTATACATATTATATCTATATCTTCATGAATGATATAACTAAATAATTCATCCCTCTTATTTCTAAGACTACGAGCATTTGTGTAAAGACAACTCAGCCCACCTATCCCTGAAGCACCTGAGGGCCTATCTCCTCTGCATCTCCTTTCTCTCTTTCCCCGACCCTGTACTCTTGTATTTCCCTGACCACTATCACTACTCAAGTAGTTTAACCCTAAAGCACTTCCATTAGCCTGCCTACCTTCTACAAATCTGTGTTTGCTTCCTTTCCCTGCCTCACTTTGAGCCATTAAATTTCCCTGACCACTATCAAAACCTAGTTTCCCGCCTCTAAAGACCTAATAACACTATCTAATTCCCGCCACAAAACCTCAACCCCATCTCGGCTCAGATGGAGTCCATCCATCGCATACAAACCCTTATTCCCATAAAACCCACTCCAAACATCTACAAATACCAATCCTGACTCCTCGCACAAACCTTTCACATATTCATTCAACCCCATTGCACGAGACAACCATTCCATCCCCACATCCATTCTGGGAAGCACACCTGAAACAACGCCTTTTACTCTACTTTCACACATCCTTTCAATCAGCCTTTTATACCGCTGTCGTAACTCACAAGTACCCACCTTCTTTACATCGTTTACTCCGACATGTGTAATCACAACTGCTTCCCTCTCACACCCAGACACCAACCTATCATACCTCTCACACACATCATTTACACCAGCACCCGGCAGACAAACTCTCACTCCCTTCCATTTACTTTCATTCAACTTCCTATCTAAATACCTAATCTGAGAGTCACCCATCACAATCACCTCAGTCATTCTCCTATTCTCTCTAGGCCTAGTATTACCCTCCCTCCTGCTCTCACTCACTCGACCTCCTATTCTACTTTCAGGCACGGCCACACCAGACAAATCTCTTTCAAATTCTTCCTCTCTCAGGGCATCAAATCTGTTAGTTAGCCTAACAGGTTCCATGTCCCTCTCATTCACACACCTAACCTGTCCTAACTTATCTATTCTGTTCACTTTCACCCACCACTCATCATCACTTACTTCACTTACTGCTTTCTCTCCAGTCCCTGTTCTAGGCCTAACTTCCTCCCTCCTGGTCCCAATCTGACTCTTCAAACGTACACTTGCATCTCTTCTCACTTCAGACACTAAATCGTTCAGTCTCAAGCATTCCGCACGTAATCGACTCACCTCCTCAGTCAAAGCACATACACGGCACTCAGACACATTCACTCTCCTCTCTACACCACAGACATCGCACACTACATACACACTACTTTCAAAAGGCATACTCTCTACATCCAAACAGTCAGCCATACTTAAACAAGAACAATAATAGAAACAAAAACTTACAAACAACAAGAATTTGACCCCAATTTGTGCGCGCAAGTTTAAAAACTGCTAATCAAGATGGCCCCGAAGTAAACAAAAGTCACTTTCTCACCAAAACAAAATAACCACAATTTATACAAAATAACCACAATTTAACTTTGTTATATTAACCAAATATATGATCTTATAACTTAATATTTATGTTTATGTCACACACCAAAGTATATCAAATAATCAAAATATTCTGAGAGCTCTACGAAACACGTGCTACCTGTTCGAAGGTCAGTCGAAGACTCATATTCATCCTGTCCAGAGAAGGCTTTGCCATCTTCATATTTATCAAAATCCTCTCTGTATTCATTTACAAATGTAATGAGACTGTTGTAGAGAGAACCCACACTGCCCATATCCACTCTAGCACTCTGCAAGCATGCGCTAACTACTTTAAATCTATTCAGTATTGGGTTCCACAATGGGACCATAATAGCAGTTTCAAGCCTGTCTATATAGTTTGCCAGTGATGCAGTCTCACTTCGTGTGACTGTTTTTTTGTGACATATCATTTGCTATGGCTAGCAGAGCTTGAATGATTCCTTTCCATGAATTTCTTAAACATTTAACAGCCTCTTCCCTAGCAGACCATCTTGTATTTGATAAAGTTTTCACAACTGGTCTCTTCTTCAGGTATGAAAGCAAAACTTCCCATCTATGGGTGGAGGCAGAAAAAAAGTTGTACAGTGTTTAGATGGTATAGGGTTTTAGGTGTATATTGCGTCAATACACTAGATAGTTCTGATCATAATAAACCTAAAAACCTATAGTTCGTTATTCAAGGAGATGAAGTTAAATGCTACGCGAAGTCTAAATTTCTGCAGACGAATTTCGTTAGGCCTAAATCTCGGCGACGTCGTGGGAATACGTATTAAGAACACAGAGTTGAGAAAAATATATATTATGGAATAAACATTATGGTTGAAAAGTGAAATTATACAGTAACAGTTATGATTAGATTGAATTACGCGTGTGAATTAAATTTGCATGAGTTAATGAGAATTGATTCATAATTGATAAATATAGTTTGGTAATTAGAGTATACAACATATGATGATTGATAAATATAATATAATTGGTAATTGGCTAATTTGGTTAAATAGATTGACAAATAGTAATTTGTAAATACGGTAATTTGGTAAATAGATTGATAATTAATATAAAGTAATTGGTAATTTGCTTGGTAATTATTAATTGGTTAAATAGATTATTAAATATAGTTTGGTAATTAAGGTACAACATATGATGATAATTAGAATATAATTGGTAATTGGATAATGATTAAATAGATTATATTGGATAAATAAATTATAATGGAATTGGGAGGACCTATAAATGACAAATGAATCACGCATTAATTCAGAATTCTTTTGGGACATATTTAGCTAAAAAATTACAATTCAATTTGCAGACCTGATTCCGATGCCCCTAGCAAAGTGAATGAACGTCATGGGTTTGATTTTAAGACGCTCGGGAGAGCGGGGGTAACAATCTCACGAATTAAGTCAGGGTTACCAACCCTTCTTGAAATTATATATATATATATATATATATATATATATATATATATATATATATATATATATATATATATATATATATATATATAGTTAGAAATAAATATTTACACTTGTAGGGGTATAGACCGCTACAATACTGCCCCACCAACGGAAAAGATCGCATAAAACGCCGTATGTACATAATTTTAGTCTATATAGCGGCAAGGCCTCCTTACAACGCGTCCAGAACGGGTTATCGTGCTAATTGGCTGATTCGGATTGAGGGTCAGGTGGCGATTAGTAGTGTCACTCGATTGAGATGGGAGATTGTCGCGAGCGTGGACAGTACCGTCGGGTGACGATTGTTCTGGACCTCCCGAAAAGGCGACTGTCGGGAGTTGCGCGTTGGTCGTTTGGTGTTCTTCAGCTGCTGTCGAGTGGCCCTGCAACAAAAAGTGAGGGTGCAGCAGTTGAGGAGAAGAAGAATTGAGGGGGGGGGGGTAGAGATGGTTGGCGTAGGGTTTGCGAGTAAAGAGGTGGGAGGAAGAGTTACAGTTTGATTTGAAATAGCCGAAGAGGGTTCGGAAGGGGAGTTAGTTGGTTGGAAAGTGTTGAAGGAATAGTTGGGTGCGGAAGGTAGGCTAGGATGACCACTGGACCTATATTAGTAGAAGAGAAAGGTAGTGGATGTTCCAGATGAATGGCCTCTATGAAAGTGGGTTTAAGCCGATCGATGGAAACCGTATCCTGCTTGGTACCAAGCTGCAGTACAAAGAATTTTGGCTTCCTGGAGATGACGAGAAATGGTCCGTCATAGACAGGTTGTAAGGATGTGCGAGTGAAATCGCACCTTTTTGTACTTAATAGATCTGTCCTTAGAAGGAGGCGGACAGATGCTTGGGAACTCCCGTACAAGTTGCTGGAGGCGGGGAGCAGTTGCAGGGAGACAAACAGAGAGGAGAGAGATGGTAGAAGGAAAGGATGAACCAGTAACAGTTGGTGTCGTGGTTCTGTCGATAAGCTTGTGGCGACGAGAATCGACCAAAAGGTCATGAGCGGAAAGAAAATCGAGGCCTAAAATTGGAATGTCGATGTCAGCTATGATGAATGTAAATGGGAAAACACGACGTAACCCGAGAGAGAGCTTGAAGATACGCAAACCATAAGTTCTTATGTCCGATGAATTGGCAGCTTTAAGGACCAAATCAGAAGAAATGCAAGCTTTCTCGACTGAAGAGGCTGAAATGACACTGCATTGAGCGTCAGTGTCAACCAATGAGAAGAAACCAGAGAGTGAGTCATGAATACTAAAAGGAGGATCGACCTGATGAAGGGATGAGGTTGCAGAGGTGACAGACCCACATATTACTTGCGAATTCAGTTTAAAGTTACCTGTGCTGAATGTGAAAGTTGGGTAAGATAATCCGTAGAATTTTGTAGGTTTGAAGGTGGTGAAGTTAGTCTAAGCGCGGTTTGAGATGAAGATTGAGCCTTTTGATGGTACGAGCATGGGCTTGAACATTTTTCCACCCTTGTACCAAATTTGAGGTGGTACCAGCAAAAGCCTGAAGGTTGAAATATAGCAGTATGAGCAGCACGACCAGAATGAGGGATGAAGTTGTGGGCATGAGATGATGCTTGGTAAAAACGCAAGGCTGAACACAGCAGACAGCGTTGGTCCCATAATTAGAGTGGTACCAGCAGCTACCCTGAGAGTTGTCAGGATAGGTGGAATTGGGCCTAGGTTTGAAATGAAACTGCTGTGCCTCACCTCTTGTGCTGGAGTTTCCTCGTTGGTGTTGCCTTTTTCGGGAGGAGGAACGACGCCTGACTCATAGGTCCTGCTCGCGATATTGCTCTCGGTGAAGACCTGTTCGCAACTTTAGGGCACGAATATCCATTTCAATCCTCTCGAGAACGAATAAAATACCCGAAGCCTTGGAGGATTCATCCTGAGGGAGTCCTGGCCGATTGTAAGGAGCTCCGGACGGGGACTTAACCTGAGAAATGGATACATGTGAGTGGTGTTTAACATTAGAGTTGTATGATGTGCTACGCCCCCTATTTACATCACTAAACAACCCATGGCCTGCATTTCCCCAGTTGATGAAAGGGTTGTTATACAGGGAGTCAGCAGCCTCTGCCATCTTCGCCACGTTTGCTGGGGAGGACATTAATATAAGGGGCTTAATTTGATCCGGCATCTCACGCATGAATATCTCAGTTATGAGTTGCTCGAGTTGGTCGCGCTGTGCTCCTTTGGCATGTGCCAGGGCCTTGACATGGTTTAGAAAATGCGTGGGGTGCCTGTTCCCCCATCTGTTGCGTATCCAGTAGGATACGGAGGTCCTTAATTTGCGACCTCCCAAATTCCTCCATGAACGCGCTCAGGAACCTAATCCAAGAACAAGAAATTACCCCATCAAGCAGGATATTCTTAAAGGTGGAAAAGATAATTAGAGGTAATTTCTGGGCAACGACGATTGTTTTATTGTCCTCAGGAACTGCCTGGTATTGGAGGATGAGCTCCACTATTTCCCACCAGCCAATGGGATTTGGTGAGTCGAATGGCGGTAGCTGAACCATAGAGGGAGTGGGAGGCGAATGCGGGAGAATGCTTTCAGGGGGGCGAAGGTGGTTGAATACGACGTTGTTGTTTCTGGGGAGGATGCTTGCGTGGTTGTTACTGTGCCCGAAGTTAGGGCGTAGCTTGGGGCTCCGTTATAATTCATTTGTAGAAAAATAAAGGTGTGTATGTGTGTGTATATATATGCACAAATCCAATTCACGTGCTTGAACGTAAAAATAGGAAAACAAAATATCGAAAATTATCTTTATTACTGTATATTATAATTAATTTTAATGAAATTACTAAGGAAGAACTTAAGGATGTTAAGGTAAATTAGGATTGAGAAACGAGCACGTATCGAGTCACTCGTGAAAAATAAGTCCACGCGAAGAAAAAATGAGGCTGAGTGAGGCGACGGAATGCGTCGTCCGAAAAATACTACTCGTGACGGTGAAAATTAATTTATTATTGCAAAGGAATAAATGGTTGGGAGATAACTAAACTATTCTGGGCACCATTATAGGTGTGTGGGTGTATATTGCGTCAATACACTAGATACGAGGGGCGGTCAATAAGTTTTGAAATTCGTATATAAGGAAACGAGATATGAGGAAAAGTGTTTTACTATTTTTCAATATAACTACCCTCGATTTCAATGCACTTGCGCCACTTGTCCCTGAGGCTTCGAATTCCCAACAACCAGAAATCTCCCGACTGCTGTTCAATCCACTCCTGGACGGTGAGCTGGACATCTTCATCGTCCCCAAACCAGCGTCCACGCAGTGCAGCCTTGAACTGGTGGAATAAAAGGTAGTCGCTAGTGGCCAGATCTGGACTGTAGGGGGGATGGTTGAGCTCCTCGAATCCGCACTCACGCAGGGCACCTTGTGCAACTGTGGCCTTGTGGACTTTGACGACGTTGAAGTCGATCATGGAGTGTGGGGTTTCTAGAGACCTAACGGGCAGAGACCTTGATCATGGCCAAATTGTCGTGGATGATGTTGATAACATATATATATATATATATATATATATATATATATATATATATATATATATATATATATATATATATATATATATATATATATATATATATATATATATATATATATATGATTAAAATTAATGCAATATCGCAAGAAAAGATGAGGAATTAAACCACATTCTCCGAAGACAATTTAATTCAGAACAGTTACAGTTTCGGTGTATCTCACACCCTTTTTCAACTGACACTGGATAGAAAATATAAGAAAAGTGCTTACAAGCATAACACAAGGTCAGGTCGTGAAAGATCCCCTCTTTTAAATTGTCTTCGGAGAATGTGGTTTAATTCCTCATATATATATATATATATATATATATATATATATATATATATATATATATATATATATATATATATATATATATATATATATATATATATATATATATATATATATGTATATATATATTTATATATATATATATATATATATATATATATATATATATATATATAGTTAGAAATAAATATTTATACTTGTAGGGGTATAGACCGCTACAATAGTACCAAAGAGGAGATTTTTTTATTTAATAGTTTTTACGCATAGTCCTTATTTAGGCTTTGTGTGCTGAAATAAAAAAGGAGAAGAGGTTAAGCTGGGGCCGGACGGGGACTAAAGAAGGAGACATCTCTTCCACAGCTCTCAGCTGCACATGTTCCTACAAGATTTAATGAATGAGAAGAGCATGGAATGAACTGCTAACTTATTAACATTTTTAATTCGAGCCTGCAGCCCTGAATAATGTCCTGAAATATTCGAGGCATTATAATAGGACTGTCCCCTACAATTCTTAATATCAATATCATGTTTTTCAAGCATTTCAGTCACAGCATTAAACAACTCTGCTTCATGTCCAGGGTTCTTGATGAAGCCAAGAAATCTCTCAGTTGGATGACTATCATGGTTTATAGCAAATGACTATACAAAAGAAAGAGTAAGAATTTAAGTGACAACTTATTTCTCTCCTATAGATCTGAAAATAAAATAAAGAGAATTACTTTTTATGAATATAGCAAAGTTAGGTAATAATAAAAATAAAATACAAAAATAATGTATTCTGAAAACAATGTGGCAAAACTTTTGGTTTAATATTAGTTAAAGCAACGTTGATTGAAGTGTGTGAATAAATAAACTATATAAAGTTTGCCAAATCGTTTAAAATATTAATGAATAATATTTTCCTCGAAAAAGAATCAATAAATCACAAAATATTACAAAATACTTATGGCCATCTGATTTGTAGACAAAAGTATTGTGTCAGCCAAATTCGAGATTAGGTTGGTTCTTTTTCGGGCATTTGTACCGCTACAATCAAATTATGTAACAATTTTCATAAACTGCCACCTCTATCATACTACCGCCCCTATTATACTGCCACCCCTATCATACTGCCGCCCTAAGCTCTAGCCTAGGAAGCCTATATGGGAAATCCGGCCGTGCTGGGAGGCTCATATTCGCAACCTTAGGGTCTCCTTAACCCGAGCCATGGACAATCTTCATTCTACAGATCATTTGTTTGTTCGAAGCTTAACTACGGATGCGAGTTTAATGCATTCACAGCCGAGTGTGTATTGTGTAAGCTGGACTGGATCTACCACACCGGTCTCTGTCTTACTACCGGTGCCTAGGTGCCGAGGTTGGTGAGATGGCACTTGCTCTGCACCGCACTCATGCATTATGTGCTAGTTCTCGCGAGCTCGAACTTGCTCTCAGTCGCAAACGGATCTCATTGCATCCACAAGCAATCTCGGCGGTGCCTATGCTACCGAGAGATATCACTCATAACTTAAGTCCTTTGGGTTTATGGCTAAGAAACTCCTTCAAGAGCTCAGTGTAGCTCTCGGGTAGGTAGCACATCTGGTTCTGTCCTCGACGCCACCCTGCAGGCAGGCGTGGATACAGGAGAGGATAAAGGGCTGCTCCTCCCCATATTTTATAATTTTATTTAAAAGTTATGTAATAATATAGAAAATATTGGAAAAACAATTTTTTAACCGTTTCGATCGAATTTATCTTATATGATACGTGTCTAAAATACAGTAAATCTAAAAAATAATTATTAAATTCAGTATTATACCTTAGCTGATGATCAAAAGTACAATAAGCCCCAATTTATAATTTTCTGATGTATGGAAAAAATTTGATCTGAGAGAATTAGTGCTCACTCCTAAGTGAGATACTGTTATTTACTATCAATGGTGTGTAAGATAACCATTATTAATCATCAATTCTACTCAGAAAACTCAGAGGGAGGAATTTAGGTTACACCCTCCCCCGATTTTATTCCTGCATCCGACACTGCCTAGAGAGTATCTCCTTTGACAGCTTTCGCCACGCTCCTGCTTTCAAAGCTTCCAAAATGCCAATACTACTTCATTCGACCTTTTTGGAGCACATTTTGTGTCACCATCGATCCATGCCAGTGTACACGGATGGCTGTAAGTCCAAGGAGGGACTCGGCTTCAACGCCGTACGCAATCTGTTTGAAGTCAACAGGGCTCTACTGGGCGCTGTTACTGTCTTCATGACCGAGGTGGTTGCAATACATCGCTCGGTACGAGAGATAAAGCGTCGTGTCTGGTTAGCAAACCGGATTGTGATCTTTAGCGACTTACATAGCGTCTTGAGTACTCTTGGGTCATTCGAATTTCCACCCTCCCTGGTTCGTGGTATCCGCGACCCCACATTTCCTGAAAGCCGGTCGGATGTCGATATTATCTTCTGAAGCGTTCTTGAACATGTAGCATTTGCAAGGGATGAGCTCACCGATGAGGGGGCCCAAGAGACCGCGAGGACTGGGCGGTCAGGCCAGCGTTTCGCTTTTCTTTAAACCGCCTACATGGTAAGAATCAGGGCAGCCCTCCAGGCTGCTTGGCAAACAAGATGGGATACTGCTGAAGGGAACTTAAGGTTGCGTCCCATTTCGCCGCCATTGTTCTCATGGACCTACCCACAATGCCGCAACGGCTTTAGGTCACTTTCTTTTGCCTTAGAATTGGGCATACTCACGTGACACACCGCCATTTGATCGAGCGCTCGCCCGCACTTTACTGCGATGACTCGTTTTCCCCCATACTGTTCGGCACATTGTTATTGAATGTCCCAGTCTGAGTCTTTTTCTTGCACGGCACCTGTCTCGGTTCCCTGGGGAGCGGGGTCTCTACTGCCTTTTTTCTTAGTTGGGACGAATTCGTGCACGCAGACTTGTGGAATATTTGACTCTTGGGAGAATGTTGGCCTTCATTTTATTTGATTATATTTGTTGTAGATCGCATGATTAAGCGCCGGATGGGATGCGGGCCTCGCCTTGATGTCTGAGCGTACTTCTTTCTTTTTTCTTTTTTGTTTTTTCTCATTATTTCGTCTTCGTTTGTTTAACTTTGATTTTGTTTTAGTTTTCGGAATTCTAAAGTAGCCTAGTACTAGGCTTAAATTTTAATTGCGGTGACTTGCTCCCTTGGAAGCAGGCACCTGATGGGCGCTAATATAAAAAAACAACATAAATGTTACATATTCACATTTAGAGTGTTATTATGCGCAAATGCTAGTTATGATACCGCCACATCTACCACTATTTATCTACCGTGGTGCCCCTGACCCTAGAGTGAAGAGTTACAGTATAATTTTGTATATTTTTTGTATATTACATTTTATATAGTAGAATTGATTGTTTGTGCCTAACGATGTATATCGAGTGACATCGTTATTTAGAAATTCATGTAGTGAGACTGCTACAACATGCCCTATAAAAAGTTAAATCAAATCTTATATATATTCACCGAATACATTTATATGACAACAACCTCTCAGAGCGAATGTACCCTTGAAATAAATGGCGAACTTGGGCTATTCTTTTCTGGGAATAATTGGGAGACTATAAAATATTACATTTTCCGTTAATCACATCCATACATTTAATCTGCTCTTTGGAATCACGCACATTAAACAAAAAGAACCAACATTTATTCTTCTTAACCCATTTAGACCCATGACCAAGACCGATTATTTTGTAATAAATTTAAATGTAATATATGTAAAGGGGTGTAAATAATTCGAATAAATACGATTTATTCTATTTTATTCATAATTCTTATAATTATATGGGTGTACTCAGATGAGTACACTGGGTTCATGTGTGAGCATAATAAGGCTTATTTTGTCCTGCCTATAATTTGAAACTGAAAACGTTTAGCTTCATCTATCTTCTCTAAGAAGTCTTATGCGAACACAAACTTGCATTTTAAATCTTGATTTCTTCGTATGGAAGCTTTGAAATCAGTCACGTTCTATGCAAAGGGTTTTGAGACAATTCTTATAGCTCTAACAGACCCGAGTGTGACAAACAGCACAGCGCAGCGCAGCTGTTTATCCAGTTTTTTAGGAAAATGCCCTTCTGGGTCATCAACAACGCTTTGCGGTACGTTTCCAGGATTACGTACAGTACATCATGATCATGAGACAGAGGGCTACATTTTCTAGAAATAACATTTCTAACAAAGCATAATAAATCCATTGAGTCTGAAGCAGCTGTTCTGTGGATATTCCATGCATCTACCATGCTTACATTCAGTATGTGGGTAAATAGCGCCCACCACCATTTTTTCCTCGGATTGAAATTCTATAAGTATGAGTTGCCTGGTCTAATAGATCGACACCTCCAATTTCAGAAATATGGGAGGAATAAACGTGAGGCCTGGAAATAAAAATTTTCTTCTTCTCGGAAGTTGACCATCTTTTTACACTATCTAGAGGTGTAATCACATCATAATTTGTTCCCATAGTTACTACGCTGTTATCTATCAACTTGGTTATCAATATTGAATTCTCTGTTTCTAATCGGTAGTTGTAGTGTCCTCTTGTTTTTTTCTTCATGTTTTAAGTGGAAGGGAGAGGGGTTTTACCTGTGTGATTTTCACGTACCGTGCCCGTAGCTTTGAACCCTAGTTCTTTTAGTTTTACCAAAAGATCATAACCTTCAAAAAGTTGTCAAGGAACACTATATGGTCGTTGGGATTAGGCACATAGCTCAACAAATGCAACGCTATTTTACTACCTAGAGGCATTCTTTCTCAGCTTTGAGTTGTTTCGTGGTTAGCACCGCAATACGTGTCAAAAGCGTAACAATAGCCGCTGGAGCTGCATAGCATCCAATCTTTATATCCAAAGCGTATTGGTTTTCCACATATAAATTGTCTTATAGGATGTCGCCCTTAATACTTCACCATAGCCTCATCGATGCTGAGGATTCTGTGAAAGATGCCCCACTGCCGAAATTTTGAATTGCAAAGTCATCAGATGACGTAATTTGTACATCCTATCTGAATTATCGATTGAGAATTATCTGCAAAGTGAATGTACGTTTTTATTTCTTGAAACCTATTATAGGACATGCATGAAGAAACACACCCTACCTCTACATCTTCATTAAGATAACAATATAGTTTTTCTCTGGCCAAACAGTTATATCCACTTAGAAATAAAATACCAAAGAACATTTTCAATTCATCTGAAGATATTGTAAATGCATGGTTATTTTTCTGTCGAGCAAATAATAGCGTTTGAGAAAGAATTAGCTGAAACAGACTATCATCGAAAATTCTTTCAAAATTTGCACTAGATTTGGATGAGAAAATGTATCTAACTTTTCTCCTTCGTTCTTCTGCACCTACTGTGCTAGACATGTAACACTGATTCATTTTCTTCCATTTCAAAGCAGGGTGTAATTTCTTTTATTAGCTAGTGGATTTACAGGTAGATCCTCATCATCATCGATTTCATCTTCAATTTCAATCTGACCTGAAAAGGAAGAAAAAAGATTTCTTGTAGCTATATACATATATTTATATCATACTAAAATAGTTATATTTACAATGTTTGTTCTTGTATAAGCAGTACGTATTCACTTACCTGCATCTTCCACAGGCATTTCTTTCGTGGCTAAGTTATCAAAATCCAATTTTTCCTCGTTAGTTTCTTCATCTACTCGATCAGAAGGTAATGCAACGATCTTCATTGCATCTGTTCTTGAAGAAGAAGCTAATTGCTCAACAGCGATTGGTAATCGATTGCGTGAGTTTGAATAAAAACATCTCAATGAATTTTTAGTTAACAAAGACTAACTAAGGTTTCTAGTTAACAAAGTTAAAAAAGGCACAGTAATCCTGAAGAAATACAGCAATGAATAAATCCGCACACATTCAAACTCAGTGAAGTTCTGCACCCATTGGTGCCCACTGTACTCAATTGAGTACAGTCTACGGAGGAACTTATCGATATACTCCACTCTACAAAACCAGCAGGACTATAAGCATCCCTTGATGTAAAAAGCTTATTTACGAATGTGCCTATCGCTCCGACCATCGACATTACTAAACAAAATGTGTACCATCACCTTGCAATGTCTCCTCCAAATCTTGAACCAAACATCTTAAGGAATATATTACGTTCATGCACATCAGAGGCTCCGTTCAGACACCGGGACGGTAATCTATACACGTACGTGGATGGAATGGCTATGGGATCACCATTGGGGCTGACCTTCGCCAACTACTATATGGATGAACTTGAAGAGAGCTTATTTGACAACAGTGAAAATAAGCCACACATATATTGCCGATACGTAGACGACATCTACATAAACGTCAAAAACGAAGAACATCAAACAGCAATTTGAGAACTCCGTGTTAAAATTCACTTAGGAATTGAGCACGGACAATAAACTCCCTTTCTTGGACGTTGAGGTTCAAAACATCAAAAGTACATAGAAAAAATACGGACATGTGAAGATGTATGGGGAGGGGGGGGGGTCTCTTGAAAATCGTCCCTAATTATAAGGTACCCTTGAAGGTAATCGTGAGGACAACCCAAAAGCCTTGGAAGGGAACGCTGGTTGCCAGGTAATGGTGATAGATTACCGAGTTATCGCGTAATCTTTGGCAAGGACTCCGGTTGATACAGATGCACCGGTTGGTTTCGTTGCCCTTCCTTATTTCCCAAGAGAGTTATTTTGTTGATTGCTATAGGGTGCCCTAAGCCGAATGGCGGTCTTTTTCTAGTGATAGGGTCAAATAGCTCGGAGGATGGGGATAGACCACATCAGGGTAAACACCGGTATTTCCGGAGTTATGTAATCGCGAAGAATTGCGATTAACGAAGAGAATGCGCAATGGTTGTTTTCCCGATTAATAAGGCCTTGAAGCATGGAGACTGAGGAACGTCAGGATATTGAAGTCACCAAAGCATAAATATAGTTATTATTAAACTATATCTTATTGTTTGAAGTTCTAAGTTTTGACATAAATTAAGTTCGAGCTCAAGTGCGAGCAAAGTCTAAGGAGGCCGGAGGAATAAAGTCTTTATGAGTTACACCTTAATGTCTGCGTTATGTACACGATTATATACAAAGATGAATTACGCGAATCCAAGAGATCGGACTGAACGATATATAACGCGATATATTTCTATATATAACAGTAATCTAAATCTCTGTTCTGGCTCCACACAATTATATATTCAATTTAAGCCACGCCCTACAAGTTCCTTGTCCAACTAAGCCACACCATCCTCTCATGTACCGGCCTGTTGATTTGTCGCATATTAACATAACTCGACTTTTGATTGGCTACTGCCGAACATATTGATAAGGAAGGAACTCCAACTATTGGGTAAAACTCTCTGTGGGCGGTGGCATGTTGCCATGGAGATAGCTTTCTGACCTGGTTTTTATTTGTTTAACAGTCATATCTAACCGGTTTATTCTGGATTCTGCTTTGATTATTATGTTTGCCAAAGATTGCCTCGACCAACTCTAACAGAGATAACTGTGCTCTGTTTACTACCGCGTGACATTCTCGTAAACGGCGCTAACTTTACTTTTCTCTCTCTGTGTACTTTATGTGTGTAGCGACTCTCGCGTGTGTCCTATTTTGGACGTACACGCCGGTTGCTACAGTCGTCCGCTCTTAAGTCGACGGAGTTGTTTATCTGCTGTTATGGCACCTTGACCTTTACAAAATTTGGTTTTCTACATTTAATATAAGTTATTTTCTTAGGTTAACAATTGTTATGAATTCTTAAATCCTACCTTAATTGCTATATGTAGCATTCAACCTAGATTATTACTCGTTACAGTTAATTAACATTTACAATAAGTTTGACAATGTTTATACAACAATTTATTTATTTCATTCGTTAGTTTGGATGAGAGCTGTCTATTTTAATTACACATTTATAGTTCTTCCCATCCTGGTACCTCGTGACGACTTTGTGTCTGAATATCACGAACTTCGCGATATGAATCTTATATAATTTCACCTTATGTACACTTTTTATTTATATTGGCACACTGTCTTATAATTTTAGGCTAAGTATTATTCATTTAATATTTTGTTATTTGCCTCTCAATAATAAATATATATGTTGTCTTTAGCAAATTTAATCCTTCTTTCCGTTCGCGATGAGGTACGTTCCTCTTGCGGCTCCTCTGCTCTAGGCGAAGGGCCAGAATCAGGGGTTTCGTTCCCCCTTCCAGTTGCGGGTTCCATTTTCCCAGCAGGGTCGGGTCTTAGCCTCTTCTGGGCGGCCCGGGACACCAGGATCCTCCGATCGCCGCCCCGAGATCCTCAATTGTCTGGGGTAATCGTGCCGATTTCAACCTGTCAAATGAGACAGTGTCCATCCTTCCGTCCAGGAATTGTAGAGTGAACACCTTACTGCCGCGCTTGATAACCATGAAGGGGCTCGAATAAGGCGCCTCAAAAGGTCTTCGAACACGGTCTATTCGCACCCACACGTGTGATGCTTCGGTCGCATAGTTGGGCATCATTCATCTCTAGTATCCCAACATTGCCAAGTAACGACGCAGTCTTTTAGAATCTCTTGGCTTTGGCAATTCCTCAATTTCCCCTTTTTGAGGGGAGGAAGACATATGCCGTTTTGCGATATTTAATGGCCCAGGAGTGTGATTTCCTCTTTCGACACTCGCATTTTTCTAAGGAAATCCTGAGGCCTTTCTGTGGTAATTTTTTATGGAGATGATCTGCCAATTTTTTGTTCTGTGGTAATGGATATCGGTCGGGCTTTGTAATGGCATTTAGAGCTCTGTAGTCATCGACCATCCTGTACTCACCGGTAGTCTTCTTGGGTACCACATGTATCGATGAGGCCCACGGTGACTTTGATGGCTGGATTACTCCTTCTTTAAGAGGTCCTCGATTATTTCCTTTGCTATTTTCAGCTTTTCTGCCATCAATTGCCTAGACCGCGCAAATGTAGGTGGGACACTGCCGGTATCAATATTATGCTCCACTGATTGGTCCATTGCTGGTACCGTTTGAGCGGGAGCAGGTCCATACAATGCGCCATATTTTTCCAATATTTTTCGACATGACCCGGGTACATTTTGGAGGTATTTTCTTATCAACGCTATGGCTAGTTCCTCAGAGGCTTGAACCACTGAAGCGAGCTCGGTGTTTCGATCCAGCAGCTTATTCAGGGCGCAATCCACGATTAGATCGAAGTGCTTCAAGAAATCCATTCCCAGGATGGGTGCGGTGATGTCTGCTACAACGAAATACCATTGAAATGACCTTCTTAAACTTGGAATGGCCAAATCGGTACTCATTTCTCCGTAGATTTTAATCTTCCCGCCGTTTGCGTTTGAAAGATTCATGCAATTTTCTTTGATGTTGCTGTTATTAGCAATGCTGGCTGGGATGATTGAAACACTCGCCAATGTGTCGATCAGAAATTCGTACCTCTTGTTTTCGATTTTTGCGGCTAATTTGAAAACGGCCGACATGCCCGCTGCCGCAGTGGCTATGACACACTTTCTTAGTTCTCCGTCGACGATGGTCTAGATGAGGGCTGAATTATTAGGTCCTCCTTTTTCTTTGGCCACTTGTACCACGGCTTACACCACTTTGGAGTGTCGCCGAAATAGAGATGTGCACGACACACTATTGGCCTCTAGTCCTTATTAAATGGACGCATGTTCACTGGAGTGAGGTTCAATTTGCCACCATGATTTTGATTCCCACTCCGTGCCGCACTCGAAAATTATTTCTCGCGCATTAACACCGGATCGCACGCATTTTCCGCACTTTTCACATTAACGCATTGTTCTTTGTTAAGAATTATTAATTCGTCCGTGAGTTTACCGATTTGGGTTAACGAGAGGTCAATTTTGATTGGTCAAAATCGGTGCAATGGTGGGAGGCGATGATTGAATAAATTTATGCCCCACAAGTTCCTCACCTACTCCAAGCTGCAAGGCTGTGCGCCTCAGTTCCTCCAAATTTCGCGAAGGACGGCCAGTGAAAGTCGATGAGGCTGTTATTCTTTCGAATAATTCTGGCTTAGTCTTCTCGAATAGACGTACGACTTCAGCCTTCAATCTCTCGTAATTTTCATCTTCGAAAATGTCTGCAGACGGGCGGTTCACTGTTTCAGGGAGTAAGGAGGCCAACATTTGGTAATATTTTGCTTATTTACTTGGTGATTTTTGAATTGTAGAATTGAGCCTCTATAATCCTAAACCAACCAGTCACTGCAACGTCGTTGAATACTATAGCTTTTATCGTCACGACATTACTTACTCTGCCTCACCTTGCCTCGTCTGGTTGACTTCCATTCGCTTTCCTCTTCCTTGTGTTTCCTCAAATTCTTCAATGTTCTTTTGCTTCTTGTTTTGTTCGGTGGAACAACGGCACTGGCTGCTAAAATGGACGGCTCTTAATGTAAGGTCGCCAGTTATGGGGGGGGGGGGCCTCTCCTGAAGGTCTTTTCTAATTATAAGGGAACCTTGAAGGTAATCGTGAGGACAACTCAAGAGCCTTAGGAGGGGGACGCTGGTTGCCAGGTAATGGGGATAGATTACCGAGTTATCGCGTAATCTTTTGGCAAGGACTCCGGTTCATACAGATGCACCAGTTAGTTTGCGTTGCCCTTCCTTATTTCCCACAAGAGTGAATTGTTGATTGCTATGGGGTGCCCTAAGCCAAAGGGTGGTCTTATTCAAGCGACCGGGTCAAATAGCCCGGAGGATGAGGATAGACCACACCAGGGTAGAACACTGGTATTTCCGGAGTTATGTAATCGCGATTAGCTAAGAGAATGCGCAACGGTTGTTTTCCTGATAAATAAGGCCTTGAAGCAGGAAGATTGATTAACGTCAGGATATTAAAGTCACTAAAGCCAAAAAATAGAATTATTATTGAACTAGATCTTATTGCACTTTACAAAAGATCTTTAATTATGTTTTTAGTTCTAAGTAATGACATAAATTAAGTTCGAGTTCAAGTGCGAGCAAAGTTCATTAGAGGTTGGGCAAATAAAGCCTATATGAGTTACACCTTAATGTCTGCGTTAAGTACACGACTTTTTCAAAGATGAATTACGCGAAACCGAGAGATCGGACTGAACGATATATAACGCGATATATTGTTATATAAAACAGTAAATTTAATTATCCTTTTGTTCTGGCTGCAGACAGTTATATATATTCAATTTAAGCCACGCCCTATAAGTTCCTAGTCCAACTAAGCCACACCTCCCTCTTATGTACCGGCCTGTTGATTTGTCTGTATTAACATAACTCGACCTTTGATTGGCTACTGCCGAACATATTGATAAGGAAGGCACTCCGACTATTGAGTAAAATTCTCTGTGGGCGGTGGCATGTTGCAATGGAGACAGCTTCCTTAATCTGGTTCTAATTTTTAGGTTCTCTGCGTGGCGTAGTGTACTAACGGCATACTTTTAACTAAGATCAAAGCGGTGCTCGCTGCTTCAGTGTGCCTGGTTCGAATCACTTCCCTGCACGGATTTTTCGAAAAAAGGTAATAAAAATATTACTGCAAGGAAAAATTATTCCGTTTTCTCTTTCAATGTGGTTTAATGGATTCATTTTCATCATTCTCTCGTGCTACTTTGAGAGAAATATACATTTGTATATCTGCCACGCGTTTAACTATTCCTCATTTATTCTTTGAATTTCCAATTAATTTTCTATTTCTTTCATTGTCTCCGTTCGAGCTTGCAAAAGTGTTCTTTAAAAGCTATTCTATTCAGAAAATTTTTAGGTTCTCTGCGTAGCGTAGTGTACTAACGGCATACTTTTAACTGAGATCAAAGCGGTGCTCGCTTCCTCAGTGTGCCTGGTTCGAATCGCTTCCCTACACGGATTTTTCGAAAAAAGGTAATTAAAATATTACTGCAAGGAAAAATTATTCCGTTTTCTCTTTCAATGTGGTTTAATGGATTCATATATATATATATATATATATATATATATATATATATATATATATATATATATATTATAGTGTCGAGCGCCCTTGTGGTTGATATGCACTATAATTGGACAAATTAATAATTCAATATATTAATACATCATTTTAATTACCTCGATTTTCTCTCGAAAAATAACATTACACATACCTTTAATAATATAAATAGTTATTACAAAGACATGACGCGACGAATACTTATAAATAACATGATGAGAGGATCGTTATATTTTGAAAATATGATATGCATTTCTCCCCCCCCCCCAAAAAAAATGAAAAGGTTTTGAGAAAGGTGACAGTTGTCATAGAAACGAAAATTACTTTTATTGTTGTTATGTCCGCGTAGTTTTTGACCCTTAAATTTGTGTTCTCCTCGATTGAATTTTTAAGGTTTACGCTATTACTGTAATTCATAATTTAAATTTATTGTCACACTTGAGTCTAGATTGCAATTTGCTGCTGGGATTGGGGGCATCTCAAGATGGCAGGGGCTATTATTGAAAATTTAAGTGGAAGAAAATTGTTTGTTCTCGTATCCCTTCTTATGCTCTGTCAGTTGGCATGTTTTTTGATTGGAGGACTACTAGGTAAGATGCATTCCTTATTATTTTGGTAATGGTATAATTTGGGTAATATATGCTTATACATGTGTTGACTGGACATTAAAATGCTAAAATCAAGGCCTTGAGCTAATGTATGGCTCTTTCTGCTTTGCAGCACTTGAGCAATATTATAAAATCTATGGTTGAAGATATTCAGAGTTTGTCTCAGGTGCTGTTGGTCCTGGCTCTGTGTCCTGCCTAGCAAAGAAGATGAGAGTCAACTGAGAGGAACCTAAAGTTGCATGCCATCAAGCTGTGACTGTTCCCCCAATGCCTGCAGCTTTTGGTTGCTTTCTTTGTTTTCAAATTGGGCATACTCGTACAGATACTTAGAGAGAAGACTTCATGGAAGAGGCTTACGCCTGTGACTCCAGATCTATATTATCAACTTGTGGCAGTGTATGGTGGATTATCTTTGCCTTGTAATAGTATTTCAATTCTTGATTAAACCAAAATTTATCAAGTCTGACCTCAAACTGGTTGACTGATGCTGCTGCAATCACCCACTCAGGCAACTGATTCCAGTTATTTATCACCCTACACAGGAAAGCATACTTCCTTATATCCAGCCGTGACCTTGTCTTAAAAAGCTTCAGTGAATTTTCCCTGCTGATGTTTTCTTCTCGAAGTTTCAATATGCCTTGACTACATTCCCCATCATAACATAACATAACATAACATAATTTCACGGATGACAAAAGCCACAAGGGCCTATCAAAGGTCATACGTATCCATCAAATCCACCCAGTGAGTATATTGTAGGTCTCTATTAAGTCTCCCCGTGCTCTTCTGTATGCCAGTGTTGGTAGGTTCAGTTTCCTTAGTCTCTTTTCATAATTAAGGCCTTATAGTTTTTTTCTAAGTTAGGTAAGGTTTCTTGATGTCTTTTATTTTGTTTTGTTTTGTTTTCATATTTTTTGTTTACTGCGAACGATAACAGCTTCTTACTGGCAACATCGTAGCTTATAAATAGGACCCGTTTTGCAAATGTTTTTCTTTGGTTATTGTGTTTTTGTGCTCTCCATGTGCTTCTTTGTTATTCAAATTCGGCTTTACTTTGTATGATCGCGAAAAACTTTTAGATTATCTAGAGGCGCATAAACAAAGTAAGAATGGTTTGTTATTAGGTTAGGTTTTTCTGCCAGTAAAAAGCTGTTGGGGAGAAAACTCCCCCAGTAAATTCAAGGGGACTGCTCGTGGGGGAGATATCACTGCAGGGGGACCACCCTGTGATGATCCTGAGTCTCAATCAATTGGGGGGGGTCTGGGGGTTGCAGCCGCCCAGTATATACTCATATACAAAAAATTATTACGCCGATATTGTTCACATCTGACGCTACCGTCTGACATCATAAGAGATATGCTGTAGCCCAAAATTGTAGCCGACTAACAGCGCCATCTACTGTGCGCCCCGAATCTGAAGTGTTACCCATCCTTGTAGCCCTTCGTTGCATATTCTCCACCATCTCAATGTCTTTAACCAGGTGAGGACTCCATACCTGATTAGCATACTCTATATGTGGTCTCACCAACGCTACAAACAAAGCTTTAAATATCACTGCATCCAATGTAACAAAGGTCCTTCTGATTATTCCCACTAATTTGTTGGCTTTATTTAATTTCTCTGCCAGGTGATCTACACAATTCAATTTATCATTTATTATTACTCCCACATCCTTCTCAGAAGTAATCTTTTTCAGCTGCTTCTCCATTTGGTAGCCTTGATCTTCAATAGTCGTTCTTCCTATTCTCATATAACTACACTTATCCGGCTAAAAACTCAACAACCATTTTTCACTCCATGAGTATACCTCCTGCACATCCTGCTGCAGCTTTTGACAATCCTCTTGATCTTTTATGCATCTAAATATCTTTGTGTCGTCTGCATACAGGTATACTTCGCTGTCATTTACTATACTATCGGGGAGGTCTTTGATAAACAAAACAAACAACAATGGTCCAAGAACAGTGCCCTGCGGCACTCCACTTGTCACTGGCTTCCATCTTGACATTTTCCCCTTCACCACCACTCTTTATTGTCTTTGTGTTAGGAATGCTGCAATCCACTCTTGGTACTCCTTTCCAATTCCATAACTACTAATTTTACTGAATAGTCTTCTATGTGCAACTCTATCGAAAGCCTTCATAAAATCACAATATATTACGTCCACTGCATCTGCATGTCCATCATCAATAATTTCAGTCCATCTGTCCAACCTTTATGAGCTGTAGCACCGTTGATCGTCCTGAGATAAAGCCATATTGCTTGTCACTAAATATACTATTGGTTCTCATGTGTGCCATTATCTCCTCCCTTATCATTGTCTCAAATATCTTACAGATTATACTTGTTAAACTGACTGGCCTATAATTCTCTGGATCACACTTGGAACCCTTTTTAAATATAGGAGTAATATGAGCAATTAGCCAATCTTGAGGGAGTTCCTTATGTTTAAAGGAGTACTGATAAAGTATTTCTAAAGGCACTAATAATTGTTCCATAGCTTCTTTTATAATCCTAGAGTGGATTCCGTCAGGTCCTGGAGATTTATGCCTCTTTAGATTTTTAATGATCTTAATTTTTTCTTTATTAATTTCCAGGTGATTCAGTGTTGGTACATTTTTCATCACACAGTATGGTACCTCATCTTCTGGCTCCATGACAAACACCTTCAAAAATTGCTTTGCTAAAACTTCAACTTTTTCCAGATCACTTTTAGTTTTTCCATCTTCAGCATTGCCCTTGTATAAGTCAGGAATCCTTGGTTTTCTTTTTGTCTTAGTTTGCACATATTTCTAAAATATTTTAGGATTATCCTTCACATTTTTTGCAATCTCCCTTTCTTTTAGCTTTACAGCATTTCGGGTTTCTTTTCTAATTTGATTATTCAGTTTTCTGTACTCCTTCTCGGTCTCTAAATACTCTTCTTAGTAGATACATTCAGATTACTCTTCAAGGATTTGAATTAAGGGTTGCCAGTGTGTGAAAATAATGATTTATTTTTAATAAGAGAAGTTATGGACTTTTATCTTTGTGTAGAGTATGGCTTATTTGGGGGCTATTTTTCTAGCTACTTTTTGTGTACTATATTTTTCTGAAATTGGGGGGGGTGACAAAATGTTTGGTAGATATGTACTTAGGTTAGACCGGTGTGTAGAGATTAGCGCCAGCAACCCAGAATGTGTGAAATCTCTTTCATGTTTGGAAATTTCTTCATAAAAAGAGTGTTGGCAAGATACCCGCCCATAGTGGGGAACATTGGCTTTTGTATCCCGCCAAACTCTCTATATTTTGCGTGCTGGCATCAGTTTCTGTATCAATGAAATTCTGGGAGTGGTTGACGGTTAGATGTTTGTATCCTTCAGATGACAAATTGAAATAGGCTGCCCATCTGTCTGATATGACTGTCATTCCCACCAAAATCCACTTTTTTATCACCACCAGCAGGGTTTAGATTTTTGACTGAAACAATGAAAAAATTTTCTTCGATTAACATTCAAACCCTCCAAAAACCCACTGCCCTTCCACTACATGACTGCGGTTATATTTGAATTTGCCAAATTTTGCCTCAACTGTTTTGCCTGGACCTCCAAGCAGTGAAGAAAAAGTTTGGAAATAATGTAAAAGAACTTCCCAGCAAAAGCTAAACCAATTGACGGTGGTTTTTTGATAAATGCCTGTATGTTCAGTTATGCTCATAGGTACCCGATTAATGATGAACCAAAATAACCACCATTACAATGTTCTCGATGGAGAGGCCTAAAGTTCCTTTTCAAGCCATTGATTTGTACTTACAGCATTCACTTTTGCCGTCACGCCAATATAAGATTTGTCACACCGGATGACTCAATTTCTGTTCACTGTAAGTTCTGCTTTACAAGTGGGACACTCACATTTTGTTTTTAAAAGGCCATGGGTTATAAGAAAATGGACACATTTATTGTTGTCGGCTAAAACAACACATAAATGGTGAACATTCAAAGAGCACATGGTGAACGAATCAGACATTTTGACTAATGGCATGAATCTTCGTGGATGGGAGCTTAAATATTGATAATCATTTTTTTCTCTTTTTTTTTTACAGAATTAGAGAATCTGTATTTCTTGAACTACACATATATAGTCCTACAAACATCAATACTGAATGATTTCTTTTGGAACAAAAGTTAAAATGGTTATAAAAAATCTTTTTAACAAATCAAAACGGAGGCAAAATAACAAAAAAAAGAGGGTTTTTTTAAGTCAAAAAGTTAGGTCAGGCTTTGTTAACAACCAAAAAATATTGTTTTATTCAACAATAAATATCAGAAAATTAATTAAAGACTAAATAATGTCCCATAGAGTAGGTAGGATATATAGAAAAGAAAATAAGGAAAAAACAACAGAAAATAAAAGAAAAAGCTACTTTCGAACAATATTAAAAGCACAAAAAGCATTGAACAAATAGAGCTTTCTGATTGGACAATGACGAAACTGAATAAAGATCTGTGATTGGTCAGTGGGATAGCAGAAAAACAAAATAAGCTAAGAATCGCATCCGGCCATAACATAACATAATTTCACCGATGACAAAAGCCACAATGGCCTATCAAAGGTCATCCACATCTGTCAAAACCCACCCACAAAATGCATCCATAGGATTGTGTCAGATCATGCATCTACAATATACAATTAGAACCATCCACATGGATGTGTCAGATCATGCATCTACAATTAGAACCATCTACAGGAATGTGTCAAAAACACCCGTTTATCAAAATAACAAAGATGATAGTGCTGCCTAATTTAGTCTCTTGTCGCCCAAAATTACCATTTTTTATTTACTTTGGAAATGGGGAGCAAAGCCCCTACCCCACATCTCCAGCAACTTAAAAAAAACCCTTGTAATATTCTTAATTCAATAGGTTAACACCAGATTTGAATGCAAAAGTTGATTGCTAAATGTCAGCAGCATAATCTTCCTCTTAAATAACCTAATAAATTTATGACAAAAGTTAAACCATCCTGTCCAAAAGATGTATTAAAGCTGAACAAACTAAGTTTGTAAGAATCATGCTCCAGGATGGCCAATGTTTGAAATAAGCTTGAATTAAAGGTTGCCAGTGTTTGAAAATAATGGTTTAGTTTCACAAAAATAGGTAAATGAAACATAAAATATTTAATACATTAGTAAACATAAAAAAATTAATGCATTACTAAATAATATAATTGAAAAGTGCAGACATTTACTAAATAATAAAGTAAAGGTTAAAAACAAAATTGGCAAATGTAGTGCCAATTTTTAAAAAGGGAAGCAAAGAGGACCCAAATAACTTTAGACCGGTAAGCTTAACTTCTATACTCTGTAAAATTCCTGAGAAGATGGTTAAGAAGGAAATTTCTGATCATCTAGAGAGTAGCAGGTTAATTAATGATGCTCAGCATGGTTTTAGAAAAGATAGATCGTGTTTAACTAATTTACTGGATTTTATGGATCATGTAACTAAAGAATTAGATAGGGGTGAGAAAGTTGATGTGATCTACTTAGATTTCAGCAAAGCTTTTGATAAGGTTCCACATAGAAGACTAGTTCATAAATTAAAGCTGCATGGGATATGTGGGAAGGTTTTAAATTGGATGACAATGGCTGAAAAATAGGAAACAGAGAGTTGTACTGAATGGAGTGAGGTCAGAGTGGAGGAATGTTATTAGTGGTGTACCTCAGGGATCAGTTTTAGGCCCTTTATTATTTATAATCTATGTAAATGATCTTGGGCAAGGTGTAAATAGCAAAGTGTCAATTTTTGCTGATGACACTAAATTGGCAGCTGTAGTCAAAGAGGTTGAGGGTAGCTTTAACATAACATAACATAACATAATTACACGGATGACAAAAGCCACAAGGGCCTATCAAAGGTCATCCGACTCCGTCAAAACCCACCCACAAAAAGCACCATCACCAGGGGAAGACAAAATCAAAGTCCCCCACAATATAATATAACAGATGACAAAAGCCACAAGGGCTCATCATAGGTCATCCGAGTCAAGCGGCCTCTTTTTCAAGGCACCCAAACTCCCAGGAAAACTACATCCAGAAACAAGGGTATCACCAATCAAGGCTTGTCAAGAACTAAATCATGCAGCTATAGATATATACAAACAATATTAATATATACAAAACTTAGGAACCATTACAACCTTCCCTTCCCATAAACTCATCCAACCTACTCTTAAATACATTTAGATTTGGACTACCTACTACCCTCTGTGGCAATTTGTTCCAAAAGTCTACCACTCTATTGATGAAAAAATATTTTCTTAAATCCAACCTACACCCTGGCTTTTTAATTTTCAAGTGGTGACCTCTAGTCCGATTTCCATCATCTAACTCAAAAAACTTGCTAACATCCAATTTATCTATCCCGGAAAAAATTTTAAACAGCTCAATCATATCCCCTCTCACACACCTCCTTTCGAACGAGAACATATTTAATACCCTCAGTCTATTTTCATATTCAAGGTGCCTCAGGGAAGGAATAATCTTTGTTGCCCTCCGTTGCACTGACTCAAGAAGGTTAATATCGTGTCTAAAATGTGGGGACCATGCCTGTATACAGTACTCTAGATGTGGCCTAACATAAGAGTTATAGAGTTTAAGAATAACCTCCTTACTTTTGTAACTGACATTTCTCTTAATAAAACCCAGCACTCTATTTGCCCTATTTCTTGCTTCAATACACTGCTTAGAAAACCTTAATGACTTATCTATTACTACTCCTAGATCTTTCTCATCCTCTACTGAGCTCAGCCAATGCCCATCCATTTCATAGTTAAATTCTCTATTATCTTTTCCCATGAAAAGATAAAGTGCAGGGTGACTTAGATAAGTTGTTAGCTTGGGCTCAGAAGTGGCAGATGACTTTTATCCTTAATAAATGCAAAGTTATTAACATGGGGAGAGATAATAGGGAATTTAGCTATGAGATGGATGGATATTTGCTTAATTCAGTTGAAGATAAGGACTTAGGAGTGGTAGTAGATAGGTCACTGAAATTTTCAAAGCAGTGTATTGAGGCAAAAAATAGAGCAAATAGGGTGCTAGGTTACATTAAAAGAAATGTTAGCTACAAGAGTAAGGAGGTCATCCTTAAACTATACAACTCTTATGTCAGGCCACATTTAGAGTACTGTATACAGGCATGGTCACCACATTTTAGACATGATATAAACTTATTAGAGTCAGTACAAAGGAGAGCAACAAAAATAATACCATCCCTGAAGCACCTTGAATATGAAGATAGACTGAGGGTATTAAATATGTTTTCATTTGAAAGAAGGTGTGTGAGGGTAGATATGATTGAGCTTTTTAAAATCTTTTCCGGGATGGATAAATTGGATTTCAGCAAGTTATTTGAGTTAGAAGGTAGTAATAGAACTAGAGGCCACCACTTAAAGATTAAAAAACAGAGGTGCAGACTGGATGTTAGAAAATATTTGTTCACTAACAGAGTGGTGGATTATTGGAATAGTTTGCCACCTGAGACTGTAGACAGCCCAAACACGAATGTTTTCAAGCGCAGATTGGATGATTATATGGGGATGGAGGGTTAATTTCTTACTTTTCCGTATGTGGATATGTTTCTTGACTCATTCCTGTGGATGCAGTTTCTTTTTATTGTATATTTTGGGGGACTTTGATTTTGTTTTTGACAGACTCATATGGAAGCTTTAAATTATATATTGTAGATGCATGGTTGGACATTCCTATGGATTGTTAAATTGTATATTGTAGATGCATGATCTGACAAAATCCTATGGATGCATTATATGGGTGGGATCTGATGGATACGGATAACCTTTGATAGGCCCTTGTGGCTTTTGTCATCTGTGAAATTATGTTATGTTATGTTATGTTAAGCCTGTGATTGGTCACATCTGAAGCTACCGTCTGACATCATAAGGGCTAACTTATAGCCCAGAAACAGCGCCCTGTACCATGCACCTATAAACTGAAGTATTACGTGTAGTTTTATGTATACTTTTCAGATCTGACACTCATTTTTTGCATACTTTGCCCATAATTGATTGGAAGGTAATTGTTCAGTTTATAGCCAGATGAATCTGCGCACGATTTATTCCGCCAGAACTTAACATTATTAGGTACTTTCAAAATGGGAGGCAAAGCCCCCTCCATACCCCCTACTTAATTGTGGGAGTTGCACACATACTCCACAACTCAAATATCCTTTGTAATATTACTATTTTGAAACCTAACATCAGATTTGAATGCGCAAGGCAATTGCTAAATGTGGTTAGGCATCATACAGATCACTGATTGGCCAGTGGAATTGCTAAATGTAGGTAGGCATCTAATTTTCTATCTGGCAGTGTTTAATTCACGTCTAGGTGACATTTTTTGGTCACCACAATCATCTGATTTTACCCCTCCATATTTTTCCTTTGGGGATACCTTAAAGAAAAGGTATACGTAAATAAACCTAATAATCTTCAAGAATTGAAACAAAACATCATTGAAGAAATCAACAAAAAAACTCATGATGTTTTGGAAAATGTCATGGAAAATATGGTGCAAAGAATCTGCCTTTGTTTTAACAATAATGTAGAACATTTGAAGGATATTATATTTAAATAATAGAAATCCAAGATCTTCTTTTTCATTTTATATATCACCCACTTTTATAACTTAATTAGTTTTTGTGTTATTAATTTTTAAAAATGTGAAGTAACTTTTGGGCCACCCATTATTTGACG
Organism: Ceratothoa steindachneri; assembly: GCA_963969495.1. NCBI lineage: Eukaryota > Metazoa > Arthropoda > Malacostraca > Isopoda > Cymothoidae > Ceratothoa > Ceratothoa steindachneri. The sequence goes on from OZ018335.1 coordinate 29,917,735, forward strand.
GTATTTAATACAGATTGCTGATTGGCCAGTGGAATTGCTAAATGTGGTTAGGCCTCAAGTTTTTCTATCTGGCAGTGTTTAATACAGAACGCTGATTGGCCATTAAGATAACTGACAAACACAAAATATCATAGGTGGGCGCAATAATGGAAAAATTTATCTCAATAATTATAAACTTATCAGTGATAACCGATAATTGATAACTGGCGATAAATTTATCGCCTGATAAGATGATAACCGATAAATCCAAAATTATAATACAATATGATTATTGACTATATATAGCATTATTTTATAATACAATAGTAAGAATATTTGAATATTGTTTCTTAGTTTCTTACCTGGTGAGTCTCTCCTTCATCTCATAAGTTTTGAGGATCCTCCTTCCCAGCTTGGACCTACCTATTTCTGCCTCCAAGACACACGCGGCTTGCCCATGTTCTAAACCGGAACCAAAAACTGAAATTAATGATTATCGCTAGTTTAGAACAAAATGTATCGCTGATACCGATGAATTGATAATGCGGGAAAATCAATTTAGGATAACCCGATATCGTTATCATGATAATTTATCGTGATAACACCCACCTATGCAAATTATAGCATAATAGCCCCAAAATCATCTGACCTTAAACTGAACAATTACCGGAAAAAGTAGATATGTATTTCCAGCAGTAAATTGGAGGAGCCACACCCTGCTTGTGCTCCCAATATATTCACTTAACTGGCTCATTAACTATCATTTTACCAAATGTTTTGTTAGGTTACTGAAAGCCAATTTTGAGCCGTACTATGGCTTGCTATATGTGGGGTATGCACCTCCATACCTCCCAGCTTGCTCCACTATGCTATGCTCACCCTCAGGAACAAGTAATTAAATGAGTTAATAAGACAGGTGAAACATTTGGAAATGGAAAATATTATGGGAATGCTAGTGAGGTATGGATCTTCAGAATTACCTCCAGCAAAAAGAAGTTAAAGATTTGTTTTAATACATTTATGATTTTATACTTTTCAAAGATATAAACGTTTTTAATTTTTAAAATGATGCTCCCAGATGCCATTTTTAACTTCCAGAACTTAATAATAATGTAGTTAATATGATCAAAAATATATTGCTATTTGCTAACTTCGAATCTTTCTGCAACATTTTCAACCTAGCTCCTTCAACTTTTATTCAATCACCTAGACCTGTACTTTTGAGATCTAGGGGTGATTTGCGCAATTTTGTCAATATTCAACCAATACCTTGTTTTTCTTAGATTTTCAGGCGCTTTATGCATGCGTCCTTTGCCAATGAACCAATAGCATTTCATGTTAGATTCCTGTGTATTTCGAAAGATTTATGGCTGTATTTTTTTCTTAGTTTATATGGTATGATGGGATGCAGCGGCTGTGGTAGGCCAGGATTAAAGGATTTGAAATGGCGAAAAGCCCAGTACAAATTTTATTTATAAACTTTTATCCGCAAAGCTTTAATTCAAACTAGAGGCCTAATGACATTTAGCAATCAACTTTTGCATTCAAATCTGAAGGTAAGCTTAATTAGGAATATTATGAGGGGTTTTATTTTAAAGTTGTGGGGGTATGATAGGTGCACCCCCCATACCATTAAGTTTAAAGGCACCTAAAAATTAAAAATTTTAGCGGAAATAGCCTAAAGTAGACTGCGTCATTGTCTTAAATTACCAGGTTAGGTCCGGTCTGTTTCTAGGTCTTTTAAATGATTCTGATAATTTCTTATTCAGTTTTACGTGTAGTTTCCAGATCTGAAACTCATTTCCAGAAAAAAAGTGTCAGATCTGAAAAGTACACATAAAACTGCATAAGAAAAACAATTTTTAAATTCATTTCCAAAAATGTGTTAACCTATTAGTCGCCTGAGGGCCTTTATACATTCTCGATTCAGTACTATGTAATCGCCCGAGGGCCTTTATACATCCTCGATTCAGTACTATGTAATCGCCCTAGGGCCTTTTGTGGCCATTCATGTATAGACTCACATTCGCCCTGATTATTATGATAATTTGTCAATACATAAATTGCCTAGGTCAGTCCTTCTTTGTTTCTAAACAGAGATTTATAAATGAGAGTAAAAAGGGGCTGATTTATTGCTCATATCTGTGTGAATACCCATTTTTTATGTCTCTTCCTCTTGGGGGGGTTAAATACACTTATTTTTTTCATTTTTCATCCAATTAAAATGAGGAAATGCCGTAAGTTATTTTTTTATTGAAAGTACACAAATGAGAAAGCCTAATTTGTCCGAAATAGAGATTATAGGTTAAAACTAGACCCTGAGAAAAAAGATTTTAAATTTTAAGATATAAAATAGTTTCCATATGAATAGAAGCAATATTTTCTATAATAACCGGTAACTGATTTAAAAAGCCTAAAAAAAAACATGGATATCAATGAAAATTTTTGGAAGACCTGAGAATAAACAATCATAATTATAAATAGGCAGAAGTTATTAATAATTTTTAAATTATATCAATAGAATAATTCTTTTCAATAAAAATGATTTATTATTTGATTAATAAAAAAGGATTTAAATATTTTATTTTAATTATTTTCGATAATGTGTACCATTTATAATTTTGCCTAAAGCGAATTCAAGTAAATTAGCAGGGTGACTAAAGGTTTAAAGCAAATCTTTACCAAAAAGAGTCAGATTTGAAAAGTGCATAATAAAAACACATTATCAAAATCATTTAAAAGATTCAGAACCAGACCAGATCTAACCTGGTAATTTAAGATGATGATAGCGCCACTTACTTTAGGCTATTTCCACCAAAAATTAACATTTTTTAGGCATCTTTACGCCCTTAAATGCACTAATGGAAAATTTGCACTTGGTTTTCACCCTTTTGAATCCTTTAATCCCAACCTAGCACAGCCGCCCCATGCCATTATACCATATAAACTTAAAAGAAGAATGAAATATATGCGAATCATCCAAATATAGGCAATCTAAAACAAAATACTATTGGATAATTGGCAAAAGACGCATGCACAGATCGCCTGCAGATCTAAAAAAAGCCTGGTATTCATTGGATATTGCCAAAAGACGCATTTGCAGATTGCCTCAATATTAAAAAGAACCAGGTCTGGGTGAACTAGTTAGGCCAAAAGTTGAAGGAATGAGTGCAAAAAATGATGCAGAAGGACTCAAATTTAGCAAAATAAAAATATGTTTACATCATATGGCTTGCTTTTCATACATCTTTTGTTTTCATTGTCACTTCTTTTTTTTCAATTTTCAAATTATCAGTTTGTGAAACACTGGGAGAGTCCCCCTCTAATATCTTCCCTTTTTGTGGGGGATTACACCTCTGCAACTCAAAAATAAAAAAAAATTTAGAACATCATAAATGAATGAATTGTGTATTCATTATTTATATAGCATGAAGATTTATTAAGTTATTAAAATATTAAATTATGCTTAGAACATAAATCTTAATTTGTATAAAAAAAAGTGAATAAGAGACTTGAAAAATGTACAAAAAAAGTAATTTGGATAAGTATTCTTGGTATTGTTTCTTATTCTGACATGTATCAAATTATAATCAAAGAAAATATGATACACATGCTGCATGCAGAGGGTCTCGCCATTGACAAATTGCCTCAAGAGTGAATGGATCACATTTCAGTATGTCAGAACGTTCAAGAATGACCTCATTCTGAACAACCCGGGGTCAGTATGCAATGTAATGAATCTAAGCCTTTAGGATTGTAAGGAAACTGCAGTCCATTGCAGACTGTTTGCACAATGCCTGAAGTCATGTAAACTTTTCCAGAAGCCACTGATCAACCTTCAGCAGAAGCGATGTTACTGGCTTAAGCACATGCTCACCAATGCATATTGTTAACAGTAAAGCATTGTGGCTTCTCTGTAATGGTATGGGGCGGCATGTCAAGTTCAGGGTGGGGGTCATCTTACTGTTTGTGATGGCACCATGAATTGAGAAGTACGAAGCTGTCATAAGACATTACATGCTGCCCTCATCCTGAGACTTGTCTCTACAGAAATGCCCAGAATGTGATTTTCCAGCAGGACAATGTCACAATTCTATACCCACCATACAGTGGTTCTGGGACAACAATAACACACTGGACTGCCCACCTCAATCTCGAGATATAAATCCACTGGAAAACCTCTGTCAGGACCTGAAAAAGGCTGTGAGATGTCACCCAGCCTACAATGAGCAACTGAAAGCAGCCATTACCAGGAATAGCCCAGCATGACGCTCCTAAGGTTTTGCATCATCATGGAGAGCATTTCTTGAAGAATAAATGCTCTCATCACTGCCAAGGGACTCTTGATATGTTCCTGAGCTTCCTGTATTAGTTTGCTGTTGCTGTAATTTTCATAGAGCTTCATCTGCTATCTGTTAAATGTTGATGTGGCATGTTTTGGCCCCCCCCAATTTTTTTATTCATGTTGTTTGTTTGGGGCATATATAACTTATTGCTATTTATTCTCCTTATTTCACTTATATTCATATTGATATGCAAATAAAAACTGTACAAGCATGTATTTATCTATTATCCTAAAATTTGAGGTATCTGAAAACTTTTGTTTACAAAAGTTTTAATTCTAAACTTCATATATTAAATTTATTTTTCTCATTTTAATGCCAATATGAAGAAAAATTGAAAAATTGTTTTATATTGAATTATTTCATTACAGCACCTGCACCAACTTCAGTTGTTCAGGTATTGAGAAGAATCTGTTTAGATAAATCCTATCCAAGTAAAGAATGGTACTACACAAGAGGAAAAGGTTCTTGTCATCTTATCAGATCAATTAACAGCCCAGAAATCACTGGTCAATCTGATATCACTGGGAATAATTTGATTTTTACATTTCAAGTAAGTACAAATTTTATTGTCTTGAGAAGGATTGTTATGAATTTATTAAGCATTTCTTTCTTCTTTATGGTCAGCATTAGTTGATTACCTTGTAAGTATTCTATATATACAGGCTATGCATCTTAACTAATTGTTTTTAATTAAATCAAATGAAATTTAGACAACTTTTATGTAATATCCACCTCTTCAATCAGTAAAGTCAGCTTTGCTCAATATTCCCCAAACCACCTCATAGCAAATCAAGCGTTGTTGAACGTTCCCCTTTAGATGAGTATTTCGATTGTTTTTTTCAGGCAGACTTTTGTCTTAATACTTAGTAGACTTTGACTCCTGAGCAAGTATAATGGCCAGCGGCTAACCTTCGTCTGGAAATTGGCCACCATAGTGGTCTGGACCCTCAAGTCTCTGACTGATAAAGCATTTATAGATACATTTACACAGTGTTCTATTAAGTGTTCATTTTTTTATATTCTGGTTGCATATTGGGCACTTTGTGTAGTTGAATTGGTGTGCGAGGTGTTTTGGTACTGTATGGATGGGCAGTGCCCCATACCTAAGCCATGATAAGGTAACTGGTTTATCTGGGAGACATTCCTTATCTTTCTTCTTGTCGAGTGGGCTGTGCTGTAGTACTGAATTTTTTGTGATATTACAAATGTGTTGTGCGATATAGTGCTGTGTATTATGCCTCAAATTTGTATGGCAAGGGGGTAGGTGGGAGAGGATGGAGTACAGTAAAAGGATAAAAAAAATAAACTGCTTTGGGATTAGAGCTGTTCAGTTTTCCAGAAAATTTGGATTCTTGGGTGGTAACCTTATAATTCACATTATAAAGGAATTAAATAAAAAAGAACATAAGTATTGATTATGTAATATGTAAATTAAATAGAAATGTTTATTATAAACATTCAATAATACTGTAATAATAATATAATTTGTAAATATTGCTCCCGTCATTTAATCTACCATCACATCATCTGCCGCTAACAATCTGGTGTCAATGGAATACTTTTATCTGCGTATACTCTCTGCACCATCTGCACATGCATGGCATCTTGAAGATTAAAATTATAATTTTGCTCAAGATATTTAATGTATTTATTCATGTGTACTTCTGCAGCAGCCCATGATATTTTTTCTTCTTCCTCTTCATCTCCCTCTCTGCCAGATTCTTCATTGCATTTTTCTTCCCTATTGGGACTTACGTTTGCAATGATGTCTTTATTAGTGATTGTTGATGTTACTTCCCTCCCCTCTTCAATGCATATCCATGCTTCCATGTCTTGAACATTAAATTGCTGTAGAGGGCTTTTATCCACGCATTTTCAGTTTCCATAAGCCTGTTTACTTCATTTGATCTCCGCCTTATGTTAAATCCTTGTAAATTTTCATCATCACTCAGCAGATCAGCAAACATCATATTAGGCTATAATTTTTGCCCATGTATGTGAAAGTTTCATGCATAAATTGCATATTTAATTGTGATTTTTTTTTTCTTCATTATTCTTTGGGCTCAATATTTTGATGATGCATTTGTGTCATAAATTTGTTTTTATGGCACTTTAAATTCCTTCTCTTTCCTAGTCAATGAGTTTAGCCTGGTTGATGAGGCTATTGAGTTCTCTTGCAACCACATTGGTATGGGCCAATTACTATTCCTAGAGCATCTGGCCATTTTTCATCCCATTTGGTTCTTTAGTGGTTGGCTGACTATGAGATTGCCCTCATAGAGAAGTAATATGCCTCCATGCACTATAAGCACTTCCCAAATTATTTCACCATTGAAGAATTTCATTGAGCTAAGGCTTGGTTCAGCGATGTTTTGAAGCATATCTGCCTCTTCTTGGCAGGCATATGTCTCTTCACTTAAAGAGAAGACCCCTCTTTCAGAGCTGTGGAATTGAGTCAAAGGTTTCAGGGGCAGGTTCTCGCAGGAACCCCTTCACATTCTCCAAGAAAATGGAAATGCACTCTCAGAACCTGCCCGCTGTATTGCAATGACTGCATTGTCACCCAGATTGTTCTGCACATTCTTGTTGAATGCCCAGTCTGGGTGATCTTCATGCGTATTACATGTCCCCATATCTGGCCATATGGGGTCACTACCACTTGTCCCTTGTACTCAGGACAGGGTTGTGTACACAGACTTGTGGACTATCTGACTTTTTGGAGAAGGTTGACCTCCTCCACTTTACTTCACTTTGTTTAGTGTTGGTTTTATGATACTGCACTCGGCTCAGAGGGCCTCACCCCAACACCAGAGTGTGTTACCTTATTTTGCTATTTTGTTTTTTAAAGCTAACCTAGCATTATGCTCTAGGATGCTCATGATGACTTATGCCATAGTATGCAATTGTCAGATGGAAAAAAAAATCTTGATGGTTCCTATGCCACCTAAAGATGCAAGTCGTACCCTAGCCCCTTACCTTTTAAAGCTAGGAAACTGAGAACTCGGTGTAGTTCTTGGGTTGTTGTTGCCTCTGGTTCTGCCAATGATGATACCCTGGATAGTATGACCTTTTACTATTTATCACTGTAGGGGAATGGTCACTCCCCCCACCCCACCCCGTTCACTGGTGATGCAGTCCCAAGGCGGTTACTGCAAGGACATCCGCCCCAGGCATCGGCGAGTCAAAAGCGTAACCACAACGTGGCACAACTCGCTGCCATGAAAGACCCTAAAGGTCAAAATGTAAGATCTTCCCCAGGAGAGTGAGATCCAGTTTCACGTCAAATAAGAAATTGGAGACGTGTTTCTCCCAATCTCGAAGGCTAATGAGGAGCCGATGTTTGACTTTGTGGGAAAGACCGTTTGGAAAAAGAACTCTCCTGGGGCTGTCCTCAAGCCCCTCTCCCCCTTACCACTCCCCCAGTGGGGGTGCGAGGTATAAATGAGGAACTCTGAGAAAAATCGCGGTAGTATACGTCAGTCTCTAGGTGACGAAGTCTTCGGATCAAACCGAACTACCGAGACTAGAGAGGTAGAATACTTGGCTCGCCAGACCAAGAAGTACCCTGCAAGAGAGGCAGGGCTACCTACCTTAAGGGGCTAAGAAGAAGCTCATCCTCGAGCTAAGTCCCTGGTTATCAAACCAAACGATAAGTTAACTTTGGTAAGTTCAACTTACTCTCGCCAGAGAGACTCCTCATATCCTGGTGCACCTTAAACACCAGGGGTATTCCTCGTCGTTGAGGAATTAAGAAAAGAAGAAGGAAAAGGCTCCCCCTCGAGCCCGTTATTCAGTGGCCACACCAAACGTTAAGTAATTTATTCTCGCCAGAGAAACCCCCTCCATTATCCTCGCCCGTGAAGAAGACCCTCCCCGAGTTCAGTCCTCTTCCATAAGGAAATAAGTAACGAAGGAGAAAAGCTCCTCCTCGAGCTCGTTACTCGGTGATCACACCGCACTCCAAGTTAACTTGATTTAAGAACCAAGTTCGACTCACTCTCGCCAGAGAGACCACGACTGCCTAGGTGTTGCATAAGGCACCGTATTGGTTCTCGTCCTTGAAGAACCCTTACCCCCCCCCCCAGGAAGAACGTGTGGACCCCCCAGCTGCTACCCTTGCCAAAACGACCGTGGAATTTCGCCTATCTACAACTGGACACCCGGCACGCGTCGTGAGTCAATAACATTTCTGAGGCCCTTTAAACTCCACATGAGTCCGTAAGCCTAATTCTTATATTATTGTTGTGTGTAGAGAAAACGTTAACCAAATTTTGAAGGGTAAACTAATTTAATTAATTTTTGTTTAGGACAATATTCAGAGTATTGCTGTAGTTAATGTATAAATGATATGTATTCAATTGATAAAGGTAAAATATAAGTTATTTGGGAATTAATGTTCGTTTCTCTTATTTATATCCTTACGTGTTGCAGAACGGCTCTGTTCTTTAAGATATTCTTATAATATCAATATATTAGACACTCTTAGAGACTAGAACTAAAAGGAGGGGAATTCTACGACACTAAATAAAAATGGTGTCAGGTAAGTAGGGTTTTTATCAGAAAGAATTCTACGACAATCACCATACCTCTGCTCCTAAAGCTTCCACATTGCAGGGAGTATTTTGTTTGACCTTTTTAGAACACATTTTGTGTCATGCTGGTTCTGTGTAGTGTACATGGATGGTACCATGTGCTGTCTTCACAACAGCTGGTTGCAATACACCACTCAGTATGGGAAATAATCCATTGTGCCCAGTTTGGAGGCTGGATTATGATCTTTGGCACTCCCTGGTTCATGGTATCTGTGACACCTTAGTTGCTGTGATCTCTGCTGATGTCAAAATTATCTTCTCCTGGGGTCCTGGACTTGTGGGGAATGATGATGCCAGAGTTGGCAAGGGCTGGGCAACCAGACCAGCTTTTTGTTTTTCCTTACAATGACTACATGGCAAGAATTGGGTTAGCCATCATGGCTCTGAGGCCAAGAAGATGGGAGATGGCTGTACAGAACTTAAAGTTACATGCCACCATGCTGCCACTGTTCCCATGTACCTATTCCCTAATGATGCAGCGGCTTCAGATAGCTTTCTCTCATCTTTGCATTAGGCACACTCATGGGATGCAGTACCATTTGAAGTAATGTTCTTCACCCAGAATGCTCAACACATTCTTGTCAAATGTCTCAGTCTGGGGAATCTTCACTCTTCTGATACAGGGATGAATGGTGTCACTACTGCTTGTCCCTTGTACTTGTGACAGATTTGTGCACAGACTTGTGGACTCAAGTGATCCATTTTATTTGAATCACTTTGGTGTATATCAAATGCGCTCGCAATGTTGGGAACCCCACCTCTCCCTGATACCAAATTGTGTTTCCTTCTTCTTCTTGCTTTTGTATTGTTTCATACGTTTTTGTTGGTTTTGTTGTGTGTTTTTTAATATAGCCGATATCAAGCTAAAATTTGAATACTGTGGCAGTCACCAGATGAGTGCGATGAAAAAAGCTCTGGTGGTGGGTGCATGCTTGGGACTGGACTTAAGTTGACCTTCCCCTAATGATGGAGCTGCCTCTTTTTTGGTTGTTTGTTATTTTTGACTTTTATCATAACCCAATTTATATGCCAGCAGCTCATGCTCTTGTAGGCAGTTACCAAGAATAAGTCATCGATGAATGGTGTGGCAGTGATGACATTTTTTGTGATATTACACTCAATCTACCCCTAATTTGCAACCACTCACTGTTAGTGCCCTCGTTCCTTTTTTCCTTTTTTTTACATCGGATCTCACCTAGAATGAAAATCTCCACTATAGAACTCCCCATAGTTCAGATCCTATGTGTTTGCTGTACGTCCCCACTGAGAATTAAAAGTCTTTACAAATGAGCATTAATAAGTGATAAAACCAAGCATTTTTTTTCTACAGGCTAATTAGAGCTGCATTTTTTTTAGTAAAATCAGACTGTTGTTTATCTGCTCACTGAAAGAACTACTCCTTTCAGACACCAGCTGCTAAGGAGGGGATAGAATTAGATTATTCCCGTTGGCATCAAAATATGATTGCAATGCTTGCAATAGATGTTCCAGTTGATGCAGACAGTGATTTTGGTAAGTAAAGAAATGGCTAAAATAAGTTGTGAATCTGATATTAGACAGCTGAATTAGAAATTAACATTGCAACACTTTCATCTTATAAATCTAGCTACATAGTTTATTGGTCTCTAACAACAATTTTCTCAGTACATTTGCCCTTTCCTTGAAGAAAACCTTAATGCAAACCATGATGATTTCACCAAATGTAGTGTGGGTTCAAATACCTGCTGCTAGCTTTCATCTTTTTGCAGAAACTGATGCTATTCTCACTATCGATGCCAAACTAGGGTACAGAAATAAAAACCAATCAGGCTGGACCCTCCTTGCCTCATCCATTGAAGAAAGAAGATTAAGTTGTGAACCTCCTCAGGTTAACATCAATGCCTTTTTTATATTAGAAGTTTTAAACCTAGAAAAATTGGTTCTGGCATGAGTGGGGGTGATTGAATGGGAAATGGTTGATAGTTGTAAGAGATATGAATCAACAGAATGAGAAGTGAGGGATATCACCCTCCTCTTGGCTCAAATTGCATCAGAGGCCAATGTCGATGGTTCCTATGGCATCAAGAGACGCCATAGGAACTGTTGGTCTGTGGTGCCTCTGGTTCTACCCTGGAAGGTACCACCTTTGATTATTTGATTTATCACTAGTACTCTACTCCCAAAGCTTATACAGCGACTGAATATTGTGTTCTAGGGTACTTTCCATGTCATGCTGGAACTGTGCCACTCTACATGGTTGTCTCTTCTCCAAAGATTGGGTTAACTTCCACACTGTATCACCTCTTTTTGAAGTTAGCAGGGCTCTACAAAGCACTGCTATCTTATTTGGTACGGGAGATGACACATTGAGCCTGATTCGCACACCCAATCATGATCTATACAGATTTACAAAGTGCCCCGAGTGCTCTCAGAGCATTGGAATCTCAACACCTCATGGTTGGCAGGAGTGAGCATGCTGATGAGGGCACCATAGTCTCAGCCTTGGGCTTTCAGACCAGCGTTTCATTCTTGTTCACACTTACATACTTGCTCCCTGGCCATCAAGAGGGGCAACAGCTGCTGCGAACCTAAAATTGTGCCATTGTACCTGACCTTACCCATAGACGTATCCTCCAATGCCTTGCTGGCTTTAGCTCACTTTCTGTTGTCTTTGAATTGCTCTCACTTGTGAGACGCACTGCTATTTGATTGAGCACTTGCCTGCACTTTATTGCGATGAATGCATCCGCCCCCAGATAGTTCCGCACATTCTTGTTGAATGTCCCAGTGTGGGGGATCTCCACTTACTTTGTCTGTCCCAGTAATGGGATGACTGCGGTTGTTACCACTTTTCCCTTGTACTTGGGATGGGTTTGTGTACTCCCAACTGCAACTTATTTGACTTTTGGGAGGAGGCTGGCCTACACTTTAACATTCTTGTTGTTAGGCACATGCTCGAGCACCAAGGGAGGCTGGCCTCCATACTACACTGGAGCTTTTTTTTGTTGCTCTTTTCCTGTTTTCTCTCTTGTTTATCTTATAACATAGCCTGCTTAATTGAATGGCAGATACTATACACTTGATAGCAGTTGCCGGATAACAGCCTATTGAAGAAGAAAAATCTTAACTTAGCCTAATGATAGGTTAGCTATATTTCCGCAGCCAAGCCACTGATGGCAGTCCCCAGTCTAGCCCTTAAAAAGTGCTGAATAAGAACTTCACTTAATTCACTTTCTTTGCAAATCTCTTAAAAGAATAGTTTCAAAAAGTCGTTGTTAGTTAAACTTTAATCATGTAATGAAGTGATATTTAGGTGATGTGTTCTATTTCACTTAATGTACATCATTTTTCAGAATATGCATCAAGGTACAAACATCTACAAATGCAATCCTATTCCTTTGTTTGAACTTGGATCCATTCATCACGATTTCTATATACTGAATCTTCGGTTTCCAAACATGCTACCAGGAATCGACAAAGACCTGAATCTCTTTGAGATTGAAGTAGATGATATTCACATGGCAGTAAGTCGCTTTCTCTTAGAGAGGATAGTTTTTGTCACTTCATGAGCAGTGAATTTTTATTAATGTATATCTATTATGATTTTAATGGCAATGCAAGAGAGCTTCATTGACAACAAAATAAAAGGTTGGAATTTTTTTATGGTATGCTTTAATGATCTGATCAAAGTAGTAAATGTTATGCCTTGATGTAGATTGATGTACCCTGTATCTGAGAGAAATGGGTGTGTGCCAGGAGACAGTCTGATAGACATATAGTCTCCAGATTGTTGTGACAGGCCTTGTGGGTCTGTTTGGTTTGAAAAAGTCCCATTTCCCGGGTAGCAATGATTTCTGACTGGAAAAGGAAAGGTTGAGGCAACTGAATGATGGATGTATGCTTCGGCTGCCAATTTTTCTGTTTCTTTCCAGTTCATCAACCAAAATGGAGGTTTCACCAAAGTTTGGGTGTCTCTGAAGACGGTGTTCTTTCCATGCATCCTCTGCATCATGGGATGGTTCTGGAACAGAATCTCAAAACTGCCCCGCCCACCCTCCCTCCTTGAGTACATGCTCATGTGCCTCGCAGCTGCCCTGTCTTTCTTAAATGGTAAGACCAATTTGTGCCCTTTGTCTCTTCATATTCTGGTATTCACAATTGGGAATGCAATTGTGGGATTTGTTATGAAACATTTTATGATTCCAAAATTCACCTTTTTCCTTCCTACCCCAATCCTGAGAGAGTGCTTGTTCCTTTGAGTACCTCCACTCCCACAATATTTGTGATTCAAATCTAAATCCTTCCATTTCTGTGCTTCAGTAGAACTGTTCCTTTTAGTTTTCATTTTTACTTCTTTTTTTCTAGTTATCCTTTCTCATCTTTGTGTTATTCCTCCATCCTTTTTTTTTTCTTTAATTGTGCTGAAGAAAGCAGAGCCATTATCTACTTACTCCAGAAAGTATTCATACCACAACATTTTGCCATGGTTCATGAAGTTTTTTTGCAATGTATTGAAATTTTGAGGCATTAAGAGGAATGTATTAATATACACCCTACAAAACTTTAACTAGATGTTTGATAGACAAATAAAGGAATTATTACACTTTATACAAATTTGCAATCATAAATAATGCCATATACAAATTGATAACTAATAGTCTATAGTATAACATTTTTGCTAAGGACACTCTTCAAAACGATTAAAAAACTTCAGGATGGATGCAGGCCACATGTACCATCAGACAGTAGCACCACTAGCTAAGCTGATTGGGAGAGAGCCTTCTGGTGAATGCGGCGGACCATCCCATGTGTCATTGTTGCTCTTCAAACACTCATGGCTTCCCGGTGCAAGTGACCTCACACTCTACGATGAATTTTGTGAGGCAACTCTACTACTCTTTTGTAGACATCCCTGAAAAGCTGGCCATCCAAGCAACCTTCAAGGTAGAACAATAAGAAAATGGGGGAGGGGTGCTCGAGACTCACCCCTACACTGTTCGTCACATTGATCCTTACAGGCTCCTAGTCGCTGCATGCCTGTTGGTATTGCAATTGTGTCAAGGCATTTATGACACTGCCATGGAGGTGTTACTACAGCCATTGAAGTACCTGCAAATACAGGCGTAGAGCTCTCTAAAGCAGCTATTTGCATTTGCAACTAATGCAATTGCCTCATTATTTCGGAAATTGCTGCATCCTTAGCAGCAATATTCCTCCTGTTTCTCGATGAGGTTTAGCAGATCAATCCAAGTTGCATCCTCTAATGTATTCCCATCTTCTTAACCTGTGAAGAGATCCATCATGAATTCCAGTAATCACCAAACCAAATCAAGAGCCACCCAAATAATTTGGTCTTGGGTCTGGGAACCAAAATTTATATGTAGGGAATTCCACTGGCTAGTCAGCACAACCCTCTTTATAAGCCCCAACTTGATCCAAAGATCTTTGTTGATCAATCTGACACTTATCCTCTGGACATCACCTTCATATTCTGGCATGAAGGCAACCAAATCAGGCAATACTTAAGTCTCTACTTTCTTCCAGGTCCCTAAGATTGATAGAGAAAACAAATAGGAAGCCTTAAAATTAAATTTAATGAAAAAAAACATCTAACCTAATACATATATATAGTTCAGTTAATGAATATCAATTATTTACAACTATTTACATTTTGAAACCAGAAAAATAATATATATTTTAATTTTGATACACACACTAGGAACCAGAATAGACAAAAGTGAAAGTCAGGAGGGATTACAACTGGTTAGTAATTATTACTCACAAAGAGAAAAGAGTCGGGCTAGTGTAATCAAAATGCAATGAATCCAAAATTATATACAGGGATACTGGTTACTACCCCCAAAAAACAGTAACATACAATTATTACACTAGTGCTCTATGTTTCACTTCTAGCCTAACAAGAGCCAAGCCCACAGTAGCACAACAGACAGTGAACACAGTCACAAGACTACTTTCGAGAATAAAAAGAGTACAAAATAGTTCTGGATTAACTTTTGAGATCACTTGCTAAACTCCAGGACACTTTTTTCCTCAACCGGTATCAATTGTACATAAGAAAGTTGACACTATACAGGTTCCCTATGTTCATTATAACCATGATAAGAGGTAGCAAATTGTTGCAATTTTCAAATTTCCAAATCAGTGAGAGTGACGAGCGTTGCTCCATTTCCCTTGGGCTAAGCTTTCATTGCCCTAAAAAAAAGGAAAAATAATTTGTTTTGATCTTTACATAAACAAAACTATTGACAAGAATAAAAAACAGGTGTAATAAAAATTAATCATTGTTACGCAAGACAAACAGAATAATAAAAAGAAGCCATGCAAAGCATAATGTTACCCAAGAGGGCCTAGTAGAAAATAAGTTCAGCCCAAAAATGTAAGCAGAGTAGAAAAATGATTTGGCAAGCAAACTCAATTAAAAATCATGCAGGGTTACACACACAACAAGACATTCTGAAACAAAAAAGTTATATTTAACTTCATGGAAAATTGAAGGAGTGAGGTAGACATTTTTTATAATTTATCTTTTGCCATTTCAACCCCTTTCAACTATATAAAGTAATGATAAACTTACCCCTATTAGTATTGGTGTAAGAAGATCGAATGTAGGAACAATTTACATGAAATGTTAGCTCTTTCAGCATTTGCCCAAGACGATAAATTCTGCGCTCTAGTCCAGGCAACATTACTGAAACTTGATTGGTTGGATTTGAAAGACGATGAGTTCTTCTTTACCCAGAGAGCAGAAAATCAACCATCTGAGCATTACAAAAGTTTGGCAGTAATTTAAAAATGTTGCAATTAAGTATCCTATTTGGGATATTTGGGCGCTAAAGGTTAAGGCTTGTATCTTTTCTCTGGGCCCTTTTGTGACCTATGTCTACTTGTTTTAGTGACTTGATGTAACTTTCTTGACCATACTGATCCCACCATCCTTTTGCTGTATCTTCAAATCTATGTATTTGAATTCTTTAGTCAGTTGATCCCATCCAGAAACTCTTCTTTTTTTTTTTTTTTTTTTTACTTGGTCTTCAAACTGGTCAGTACCACCCCAACAAAAGTCGTCCACATGAATACAGACAATGCTTTCCAAATTGCTGTCTCTGGAATACATAAACATGCTGGATCAAATCTCAACATTCATATCCCAATCTTGATCAATTCTTCTTTCACAGTACCCCCATTTGGGGTGGGTTTTTTTTTCGTTTCTTTAATTTTATTTTGAAGAAGCCTAGAACTAGGCCAGTTTTAATACGGCGACTAATGCCCATGTAGGCAGTCGCCAGATGAGCTCTTAAAAAAAAAAAATCTTCTTTCACAGTATCATACCACATTCTAGCAGCGTCACTCAGTCCATAAACAGTCTTCTTAAGTTTCTAAATTATCCCGCAGAAGAATTCGGGAGGTGGCTGTAGGTATACTTCACGTTTAAGACCATTACCTTGTAGGAATCTGATTTAATGTCTATTTTATGACATGACCAACCTTTCATTTGTATTATAGCTAGTGCCAACCTTAATGATTCCTTACAACATGTTGGAGATTCGATGTTAACATCTTCATTAAGTTCTTCTTTGATTCTGTGGGCCATTAGTCTAACTTTCATAATTTTCCCATGCTTGATTTCTTTCTCTGTCACAATCCATTTTGTAGATATGGTGTCTTGACCTTCTAAATCTATTTTCTCAAACATATCATTCATCCTCCAATTATCTACTTCTTTTCTCTTGGCTTCCATAGTTTTATCATCTGACAAGAGATCATTATTTCCTCATCTTCTATTTCTCCGATGTCATTAACAAACATCCTTTACAAAATCCATTCAGGTTTCTTCACCTGTAGTCTCATTGTGATAGTTGAAGCCGTTCTTATGTTTTCCTGTAGCTTTGCCTGCTCTGCTTAATATTTTGACATTCACTCTCTTATTGGAATCTGTCAGTGACACCTCATAATGCTTTCCCACCCTCCAAACAGTATTCCTGCCTTCTGGATTTATCTCATTACTTGCCTCCATGTTACCCTCATTATTATTCTCAACATCTTGTTCGTCCTCTTCATCTCCATTGCTATCATCATATTCACTGGCAGCAGCCTGGTCTGTCCTGTCTGTAGCCTACACACTGCTTCTGTTCTCATTGTTCTTACCAGAGCTACTGTCGGTATTACCAGAAGAAGACCCTTTTATTCTACATACATGGGCCCTAACTACAATGACCTCCATGGTGCAAGATGTTGATCTTCCCATCCTTCCCTATCACTCTTGAAGGACCCCGTCAGCTGTCTTGACCTTCACATTTTAATAAACGTAATCTCCTATATTAACGTCTTCATCACTTGTTTTACACATGTTATGACACAACGCCCTTCTTAGTCTCATTAATTTCTCAGCAATTATGCAAAGCATTCAGGTTGTTAGCTATGATCTGCGAGGAAGTAATGTTTTCCAATGCTGGAGGGTTATCCACCAATATGTTTGGATGGTTGGGGTTAAAAGTGAACACCAGTTGATTAGGGAAGAATCCATTATTATTATGGAGGGCATTCCAGGCAGGCACAGCCCAAGTTAGAGCAATTTCTAGGTTACATTGACTTTCCTCAGTAATCTTCAACACATTAGATTTAATATGGCATTCAGTCTCACATATCCCATTTCTCCAGGGGCTCTCAGTAGCAGTACACATTATTTCAATGTTGAAATTGTCACATACTCTTGAAGTCTTCATTGTTAAATTCTCCTCCATTGTCTGTCAGTATCTTCTTAGGTGATCCAAATATCGCTACCCAGTACCTTATTAGAGCATCAATAATCACCCTCAGGTTTTTTTTTCTGATCATGCATGCATCACAGTATCTTGTGGTGAGGTGATCATTACAAGGAAATACTTATCCTTCCATACTTACAATGTCATTGAAGTTCCTCACCAATGCATGCTAACTATCGGTCTTGGTGGTATCCTTTGGAATTTGCTATGTGTATCACATGGACTCTCGAACCTTCCTTATCTCATCTTCTAACTCTTTGATACTAGCTTCCTTCACCAGTTTAAGAAGCTTTTCCTTGGTAGGGTGAGCAAACTGCCTCTGGAGCTTCATTGCTTTCTCCTTTGCACCATTCTTGCCGGTTATTGATTTTACCACCTTTCCATTCAACTTTATCTTCGCCCAAATTCAACACCATGACCATATTTTTCAATGACGCTTTACTCAGCAAGAGTGGTATGTCTGGTTCTACAACTTCTATATCAATAATGAGCCTTACTTTATTAATGTAAGCAGGAATGCTGACACTTTTATGAGCTTTTACTGATTTGCCATCACCAAAATGGAAGGACTTATTGGTAGTAGAACACTTAACTTTGTTTTTATCATTCCTCTTCAACATTTGTTCATATTCCTCCAGCCATTTATCACCGCATACATTAGCATTACACCCTTTATCAAGTACAGCACAACCTATGGTTTCCTTCCTTAATATTCTAGTATCATCATTATCTTCCAAAAAATTATCTAGTCATACTTCCCTTTTATCTCCTTCCTTTACCTTATCACAATTCCTCGCCCAATGTTCTTTAGATCCACACTCAAAGCATCCACCATCAAACCTGTTCCTCCTCCAATTTCTTCTTGAATATCTACCATATCTACCACAACCTTATTTTACCTACCATTCAAGTTCCTTTGATAACCACCTGCTTGGCTACCATAATTAGTTGTCCACATAACGTCTTCCTCTACATTACTGTCCTTGGAAGGTACAGAGGTCTCCTCCATCTTATAGCTTATTTCTTTTAGTTCTTGTTCCAAAACTGCTTTTCTACTCCTCAAGTCGTCCTTACTATTGACTTTGATCATATATACAGGTCCAGTTTTCACCTTAACACCCTGAGTCACCTCACTAATGGATCTACTGCTAGATTCAAACATACGTTTTAACATTGACCGAACTTCCTTGAATGATGGGGGTTTTGTTGAAGCCATAACCCGTTCCTTTTGTATATTAGTTTACATTTCTTCACTAAACGGAAGGCTAACACCTCATCCAGCAATACTATATCCTTCTCAGTCATTTTGTAGTATTTCATGTCAAATTCACTCGTGAAATCATAAATAGACATGTCATCCTTCCTCATACATTCCTCAAAATTTTGATATGCCATGAATTTCCTCCTCTCAGGTTCTTTCAATAAGGCCTCATCTAATTTACTAAGCAGAAGTTCAACTCCATTCTCTTTCTTCTTATCCTCCATTGATACTTGATTAGCTACCTCCTTGGTTTGACCGGTTAATGTGAGATGTATAGCTAGCACCTTCTTCTTCTTACATATATCAGTTAACTCTGTCCACATTAACACATCTTCCTTCCATTGTTCATATTTCTCAAGATCATTCAACAGCAGAGGATTTTTAATTTCAGAAGACATGCCTCAAGCATGCTCTTCTACTAGTTTGCTAATATTATTTTACCTGTCCACACTATACACACACATTATAACAATAATAAATGAGGGAAACTATACTTACCTTTCCTTTAGTCAGTCTGCACAAGCTTTAGGATTCTTCCACAACGAATTGATCACCAGACTTAGACCAATACTTACTCAGGCTCAATATCCCACAACTCACACTTTAAGTACAAAGAAATAACCCTACCACAATATATATATTCTACCTAGTACATTCAGCTCTATCTGCATCACCAGTTATCCACTTCAAATATCTGACCAGACAACCTATTGTATTTACAGGATAGATTCTGGTACGCATTACTTGTGACCTTTGTCATTATACAATATATACACCTTTGAGTATGTATGTATATATATATATATATATATATATATATATATATACACACACACATTGATGTAGATTAATAAACAACCTCACACCAAGTAGTAATTAACACCATGAGATAACTAAGGGTGGATGGGATACCGGATGACCAGTAGTCTGCCCACCAATTACCTTCAAGTAGTTGCCAAATTCTAACATTATCCATTAAAGGAAACCTCTAGCTAGCATGATTTGTAGAGAGCCGAAGGTGATCCATTTCTCGCAAGGGAGCCTTCTGGCAAATACGTACAATACCTCCGAGGCGATCATGATTAGTGCCCTTCGGACAATTGATTGCACACCGGTGAGTGTGATGCCGCACTCTACCATGAAATATGTGAAAGGAGTGTTTTTTGTGAGGAAACTCATGGACTACTCCATAGATGACATCACTTTAGAGCAGGCTGATCATGGAGTGGTTAAGGTAGAATGTGTGATAAGAAAACAGGGAGGGGCCTCGAGATTCACTCCTACATTATTCATCACATTCAAATATGACAAACTCCCTGAGTCGGTGTGTTCCATTTGGTATCGCTACCGTCCCGTGAAGGCATTCGTGCCACTGCCGAGGAGGTGCTACTACCCTCACCACTTTGGCCATACGAATCGCTCCTGTAGATACGCAAAGTCGGGATACCCTAAGTCTGTGTAAATTTCTCTTAAGGCGATACACTATACGTTTAAATCATGTGTGGCCAAGTGTGTTAATTGCGGTGAGCCACCCCGGCTTCTTCTCCTTGAGAAGGAAATCCTGGCCATTCAGGCCCAGGATTGTCTCTCATTTTGCGATAAGGACTTGTTCCTGGGGCGTTTTATGCCCCGATGTTAAGAAAGACACCCTCTGCTCCTGGCATATCCTGGCCTACGAGCACGGTCATTTCCGCACCCATTCAGAATCCTTCTGCGGGTTCTACCCACACTGGGCGCTCCCCAGGTAAAGCAGGTGGCACAATGGGTTAACACCCAGCCACAGCTATAACCAGGACACCCTTCCCCTAGTGTGACTGTTTCCCACAAGGCAAAATGGGCGTACACCTCCACAGAGTCGTTAGCATCACAGGAGGAAACACCTCTGAAATTGGTCATGAGGCCATCTTCCAGGGTTCCTAAACCTGCCCCCCCCCTCCCGAAAGGATAAAGGACCTACAGCCACACCCAGTGGTAGGCTGGGTGGCTCAGAGACGAGCCCAACCTCCCCCGATAAGTCCTCAAAGTGACAGTCCATTGCCCGACCAACAGCACCTAGAGTTCTGCCTCCGGGAAGTGTATAGCCATTCCTGTGACGGTCTACTCTTAGAATAGGGCCCCTGCATTTCCCAAGAGCTAGCCTGGAGCGCATATTCCTTCAATGGAATTGCTGCAAACTTCGGCCCAAATGGGAGGAGTTGTGGAGACTCATCTCTTCCCGTTCCTTGTTAGCTATCTTTTTGCAAGGAAATCATGGTGGGCGTGTGTGCCTTGCCCACCCTCCTGTGGTATAAGGATTTTGCAACCCCATCACCATGGGATTGGGACCGGGCAGGAGGATGTGCAATTTACACCCGGCATGATGTCTCCATTCTTCTCTTTGCTTTAGATGCATCCGTTTTAGGCAGTAGCTGTGCACCTGCACCTGGATAGAAGGTATACTGTTATTTCCGCATACATTCCACCACCAACGACTTTGACTCGGGGGACTTGCACCCTATCATGGTACAGTTGCCGAGGCCCTTTCTCTTGCTGACACCTGCTCAGGAGAGACTACTCGATTAATCCTAGTGGTCAAGTCCTTGCCAACCTGTTCGATGAGCTAGAGATAGGTGTTCTAAATGTGGCTGAGTTTATGCATCACTGCCCGAGAAACGCTTCATTTTCCTGCCCCTATCTATCTATGTGCTCTCCTGATGCACAGCCTGATTTTGGGTGGAGGATAGTCGATGGCCTTGGTAATGATCACTTTCCCATTCAAATATCACTTTCTGGGCCGCTGCCACCTGAGAGCTAACCCCAGTGGTGCTTGGTGCAGGTGTGGTGATCCACATTTCAGGAAATGACTGATTTCTCTGTCTCAGTTGGGGAGTTTAGGTCTGTTGCTGAAGCCGTTGAGTTCTTCTCTGGTAACCTCATCAACATCGGCCTGGCTTACTATTCCAAGAATGACTGGCTATTTTGCACGCCGACTGCTTCTGCAGTGGTCACCCGAGTCTGATACAGCCTTTAAACAGAAGTGTTGTCCCTACATGATCTATAAGCGCCGCCCAAACAATTTCACTGTCAGTGAATCTCGTCGAGCTAGGGTATGTTTTGAAGCACGCCTGCCACTCTTCCTGATGAGCATATGTATCTTCACTTAGGTGTGGAAGCAATTCAAAAGGATTTGGGGGCAAGTTCTCGCAGGACCCCACTTCCACTCTCCAGGAGAATGGGACTGCAATCTCGGACCCTGCATCCATGGCAAAGTCCTTGACCACATTCTCAAGCCGGGATGCTACTACACCAGCATTCAATGCCCGTTGTGATGTCACGGAAGGTTGCAACTGGACTTTACCTCCAGAGGTGGAGAACCCTTTGATGACAGGTTTACATTGAGTGAGTTGCGGACCGCTATCGCTTTGTGGGTGGACACTGTCCCTGATCCGGACGATGTCCTGTATGCCATGTTTCCACACCTAGGAGAGTGACGTATGGCATTTGTTAGATTTGTTCAACAGGATCTGGGTAGAGGGTATTGTCCTAGACTCGTGGCAAATCATTACTGTGCTCGCTTTTCGCAAACTGGGAGAGAGATCACTCTACCCCAACCAGTTTCCACCCAATCTCTCTAACCTCGTCCAGATGGGCTCTATATAAAAAAAAAAATCTCTAACCTCGTGCATGTCCAAGTTGATGGAGAAATTGGTAAATGTTAGGTTAGCTTTTTTCTGGACAGCGTGGGCCATCTATCTTCTGCATAGTGCAGCTTCCACAAGTTCCACTCCATATTGGATGCTCTGCTCCGCCCTCAAAATCCCTTATGTGAGGCCTTCCTTCATAGACAGCACTCCGCCATGATGTTTTTCTATCTGGAGAAGGCCTATGATACCGCATGGCGATATGGTATCATGGAGACACTCTACATGATGGGGGCGAGGGGACGCCTCCCAATGGAGCAGGAAGAGGGTGTCCCTCAGTCACCAACCGGTCTCACTGCATCCAAAGCTGATCTTAACAGTGCCTATGCTGCAGAGAGACGCCAGTCATACCCTAAGCCCTTTGAGTTTGTGGCTATGAAACTTGTTTGAGAGCTCGGTATAGATCTCGGGCTGGTGGCGCTCCTACCTGTGCCTAGGACGTTACCCTGGAGGGTACCACCTTTGACTATTTGTCGCCACGCCTCTGCTCCCAAACTTCTACAGCATCGGGAGTATTGAGTTTGCCCTTTTTAGAACACACTTCATGTCACACTGGAACCATGCCAGTGTATACAGTTTCAATGCCCTATCCCCTCTGTGAGAAGTCAGCGGGGTTCTGCCAGGCGCTGCATCTGTCTTCACTGCCAAGCTGGTTGCCGTGACTTGCCCCGCTCGGAGTCTGTATTGTGATTTATAGTGACTCACAAAGCGCCCTGAGTGCTCTCGGGCCATTGGAATATCCTCATCCCCTGGCTTGCGATATCCGTGATGCCACGGTTTGGGCGAGCTGGGCAGATGTTGAGATTATCTCCTGCTGGGTTCCTGGACACATAGGAATTGCAGTGAATGAGGCCACTAAAGAGTCTCTGAGGTGGTGACCAGAGGATAAATGGCAGATTACCAACCAAGATCTTTGGATTGAGTTGGGGCTTATGTAGAGGGTTGTGGTGAGTAACCTGCCAAATTCGCTACATTGAACCCTTCCAAAAGACAATAGCAAACTCAGAAACATGGGACTCCCTCTCAATACAACTTATCCACCTGACAGCGAATGCTAATAGCTGAAAACAAATCAAATTAGCATATCACTACTTGCTTTGACTGATGTCATCAATATGACATCCTTCCTACCTATCCTATTTTTCTGACAATTTCCTTAAACAACTAATATAGAATATATAAATGTGGATAACTTAACCTACGAAAAGGCGATAAGTAAAACCCCTATTCCTATTACATTCGACCACCAACATTCACACAACCATTGTACATATGTTCCATACCTCTACTCTAATATACCCCACTTGAATGTATCCCATGTGAGTTGTTCCATGGGCCACTGGCATACGAGGGTGCTATAAAATTTTGACAGCATGCAACAGCCTCCTTCCACTAACCTGTGGGAGCAATAAGCAACAATCTTAACCTTCAGTCAGTTGCAGTGCAGCTACACACAGATAGGATGGATACTTATATTTCTACGTTCATTCGATCATCAGTCGACTTTGACGTGGGGGCCTTCCCCCCCTCTGATGGGACTACACAATTATTCTCAGGTCAAATCTTTGCTGACCTGATCAAAAGTTAGGCATAGATGTTTTGAATGGGGATGAGTTTATGCATCACTGTCTGAGAACGGCTTCATATTCATGTCTTGATCTGTCTATGTCCTCTGGATGCACAGCCTGATTTGGGGTTGAATGGTAGTGACCACTTTCACTTCAAATATTATGGGGGTGGTAGGAGCGGGCATGGTGGTCTTCATTTCAGGAAATGACAAACTTCTGTGTCCCAGTTGAGGAGTTTAGGTTGGTTGATGAGGCGATTGAGTTCTCCGGCAACCTCATTGCTGTCTGCCTAGGTGACCAGTGCCTTCCACACATCCTCCATTTAGAGTCTACCCATCTATATCCGCGAGATGCCACTCTCTGCTCCATACCTTAAACCCCTTCAGGTTAAGGGCTAAGAAACTCCAAGAGCCCAATGTAACTCTCAGGCTGGTGGTGCCTTTGTTTCTGTTCAGGATGCCACCACCTTTGAATGTCGCCACGCCTCTACTCCTAAAGTTTCCACAGCCCTAGCTTATTGGGTTCAACCTTTTGGGGGGAGCACACTTTGTGCCACATTGGATCTGTGCCAGTGTACACAGATGGCTCCAAGTTCAAAGAGAGAGTCTATTTCCATGCAGTATCTCCTCAGTTTGAAGTCAGCGGCGTCTCTACCAGGGGCTGTGTGTCTTCACTGCAAAGTTGGTTGCAATACACTGCTCTGTAGGGAGATATCCCTTTGTGCTCATTTCCTATAGCTAGCTAATAGCTACTCACAAAGTGCCTTGAGTGCTGGGTTTCCAGACATTTAAATTGTGGTGAATGAGGGCGCCAAAGACTACAAAGAATGGGCGACCAGACCAGCGTTTCACTGCCTATACGAATAACTCAGGTCAGCCCTCCAGGTTGCCTGTGAAAGAAGAGGGAGATGGCTACGACTGTTGCTATGGACCTCCCCCCCCCCATTCCCCACCAGCTTCAGCTTGCTTTGTCTCATCTTCGAATTGGGCACACTCGCAAAACTCGCTGCAATTTGATGAAGCACTTCCCCGTACCTTACTGAAAATAATCCATGCTACCCCAGACTCTCGGGTACAATCCTGGTGAGTGTAGCTGTCAGCGATTTTCATCCATGTTACTTGTCCCATTATCGGGATGAGTCGGTTCACTACTTGTCTTTTGTCGTAGGGATGGCTTTGTGTACTCCCAACTGGCCTGTTGGCCCTTTTAGAGGAGGCTGCCTGCCATCCTCTATTATAACTTTTCGGCTGTTTTGCACATTCTCAGGGGCCCAAGCAAGGCGAGCCTCCCTTGGACCCCTGAGCATACTTTTAGTTTTGCTCAATTTTCTTTTTCTCTGAGTTTTGCTGGGGTTTTTTTTATTTTCTTTGGGTCTGAGTTGTTTTTCTTTAGTCTTGTAACCTAAGGTAAATTCATTTCAGCGACTATGTCCTTGGTGGTAGTTATCGAATGGATGGCTCCTTTTGACCCTTGTTTGAATATTGCTTTGTACCCGACTCTATGCCACCCTTTGGTTGAATATCCTACTTTGACGGAGCTTCTTGCCCCAGCTATTTTGGTACTACAAGCGATCTTCAGCAAAAACACCAACCCCTGTTTTACTCTTTATCCTTTGTTACATAGTCTTGCTTTTTTATCTACTTCACAATATGTTTAGGGCATTTGTCGCATTGTCCGTTTTTTTTATTGCTTAACATTTTGGCTGAGTGGTTTGGTTGTCTCTTTCCCGTTACAGTTCCCATCGAGTACCTGACTCTGTTCGTAAACTGTCCTTGGATGACCCTTGTGGCTGATATTCGTCAGGGGCTCTTCTATGCAGCACTCCTCTCCTTTTGGCTCATATTCGCTGGGGAACACTTAATGGTAAGCTTTTCCATCTCTCTTTCTTAAAGATGCATCACGGTTGTGTTGTGGTAATTATAACATTAAATTAATCAAAGCATCTTTATTATAGCCGTTGCACTTGGTACCTGGAGGAGCTGCACATCCTTCCGGCCTGAGTGCAAATTAGGGAGACCCTGTCTGTCTGTGTTGACATGAATTCTCTGATGGGGCCTGGGAGTGTTGTTGATGCACTTTCCCTCATTCCCTCTCAATGCTACCTTACTCTATGACTATTCCCTCACATCCTTTGGTCTACCCTTACCTGGTCCAGGAGGAACTGTTCTCACCTGATGAGTTTGGTTCACTAGACATAGTGCCTGGGTGGACTGCACGCCATCCCAGGATCACCTAGCGCTGGGATATGATAATAATAGGTGATCCCCCACCCTACTCATTGATGGACCCGCCCATCTCTAATCCTTATTACATACCTGGTAACCCCTTTCCGAACTTGCTCTTCTATCCCCAGAGATTCTGGTTGTGCACTTTCGTCCTCTTATAAGCCTTAGTAGAGTGGCAATGTATACCAGGAGGTCTATACCTACTACAAGGGCCAAAAGCTCACTGGCTCAGGGCACTATTAAGCATGGGGTGTGCTGGGCCTTTGACTCTGTTCAACACAATTAAGGTGGCTATGTCAGCATCATCCTTTATGGTCAGAGCTCGAGGACAATTTTGTCCTAATGGCGAGCTGGGTTATTGAGTTCCATCTTAGCTCGAACCTGTGAGCTGAGTATGTGTAAATGATCACATCTTGAAATTTTCTGATCCTATGGAGACTTTTCTATTAACCTCCCAAGGCATTGGAGGGAGAAAAAGACTTGCATGGCGAGCCCAACCTCCCCCAATAAGTACTTGAAGGCGACAGCGCCTCCGGGAAGCGTACGGCCATTCCTGTTAGGGTCTTCTCTTCGAAGAGGATCTCCCCCCCCCCCCCGCGTCCCCGAGCTAGGCCTAGAGGGCATATTCCTTCAATGGAATTGCCGTGGACTCCGGGCCAACGGGGAGGAGCTGCGGAGGCTCGTCTCGTCCCGTTCCCCGTTAGCTATTTTTCTGCAGGAGTCCATGCTAGGTTCGTGCCCCCTGCCCAGCCTCCTCGGGTATAAGGGTTTTGCGACCCCACGACCATGAAATGGGGGCCGAGCTGGAGGATGCACGGTTTATAGCCGGCATGATGTCTCTGTTCTTCTTTTCACTTTAGATACCTCATTTCAGGCAGTGGTTATGCAGCTTCACCTAGATAGGATACCGGTATACTGTTATTTTTGTGTACATACATTCCACCATCAGCTGACTTCGACGCGGGGAACTTCCGCCGCGCCGCGGCACGGTTGCTGAGGCCCTTTCTCTTGCTTGGATATCTGAATGGCACACATCCTCTCTAGGGAGACTACTCAATAAATCCCAGGGAACAAGTTCTTGCCGATCTGATCGAAGAGCTTGAGATAGGTGTCGTAAATGTGGATGAGTTTACGCATCACTGCCCGAGAACCACTTAATTTTCTTGCCTTGATCTATCTCTGTGCTCTCCGGATGCACAGCCTTATTTTGATTGGGGGGTGGTCGATGACCTCCATGGTAGTGATCACTTTCCTAATCAAATATCATTTTCAGGGCGGCTGCCGCCTGAGAGCCCATCTCGGTGGTGCTTGGCGCAGGCGCGGTGGCCTGCATTTCAGGAAATGACTGAATTCTCTATCTCAGTCGAGGAGTTTAGGTCGGTAGATGAGGACGTTAAGTTCTCCGGCAACCTCATCGCCGCGGGCCTGACTACTATTCCCAGAATGTCTGGCTGTTTTGCACGCCGACCGAGTGTGAGACGGCCCTCAAACAGAAGTGTTATGCCTACATGCGCTATAAGCGCTGCCCGAACGATTTCACTCTCGGTGAATTTCGTTGGACTAGGGCTAGGTTCCGGTATATTTGGAAGCACGCCCGCCGCTCTTCTTGGCGGGCATACGTGTCTTCACTTAACGGGAAAGACCTCTCTAGCAGAGGTGTGAAAGCGAGTCAAAAGGATTCAGGGCAAGTGCTAGCAGGAACCCCCTCCTGTTCTCCAAGAGAATGGAACGACAATCTCGGATCCCACGTCCGTGGTGGAATCCTTCGCAACCGCTTTCTCCACATTCTCTAGCCGGGATGCTGCTCTGCCAGCATTCAATGCACGTGATGTCGTGGAAGGCCGCTGACTGGCCTTTACCTCCAGAGGCGGAGAACCCTTTAACAACAGGTTGCTTTGTGCGCAGACACCGCCCATGGTCCGGACAATGTCCCGTACGCCATGCTTCGACACCTGGGTGAGTAAGACATGGCCTTTCTGTTAGATTTGTTCAACAGGATCTGGATTGAGGGTCTCCTCGCGGATTCTTGGCGAATCGCTACTGTCTCGCCTTTCGCTAACCGGGGAGAGATCACTCTACTCCGGCCGGTTTCTGCCCAATCTCTCTAACCTCTTGCGTGTGCAAGTTGATGGAGAAATTGGTAAATGTTAAATTAGCCTTTTTCCTGGACATTGGAGGCCATCTGTCTTCTGCACAGTGCAGCTTCCGCCAGTTCCATTATGTCGGATGCTCTGCGCTGACTGGAAAATGCCATCTGCGAGGCCTTCCTTCGTAGACAGCACTACGCCACGGTGTTTTTCGATCTGGAGAAAGCCTATGATACCGCATGGAGACTCTCCACACGATGGGGTAAGGGACGCCTCCCAATCTTTATATCTGAATTTTTGCGAGATCGTCGATTCTGCGTACGGGTGGGGGCAACCCTCTCCGGCCCAATGGAGCAGAAAGAGGGTGTCCCGCAGGAAAGTGTCCAGTGTCACACTGAGCATCAACGGCATCACCTCGGTGTTGCCGGAAGATGTTCTCGCTACGTTCTACGTGGACGACCTTTCGATTGCTTTTGGCGCGGCCCAGATGCTAACTCTGGAGCGTCGACTCCAACAGGCATTGAACCCCGTTTCTCGCTATGCCAAAGCGCACAGGCTTCGGTTTTCTTTGGCTCAGACTAAGATGGTGCACTTCTGCCACCATCCACGACTCCATCCTGACCCAGACTTGTTTCTTAGTGGGGTACGCCTGGAAGTGATTGAATCGCTCCGTTTCCTTGGTCTTGTATTTGACCGACGCCTCATCTGGGAGGCTCATATTCGCAGCCGTAAGCGCTCTTGTACCCGCGCCATGGATATTCTCCGTTCCGTGACGTTCAGCGCTTGGGGCGCTGATAGGGCTACTGCCTTAGTTTTTTTATCGATCCTTTGTTCGATCGAAGCTCGACTATGGATGCGAGTTTTATGAATCCGCAACCGAGCGTGTATTGCGGAAGGTGGACTCGATCCAGCACACCGACCTTCGCCTTGCGACTCGTGCCTTCCGCACTTCCTCCATTGAGAGCCTACTAGTTGATGATGATAGATGCCCCTTGCTCTACGCCGTGTACAGTGCATTATTCGCCTGTACGCGCGAACCCGGCGCCTCCCTCAGTCGCCAACAGCTCTCACTGCATCCGCAGCTGATTTCGACGGTGTCTATGCCGCCGAGAGACGCCAGTCATACCCTAAGCCCTTTGGTTCTGCCCAGGACGCCACCCTGGAGGGTACCACATTTGCCTATTTTTCGCCACGCCTCTGTTACCAAAGCTTGTACAACGCCGGGAGTATTGTGTTCGATCTTTTTGGAGCACACCTTGTGCCACGCTAGAACCGTGCCAGTGTATACAGATGGCCCAAGTCCGAAGAGGGGGTCGGCTTCCACGCCGTATCCCCTCTGTTTGAAGTCAGCGGGGCTCTACCAGGCGCTGCGTCTGTATTCACGGCCGAGCTGGTGGCAATACACCACTCGGTACGAGAGATTACGCGACGTGCCCGGTACGGAGACCGGATTGTGATCTATAGCGACTCACAAAGTGCCCTGAGTGTTCTTGGGGCATTGGAATCTCCGCATCCTTTGGTTCGCGATATCCGTGACACCACGGTTTTGGCAAGCCGGGCGGATGTCGAGATTATTTTCTGCTGGGTTCCTGGACATGTAGGAATTGCGGGGAATGAGGGCGCCAAAGATTCCGCGAGGACTCTGCGACCGAACCAGCGTTTCCCTCTTCCTCACACCGACTACATGCCAGGAATACGGGCTGCTTGGCGAAAGAAGATGGGAGACGGTCGAATGGAACTTAAAGTTGCGTGTCATTGCGCGGCAATTGTTCCCATGGGCCTACCCCCCAATGCCGCGGCGGCTTCAGGTTGCTTTCTGTCGTCTCCGAATTGGGCACAATCGCGGGACGCACCGCCATTTGATGTAGCACACCCCCAGACTGTTCGGCACAATCTTGTTGAATGTCCTAGTCTGGGCGATCTCCGCGCACGTTACCTGTCCCGGTACCGGGATGGGCGGGGTCGCTACCGCCTGTCCCTTGTGTTCATTGACTGGGGTGAGGCCGGTCTTCTCCCCTTTATTTTAAAGTAGCCAATTGCTAGGCTGTCGTGATTGTGGCGACTTATGCCCAAGTGGACAGTCGCCAGATAGGCTCTTATAATTAAAAAAAAATAATCCTGATGGGCATATGCGTCTTCACTTAACGGGGAGACCCCCTGTATCAGAGGTGTGGAAGCAATTCAAAAGGGTTTGGGGGCAAGTTCTCGCAGGACCCCATTCCTGCTCTCCAGGAGAATGGGACTGCAATCTCGGACCCTGCTTCTATAGCAAATTCTTTTTTGACTGCATTCTCTAGCCGGGATGCTACTATGCTAGCATTTAATGCGCGCCGTGATGTCGCGGAAGGTCACAACTGGACTTTACCTCCAGAGGTGGAGAACCCTTTGATGACAGGTTTACGTTGAGTGAGTTGCAGCCCGCTATCGCTTTGTGCGTGGACACCGTCCCTGATCTGGACGATGTCTGGTATGCCGTATTTCCACACCTAAGAGACGGCCTATGATACCGCATGGCGATACGGTATCATGGAGACCACACGATGGGGGCGAGGGGACGCCTTCCAATCTTTATTTCTGAATTTTTGCGAGATCGTCGATTCTTTGAACCTGGACTCTCGCTATATGCAAGCGAACAGGGTTCGGTTTTCCTTGGCCAAGACTAAGGTGGTGTACTTCTTCACCCAGACCCGGACTTGTTCGTAAAGTGAGTTCTCCTAAAAGTGGTGGATTCTCACCATTTCCTTGGTATTGTTTTTGACCGACGCATCACCAGACTGTGTCTCTTGTACCTACGTCGTGGAAATTCTTCGTTCCGTGACGTTTAGCACCAGGGATCCTGATAGGGCTACTGCCTTGTTTTTCTACTGATCCTTTCTTCGTTCGAAATATGACTACGGATGTGAGGCTGTTTCGATACTGGGGAGATGTCAATCGCTCTTCGCCGTGCACAGTAAATTATGCGGCTATACGCGAGCCCGTAGTCTCACTCAGTCGCCAACGGCTCTCGCTGCATCCGCATCCGATCTCGATGGTGCCTATGCCGCCGAGAGACGTCATTCCTATGCAAATTCTTTTGGGTTTAGGGCTACGAAACTCCTGTGATATCTCGGTATAGCTCTCCGGCCGGTGGCGCCTTTGGTTCTGACCAGGATGCCACCCTGAAGAGTACCGACTTTGTCTATTTGTCGCCGAGCTTCTGCTCCCAAAGCTTCTACAGCGCCGGGAGTATTGCGTTCAGCCTTTATGGAGCATTTAGTTTCACGCTGGAACGGTGCCAGTGTATACAGATAGCTCCCAGTCCCAAGAGGGGGTCGGTTTCTACGCCGTATCCCCTCTGAAGTCAGCGGGGCTCTGCCAGGCACTGCATCTGTCTTTCCTGCCGAGCTGTTTGCAATACACCAATCGGTACGGGAGATAACGCGTCGTGTCCGGTTCGGGGACCGGATTGTGGTCTTTTGGTACTCACAAAGCACCCTGAGTGGTCTCAGGGCATTTGGATCTCCACACCTGGTTCACGGTATCAGTGACACCACGCTTGCCGCGAGCCGGGTAGATGTTGAGATTATCTTATGCTGGGTTACTGGACATGTAGGAATGAGGGCGCCAAAGAGTCCACGCGGCCTGAGCGACCTGATCAGCGTTTCGCTCTTTATCACACCGACTACATGGCAGGAATCAAGGCAGCCTTCCGAGCAAAGAAATGAGAGACGGCCGAGGGGAAGTTCCGTGCCATTGCGCCGGGATTGTTCACATGGACATTATGGTGGTCCCGAAATTCAAAGACGATGGGATTGGTGCTCATTGTTCTATAGATGCCACTTCTGGAAAAAGTCCTCCAGCTAAAATTTATCTCCGATCGAACACTACGAGGGGCGGTCAATAAGTTTTGCGAATCGGTAGGGCAAAACAAGAAGGTGGATGGCTGTTTGTGGGGGTGTTAGGACAAGTTATGACAAGTCAGGACCTGCAGCCGCACGCTCCTGCCTCGTCTATTTAAGAAGCAGTAGCTGATCGCAGATCGTCAGTCACAAATTTTTCAACAATGGAGAAGGTTGAGCACCGCGCAGTGATCAAATTTTAGACCAAGGAAGGCAAGAACGCAAAAGAGATCCATGAACGCATGGTTGCAGTGTACACCGACACCGCCCCTTCCTATGCAACCATTGCTTGCTGGAATAGGGAGTTCCGCCATGGTCGTGAGTCCCTTGAAGATGACCCCCGTCAGACGTGACCAACGAGGACAATGTGGCCCGTGTGGAGAGGATCATCCTCGAAAATCGACGGGTGAAGGTCGAAGAAATCGAGCGAGAACTTAGAATATCACATGGAAGTGTTATCAACATCATCTACGACAATTTGGCCATGACCAAGGTCTCTGCCCGTTGGGTCCCTAGAAACCTCACGCCCCATGATCGACTTCAACGTCGTCAAAGTTCACAAGGCCAGAGTTGCACAAGCTGCCCGGCGCGAATGCGGATTCTCGGAGCTCAACCATCCCCCCCTACAGTCCAGATCTTACCCCTAGCGACTACTTTTTATTCCGCCAGCTCAAGGCTGCACTTCGTGGACGCCGGTTTGGGGACGATGAAGATGTCCAGCTCGCCGTCCAGGAGTGGATTGAACAGCAGTCGGGAGATTTCTGGTTGTCGGTAATTCGAAGCCTCATGGACAAGTGGCGCAAGTGCATTGAAGTTGAGGGTAGTTATATTGAAAAATAATAAAACACTTTTCCTCATATCTTGTTTCCTTATATCCGAATTGCAAAACTTATTGACCCCTCCTTGTATTTAGGGTATGCCATGGGACAGGTAATGTTCAGCCCTCTGTATGATACCAACCACACATGACTAAATTTCCCAAAACAAACTGAAAGTACACTTGTTTCTTGCTAAAAATATCGGAAATGAAAGAAAAATGAACGTACTATATTTATTCAATCGAAACAGGAGTGCATTCTTATATGTGAGACAAGAGAATCACCCTTCACTCTTTTATGACAGCAGTACCCTTTTTCCCATTGGGAAAGTTTCGGCGGTGTTCGGAAATCTGCTGAAGGAGGAACTGCTTTTGGTCTTCGTTTTTGGTATCGAGGCGTTGTAGTCCTCAATCAGCTTCACGCCGCGCTCCGCCACGTCGTTGAGGGGGTTCATCCCCTGGAGGGCACGCAGACCAGACTAGAACGATTTATCTTCTTTCCAGGAGACGGGGTCCTTTCCAAGGAAAGTCTTACTCGTATCTAGTCCCACCATGTCGAAGAAGCGGGTGTTGATCGCTTTGACCAACTCGCTGATGGATTGGGAATTCGTTTTCCTTCGATGTTAAGCCGCTTTGTGTTCCGCACGGACAATGTTCGACTTTTCGCTGGGGTCAACGTTGTTGCTGAAGAGGGACAGAGGGATCATTTGAGGCGTCAAGTACCACAAGTGGCGCTTGAAATCGGTCAACGCTGCCTTCGCCACGGTCCCGTTGGTGGTACGGAACGCGTTCAGCTCCTGCAGCAACTGGAGATCGTTGGACGGCGCGTCTGTCTGGCCCGGGGCCAGGAACCAAGCTCGGCAGTACACCAGGCTGCAGAATAAGGAGAACTCGCGGATGGTGGTCGCTTCTCGGGCTGTCAGTTGGAATTGTTTTCGGAACAGGAATATGTGGAGGGAGTACAGACACTTCGCCATCACACGAGTATGGTGAATTGGTCCAGGCTTGGGGCACTTCACCCTAGAACCTGGAGTTCCCCCGAGGAAGATGAGCACCAGCTCAAGGAAGGCGCGGTAGTCATCCCTGTCCTATTTTGTCTGAAGTTCAATAGCAATCAACGCTTTTGTAATCTCCAGGGTTTCTTGTTGGTTTTGAACACTTTTCGTATTTCCAGGTCGCTCCATCCATCCTCGTAGTCTCCCTGGTCCATGAAGGCCCAATGATCCTTAAATCTATTGAAGAACGTCTGGTCTAGTGGAGGACCCGTGAAGACATGCCCAACCACAACTTCGAGGACGTGGGTGACGACATGCGAAGTACAAAAGTTCACGGCTGAGCAGTCTCTCTAGTCGAACACAGCAGCCCGCGGAGGAACCTGCGTTTGATGAGGTCGTGTCAAATCACAAAGCCACGACATTCTCCAGGTTCCACTCCCGCAGTGCTGATACCACTGCCTCCTCTTGTACCTCACCAGTTCTTCCTCCAGAGAGCCGAGGAACACCAAGAAGTTGGGCAGAATCCCCCTTCCGATTAATATCTGTTCCCGTCACGTAGATGGGCAGTCGGTCCACCATTCCACTTCCAGCGGTGGCATCAGGAAGGATCTTTCCGTCCCAATGGATGACGAGAGCCATCCCCTGGCACGCCGCTAATCGATCCTTGACGGAGGATGACGTATCCTTGAACGCCGAATGGTGGATCGGTTGATGGCGAGGTCACTTGCAGCAGTCGCAGCTCCTCCCAGGGTTTCTGGTGCCGCTGCCAAGACGTAAACAGCATTCCAATCGCTAGTTTTCGTTCTGTCAAGAGCAGCTGCGACCACAGGGGTGACTATGGACTAGGGAGTCGATGGACCAGGAGCGGAGCAAAATGGGCCTGGGTCTGCTCCATGACGAGGGGTCTTCGGTGGAGAAGGGTAGGACATGTCGGGGGACGAACTGCTTGACAGGAGCACGACTGCCTCGCTGGAGGTCTCCTGCCGCTGTGCTTCAGCTTTTCGACGTGCCTGATCGCGTTCAGCTCTCCCCAGCCGCTTCCTCTCTGCTCTGGTGTGTTCTTTGTCCTCCAGATCCATGTATCCCTTGCGCTGGGTTTCCTGGTCCAAGAGAAAGGCTTTGTCTTCGAGAATCTTGATCAGGGAGTTCCAATCTTTGTGTTTGATGTTAAAGAGAGAATCAATCTTCCCCTGGAAAGCGGCTTCTTTGGTCTTCTGGTTGGCCGTCTGATTCTTCTCGTGCTTCTTCAAGAGCTCCCACTCTCCAACCATACCTTCCAGCTTCCGAACAATGTTCCTCTCCTCCATAGTTGGTATCCGAGCCTTCTCCCAGATCCCTAGCACTTCACACACCGTCTCCGTCGCCGCCGCGCGCTTCGTAGTTGTCCCGTCTTCAGGTGGTAGAATTACCGCTGAAGTAGCTGGAAAGATGAAAGGAAAGGGTTGCTACAAGACCATGGAAAACTAATTCAAATTCAACTTTTTTTCAATATAAACAGCATATTTATTTTACAAACAAGGCACACATCATACATTTTTGCACTATATCGCATATGTATCGAAAGCCCACTAATGAGCTATTGAGCTTGGGGCACAATTCAGAAAAACAACAAGGTAGACGGACAAATGGCCATCAGCAGAGACACTCGACATAAATTATAATTAATTACTTAGTTATTTCATCAAGAAACGGGATGAGATAGTTTATGCAATGCAGGAGTAGTATGTTACTAGTATAATAATGCAGGAAATAAGCAAAATTAAATTATAGGGGGAAAACAAAGTAGACATAACCTCATAGAATCAGAACTAGATTGACAAAGGCCCTCTCCCATTGTGTCCAAAGAAATCTGAATTACCTGACAGCTTGTTGGAAGGCGGCTTTCTGGGATTTTCTCCAGATTTGAACCAACAGCATACACCAGCGTCTGTTTTCGTTTAGAAGAAGACATGTTCACCGGTTAACAAAACGAAAGACGTCGTGACACATCAGGCTTCGGCAACTGAGAGAATTGTCTAACGAGAATTGACGATCACCACAATTCACAATAGAGTTGAAACATTGCTGCTGCGTGGCATACCCTAAACGAAGTCCAATTTTCTTCGAATTTCACTTCATATGTTCACTCACGTAGCAGCAACGAATAAGCAATGAGGACCAATGAAAAAATAAAAATTTGATTTTTACTATAATTTGAGGACCACCCTAATTTGGACATACCCCATAATGCCGCGACGGCTTCAGATCGCATTGTACCCTCTTCGAATTGGCCACACTTGACGCTCCGCCATTTGACGGGGCGATCCTCTGTACTTTACTACGACTATTTGTTTGTTCACCTGACTGTTCTGCTTATTCTTGTTTAATGTCCCATTCTGGGTGATTTTTGCGCACGTTATCTGTCCGGGAACCAGGATGAGCGAGGTCACTACACTAGTCCCTCGTAGTCGGCACGGGTTCATCTACACATACTTACGGACTCTGATTTTTTCAAGGAGGTTGGCCGCCTCCATTTTATTTTACTCTCCTGTTGGTCGCAGAATCCTGCACCGCGGCGAGACGTCCCCCCCTCCCCCGCATGCTTATTTTGTGCTTTTGATTTTTTTCTCATTTTGCTTTTGTTTTCTTTGATGGCAGTCTCCAGATGGGCGCTATAAAAAAAACAAAAAAAACAAACAAAGCCAGTACCCCCCCCCCCCAAAAAAAAACACGCTCTACACCCAATTACTTTATAACCTACCTTTAACCTCATTGAACTAGGACACTATAAAACACACACCTTACCCACTTTATACACAGAGCACTACAAAACCAGCCTCAAAATGTTCTACTCCAAAGTGCTTCCCCATCCCCACCCCTGATATTCACCAATCCAAAGCAACCCTAGATTGACAAACCAGGTCTTCACTGATCCGCGTGCAATCATTACACCACCCCATCCTAAATGAACACAAAAACAGATTATATTCTTACCCACAACTTCCCACTGCCTTCTGCAACCTCCCGCATCCTGACAACACTGCCCCTTTTGACCATCTCAGAACCTCTTTCAATATAACCTCTCAAGGAGGTTACAGCCTTTTTCAGCACTGTCGGGCTAGATTGAAGAGCACAGGAGATGACACAGGTGTGAATAGTCTGCAAAAGAGAAAAGTCTAACGAATCTGTGTATTCTTAACAGGATGACATCGAGCGGAACCGACTGCATGTGTACTGGCGTCACCTGAGCGCTGTCCTCACTGGCTGTTTGTGTCTGTTTATCTTTGACGTGTGCGAGCGCGGCGTCCAGCTTAGCAATCCCTTCTTCTCAGTATGGGCGACTGAGACTGGTACCACCTTTGCCCTTGCTTTCATAATTGTTGCGGGAATCTGCGCCGGACTCTACTTCTGTTTCCTCTCCTACATGATCTACAAGGTGAGTTATTGGTGTTCCTGGTACCCTCTCCCTAATCCATATTCTAGAGTCTACTCTCTTCAGAGCCACCTTCTTAAATGCCTTTTCCAAGTGTCAATGCTTTTTGAAGTGTTTATATTTACACTTGCGATAGAATTAATATTCTTTGTAAGCCTTTTCGAGTAAAATCCAGTGGAAACCCCTGGCCCACCCTTCACCTGCCCCTCCCTAAATTTCCCTGGAATCGAGTCAAAGCTGCTCTTCAGTGTACAATCTGCTGCAGCTACTCATCACTGTACCACATTCTTTGCTGGATTATTCTATGGGCATCACCCGCATGAAATCAATTCACTTGTGCTACATGCAAAACATACAGCCGCACTATTCTTTGTCTTGAAACTCTGATGGATGGGGGGTCGGCGTTGTTGTGCTCTTCCTCATCGCTTTTTTTTTTTTACTATCCTCAACCTTTTGCCTGGCTTAAGGACCTGATCAGCTACCTCATACCGTGTCAGAAGACTGGCTTTGGAACCTGTATAAATAATCCCTGCTGCAGGTTGCAAGAGACCAAGACTTGAGTGATCCTGGGTGTTGGGGCGTCAATAATGTCAAGATGGGTTTTGATCTAATAACCCCCTCTCCTGCATGTGATAGGCTGACCACCACCCTGCGCCCGTTATTGGGTGCATAAGGCTGTACTGCTTATCACAGGTGTACTTGACTGCTGGGCCCATGTAAAATCTTGGGTCCCATCTCTCAGGGTTAGCAAATCAAAAAGATTTTCTTCAAGTGAAATTGGGAAAAAAAAAACGTTTTGTTTTTGTTTTTCAAGAAATGAATGCTGCTTATCATTATTTTATTCAAAATTCATATTTATGTTATAATTTCAACAAATATGTATCAAATTAAGGTTATTTCTCTGATACTGACTCATAATTCATCTCTCCTTCTACAGGTTATGGCTATCATGGATACCCACGATTCTCGATCAGTGATCTGTTCTTACCTTAATATAATAATTAAACTAATTAATTATTAATATTATAAAAATAGATATAGCTATTCTGTTTATGTTATTCTAATGTTTGTAGTGTTTGTTTGTTTTCAAAAAACAAACAGAATAAAACCTGGGTTTAGGGGGAGGATTTTTGCCAACCCTATCATCTCTGGGTCTGCCACAAGATATCTTGGCCCTCCTAGCGACGATTAGTACAACTTAGTAATGAAATCCACCCTCTCACCATGCCTCTGGCTGCTCAGTTAGAAGCTGCCTTCCTTGAGATTGACTGGTCCACTGGGCAACTTCTGGACGGTGTGCATCATTGCACAGGTGCAAACACCAAACTTTAACCTACCCTGGGCGAAACATGAAAAGTAAAAAAGAACTGAGATAGGATAGATTCTCAAAAATGATACCCTCCTTGAGACAGCTTGATGATATGGATAGGTGAGCTAGTTTACGGATTGAGGGGATTATGTTAGAAGCAGAAACGAGGAGTGGTTAAAGATTTCTGTGATGGCTGAGATTGCTGCAAGGCCTAGGTGCTTGAGATGGATGTTATATATGTTGTATGTAATGGTGGTTTTAGAATTTGTAAACGATTTGATAGTTTGTTCGATGTTTTCTGTGGTAAACGAATGTGCTTAGTCTTTGTATATGTGTGCTCTTGATTCTTTGTGCATTGGGAGGAAGCTAATGCTCGAGTAGTGTTTTAGGTGTTGCAATTTGGTTGTTTTGAGTAACTCATGACTTGTGTGAGAGCTGGGGTGGTACATCATTTGTGAATTTTCTTCATGGTTCTCCAGAGTTGAGTTGTTTGTTATGTGTTGTCATATTGGTTCCAGTTTTATGTTTAGTGAATATGTTGGTGATGTGTGTGTTGAGCAATTGGATGTGTTGTGAGGGGGCCCTATTTTGTTTTATAATGTTTCATAATTTTATGTAGTCTGCTATTTCCTCTGTGAAATTGGGGATATGTTTTTTTGTGGTTGTCAGGGATGAATTTACTGCGTGTGTGTGTGATGGTATTGTTAATGTAGTTCAGTGCAGTGCTTTGTCTAGCAAGCGTTAGTTGTTTAAGGGAAAATTACGAAGTTTGTCTGTCTATTGGATGTAGTTTTGCCATTCTGC
Source organism: Ceratothoa steindachneri (assembly GCA_963969495.1). Taxonomy (NCBI): domain Eukaryota; kingdom Metazoa; phylum Arthropoda; class Malacostraca; order Isopoda; family Cymothoidae; genus Ceratothoa; species Ceratothoa steindachneri. The sequence goes on from OZ018335.1 coordinate 29,957,450, forward strand.
TTTTTTGTAGTTCATATATGGGTGATTTATGTGTGCCTAATGTAACTTTGCTCAAATGAGAGTCATGTTTCCACTCAATTCTCTCAGTCCATCTGCTGGATGGGATGTTTGTGAAGATTGAGGAAGTTTAAATGTGCTGAGGGCAAACCAATCTCCCAGGCTTACTCATTCTTCGCAATTAACGCATCACGTAATAGCATATTGCAAATGTGGGTGAAATATTCAATGTAAAGGACTAATAATTTAATTTCTCTTAAATTTGGAATAGCTGTTGCCAAGAGACTAAAACATAATTTGGGGAAAGCTCAAAAGTTATAGAATCCGATGTTTTCCTGGTTTATGTTCCAAGCTCAGTGAAAATGCAGTTTCCCACCATAAGCGTAAGGATGGATCTTGGGGTTATTTACATATCTTATTATGAACCATGATTTAAATCCTATGTTAAACTGTTTCTCCACTGAGATAGGCATGTATTAGATGAGATGAAAGGGTTGAGAGCGAAAGCTGTATAAAGCAACAGCGCACAGTTTGTGCCGAAGTTCAGTGGTTGTTAAAAAGGAGTCCACTATTTTTCCTTTACATATCCTATGTTTTACCCCTACTTTAGTACGGCCATCGCCCTCATATTCTTGTGAGGTTTTAGTACTCCAGAATGGTTTTCTTCTTGAGTAAACTTATGCCCTTGGAGGCAGTCGGCAGATGGACACTCTAAAAAAAAAAAGGTAATCCAGTGAGGAGGATTTCTTGGTGAGCTTAGTTCGTATATGAATCTCCAGGCTTTAGGAACTTCGCTCGTCTCGCTTCTCTATTTGACCTGGAGGAAGTTTATGTTTAGTTTCTCATCCCTTCTAATCTTGCTCCTTTTGTGTAGGAGTAAAGTGGTAAGTCATGTCTTTGTTTTACAGGTTTTTGTAAACATCAGTAACAAGCGCAAGTCATTGCTGGCCATGGCATCCTCACGTCGTCTCAAGTATGAGGGCATCATCTACCGCTTCAAGGCTCTTATGTTGGCCACGCTTCTCTGCGCCGCCGTCACCGTCGTCGCCTTCATCATGGGACAGGTCTGATGAGTCTACCTGTGGGAAAGGGGATCTTAAACCGCCATTTTGGGCTCGATGGATTCCAAACCACAGCCATGAAGAGGATTTAACTGGCTACAAGCATGGAGCTGACCATGAGCGCTCAGTATCCAAGCAGGAATGGCAGGATAGTCAGTCAAGCATGTTAAGCTTCTGTATGCATTAGGAATTTCTTACTCATGGAAATGTACCTCACTGATTTAATCTTGTAATTCGGCCTAAGTTTTCATTTAATTTCTATTTCTCAGTTCAATGACTCCATTTTCTCTTTATGTTAATTTTGACTTTCTTTCTCAAAACCGTGAAAAATTACTCCAGCCTTTTTCCCATTAGTGGCTGGAAAGGTTGATGAAGAGTGTGTGCCATTTGTGGAAGGGGTTAATGATGATAAAGACTTTTTAAGCAAATCTCATTATTTCGGGTACCCCCTGGTCTCCTAGGGTACTTCCTTTCCTTGTTACTCTGTTACTCTTGGCTGACACGAGAGGTCCACTGGCACTTGGAGGAGTGCATGCTGTTCTGGTTCCCTTACCCTCTGTAGTCTCAGACTAGATCGAGGATACCCAAACTTTATTTCTAGACCTCTTCCTTTTACCTTTTCTTTTCACTCCCCTTACAAGCCCTTCTTACCTATTTTGGGGGGCCATTGGCTAATAATTTTGCATGGTAGTCAGTGATGAGTTTTACTGCACCCATCTGTCTTCTCTTTATTCTTTTGCGTCCAAGTCCTGAAGCGGCCATGGTGCAGAATAATTGGCCACCCGATATGAGAGAGGTGGTCCGATTGGCACATTATATGCCTACTCTGTATTGAGCTCCCACTGCAATCGTTTACCACCTGAGGAATAAATGGTCTCCATCCCGGGTAATTTGGAAATTGTTTTAAAAAGATACAAAAATAAACAACTTAAGGGTAAAAGAGGTTCGCCTTCATCTATTTATGGTAAAGGGTCTTCCCCCATATCCTGTCTCAGGCGCCTCTCCACAGAAGTAGAGCGAGTAGGTGGATGCTCTTCCGCTCAAGCTTACTCGTTGTCAGATGACTCCTGCGGGGGGTTTTGAACCATGGGTTGATCACTTTCCTTTGAGTTGGTGAAGCCCCCCCCCCCGCCTCGAGATTTATCTTTGGTATAGGTTTGCCGGCGCCGCTTCTACTCAAGCGAACTGATTGTGACGTCCCAGCCAGCAATACCCTGTGGAAGTTCGCCCCAAGGTGAGCAGGAACCCTGAAAGGGGGACGAATACATCCTCGTCCTAGGAAGCTGGATCTTCCCAATGAGTCGATCATGCCACGGCAGAGTCGGCGCCCTTGGTGATCCCATTCCTAGGCAGGACCCTCTGAAGGGAAATGAATCCTACCCCTCCAAAAGGAAAAGAAAGATGGCCGGAAACTCTCAGCGAAGGAACATGTGGCCCCTTTTTTCCTCCTTCCGAGGGGATAAAAGCCTGCCGTCCCCACCCCAAAACAAAGAAGCTTCGACTTCATCAGGACCCCTTTTTTCTAGAGGTGCCAGGGTATTTCATCGCATCTGCAGCCTATCTCGAAGCTGAGTATAGTGCCGAGAGACTTTCTCTAGAGGTCGCCAGGGTATTTCATCGCATCTGCAGCCTATCTCGAACCTGAGTATAGTGCCGAGAGACGTGGTGCCTCCGTTTTGCCTGGCACCCCACACTGGAGGACAGCATCTTTGACTATTTGTCGCCACGCCTCTGCTCCAAAGGCTTCCCCAGCGGCGGGACTACTACGTCCGACCTTGTTGGAATACAAGTCGTGCCACGCTGAATACGTGCCAATGTACACGGATTGCTCCAAATCGGAAGAAGGGGGTTGGCTTCCATGTCGTATGCCCTCTGTTTGAAGTTAGCGAGGCACTACTAGTCGCTGCGTCTGTTATCACGGCCGAGCTGATTGCAATATAGCGCTCGTTACGGGAAATAACGCGCCGTGTCCGGTACGGAGCCCGGCTCGTGATCTAGAGCGACTCACAAAGCACCCTGAGTGCTCGGGGCATTTGAATCTCCATACCCCCTCCTCATTCACGATGTTTGTTACGCCCCGAGCAGGGACGAAAGTTGAGATGATCCTTTTTTGTTTGTTATTTGGTTTGTTGTTGTTTTTTCCCTTTTATTGGTGTGGTCTATTAATAGGCTATGACTGATTATTAAGACAAATTATGCCCTATGTGGCAGTCGTCAGATGGGCAACTTAAAATCATACTTCCCTTGTTTATCATATTTTTTATTATTATTATTATCAATGGCTGCTAGAAGTGCCTTAAAATGTTAAAAAAAAACACTGACCCTCTTGTTTTTTCAAAAATAATTTAGCCTCCAGATACTTTTATCGGCTTACTCAAATGCTATTCATTGACACCCATTTTGTTTATTTTTGTCTAGATTTTTTCCTCTTGTTTCTATCTACCCCCTTCTTTACTCATTGATCACTTGTTTATTGTTGAATGCTAATTTCCCTACCCAATTCTCCTATTATATTTCCAATACATTTCTCCACCCATTCAGGTGTCTGAAGGACAGCGTTATGAAGAAACGCCACATGTGGAATATTCGAGCGCTTTCCTCACTGGTGTGTATGGCATGTGGAATGTGTACACCTTCGCACTTATCTGTCTGTATGCTCCCTCCCATAAAAAATGGCCCCGAGATGTCGGTAAGTGTAGAGAGAGTTATATAATTTGGCCTTGCTCTACTATCTTGGCTTCATATGCATGCAATCTTTATTCCTTATGACAACACATGAAATTGTGGTTTGTTCAGAGTGGAAGTTTGGAGCGCTGTAATTCATGGTATGGGTGTTGTCATAGTGCAACATGTCAAAGAAAGAAGAGCCTCATAATCCTGTTACTGAAATGGGGTCCCTTGTTTGGGGTCGGCCCATTGAAAGATGAGACAATATATTCCCTTATAAATTGCACTTCTGTTTCATTTGACCTATGCTTAAAGGTCGACGCACCTACTCTTTGCCCCGTGTAGACTTTTATACCTGGCACCTGGATGTGCAATATGCCCTCTTGTACCCGCGTCATAGACATTATTCGTTCCGTAACGTTCAGCACTTGGGGCGCTAATAGGGCTACTACCTTACTTTTCTACCGCTCTTTATGGAGGGTGAAATCGATCTACAACACCGGTGTCTTCAATACCTCTCCCCTTGAGAGCCTATGTGTTGATGCTGGGGGGGATGCCACTCATTCTGCGCCGTACACGCGAGCGCGGCGCCTTCCTCAGTCGCCAATGGCTCTCTGCATCTGCGGCCGATCAATACGGTGCCTATGCCCTCGAGAGACGCCAATCATACCCTCACCTATGGGTTTACGGGCTAGAAAACTCATTTGAGAGCTTGGTGTAGCTCTGGGGCCGTCAGTGCCTCTGGTTCTGCCCAGGACAACACCTTTGACTATTTGTCACCAAGCATCCTTTCCCAAAGCTTCCACAGCACCAGGATTATTACGTTCGAATTTTAGGAGAGCACTTCGTGCCACATTGAATCCGTACCAGTGTATACAGATGGTTCAAGTCCCAGGGAGGGGTCGCCTTCCACGGCTGAGTTGGTTGCAATACAGCGCTCGCTACGTATCACAAGACGTTGTGCCCGGTTCGGAGACCGGATTGTGATCTTTAGCGATTCACGAAGCTTCTTGTGCTCACAGGGCATTGGAATCTCCACATCCCCTGGTTCGCTGTATTCATGTCGCTACGCTCTCCGCAAGATGATGTCGAGATTATCTTCTGCTGGTTTCCCGGACATGTGAGAATTGCGGAGAATGAGGGCGATTGCGCCACCAGACCAACATGCAGCGCTGGCTTCCAGTCGTTTCCGAATTACACACACTCACTGGACGCTCTGCCATTTGATAGGAGTGCTCCCCTGCATCTTACTGCGTGATCCCCCTGACTGTTCGGCACATTCTGTCCCGGTGTCGGGACGAGTGGGTTCGTTACCACTTATCCTTTGTATTCAGAGCGGTTTAGTGCACACTGACTTCTTGGAGGAGTGTCTTGCCTCGCCCCGACCTCGGAGCGTGCTTTCTTAAGTGTTGTGTTGTTTGTTTAGTTTAGCCTACTTAGTAATAGGCTAAAAATAGATTACAGTGCCATTTCCTTGGTAGCATTCTCCAGATGGACGCTATAAAGAAAATATAACGCATTACTGGCTGGTTGGTTATTTAACTTATTTTTAGCAATGTTAATGTGCCCCATCTCACTACTGGGAAAGTAGTTGAAATTAAAGTCTTAAGTATTTCTTATTCTTTCTCATTGGTACATGCCAATACCCACTTTGGAAATGAGGTTGAGTTTTAAGGGGAAGAAACATCTTGTGGTTTCCCATTTATCCGTCCTTTTTCTCTTTTCTTGCCCTCGCTTAATGTTCGCATAATGAACATTATTCCTTCTTATTTATATTTGTAACATTGCCTAATACCTTGGCATTGGCATATTCCAATGTCAGAATGAAAAAAAATCTATGTTGCTGGATTTTGGAGAGAGAGAAAAGATAAATAAGGAGTAGTGGATTAAAGTTTGGGAAATTCCAGCAAATCCCTGCACCCAATCTAATCCACTTACCTCATTCATGAGATTATCTTACTAGCCAGGGGAATCTCTGACAAGCTTTTCTCTCCATTTGATGCTTGGGTACAATCACATTTACTCGCCTACACCAAGCATCTCCTTCCTTGGTGGTAACATTATTGCTCCACCACAGATTGAATTTATCTCAAGGTTCTTCCTATACCCTCTTCACCTTTTTCCCTACAATATGGCTCTCCATATTTCTACCGTAAGTTTTTTGGTTTGAAAAATTTATCACCGACACTGACTGCGCACCACTTATTATTGCTAATGGTTGAGTGCTCAATTGCTGCGAAATAAGAATTCGACACTGTTGCAACTTAGATGCCACAGAGTGAACGAATTTGATGTAATATTTTTGCATAATTTCACCAAATTGCATTTCAACTTCACCGCTTAACTCTCACCTATGTAGGTCTTGCATCCATCCATGGAGTTCTTTTGGCAAGAGGTAAGTGGGCTCAAGACTTGAGCACAGCTGGAGGTTTAAATAATTACAATTATTTGGGTGTTTTTGTTCTAGTCAGGTTTCTCTTTGTTCTAAGTATTCCTAAACATTTGATTTAAATGTGAAAAGTGAAAAAAGAGGAAGAATCGAAGTGCATAGAACCTTGGAATGAAAAGGGGTTATTATAAACTCCGATCTCAAATTGAGTTTAGGGCACATTCTTGAATCTTCTTCCTGAAAGGGATTTAAACAACTTTTTCTTCAATCCATCATTGTTTAATCACCTCTTGGGTATCCTGAGGACTTTGTACCACCACCCCCGATTTATTTTCTCATTGTTCCTAAAGATTTTCCTGTTAACCTTTCTAACCTGCATTTAGCGCATTTTTTTCCTCTTTCTATTTTCGCATTGCCTTTTCTGTTTATTTACATCAGTGTAATTCAGATATTACAACTATTTAACCCTTTCCCTCATTCTCAACATACATTATGAGTTATTTCTATAAGGCATTGCATCACATTTTGACATACTCTCCACTTGTTTTCTACTGCTGGACACTACATATTTCCTTCCCACTGTGAGTGAGTCCTAAGGTGTGAGCTGTACTTATGGAACTGGAGAAAGTGGAAGCGCTATATCCGGTTTTAAAATGTATGAAGTGACTGCTTGAAGTGGTTATGTTGGAAGCGAGGCGTGCGTCAGGTTAATGAGTAAGTAGTGATTTTATATGTCTGAGAGAGTAAGGCAAAAGTATACGATGTCCTGGAAAATTGCTATTGGCAGTGATGAGATGTTTGTGTTTGCTGATGAAATGGTGTGAGTGTATGAATGAGTTGGATTTGAAAATGTTACGCATTTGACCTATGTGTGAGGGAAGGACTTTAAATCGATACAGCAAAGAATAAAGAAATTATTTGGGTTTTACCATCCATCACATTCATTTAAGAGTCCTTTAATTTCTGGGAGGGGGGGGGGGCTACTGATTAACGTGGGATCTGAACCATGGGTATCTGCAGAATAGGGCAGGCAACCCATCCGGCGACTAAGCACACCTGATGTGGCTTATCTTCAGAAGCGTTGTTTGGCCTGGCCGTCGTCCAGGAAGAGTATTTGTGGCTGAGGATGGCGTCCATGTAAGAAAGTGCGATGTTTTACCTACCAAGGGTGTGTAATGTTGTGGTATCCATCCCGCGCCCGTGGACACGAGATTGAATGAAATTCACATAAAGATCCAAATGACAATCGATAATAAGCCCAAAGACGCTAGGCTCTGGTCCTCATGGGGTGTGTAAGGATGTCAGAGTAGTATTGTTGTTTTTTATTATTAACCAGAGATCGTAGAACCCTTCGTAACTCCGGGGGGGGAGGAGAACCTCCGTTCCAGGCCAAGAATATGTGGAATGAGGAGCTAATCGGTAGTGTTCCGGAAGGAAGCAGATAGTGAATAGGTTGGGATGGAAAGGGAAATGATAGCTGTGTTATGATTGGCTATGTGTGTAAGAGCTACTTACACCCCTGTGGTTAGGCACAGCACATCCGCCTGTAGGCGCCCAGACTTTGACAAGCGCTGAAGATTTGTGCTCATTCTCGCTTGGGAGAGAACCTGGTGCCTAGGTCCCAGAAACCCAACGCCGGGTCTACTCTGCGAATGAGAGCTCCGCATCGAGGGTGGTTTGTGAAATGGCCAGAGAGTGTGTGTGGGTGTTTGTGAAATCCTCAATAAGAAACGTTGTTAATAGCTCCCCCGGAGCAGATGGCATCCCCGCTCCCTCTTACCGCTTGGGAGATTAAGGGCGAAATCCTTCACCCTACAGCTTGGGACGTAGGCTCCCCCTTCAACGTTACCACAATTAATTGGGGCCGCGCCTTCTTTGAGGCTGCCCTAGGGACCAGGTTAGAGTGAAGGGGGGTTGTTGCATGCTAAGATAATTTTTCTAGCATCCCCCTGTGCTATAGCTGTCCATGCAACAGCTAGGAACTAGAAGTTCTATTCCCACTTAACCCCAGTGCCAACGGAATGCTATGGAAGGAGAAGGAATTTATGAAAGTTGTGCAAATGAAGATTTTTTTAAGGGGAATGTTGAGTCAGATAGAAACGATTGTGTAAGAGTGATGTGAGGTAAGATATGCTTGAGAATGTTCTGAGGTGGTACAGGCATGTGATAAGAATGGATGAAAAGAGAGTTGAAAGGTAACGTGGCTGATAGAGGAAAGCGGATGATATATTGGTGTGTTTGATGTCTACTGCTGCTTGTGGATGCACCCCTTCCCCCCCCATTCCCTGAGCTTCTGCATCGTTATAAAGGGTTAATGGCGCAGAAAAGAAAGATGGGTAGCTTTTGTAATTAATGGGGTATGAAAAGTCGGGATGGGTTAGAGTATTTTATTGAGGTGGTGAGGTTGAAACATTTTTTCTCTCTTAACCAAGGTGTCCCCCAACCTGCAAAAGTCAGGGAATTTATAATTGGTCAGGGAGAACCTGGAAAATTCAGGGAATTTATAATTGGTCAGGGATAACCTAGAAAAGTCGGTTGATTTTCACTTACCTACTGTAAACTTTTTAAAACAGGGTGTGTAACAGGTACTTTTTGTCCTTTTATCAAGAGGTACTTTTAAATATGCTAGGGGCAAAACTCACTTTCTTTTATATTATTGCAAATCAATTTGAAGGATTTTTGCCAAAATTTCCGAAAGATTTCCCATTGACACCATTCCTTTATGAGGAACTTTTTTGTTTACTAAAATATATTGGCAAAAGAATTCTGCAACACAAAGTATATGAGGAAAATAGTAGTTCTTGTAGTGCTTTACTAAAAGCTGATCTCTACAAAGGTGATAATCTTTTACATTTCGACGATATAGATTTGTCATTTACTACAAAAACGTCTATTAGAAACTCGCCAAGACGACCAACTGATGAAGAAATAAAGATTGCTTGATTTTCTTTCAGAATACCATCTTAAAAATAATAGAACGATCTCCCTTGCGGTTTAGTATAATTAAAGGCTTCAGCTCCATTTCTCCAGAGGTCATGATGTCATCCTAAGTAAGCTGTCAAAGACTTGATTTATTGTTAGAAAACCTTATTAAAGTAAATCGCCTACCAGGAATAGAAGCAGATTCCATAAAAGAATCTCATGCTAGATTGATTGAGAATCCGATTATTAAAGAAATATGTCGTAATTATGACTTTGAAAAAGATCGATTAGTTTGATTTTTCTCAACAATTTTTAAATTGGTTAACATACAAATGATTATCAAGATGGATTGGGACCCGTCTTCTTTTGAAATAGACAAACGGTTGTTATTAAGATGTCATAATGCTTGCGGATATTATAAGGATTATCTCGAGGAACAAAAGAAAAAGAATATGAAACAAAAAAATGCAGCTGTGAATAAAAGAAAAGCAATGGAAGAAATAAGAGAATTTGAAGAAAAAAAGGGAAAATAATAGAAGAAAAAGAAGTTCAAATCTTAGAGGACCAAATTCTAACCTGGAAAAAATATTTTGTTAATTATGATTTTCTGTATATAACTTGCATATTGTATAACTTAATGTATATATATTTTTTTATTAAATATAAAACAAAAGAAAGAAAGCAGAGCATGAACCTGGTACCTTCATAAAATTTGTTATTGCTAAAAAATTGAATTTGGTTTTATTATTTCTTTATTACTATTATATATTATTAGGACACTTCTTTTATACCAGGTCGGTATGGGGTGGGTCCTGGTGGGCTTTCTTTTATTTTTATAATTTTAACAAGATTTTGATTCTTTACCAGAATTTCATTTAGGTCAGGGAATTTGAAATTGGAATTTTAGGGGATACCCTGGCTTAACTCACGAAGGTCTTAAAAACAGTCACTTAGAAGGAACTTATTGTCCTGGTGTGTAGGTATCTCTTCACCTATCCTTGTCTGCATGCATGATCGTAAACAGAATCCAAGCTTATTGATTTGATTGTCATACGGCAGTATCATCTCAATTAAGTTTGCTTCTGTGACCGCTTATTAATCATTATCACTTTTTTTCTGGAATGCCATTGAAGTTTGTTCAAAATTTAATCCCTTAAACGACAAGATTATTTAAGTTAATGCAATCAGTCTTCATTGATGATTTCTATCGCTCAAACATTAAGTAATTATCAGACCGTAAAAATGCTGGTTTATCTTGCTATTGATTAACGCTATAAAGAGAGCGACAGAATCGCAATCATGTCAGTGACTCTCTATTTTCCTCAGATAATCAAAGCAGTACAGGAGAAGAGGTCGAATTCAGTCGGTTGGTTTTGGACACTTCTGAAGTTTCTTCACTGTCAGCCTTGGCTAAGAAGTCGACCGTAGATTGAAGCTCATCCTCTGTTGGATAGCAAAGAAATGTTAGTTAGCTGCAAGGTTGCTATTGCAAAGGCTAAAAAACATTAATAGGTGTAGGAGGGCTACCCAAAATGTTGATTGAAAGGGTACAGAATCTATTGTTAGTTTTATCTACGGGTAGTAATGGTACACTCTCCAATTTGTCAGTTTCTAAAATTCATCATTGTACAATCTCTCTTAATAGTTTTAATGTGAAGATGGATCCTTTATAGAAATTGGGTGCAATCTAAGAATCTCTGCTTTCCTCAACTGATATCTCTTGTGCTCCAGATGTTTCCATTTCTGATGAGACAACTAATTCTTAGCAACTGGTTAATCATTCCTCGCGATTTAAAATTTTATTTCTCTCGTCGAGTTGAGACCTCTATGCCCTATAGAATAGAGACTAAAGATTACAGTTTTTAGCCTCTTTTATGACCCTGTACCTTGTAAAGTAATTCAGAGTTCTAAGCGATTAATCTTTGGTACTTTCATATAGCCTCCCCCAACCCCTAAGCTCTACTTTATGGGGTCTTTACCCTCATTTATCTTCTTTTTTTTGTTATTATTATTTCAACCTAGTTTCTACTATTTTCTTTTTACTGTTTGTTATTCCATCGTATGTCCTGTGAGCGACTCGTGACATTTTGGCGTTGCTAGACGGAATTTTGTTGTCAGAACTTTCCCATCCAAAATTTTACCCTTGATCAGTCTCACTCACCGTTGTAAAATAAAAATCATTTAGAACCTTCTTAATCCTTTTTAAATAACTTGAAATGGACCATTCTAGGAAATTTCATATCCACCATGACCATACATAGCTTTAGATGGGTATATGCATAAATGGATTTGTGGCAAAATTCCCAGGCTTGTCAGTTCGTATATTGGCTCTGCTTTTTTCAGTTACATTCACTACCATTTCTCTTGTGTTCCTCTTCTATACTCCCCAATAGGCTGCTTATATGCTTGTATTATCAGATTCAGTATTCATCCTTTCAAAGGAATTCATTTCTAGCCACTTTAGTCCATTAGTTCGTTTTCACGAACTCATGGTGTTAATGATGTTAGCTCAGGCTTAGGGTCCAGTCAAGAGCTTAAGCAATCCCTTCGATAAACTCCACAGGCCCGACACTTCTCACTTAAATCCCGCACTCTGTATAAATGTAGGCTTTGTCTTGGCTAAATAAATGTTTGATATGCGTTAAATACTTGCTGAATTGTGCTTGGTTTCTGAGTGTTTAATGGAATAATGTTGCTGTGTTTTCTGTTTGTACATTTTATTCCTGCAATCGCCTTAAGCTTGCTTTGTTTCATCTGAAATTTACTTCTTTTTTATATATATTTTACTCAAATAAGGCTATCGCTAGGAAGGGGCATGCAAGCTTCAATCTCGCAATCGCAATGATCAAGTGATTATTTCAGGAAAGATGTTATGGCTGTATAGTTGCAGAAGGCTTCACACACTACTTATTTGTAATAAAAGTACATTATGTTTTTAATATAACTTTATACATTCAAATTAGTTTTAAATTTTATTTATAAGAGGGTATTTTCAAAGGTTGTGTCCATGTTTCCATAGAAACTAGGAGTAGCTCACCATAATCTGCTTCTCGAGCTTATTTTCAAACGCCATGTAGTTCTTAATATAAATATGAGGTTGTTGCCTCGGTCCAAATGTGTACATTTTTATCTCAATTTTAAATACTCATTCTTACTTTTAAATAAACTTAGCTTCTTCCTTACGTTTCTTATTATCACAAGTTCATATTTTGATGAGACGATTATTGATATTTGAGTTGTTGACAACTAAGAATTTCTTGCATTGGAGTTTAAAACTGTGTAGGTTTGATGGCCGATTGTCAATGGACCGCAAGGTCTCTTACCCTCCGGAATAGATAGTTTTGATGTGATGTAAATTTATTCTACTCTATCCTGGAGGCTTTAAATTCACCCTGTCTGGAAAGCAGTTAATTGTCCCCATGCTGACCAGCCCGCGTCCCCCAAGGAAGTCCGTCACCAGAGATGGACGAACCTCGGTCTCTAAATGATATATTCTGTCTGCGAGGATTAATGATTAGTATGTCATTAATGAAAGGGAGTCAAAGAGATCGAGAGAGAAAGTCAAAATGAGAAAATAAAAATATATAGAGAGGGAGAAATGAGAAAGGACTCAAAGAAAAGTATGGATCGAGTGAGAGGGAATGAGTAAATGAAAGAGCCAGACAAAGAAACAAATCATGCGAGGGAAAGAGAGGCAATAAAGGAAAGGTGTAAACAATTCAAATTACTCAAGCCTCACACAGGTGACGCTGCTCGCCCCCGCATGGGATAGCCCGTTACACTTTTTTTTTTTTAATGGCGCCATCTTGTAGGTGAACGCTCAGTCGCCTTGACAGGGTTGCGGAGGTCACGCCAATCTACGTGAAATTGCAGTGTTTGTAGTCACCGACTTTACACGAAGGGAACTTAAAGTTACGTGCCATTGCGCCACAACTGTTCCCATGGACCCCGTAAGGGGCGCGACGATTTGCCATCCTGGCCGCCGTGCTGACGGGACTCAGCACCCTGTCCGACCCCAGCTTAGCCTCTTCTCCTTCCTTCAAAACACTCGTTTCCTTCTTTTCATACAACCTCTCCCACAACTTTCGCTGGTCAGCCTCTAATTTCACAGGGTAGATGCTGACCTCCTTCTCAGCCAACCGTCCCGGATCGGGGCTGAGGGGGGAGGGGACAATGTTCCCTAACCCCTGAGCTCCGGACTGGGGTGGCTGGTTTTTAACAACCTGCTTCATCCCCACCCATACCTTCCTCACATCCCTTTTCCTTTCCTCTTCACACTCAGTTTTACGCCGTGTTTAAGGTGGAGCCGCCATGCCGATGGACTGCCAGGCCACCAGGCGGGAGAGGTGGTCCCAAATGGCGGCGCCTGGCTCTGCCAGGCCTGTAAGCACCTCTTGCAGTGCGGGCAACTGCAAGAGGTGATGAGCTATTGCGTCCCGTATAAAGAAGAGGGTCACCATGCCCATGTATGAAAAAAAAAAAACCCAAATCTCTCCCCATTCTCCCTTGTACATCGACGGAGCCGCCCTCGGGCAGCTCCACCGAAAAAATGGAGGTCCCCCCCCCCTGTGCTTGCGCAGGGGACCCTCCATGTTTCTTTAACCGGAGAGGAGACTTACTCCTCTCCTACGCCTCACCCCCTTCTCTGGAGGTGCTTTCGGGCACCACCCTATTTCCAGCGTCAGTCCCTCCTTTTCTTTCTAAGGGGACTGCCAAGAAAGACAGCAGGCAGCCCATTGCCGACCGCCCCTCGTGTAAGCGGCTCGGGGGGGAGAGGGAAGCCAGGCCCCTTGGGTCGCTTCCCTCAAAAGACCTGCTGGCAAGAATTTTAAACCTTGCCGGGGTCAAGGCCTGTGCCTTCCCACACAAGACTGGCGACACTGCCAAGGGGACCTGCGATGTCCTGGGAGGGGATGGCCAACAGGAGGCCCCTCCTGTGATAGACATGGTCCTTGAGGAAACCCAGCCTCAGACGGTAGGGCCTTCCATGGGGAGGAATCTGGGCTCGGCGCCAAACACCGAATCCGCCCCTATGCAAGGTCATCCTCAAACGGCTATGGTTTCTGAGGCAGTACAAGGATGGGAGGGATCTCCTCCAGACGGTGCCCCTGCGACCACCAGGACCTTCTCCAATTCGGAGAAGGACCTTGCTGAGGCTGGTCCATCTGGCCTAGGGGCTTCTGCCGGCGGAGGTGAGAAGCGGGTTCATTCCCCGCCCTCCTCTCCAAAAAAGAAAATAACCAAGACTAAGAAGACTCGGGGCTCCTCTCCATCCGCGGGGTCTTTGGGGACGGATGGGTCTGCTGCCACTTTGGCAAGCGACCAAGCCAAGATCGGCACATCCGGCCCCTCTGCCCCCCGGTTGCGGAGCCCCTGACTAAGACCAAAAGTGCACAGGGCGGAGCCTCGATGACTTCGGGGCCCCTCATTCAGAGGTTACCTGGCGTTTTCGAGCCCGCTGGCTTCAAACGCTTCATCGTTATTCGATCCACTGATGGCACCATGGTGGCCAAGGGCAACATGATCCATCAGAGGAGAGGATTAGCTAGTGCAATTGGTAGAGAGCCGAAGGTGACCCGTTTCTCGGACGGGAGCCTTTGGTGAATCCCGCTGAGGCGGCCAAGATAAGTGCTCTTCGGACACTTCATGGCACCCCGGTGAGTGTGACGCCGCACTCTACCATGAACTTTGTGAAAGGAGTAGTTTATGCGAGGGACTCGTTGACTACTCCATTGAGGACATCACCTTAGAGCTGGCCGACCATGGGGCGGTCAAGGTCGAACGTGTGATGAGAAAACAGGGAGGGGCCTCGAGACCCACCCCTACACTCTTCGTCACGTTCGACTGTAACAAGCTCCATGAGTCGGTGCGTGCTGGTTGTTACCGCTACCGCGTGAAGGCATTCGTGCCACTGCCGCGGCGGTGCTATTACTGTCACCGCTTCGGCCATACGAATCGATCTTGTAGACGTGCAAAGTCGGGGTCACCCGAAGTCTGTGTAAATTGCTCCAAGGCCGCACAGGATAAGTCTAAATCATGTGTGGCCAAGTGTGTCAATTGCGGAGAGCCGCACCTCGCTTCTTCGAAGCAATGTGGTGCATATCTCCTTGAGAAAGAAATTCTGGCCGTTCAGGCCCAGGATCGAATCTCATTCCGCGAGGCTAAGAACTTTGTCTTGGCGCGCCCGGCTCTGCCTGGGACGTCATATGCCTCAATAGTTAGAAAGGCACCCTCTGCTCCTGGCCCATCCAGGCCAACGAGCACGGTTGTTTCCGCGCCCATTTGGAGCCCTGCGGGCTCTACTCAACCCGGGCGCTTCCCTGGTAAAGCTGGCGGCAAAAAGGGTTCCTACCCAGCCCCGGCTAAAACCAAGGCTCCCCCCTCTTTCCTCAGCGTAACCGTTTCACGTAAGGCGAAACGGCCACGCGCCTCCACCGAGTCGTTAGACTCACAGGGGGCAACACCCCTGAAGCTGTCCCCCGAAAGGAGCTTCGGCTCCTTCGCAAACGCCTAGAGGTGGAGCGAGTGGCTCGGAGACGGTGGTTCCACGGAAAGAGGGACCCCCGCCTAAGGTTTCGAGGCGGAGGGAGGAAAAGACTCGCATGGCGAGCCCAACCTCCCCTAATAAGTCCTCGAAGGCGACAGCGCCCGGGGTTCTGCCTCCAGGAAGCGTACAGCCATTCCCGTGAGAGTCTTCTGTTCGAGGAGGGCCCCCGCGTCTCCGAGCTAGGCCTGGAGGGCATATTCCTTCAATGGAATTGCCGTGGACTCCGGGCCAACTGGGAGGAGCTGCGGAGGCTCGTCCCGTTCCCCGTTAGCTATCTTTTTTACAGGAGACCATGTTAGGCGCGTGCCCCCTGCCCTCCCTCCCGGGGAAAAAGGGTCTTGCGACCCCACCACCACGTTATGGCCGGGCTGGGGGATGCGTGGTTTACACCCGGCATGATGTCTCCGTTCTTCCTTTCTCTATAGATACCTTCTTTCAGGCAGTGGCTGTGCAGCTGCACCTGGATAGGAGGTATACTATCATTTCTGCGTACATTCCACGTGAGCTGACTTCGATGCGGGGACTTCCGCCGCGTCGTGGCACGGTTGCCGAGGCCCTTTCTCTTGCTTGGAGATCTGAACGGCAGGCATCCTCTCTGGGAAGATTACTCAATAAATCCCAGGGGACAAGTCCTTGCCGATCTGATCGAAGAGCTTGAGATAGGTGTCCTAAAAGTGGATAAGTTTACGCATCACTGTCCGAGAACCGCTTAATTTTCTTGCCTTGACCTATCTTTGTGCTCTTCGGATGCACAGCCTGATTTTGATTGGGGGGGGGGTCGATGACCTCCATGGTAGTGATCACTTTCCCATTCAAATATCATTTTCAGGGCAACTGCCGCCTGAGAGCCCACCTCGGTGGTGCTTGGCGCGGGCACGGTGGCCTGTATTTCAAGAAATGACTGAATTATCTATCTCAGTCGATGAGTTTAGGTCGGTAGATGAGGCCGTTGAGTTCTTTTCCGGCAACTTCATCGCCGTGGGCCTGACTACTATTCCTTGGACGTCTGGCCGTTTTGCACGCCGACCACTCCCATGGTGGTCGGCCGAGTGTGAGACGGCCCTCAAACAGAAGCGTTATGCCTACATGCGCTATAAGCGCCGCCCGAACGATTTCACTGTCGGTGATTTCGTCGGGCTAGGTTCCGGTATATTTCGAAGCACGCCCGCCGCTCTTCTTGGGGGGCATACGTGTCTTCACTTAACGGGAAGACCCCTTTAGCAGAGGTGTGGAAGCGAGTCAAAAGGATTCGGGGCAAGTTCTCGCAGGCCCCCGCGTCCGTGGCGGAATCCTTAGCGACCGCTTTTTTCGCATTCTCTAGCCGAGATGCTGCTCCGCGAGCATTCAATGCACGTCGTCATGTCGCGGAAGGCCTCCCGCTGGACTTTACCTCCAGAGGGGGAGAACCCTTCAACGACAAGTTTACTGTGAGTGAGTTGCGCTCCGCTCTCGCTTCGTGCGCGGACACGGCCCATGGTCCGGACGATGTCCCGTACCCCATGCTTCGACAACTGGGTGAGCGAGGCATGGCCTTTTTGTTAGATTTGTTCAACAGGATCTGGGTGGAGGGTCTTCTCACAGATTCCTGGCGAATCGCTACTGTGCTCGCCTTTCGCAAACCGGGGAGAGATCACTCTAATCCGACCGGTTTCCGCCCAAACTCTAACCTCTTGCGTGTGCAAGTTGATGGAGAAATTGGTAAATGTTATATTAGCTTTTTTCCTGGACAGCGGAGGCCATCTGTCTTCTGCACAGTGCGGCTTCCGCAAGTTCCACAACACGTCGGATGCTCTGCTCCGACTGGAAAATGACGCCTGCGAGGCTTTACTTCGTAGACAGCACTACGCCAAGGTGTTTTTCGATCTGGAGAAGGCCTATGATACTGCATGGCGATACGGTATCATGGAGACTCTCCACACGATGTGGGCGAGGGGATGCCTCTCAATGTTTATATATGAATTTTTGCGAGATCGTCGATTCCGCGTACGGGTGGGGGAGCCCTCTCCGGCCCAAAAGAGCAGGGAAGTGTCCTCAGTGTCACACTCTTTGCCCTGAGCATCAATAGCATCACCTCGGTGCTGCCGGAAGATGTTCTCGCTACTCTCTACGTGGACGACATTTTGATTTCTTTTGGCGCGGCCCAGATGCCAACTCTGGAGCGTCGACTCCAACAGGCATTGAACCGCGTCTCTCGCTATGCCGAAGAGCAAGGTTTCGGTTTTCTTTGGCCAAGACTAAGGTTGTGCACTTCTGCCGCCATCCACGGCTTCACCCCGACCCAGATTTGTTTCTTAATGGGGTGCGCCTGGAGGTGGCCGAATCGCACCGTTTCCTTGGTCTTGTATTCGACCGACGCCTCACCTGGGAGGATCATATTCGCCACCTTAGGGTCTCTTGTACCCGTGCCATTGATAATCTTCGTTCCGTGAAGTTCAGCGCTTTGGGTGCTGATAGGGCTACTGCCTTACTTTTTTATCGATCCTTTGTCCCTTCTGAAGCTCGACTACAGATGTGAGTTTTATGAATCTGCAGCCTAGCCTCTATTGCGGAAAGTGGACTCGATCCACCACACCGGCCTTCGCTTGGCGACCGGTGCCTTCCGCACTTCCCCTATTGAGAGCCTGCTTGTCGATGCTGAAGAGATGCCATTATCTATGCGCCGTGCACAGTGCATTACTCGCCTGTACGCACGAGCGCAGCGTTGCCCTTTGCCGCCAATGGCTCTCAAAGCATACGCAGCTGATCTCGACGGTGCCTATGCCACCGAGAGACGCCAGTCATACCCTAAGCCTTTTGGGTTTAGGGCTAGGAAACTCCTTCGAGAGCTAGATATAGCTCTCGTGCCGGTAGCGCCCCTGGTTCTGCCCAGAACGCCACCCTGGAGGGTACCACCGTTGGCTATTTGTCGCCACGCCTCTGCTTCCAAAGCTTGTACAGTGCCGGGAGTATTGGGTTCAGCCTTTTTGGAGCACATCTCGTGTCACGCTGGAACCGTGCCAGTGTATACGGATGGCTCCAAGTCCGAAGAGTGGGTCGGTTTCGCTCTTCCTCACACCGACTACAAGGCAGGAATACGGGCAGCTCTTCGGACTGCTTGGCAAAGAAGATGGGAGACGGTCGGAGGGAACTTTAAAGTTGCGTGCCATTGCGCCGCGACTGTTCCCATGGACCTATCCCCCAATGTCGCTTTCTGTCGTCTCCGAATCGGACACACTCGTGTGACGCATCGCTATTTGATGGAGCGCTCGCCTGTGCCCTATTGTGACGACTGCGTCGTCCCCCAGACTGTTCGGCACATTCTTGTCGAATGTCCCAGTCTGGGTGATCTTCGCGCACGTTACCTGTCCCGGTACCGGGATGGGCGGGGTCGCTACCCCCTGTCCCTTGTATTCGAGACGGGTGCGTGCACATTGACTGGTGGACTTGTAGACTTTTGGGGGGAGGCCGGCCTTCTTTCTCCCTTTTATTTAACTAGTTTTTTTTGTTTTCTTTATAGGTCGCACGTTCCTTCGCCGGGGGGACCTCCCCCCGACACAGGAGCTTGCTTACTGCTAGTTGCCTTTTCCTTCTTTTTTTATTTTTAGTGTTGGGTTTGTTTTTTTAATCTTATTTTAAAGTAGCCTAGTATTAGGCAGTTTTTAATACGGAGACTAATGCCCAAGTACGCAGTCGCCAGATGAGCTCTTAAATTTTTTTTTTTTAAATCCTCTTCGTAAACCAGGAAAGGAAGGGACGCTTTTGACCCACTATCGCCCAATTGCCCTTGTTCCCCATGTAAGCTTTTTGAAAGGATAGTGAATGCCAGGTTGGTATGGTTCCTGGAGAAACACAACCTTATTTCTCCTTCACAGTCGGGTTTTAGAAAGAGACAATGCACCACAGACCTGCTGGTCAGGTTGGAGGATTGCATTCGACAAGCTTTGTCAAAGAGACAACACTCCATTCCTGTCTTTTTTTATATAGAAAAAGCATATGATACCACCTGGAGGTATGGTATCCTGAAGCAACTATATGACTGGGGTATCAAAGGCCATCTTCAGAGGTTCATACAGCAATTTCTTGCTGGACGCACGTTCCGTGTTAGGGTAAGAAATGTCATATCGGAACCTGTTGATCAGATAGAGGGCGTGCCACAGGGAAGCGTTTTGAGCGTCACCTGCTTCTCGGTGGCTATCAACAGCATTATTACTGATCTTCCTGCAGAAGTAATGACGACTCTTTATGTGGATGACTTGGCAATTAGTTTAGCATCGCCTTGGCTGCCATTTGTCATCCGTAAATTGCAACTGGCCATTAACATCATTGCCAAGAATGCCGTTGCAAAAGGCTTCCGACTGTCACCCTCAAAAACAAAGGCAGTTCATTTCTAAAATTTCAGGCAAGTTGACTGGGAACAGCCAACTTTATCTTTGTATGGCTCCCCCATCTCGTTTGAGCCTCATTGTAAATTTCTTGGGGTTATCTTTGAGAAAATCCTGCTTGAAGAGAATGGATATCTTGAAACTTCTATCACATGTTTCGTGGGTAAGTGATCACCGTACCCTGTGGCTTTTGTATACAACTTTGATCCAGTCTAAGCTGGATTATGGGTCACTGGTGTACTCTTCAGCCTCATCCTCGAACCTAGATAAGCTCAATTCTATCAGGAACCAGGAAGTGCGTCTAGCTTTGGGAGCATTCAAGTCCTCCTCAGTAGGGAGTCTCCATACAGAGAGTGGGGTCCTTCTATTATCCTTTCACCGCCTTAATTTTAACCTGCAGTACCTTTTCAGATTGCAACAGCCCTCCTCCCCCCATCTCACCTGTATATGAGTGCACCTATAATATTCACTCGGTGGCCTCATATGACAGGTTTCCTTCGCTGACTCGCCCCTTTGCCCTCCGTATGACTGGAGATACAGGTCAACTGAGGGAATTATCAATTATTCCATATCAGATCCCTAAAGTACCCCCATGGCTATGGCCACCCGTGAGGGTTTGCAAGGTACTGGCAGGTGAACCGAAGACCAAGTTCTTGCCTTCGGTTCTACGAAGCCTCTTCTATGAACACACTTTGTGCCACAAATCAACCACTTTTATCTAGACAGATGGATCTAAATCCTCTGATGGGGTAGGAGCTTCTGCTATCTTCCCCTCCTCCCATCATGAGTCTGTGTACCTGCCCAATACAGCCTCTATCTTCACGGCTGAGCTTGTCGCGATGCTGGCTGCACCGTATACCATCGCTTCTTCATCACCGGGAGCTTATACAATATTCTCTGATTCCCTCAGCTCTTTGGAAGCTTTAGTCATTTTATTTCCAGATCACCGGCTGGCTTCAAAGATCCAACAGTGGCTATTTTATTTATCCTCGTTCCATGAAGGTATAAAAGGAAATGAGAGAGCAGATTCTGTTGCCGATTCAGCAGCCTCCAATGTGCACTCACTGTGGAGTACCAATATCTGTACTCAACCTATATGCTGAATGCCTACGTTTCCATACTCTGAGGCGAAGGCTTTTTCCTTTTATTTGCCAAGGGATGTGTCAACAGCAGGTTCTGAGGAGCATCCTTTCCGAACATGAGTGCACCTTTAACATGAATCGAGTGTTGAAATTTCTATCAGAGACAAATCTGTTAAAGGAAATTTAATGTAATATATATATATATATATATATATATATATATATATATATATATATATATATATATATATATATATATATATATATATATATTTTCGATTTTTAACCATAGTTTGTTTTTAAAGAACATTTGAAATTTTAATGAATCCTCTCTTTTTGAAAATGGCTGCGAACTCGCCCACTTGGACTTACGGAGCACCCGTCTGTTTTGTACCATTCGTCTTCGTCCACGTCGTTGACTCGGGTTTGGAAGCGGGTCAATAAGATCCGTGGTCGCTACGCTGGTCATGCCATCCCCACTCTGGATATCGGAGGCCCTCGCTTGTGTCGGATGGCCGGTTGGTCAGCGAAGCTCTGGTTGACCATTTTGTTTCGTTGAGTAGCGCTGGTAGCTATCCTCGACGGTTTCTCGATCATAAGGTCACTATAGTGTCTCGCCTTTTAGATTTTATCATGTGCGCCACCTACTCTTATAATTCTCTCTTTTCCGCCTATGACCTGTGGGATGCTTTATCTCACTGTGGTTCCACCTCTCCCGGTGACGATTGCATCCACTACGACTTTCTCCGTCGTCTCCATCCCCACTCGGGGTTATTTTGGGTTGACACTTACAACCTGCTTTGGGTCAAAGGGATCTATCCATCCTCCTGGCGTGTGGGGTTGTTCTACCCTTTTTCAAGCCCGGTAGGGACGGTTTGGACCCCATTCACTATCTCCCGATTGCTCTTACGAGCTGCCTCAGTAACTAATTCGAGAGGATGTTTCAAGTTCGCCTTGGTTTTTGGAGTCCAACTCGCTCCTCTCTCCATTTCAGTGCGGTTTTCGCAGCGGCCGTAGTACACTTGACCATCTCATCCGTTTGGAAGACTCCGTTTTACGGGCTTTTTCCTCCAAGCATCAGGTGCTAGCGGTTTTATTCAAGATTTTTTTATCGTCACGTAATTTTCAGGTCCGTATTGGGTATGCTTTCTCAGTCTTGCGGGTTCAAGAGGAGGGTGTTTCCCAGGTGTGTGTTTTAAGTGTGACATGTTTCGCCGTTGTCATTAATAGTCTGGTGTCCACTCTTCCGGAGGGGGTTTTGGCTTCTCTCTTCGTGGATGACTTGACGTTGTTTTGTTCATCTCCCCGTTTGCCTTCTGCTGCCCTTCGATTATAGCTGGCAATTGATGTCGGGTGGTGCTGTCTCCAAGGGGTTCCGTTTTTCGGTCACCAAAACGAAGGCCATGCATTTTATCGGGGTCGTGGTGCCCTTGGTCCCCCTTCCCTCTTCTTGGACGGCACGGCGATTGAGCATGTCCCTGTTTTTAAGTTCTTAGGTTTAACGCTTTATAGCAAGCTCACTTGGGTACCCTATTTGCCTCGCTTGAGGGCTTCCTGTTCGAAGGCTATGGATTTGCTTCGGGTTTTATCCCACACCACTTTGGGTACTGATAGATGCACCTTGTAGTCGCTTTATTCGGCACTGGTTCAATCCCGGTTGGACTACGGTTGCAGGTGTACTCTTCAGCGTCTCCTTCAGCACTGAAGTTACAAAACTATTCGTTCGCTTGGGGTCCGTCTTAGTAGTGGAGCCTTTCGCACCTCGCCTATCCCTAACCTCTTTGTAGAGGGTGGCGTGCTCCATTTCCGATATCACCGGCTGCAGGTGTGCCTACGATCCCTGTTTCGTATTCAGCAGTACCCTTCATCCCCAGGTCATGAGTGCCTTTTTGCCCCGTCTTCTTCAGTATCTTTTGATCGGCGGCCATCTCTACCCCGGCCTCTGGGGCTCCGGGTTGGGGACCATCTCGCCTCCCTGGGTGTTCTTGGGGTGTTGGCCCTCTCATTCCCGCCGTCTCCATGTTGGAGCGTTCGCCCTCCTGAGGTCTGTACTTCTTTTTGACATTTCTAGAAAAGGTCTACTGACCCCCCTCTATTAAAGTGCCAGTTTCTTGATCATGAGTGTTCTCATGCGCACTAACCTATCCATCTATACTGACGGCTCGGTATTGAGGCGGCCGTGGTGTCTACGGACTCCCTTCGGTCCGCTCTTCCTCCTGTAGCATCCGTTTTTACCGCAGAGCCTCAACCGTTTGGCCCTCAACCGCAGAGTTGAGGGCCATTCTTTTGACTTTTAATTTGATTTTATCCCTCAATTCTTCGAATTTTATTGTTTTTAGCGATTCCCAGCCTGCTTTAGAGCTGGTTCGTTCTTTTACGTCCACCCACCCTTTGGTTTTACAGATTCGTTCCTGGCTGGTTAGAAATGCCTCCCGTTTCAGGGGTGGCGTTCTGTTGAGGTCCCCGGCAACAAGGAGGCCGATCGGCCGCCCTTGAGGTGCCGGATGCCTTCCCTCTGCCCTCTAGGGATTCCTACCCCGTAGTCAGGGCGTATATCTTTCGTTGTGGCGGAGAGAGTGTGATTCCCTACCCCCCTTCTAAGTGTCTCTTATTAAACGCTCTGTCCGTCTCTGGTCTTCTACCTCTCAGCAACTCCGATCTTGGGAGGTTGCTCTTTGCTGGTTGCGAATTGGGCACACGCGACTCACCCATGGCTATTAGGTTTCGGGCGGAGCCCGAGTTGCCCTTGGTTGTCCCTTTTGCGGTGGCGAAGCTGTCTGTGGCTCATATCTTACTAGTTTGTCCCCGCCTTGCTTCTCTTCGAATTTCTTGCTTTCCTACCCTTTCTCGCGCCCCCGACTCGACTTCGCTTTCTTTTAACAGAGGACTCCCTTCGGTCGTCCTCCCTCCTTACATTACTATCACGAATTGGCGTTTTATCCCTTTTATAAATTTTTTCCATTTTTGTGTGTAGGTTTATTGTTTTATCTCTTGTCTTGCGCCCTCCCGTGCGACTGGCGCATGATATTTGTTTATTGCCCCCAGCCGCTTTTGTTTTTAGAATGTGTGCTGTATGCTTGTAATTTAAGTGTGCATCTGTGTGTGTCGTGCTATTGAAATCTTATAATGGGTTCACGTTGAATCAAAATAACACTTGAAGTAAGGGACTCCAAATGAATGGGTGATGTTTAAAAAGCACTATTTTCGTATAGTATTACTTCTATTGGGAAAAAGACTGTGATCACATAACTGGTTTATTTGTGTTCCCTAAGCTGATGTGATCGGTGCAAGGTAGTATAGTTAATTATATTAAACTAGAAAAATAATAACGAGCGCCTACCCCTTAACGAAATGAGGAGAACTCATGCAAGGTTGCTTAGGAGCGAAAGCTCTGAAGTTAAGACCATCGTTTTCCTGAATTTCGAGGTTCGGCCCAAAAAGTAATTAGTCAATTTTATAATAATAAATACCGTCAACATTATAATTGATATATCTCCTAATGTTAAAGAATATACAGTTTAGTTATACTTTTTTCAAAATTTAGCTATTTTCTTATTTATATGACTAACTAAATCATTTATTTCTTTCCGTTAATTCGGGGAACCTTATCACCGTTTTGTTGTTTTTTTAACAAGCAAGAGGCAAAGATATATTAATTTAAGTTGTATAGTTACAAAATTGGTGTAAAAGTCTGTAAATAACAATTACAACCCCATTTCTTCCATATATTTAATGTATACCAAATTTTATCTTGGAGATAAAAGGTAAATTTGTGATTTGAGCATAAAAATAAGAGAGGTGGTGGCATTTGGAAACCATTAAAGGGATGTTTTCGGAAACAACCATGTCCGCTAATTAAATATTTAATCTTAGCAATTAAATGACTTTAATTTTTGTTGTAGGGATGAATAATTCTTGATACCTTTCTCTAGGTTTATGGTATTTGGTTATTAGTGGGATTGATTTTAGTTAATAAATCAGCCTAAATAGCTATTTGAAAATCATTACCATAAATTTGTTGAGTTTGGATGAAAATTTTCGTCTGCTGATATTTAGGCCTAACGACTGACGTGAAATGAATTTAGAAAACTTCTGAACTAGGTTTGTAAGAAAAACAAATAAACAAAATAAATATATTTACAAAATCAACGAATGCACAATGAGAGAATTGAATTAGGAATACAACGTAAGATATAGTAAAGTAAATATGATAAAGTAAGATGTGGTAAAGTAACTATGATTTAAAGTAACAAGATGTAAAGTAACTAAGATATGAAGTGACTATGTTGTATGTGAATTGGTATCTGCAATGAGAGAAGTAATCAGAATTAGGACCTACTCTCTTATGGCAGTTTGCAGAGAATAATTGTGAGAGGATTTATAACTGACCTTGATTGGAAGTAAAGTCGAGTACGTTTGGATGGTGACGCGAACACAAAATGAGAGAGAGTCTATTCGTATTATTTCACAAGTGGTGAAATGCGTGTGTTTGAATGTGCGTGAAATTCTAAGAGATGTTGTTTGAACCAGTGCGTTAAATGAAATCAGTTTCTTGTCACGGGATATTTGAATTATTAAAGGTTACATAAAATAAATGAATTGCAGAAAAGTTATGCATAAAATAATTGAATGATTAATGACAAAAGTAAAATAAATGAATGATTTGAATTTTATACATAATATATATATATATATATATATATATATATATATATATATATATATATATATATATATATATATATATATATATATATATATATATATATATTTAAGTTTCTAAGGAGGATTTTATTATAGGAATGCCCAGAGGGCATTGCTATAGGCTTTATTCAACTAACAAAACATGAACACATTCTGTGAAGAAAACAGAAATAATAAAGTAAAGATACCCATTTCAATCAGGTTAGCATGCACAATTAGTTATAAGTAGGCAATATAATGTATCGTAACCCATCAAGCTATTATACATGAAGCTTAGATCACCGTATTCTTCCCTCCCTTAAAGAATCAATGTTCCCTATAGCTAAGAAGCTTGTACCGTTCCCGTGTAGATCGGCCTAGTTGTTCCCATCCACTATGCGCAGGAATGGAGAGTTCACCCTTACGTTGGAGATTAGTTGGAGTACCATATATCCGGCCCAGAAGAGAATCAACCTCTATATATCCCTCCTTGATTAATATACTCTGATCACCTGCAGCATCGGAAGAATCCAATTCAGATGAATCGGCAGCAAGCATTGGAAAAGTCTCCACCAAAGCAGTCTCTGTAGAAGGATCGATGTTGAGATCCTCTTGCTTCTCATTCAATGTGACGTTACCAACCGGAACCAAGTCTTGCACTAATATTGTTGATTCGCGTCCATCAGCAAATCTTGCATGAGCATATTGTGGGTTTGCTTCTAACAACTGAACCTCATCAACGAGGGGGTTTGTATTTGCTAGTGCGAACGTGACGTCGTAGCAGGACAGGTCCATGAGCGGATAACCAAGTGGGCAGCGAATGGACACTGGGAGATCGAGACTGGTACGAGAAGAGTCTCATGTGGCTGTGCAGAGTAGGGATCTAATGGAATGAAAGCGTCAGGCAGTAGAGTTTCACATTGACATTCTTGAAGGTTCTTGGATACCAGAGCAAGGGTTATGCGCTTCCAGATTATAGCATTGCACCTCTCACATTGCCAGTTTCCTTGAGGGCTATAAGGTGTTGTTGGGCTAGGGGTGATGCCTAGATTGTTCAAGTATTCACGTAGTTCCTTTACCATAAATGAGGACCCGCAATCAGAATGCAGGTAGGAAGGCATACCAAATATTGCAAAAATCTGATTTAGCCAATGGATTATAGTACCAGTAGACATGTTCTGAAATGCAAATGCCAATGGAAAACGAGAATACTCATCCACTACCGTGAGCATATAGCGGTTTCTGGAGTTCGAGAGTAGAGACCCTTTGGAGTCTAAACAAAGGGTGCGTGGCTTTAATACGGGGAGTTTGGAGTAGTTTTTAGAACCGAGGCTTCAAACGGGCACAGTAAGGGCTTCAGAGCACACCCTTCTCACATCTTCAACGGAATAAGGAAGATTTCTCACTCTGATGAAATGAGTAAGTCTCGTTGCACCAGGATGGCAAAGTCGAGCGTGGAGCTCAGATAGTTGCTCGTTATTAATAGTAGCTCCACAATGGGCACGAGAGAGAGTGTCTGCAGGAATGTTGTTTTTACCAGGATGGTACATGATATAATTGTAGCACCCCAACTCGATCCTTCATCGTTGAATTTTATTATTCTTGATTTTTTCAAGCTTATTTGTATGAAATATAAAGTTGACAGCCTGTTGGTCCGTAACTAAGGTAAAACGTCGTCCTGTCAAGTAATAAGACCATATTTGTACAGATTCCACAATTGCACATGCCTCTTTTCTACTGTAGAGAGTGTGCATTCAGTAGGCGCGAGAGTGCGAGAGAAAAGGAGAACTGGAGAACTGGACGGCCTGCCTGATTCATAGTAGCAGCAATGGCTGTATCGGAGGCATCAGTTTAACTACCAAAGGAATATTTTCATCAATCGAGTGTACAACAGCCTTCCCAATCTCTTCTTTGGGGTCATCGAAAGCTTTCAGGACCTCTGGTCTCAGAGGAAAAGTGTCAGTGGCAACAAGGGGTCTGATCTTGTCAGAGAATCGGGAAACCCACTGTGAATAATAGCAAAGCATACTAAGAACACGGTATAAGGAAGTACGGTCTTTATGAATTTGCAGAGTTGGGCGGTCCGCTACTTGCGGACTCTGTAAATGGTAGCGGAGTAGCGGAAGTGGTTTCTATAAGCTAAAAGTAGTGGACTAAAAAAAATTAAAAACTGCTACCTATTTTACGTTTCTTTACAATAAAACTGCTAATTTGGGATGTAATATACAGTAGTTTTCCTTGAAATTTATTAAATAAAACGGTGAAAAGCTGTTTGGGGGGGGGCACCGCTTTGCAATAAAAAGTAGCGGTAGCAGTTTCGCGATTTTGGAAAAGTAACGGTAGCGGTTTCAACTAGCCAAGGTAGCGGATAGCGGTTTTAAAAATTTGGTAGCGGTGCCCACCTCTGGGAATTGGCAATCCATTTAATGTACGTAAACGTTTATAATCTGGTTTTAGAGAGCCGTGGGTTATTGTGTAACCAAGAAAATCTATTGATTTGGTAGAAACGACAGACCTTTTCTCGTTGAAGGTAAGGTTATGGAACCGGGAAGCCTCTTGAAACTTCACAAAATTTCCATCATGTTCCTGCTGGATCTTCCTGCCACAACAATATTGTCCACATAAACATAGGTTCCGTGCAGGTTGTGTTGCTTAATGATGCTGTCAACAGTCCTTTGGAAACGAGCAACGCCGTTTGTAACTCCGAATGGCTCTAGAACTGATAATGCTTAGCATTGGCTTCGAAGGCAGTATATGGCTTGTCCTCTTCCCGTATAGGTATTTGGTGATAGGCACTTTTCAAGTCAAAGGAACTATAGTACTTGTAGTGAGACAGTTCCGAGGCAAGGTCGTCTATTCTTGGAAGAGGGTATGCATCCAAACGAGTGAATCTGTTAATGGTCTGGCTGTAGTCAACAACCAATCTTTCGGTGGCGCTCATTCGACACAAGAACTTCTCCTCTCCTCAATAACACCATCTTGTAGCATCTTGTTAATTTCAGACCTTATGAACTCCTTATAATAATCTCCAAAACTCTGAGATTTTGTTGAAATGGGTTTGCAGTAAGGAGCAAGACTTGAAAAGATGTGGTGTGTCCACCAAAGCAGACAGTACACTGCAAGTGGCAGGGTTAGAGATATTTAGAACTTCCTTGGATCCGCCAAAGTCCACAGTAACACTAGGTTGCTGGCTTATGAAATCTTGACTAAGAATGATATCACAGCACAAGTCTGGCAGCACAGAAAGCTTTGTATTGTGGTAGCACTCACCCTTCAGATTGATGTCAACCGTGCAGCGTCCATGACCAGGGGGAAATTCCACACAGTGTGCCTGGCTTGCATCGCTTTTCGAGTCAGCACCTCGTGTCTTGAGTCACGGCGGACACATGGCGCGTGCCTTTGACTCGCTGACCAGTCGGATCGCGCATCCTGACTCACACACCTGACTTTTCCGATCTTTGTCAGCTGGCCTGAGCTGGGCATGTGCTCGCTGGCATCTTTCACTTTCGAAACTAATTCCAGCATCATTTCTCTCATCGCAACTACACCCTACACCAGCATCATCATCACGTCATCCTCTCTCTGAAACACACCAATGAAAAGTAAGTGATTTTTTTTTATAGTGTTACAGACATGGGGTGATGTGAGCCGCTAAGCTCTATGGGAGTAATGTTGAGTCACTGGTGCTCGTGCAGGCAGAGGCACAGCTGTGGACAAATTCTGCTTTGGTCTTCCGGACTGTCAAGAATGCGAAGGAGTACGCCGAGACCCGTATGTTACCGAACATTGCGAAGCTCTTGACCATCTTAATGACTCTGCCGGTCTCAAATGCTGAGGCCGAACGCTCATTTTCATCCTTAAGACGGCTAAAGACGTACATGAGGAGCACCATTGGCCAGGATCGCCTCAACGGCCTCGCACTATTCGCCGTACACAATGACATTCAAGTTTCGAATGATCAAGTGATTGACAAGTTTGCGGAGAAAAACCGCCGTCTCTTCGCTTGGGAAAATGAAGGGGGATGGCATGGGCCTACGATTTTGAGAGAGCCTACTCCTGGAAAATATAAATACTTTTTCTATTATGTGCCTTGTTACTTATGTGGGCGAAATGACTTGCAAGTACCCTACATCATTATAGTCTACACTACATGTACATATTCAGCATTTATGCATATAACTTATTCGTATGTATTCAGCACTGATCATTTGTACGATCATACATGTATTACTCGTAAAAATTTGTACCATAATAAGTAGCTTTAACAAATTTCCACTCATAAAAATCCTGGCATCGCCCCTCCCCTCATTCGCTTTTTCTGGATCCGCCACTGCGTACTTAGGTCCAAACTTTTGTTTTCAAGCAATCGTTGCCTGATTGTATGAGAGAGCAAACCATTGATGAAAGAATCCCGTATGTAGTCATCCCGATTCTGCGAAGCAGTAACAGCTTTTAAGTTACAATCCTGGCTGAGCAGCTGAAGTTCTAGTAGGTACTTGTCTATTGTATCCCCTTTATACTGCAAATGTCTCGCGAACACTTCATTTGGGGGTTTGGCATAGAGTTCTTTGAGAAGATCTATAGCTGAATCATAGGTAGTACACTCTGCAATGTACCCATATACCGTTGGCGAGACAAAATTGATCAATGTATAGAGCTTGTTAGGATTAAGGCTTGCAATGGATTGCAGGAATGCCGAGAAAGTACGATTCCAGTGATTTCATTCTCGTGCAGCAGTAGGCGAGTTGTGAGATACATCAAGGCGTCCAGATCTCAGGAATTTATCCATCTTCCTCAGACGCAGTTTGTTAGTTGAATAAATGTTGTGTGGATGATAAAGTCTTTATACTTTTCTCTAGGCTTTATTCAACTAACAAAACATCAACACAGTCTGTAAGCAAAACAAAAATAATATAAGTAAACATGCCCATTCTAATCAAGTTAGCATGCACAATTAGTTATAAGTAGACAATATAATGTATCGTAACTCATCAGGCAATATACATGAAGCTTAGATCACCACAATCATATAGAAAAACAATTAATATAATGGTTTGTTTGTTTCTTTTAAGATTAAGGTATCTGTAATTAAAAACATAACGATTTACTATAAATTAAACCCCCAAAACTTTCATTTTAATGTGTTATACGCTCTAAATTGAACCGAGCCCATCTTATCGAAGAAATATATTAAAGAAAACTCATTAAATCTTTTTAATTTGCTTATGTATAATAATATAATTGTAAAATTCAATAATAACATAAAACATTGTAAAATAAATTAATGTAAGTAGAGTGTATTAATTTAATATTATTTGAACTCATATCGAATATATAAAAATCAATTCCATTTGTAATCTGTTAAATATCACCGTGTGTGTGGGTGGCTTATGTAAAAGGGAAATTTGTAAGTGCTCAAGGACCATAGACCCAACATCACTCATCAAGATCGTCTCAGACGGAGGATACACGAAGAAGCACACTGAAAAGTGCATCCAAGCAGCTGACGAGTCATCACCACTTCCACGAGAGTTAATCGCCCAAGAATGTTACCATTTGGTAACTATTAACCTTGAGAGTAGAGCAAGAAGGTTGCCTCGTTTGTCTCATAAGGGCAGCTACGGTCTGATTGGAGATTCCTCCTGTTTCCGTAGCTCTCAAAAGAGACAGAAGCAAGCGTGGACGGGTTGATTGGAGATACCTCCTGTCCTGCTTGTAAAGAGGGCATTTGTCTCTTCTACCCTTTGCACGCGTGGCGCTGATGGGCGAACAAGAGTGACGCCACGATGCAAGGGGCGGTGTCCATAGCCACCACGCCGAAGTCTGCCAAGCGGACGCGGAATGGGTTAAGTCCACCCTCACCGAACGAGACTTCCACGCCGAAGAGGACCGCCCGAACACTGGAGCCGGAGTTCTCACAGGCAGAGGAGGCCCCCAGCGATGAAAGCGGTCGCCTTGTCATCGACGAGAGCCCCCAGACCGAGGAGGCCCAGCAGGAGAATGAGGCAGGCTGGGTAACAGTGTCTCATTCCCGACGAGGACCTCGGCACAAGTTTAAACTGGTGCACCAGAGCAACACTAGCAGTGCCTACCAGGCTGTGACTGAGCTGGAGAGAGCACACCCTGGCCTGCGGATAGTCATTCGCCCTACTCTCAACGGCGAATACGTCCTCACCCCGAAAGACGATGGGTCGGAGGCCATGCTGCGCCGCCTTGCCGAGGAGGGGGATCGAGTGATCCTTCTCGACCCCAGAGTGAAGAGGCACAAGTTGGTGCTTCAACGATATCCCACCACTCTGCCACTCCAGGCCGTGGAGGCTCACCCCCACGTGCACTCGGCAACACGGCTCCTCGCACACAGAGACAAGGTCCCAACCAGGCAGATCCTTGTAGTGTACGAGGGGCCGCCACCACCCAAGCTGGACCTGGGCAGCTGGGGCCGCTACGCCCTGCGCCCCTACCAAGGTGAGCCTGTGAGATGCTACAAGTGCCAGCGCTTCGGGCATCTCCAGGCCATGTGCCAAAACTCCGTCAGGTGCGGCGTGTGTAGCCAAGCGCACCCGACGGAGGAGTGTATCGGTCGCATCAAGGCCAGCCAGTCCACCACGGCACGGTGCCCCAACTGCACCAAGGGGCACCACGCTTGGAACACGAAGTGCCCCGAGCGACAGAGAAGGATGCCACGGGGTCAACGGCGGCAGCAGCAGCAGATGGAACCACGTGCCCCCCCAATCGGGTCGGCGTGGGTTAGCCATCAACCCGCGACTCTCGGCCTGCCCGGCACACGTCTGGGGGGCACACAGGAGGGGGAGCGGCAAAGGCAGGGGGAACCACGTGGGCCTTCCCAGCAACAAGGCAACCGACGCCTTGTTCCAGCGCCACTACCAAAAAGGCTGGCGTGGGCTTCCCACCCACCCCTTACCCCTCAACAGCCTGGCACAAGTCAGGTCGAGACAGGGGAAGAGGACAGGCAGGGAGCGAGAGAGGGTGCCAGTAGCTGCACAGCCAGCAACTCCGCTCACACCTCCACCCAGCAACCCACCCCCTCTGTCCCCAAGCCACAGAGGAGGAAGGGACAAAGGCGTCGGGCCCACCGCGCCCGCCCAGACGAGGAGCAGTCCACGGTGCTACCCAATGCCCAACCAGCGACAGGGTCTCAACGTGGACCCCAGGTTATTGCGAGGGACTCAATGAGGAGGGCAGAGCCATCGTGGACGTCATTCTCGCGTGTGTCGTACAGCTGGTGAAGAAGCTGCTCGACCGCCGGCAGGGCACCGCAGCCCCCACCGAGCAGGACCTCGACGCACTCCTCCGCGAAGAGGTGTTAACAACCGTCACAGAGGGTGCCCTCCAGCCCCCCCATCATCTACCACGCCGAGAGGTCCCACTCAACACCCTCTGCACCCACCGCACGCCCACAACCAAGATGGAAGCGCGGATTGACAGCCCAGCCCACGCACCTGCACCCACGCTGAGGGTGCTGCAGTGGAATGTGCAGGGGCTCCGCCCCAAGAAACATGAGCTGCTGAGAGCCGTCTTTCAAGAAGACCTGGACCTGGTTCTCCTACAGGAGACTCTCACGCCCGCCAGCTTTGAATGGCGAGTCGCAGGCTACACTCTCCACTCGCTTCCGGCTGGTGACAGAAATGGGCGTGGCTGTGCAGCCCTCATACGAAACACCATCCCGCACAAGAGGATCGCCGCACCCGTGTACTGTGGTGACGGCGTGGAGGTCCTGGCACTGGAGCTACAGCTGGGGCCGCTCACTCTCACTGTATACAATATATACAGGAGGCAGCGGTACACGCTGGATGATGGGGAGCTGCTCTCCCTCGCATCCCACTCCAGCCTCCTTGTAGCGGGCGACTTCAACGCCCACCACCCCGTGCTGCAGTCTGTGTCACCCACTAACGTGACCGGGCGCCACCTGGCCGACCTGCTCGAAGAAGTTCCTGCTGTTCGACTACTGAACACAGGGGAGGCCACGCACGTCCATGGGGGGCGGCTCGACCTCACGCTGGTGTCGGGCGACCTACAGCCCGGTGCCACCTGGCAGGTCCACCCTACCCTCACCAGCGACCATTACGGGACCCTCACCACCCTCACTGTGGCCCCACCAGCTCCTCCTCTCCCGCCGCCCCAGTGGAACGTCAGGAGGGCGGATTGGGCAAAGTTCCAAGCCTCCCTGGCCGAGTGGTGGTCCACGTATGTGCCTCCGGCGGACCTGCACCTGCAGGAGAGGGACCTTACGGCGGCCATAGAGAGTGCAGCTTACGCGGCCATGCCCAGGACAGCCTCAAATCGCCGCCGGCGCCCGGACTGGTGGTTTTATAACGAGGAAGTCCGGGAGCACAATCACCGCGTCAACGTCCACAGGAGGTTGTACGAGAAGCGCCCAACGGCCATCAACCTGCAGCTCCTGCAGGACGTGGTAGCCCGCGCGCGACAGGTGTCCCTGAGCGCCAGGGAGGCAAAGTGGCTGGAGTGGTGCGCCTCTTTCAGCCAACACACCTCCCTCGGCCAGCTGTGGGGGAGCTTCAGGAAGGCCTCAGGCGCCGCCCCGACCCGCCCAGCTGCCCACCCACGCCCACAGCAAGAGGCAGATCGGCTGGCGAACTGCTTTACAACGAGGGGTTCTAGCGAGCAGCTTCCTCCCCACACCAGCTACCTCCAGCAGCAGCTGCGCCCACAGCGCGACGAAGAGGTCAGGGAGGCGTGGGGCCAGCCGCACGCGACGGACCAGCCTTTCACGCTTGAGGAGCTGGCCAGGGCGAAACGTCGACGTGACACAGCGGCGGGAGCCGACGGAGTGCGGTACTCTATGCTGGCGCACGCTGGGCCCGCCGGGGACGCCGCGCTGTTAGCCCTTCTGAACGCGTCGTGGTTGGCGGGCCGTCTGCCGCCCTCCTGGAAGGACGCCGACATCCAGCCCATCCCCAAGCCGAAGGATCACACCACCTTCAGGCCAATCTCCCTCCTGAGCTGCACCGGAAAAACGGCGGAGAAGATGGTGCTGACTCGCCTACAGTGGAGCGTGGGAAGCCTTCATCACCACGTGTTCGGCTACACCAGGGGGGTGAGCACGGCGGACCCTCATCACCCTCCTGGCTCACGCCAACAACCAGCCCACCATCGTAGTCTTCCTTGACCTCGAGAAGGCTTTCGAGCTGGCTAGCTCCCGCGCCATACTGGCCGCCCTTGTGAGGAAGGGCATCCGAGGGAGACTGCTGGGCTGGCTCCAGGACTACCTTCACCAGCGCCGAGCCCGCGTGAAGTTCCAGGGTCACAAGTCTTCCTACCTTACCTTCGAGAACGGGACACCCCAGGGCGGCATCCTCAGCCCGTTCCTTTTCAACGTGCTGATGGAACAGCTGGTCGCCCTCCCCTATCGTCAAGGAACCATCCTCCTTAGCTACGCCGACGACCTGGCGCTCGTCGTCACCGGGCGCGGCGACAAGCTTGCGCGGGCCCAAGAAGCACTGCACCTCATCACTGCCAAGTGCGAAGAGCTGGGGCTCAAAATCTCGGCAGAGAAGTCCCGCGCCATGGCCATCAAGACTTGCACACCTGCTGGCCAGCAGCTTCGCGTCCAAGGAGTCGGCCTGGCCTGGACCGACTCCTACCAGTACCTCGGAGTGTGGGTGGACAGACGGCTGTCCTTCACGCAGCATGTCACGCACCTGAGCGAGCGGACGCAGGCCCGGCTCAATGTGATGAGGGCCATGACGCGGCCGAGCGCTGGTGCAACCTTCCCCGTCCTCCGCCTCTACTACCTCCAGGCAGTGCGCTCCCTAGTGGACTACAGTGCACCGGTCCTTGTAGCGCTGCCCCGGCAGCAGCAACAGCGCCTGGAGGTGATACAAAACACCGCCATGAGGACCATGTTAGGGGCACCCAGGTGGTGCACTGCCTGTGTCATGCAGAGTGAGGCCAACCTGGTGCCCCTCACTGCCAGGGTGGATTGCATTGTGGCCTGTCGGGTGGCCAGAGTGCTCCAGCGCGACGTTTAAGGTGTTGCGCAGAGGAGACTCCGAATGGCCGTGGCGCAGGGCATCGAGTGCCTGCGTAACAACAGGTGGCTCGTAAACGTCAGCCTACCAATCAACTCCCTCAACCGGGCAGGGAACTGGTTGTGGCGCGACCCCGACACCCCCCACCCCGCCTACGTTCCACCACCACCATGGGACCCCCCCGCCGCACACTTCACCGCCACACAGTTGTCCGACAGCAAAGCGAACTGCCTCACCGAGGAGCTGCGCAAGCACGCCCTCATGGCCATGTCTGAGGTCACGGAGCCAGGCAGCGCAGTGTACTTCACCGACGGCTCCGTCGACCCCGACAGCGGGAGGTCCGGTGCCGCCTTCGTCACGAGCGGCTTGACGCAAGCGTGGAGGACATCAGACCACTGCTCCACCCTCCAGACGGAGCTGGTAGCAATCCTGCACGCCCTCCAGCACGCTTTGCTCCGCCGGGAGGCCACTGTGGTGATACACACTGACTCTCGGTCGGGACTACAGGCGCTGCAGCACGCCCACGCCCACGCCTACACCCGGGACAACATCCACCTCACCACCACAATCCTGTGCACCCTGCAGGACCTGGCAGCTCAGGGCAGGCGTGTCCGGCTCCACTGGATTCCCAGCCACGTTGGCGTGCACGGCAACGATGCTGCTGACGAGGCTGCCAAGCGAGCCGCCCACGGCCCCATCATCACCTGGACCGTGCGCCCCAGCCTGCAGCAGCTCAAGGTGCAGGTTAAACGCAGGGCCGCCCACAACGCCCACCAGCAGCACCGAGAATGGGAAGCATTCAAGAGGCAAGCGGCGTGGTATGCTGCAGCCACAGCCTATCGCCCACTGAACCCATCCTTCCAGCAGCCCAGAGCGAACGGCGTGCTGCTACAGCGTGTGAGGCTGGGCTACTCCACGCGGGAAGAGCTGCACGCCGACTTTGTGGCAGGGAGGTGCGAACACTACGGCGGCCGCTCCCGGCGCCCACTGGTGCACTACCTCCTCTCCTGCCCAGCCACCGCCCGCCTCAGGCCAGAGCGAGCGCCAGCCCCTGCCCCTGTAAGAGGCGCCCTTCTGAGGGCACGAGAGGCAAGAGCCGCCCAGGTGGTCCACCACACCCCAACAAACGAGCTGCTGGAGGTGCTGAGAACAGCACCCCCTCCGCGCTGATCGCCGCTCACGCAGAGCCGGGCGACAGGTGATGAAGACCGACGCCACCCACTTGCAGCAGACAAGAAACGCGTGGTGCCCTCCACCACGTCTTACTGCACGCCAACACTGACGGGCTGCCCGCTTTGTGTAATGTGTGCATTTATACATGTATTTATATTATTGTATCATATTATTACTGTATTTGTCTTTTTTGTCGTTTTTTTTGTTATTTGTTTGTTTTGTTCTTATTTTATTATTATTTGTATTATGATTATGTATAAATGTACTCTATTGCACAATAAACATAAAAAAAAAAAAATGTTCAAGGACCTACGTGGAAGCAGCGACACCAAGAACCAACATCGCAGGAACCACCGCTCCAAAGCTAGCAAAGACAAAATGGCTATGATCATCTTTGCACATTCGGCAAACCTAGCCAACCCCGGCATATTTGCGGTAAAGCTTAATCACCTGCTGCAGATGAACGGGGTAAAAAATAACCTGTGGTTTCCACCAAACCCCGCCTCACAAGAAGTCCTGAATATCTAATTTCTCGAAGAGCCGCAACTAAAAGAATAACCAACGAACAAACTCCCAACAAAAGAATATAGTAGAAGAGACAAAGAGCGAGAGCTCAAAGAAAAAACGACAAAGAGGAAAGGGAAGGCAATCGGTACAAAAAGAAGAGGAAAGAAAACAGTACAACAAGAAGAGGAAAGAAAGAGAAAAGGTACAAGAAGAAGAAGAAGACAAGGAACAACAAACCACAGGAGAAGATGATTATAAAGCAGTCTTAAAACAACCTAGTGTTCCCCTTACGGAGAAGAAGGAAATCCTTTTAAAGGGGTTCTTCTTTGTCGGAGAAGACGTAGCCCTCAAGGTTGTAGTGCCACTGTGCAAGCTGAAATAGGTTGGAGATTGATGCCTCACATATAAGCATCATGTGAATCCTATGAAGGTTTGTAAGAGTGTAGATAGAGGTGAGTAGAAAAAGAGGTAAAGAAATAAATAATAGTGTAGGCGAGTCGCGAACTACTTCCCGCGTCGCTGGACCACTGTTAGCAAGCGGCGAATCCACATGGCCATCCTGAGTCTCAAAAAAGACTCATTCAGGCAAAGGTTTTAAGCCGCTTGCCTACACTTCTCGGACGATACCCAACCCCCCTCCTAGAAACGGAGTGTGAATGAAGAAATAAAGAGAACCCGGTGTGAATGTTATCCAAGGGTTAACACTCCCCTTCCTGGGTCTGGGCACCAGCTTCCCGCGTCGCTAGACCACTGTTAGCAAGCGGCGAAACCAATCGGCCATACCGAGCCTAAAAAAACATCATTCAAGCGAAGTTTTTAAGCCGCTCGCCCGCACTTCTCGTACGCTACAACAGGCACGCTCGCAACTATGACCATGCAAATAATCTAAAATAAGTATAGCAGTTTTCATGAATAATAATAATAACTCCTTGTGTAAATAACATGTAAGATCTCTGTAAAATAATAATAATAATGTATAGCTTTTGTAACAAAGAACCTATAACAATAGTCCATGTAAATAATAATATGTAGGCTCGTACATGTGCACATGTACGGCCACATACAGTAAAGCGATTTCCACAGTCACGCTAAATTAACAAAATAATTAAAAAATAGTGTAGCACTGCCTGATTCTTATAACCCGCAGTACTCCAAAAATAAACAAAATAATGTACGTGTATATAATGATTTCTGTAGTACTCTAAAGATAATTAATATCAATTTGTTATCCTTCAAAATAACTAAGATATATATTTTAAATATATATATATATATATATATATATATATATATATATATATATATATATATATATATATATATATATATATATATTTTGTTTTGTGCTTTCGTATTCCGACTCGCAAGGTTTGTTCAAAGTGCTTGACTAATATAGTGATTTGTAATTGTATATTACCACACGAACAATATAAAACCAAAATCGTAAAATATTAAGACAACTTAAAAATATGTAAATAATTATAAACCTAAAAATTATAAATATTTTATTCGAACATGTATATCTCTACTGTCTCCTGGTGTCTTGATTTATTTCATAGTTCTACTTGTAACTTTCTCTTCTCCGCTCATTTTTTTATTTCTCCCCCACTGTTTACTATGTATTTTTACATGTTTGTACATTGTATATGCATTTTTCAATAAATCGTTCAGGAAGAAGACTCGATATCTATAAAGAGCAAGACATCTTAAGACTTTCCAAGTTCCAGCCGAATAAAGAATACTGAAGCTATCTCCAAGATTTCATTACGCTTAAATAAATCTTTGATCATCTTTACCACTCCTGCAATCAAGAGAGAAGATGACTCTCTACCCTTGGATTGCGTGCCTCACGTATAAGGCATGCAAGCCTAACTAAGGAACCTAACGGGATACCCAGGAGTGGTACCAAAACTCAATGACGAATCACTCATGGTTACCAAATCACTGTATGTAGAGACCATATCGTAGGATGGAATAAGACACTCAAAGAGACCTAAATAATGAGTACTTTGAAGTTTCATAAAATCTTATAATGGGTTCGCGTCAACCAAAATAATATTTGGATTAAGGGAATCTGAATGGATAAGTGGGTATTACTTCTCTTTGGGGAAAAAGTCCGAAAGGACAGTGGTCAAATAGTGACTTGGAGGGGGGAGGTCCATTAGATGGTGGGATTATAGGTTGGTGAGCAGTGTAACTTCTTTGGAAATGGCGTGATTATCAAGAGTGATTGGCCACTTAGTTTTGGTACCACTCTTGAGGTAGCCAAACGGGTTTCTACATTTGATTTGGTGGCTGCAGGTTTGATTCTGATGGGAGTGCCTGGTATTCACCAAGCACTGAGTCCAAAAGAGTAGAAAGTTCTCTTATTGCTTGATCGTAGGCTGGGTAAAGGTGATCGTAAATTTCCTCAAGGGTAAAGGAATCGTGGACATGGATTCAGTATTTTTTTTCGGCAGGAACTTGGAAGGTCTTCAGATATCTTTTCTTGATTCGAATATTCATCTCCAGGTACCATCCAACTCCCATTTTTTTTTACATAAACGGCACAGACCCATGCTGTATTTTAACATTTCATAATCGGGAATTAATTCTTATACATTCGATATGACCTAGTTACATAAACTTATTTTACAAATTCTGATACTATTATAAAGTCTTAAAATGGATAAATAAAAAATAATAGCGTAGGCGAGTTGCGAACAGCTTCCCGCGTCGCTCGAGCACTGTTCGCCAGCGGCGAATCCACTCGGCCATCCGGAGTCTCAAAAAAGACTCATTCGAGCGAAGCTTTTAAGCCGCTCGCTTGCACTTCTCGTACGCTACAATTCCTAGTAAATTGTTATATTTTAATCACAGATTTCTTAATCTTACTGAAGCAAAACAAATCCATTCTATTAATTGATTTATTATAAAGCTAAAGTTATACCTTGCATGGTTGTCAAATGTTAACATTTCTCTTATTTCAGCGCTCTAAAACAAATATCCTTTATCGCCGATTAAACCCGATTTATATATATATATATATATATATATATATATATATATATATATATATATATATATATATATATATATATATATAAAAATATATATATATATATATATATATATATATATATATATATATATATATATATATATATATATATATATGAAATACGATTGTAATTATTACCTCTAGATATTTACACAAAGTTTATATTTACTAAAGCAAAATAATTATTTTCTAGTTTTTCGTTTTTTTAAAAATCGTTTAAAGTTTCTTCAAATAACGGAGAGAAAAACAATTTAGTTACTTGTAAATTAAGGAAGTGATTGAAATAATGACAATAATTTGGAGAAATATGACAAAGCTTTTTAATATTTTACGTTAAGAGCTATATATATATTATAGCAATGCCTCTGGGCATTCCTATAATAAAATCCTCCTGGGAAACTTATATATATATATATATATATATATATATATATATATATATATATATATATATCATCATTTATTATTTATAAAATTCAAATCATTCAATTCTTTTACTTAACTTTTGTCAATTAAATCATTTATGCAAATTATGTACAATTTAATAATTCATTCATTTATTTTAATTAACCCCTTAACTGCGGGATTTACACATTCAAAACAGCGTCACTGTGCGGAGTTATTTTCTCGAATATCCCTTTTTTTCATTGTTTTGCATTTTACTTATTTTAATTGCGTATTGTAATTTCTATACATATTGATGATGTATCTGGGTACAACTTATTAGCCAATCAGCCTTTAGAAAGCAAATATGTGCGCTCTGCAGAGTGTAACTCAAGAAGAAACAGAGGCGCACATATATGTGCTTTCCGCAATAGCTTGTCAATTTACGAACGAACATATTTGTGCGCTCCGCAGTTAAGGGGTTAACTTTAACCAATTCAATCATTCAATTATTTTATGCATAACTTTTTACAATTCATTTATTTTATGTAACCTTTAATAATTCAAATATCCTGTGACGAAAAACTGATTTCATTTAACGTACTGGTTCAAACAATATCTCTTAGAATTTCACGCACATACCAACACACGCATTTCACCAATTGTGAAATAACGCGAAATCTCTCTCATTCGTGCTCGACCCTAATTCTAATCAAGTTCAGTTATAAATCCTTTTCACACTTATTCTCTGCAAACTTCCATACGATAGTATGTCCTAATTATAGTTACTTCTCGTATTGCAGACCCCAATTCAGTCCATTACAGTCTCCTTCGTTTTCGCTTTCACTCCACATAATACTTTACAACATATTCATTTCATATATTAGTTACTTTACATCTTGTTACTTTAAATCAGTTACTTTATTATATTTACTTTACCGCATCTTACGTTGTATTCCTAATCCAATTCTCATTGTGCATTCGTTAATTCTGTGAAATATTTATTTTGTTTATTTGTTTTTTCTTACAAACCTAATTCAGAAGTCCAGAATTCATTTCACTTTAGTCGAAGGCCTAAAAACTAGCAGCCGACTATTTCCATCAAACAACAAATTCAGAATAATGGTTTTCGAATTGCTATTTAGTCTGATTTATTAACTAAAGTAAATCCCATTAATAGCCAAATACCTTAATATTATAATGCAAAAGAGAGGTAATTACGAATGTGTAACAGTGCTCCCTCAAGAGCACTTATTTTTTGGTCTCCCTTCAATTGAATGATATTTCTGGTTTAACGTGAACCCATTATAAGATTTTTTAAAACTCCTAATTGCTTATTTTTGAGGTTTCCTTAGGCATCTATTTCAATCTTGCAATGTGATCACTACAGGATCTGTGCAAGCAATGCAACACTAAAAATAATAACGATAATAACGAGTGCCTAAAGATACTCCCTACTCCTTATAGAAATAAGAAAAATCAGGCGCGTATCCAGGGAGAGGGGAAAAGAGGCTACCTCATTCCCCCACACCAATTTCAGACCAGGTTTATGTTTATATTTCTTTTTTAAGCCATATTTATATTTTGTTATTTAGAAAGAGTCAGGTAATACTATCGAATATATATATATATATATATATATATATATATATATATATATATATATATATATATATATATATATATATATTGGGTTTGTACAGTAGAGCCAGAGCGGCCGGGTTACACCAACAAAATAGGAATAAAAATTTATAAGTATAAAAGATAAATTCCATATCAAAAGCTGTGAATGCATGCAAAGCCTGCATTGGTCACATAAAAGAAAATTGTCTTCAAAGCCTCTTCCAAACGAATGCCACAGGAACAACATCTTCAGGCCTGTATAAGCCTATATCTTATCTCTTTCTTGAAGCGACTCACTGGCTGCTTCATGGCTACGCACACCAATTAAACTTGCTCATTATGAAAATAATTTCTTTTAGTAAAAGGATCAACTTGTTTTTGTTTTTTTTTCAAGTTTGAATGGAATTGTGTGTTTTTTACTATTTCACCTAAGCGCAAAAGTTATCTCCCGAAATTCTGTACTTCTCAGATTGCGAGACAGTGTGAGACACGTTAAAATTTTCCATCTAGAACAATTATTGTAGTACATGAAACCAGAAAACAAATAATAGAGTGCTTTACTAGTATTCGAAATGAAGAAGGGTAGGATCGGAAGAGCATTTGTGAATCTATTGGATTCAATTAAATTTTGGAAGATGAAGAATCTATTTTCTTTTTAGATTTTTTTTTAGCATATGTTCAAACATATTAATATTCTTTTTGGAATCTTACAGTTTTGATAAACAAACAGGATTACTTCTGAAGAAGCTCTCAAGAATTTTAATATTGCTATTATCTACCTGCATGAAAATGTGTCCGAATATTCTAATAATAGTAACCAATCAAACAAACAAACAAGAAAACAAACAACTTTATTGCGGATTTCGGTGATCGATAAAAAAATAAAAAATAAAAATACATTACAATTTTGAAGTATAAAATTTCGATATTACTTATCCAAAAGGCACCAAAAGATTATATTTTCCTTAACAACTAAAATTACCACTATCTTACTGCTAATACTTATTCACCTATTTAAATGAACTGTCAATCTACTAATATTTAATATTGCTGGATTAATGCAATGGGTAATATTTATCATGTGAGTAGTAATTTCAGAAAGATACCTACAGTCTGAGTGAAAAATACCTGACACAATTTTATTTGAGCTGCTTTCTAACCTATTTAAAAAACCAATTACAAGTTTTCTGATTACTTCTTTAGGCGAAGGTATATTTCTACATACATACATCGGACTAGCTCTACAATACTTAGGTTCACCACATAGAATTCTGAGACTATTGTTATAGGCAACTATAAATCTACTATGGGTAGCGTTTCAGAATTCCACCATAGATGAGCTGTGTAAACTGACTCACAATAAGAGCTAAACAGTTTAATTTTTACATTTTCAGTACAATGTCTTTTAATCATGTTACGTTGTCTATACAGCTTGTTACGCTAGCGTTCTATATCTCATTTGTCTTTGAGATCATCACTAATTATATGCCCTAAATACTTTATATTGCTCACTATTGGAATTGTATCATTACCTAGCTTAAAACTATCATATTTACAACATTTAAGAAATTTAGACTTAAAAACTAGCACCGCACTTTTAGAACTATTAAATTTGATTTAATTTTTTATCCCAAAATCATTACAAACGTTAATTAATTTATTTAGACCACTTGCAGATGGTGCAATTAGTGCAATGTCATCTGCATAAATAAAATGATTCGTTTTTGCATTACCTATTATACAACCTACTTTAATTTTGCCTAATTCTATGGATAAATCATTTATATACATACAGAATAGGTAAGGAGAAAGAATTCCTCCCTGTCGAAC
This sequence comes from Ceratothoa steindachneri, assembly GCA_963969495.1. Classification (NCBI taxonomy): domain Eukaryota; kingdom Metazoa; phylum Arthropoda; class Malacostraca; order Isopoda; family Cymothoidae; genus Ceratothoa; species Ceratothoa steindachneri. Next base: position 30,001,726 of record OZ018335.1, read on the forward strand.
ACCATTACTTACGGTAAAGAAGTCAGATATGGTATTTGACCACCCTACACACATTTTTTGAGTAGCATACCAGTAACTAATTATTTTTATAATATATGATGGAACCTTAAATTTACTTAACTTGTCTATTAGAACTCTGTGATTTACTCTGTCAAAAGTCTTTGACGCATCCAAAAAACAGGAATATATATTGCTATTAAGACTATTATATTTCAACATCATTTCTTTTAATGAGTAAATACACATATCTGTACCATGATTTTTCTTAAATCCAAATTGGTTGTCCGTTGTTAAGATAAATGATTCTATTCTACTAAGTATGATTCTTTCTAAAATTTTACTACAGATACTAGCTAACGCAATTGGCCTATAATTGGTATTAATAATAGGTATTAACACAACAGACAACATGCTTTCAGGTAAGACTCCATGTACGAGACATCCAATGAGACACATAGCTAATAATGGAATAATTTTTGCACTACTAAATTTAATATGTTCAGCTTGAATTCCATCCAATCTACAACTTTTATTTACATCAAGTTTTCTTATCATGGTTGCCACCTCTTCACATGATACTAAAACCTTTTTATAGTTATCAGAAACTGCATAATTGTTTTCTAAGGATAGTGAACTATCGTGCAAACAATTAAACAGTTGCCGATAGTGTGTTTTCCACATGTTACAAATATTTTCAGCTCCTGAATTACTTTCAATTTCATCAGGTGGACTTAATTTTTTGTTATTATGCACTTTAATTTCTTTCCAAAATTCTCTTTTATCTACTTTCATATTAAAGAGCTTGCGAGTTAAGGATTCCTTTTTTAGATTTTCTTTATTTAATTTAATAAATTTAAGTGCCCCTTTAAATCTGGCTTTTGTGGAATTTTTTAGATGGAAAATTGGATCACTCCTAGGTTTGTTTACTTCTAACCACAGAGCATAAGCTACTCTGGATCTCTCATACAATTCCTGACAGTGATCATTCCAACCAGGCCGATTGTACTTCTTATTTTTATCTGATGCACTCTCAAATACGATTTTTGATGTCTCAGAGAGTGCAAAAATTATGTTATTATAGAAAGAAGTGACCTTTACCATATGTTTATTATTTCTACAGTTCAAATTTTTACAACTAAAAGCCTCGCTTGGAATTTCCACATTCTCGAGGAACACCCCACTCATGTCAGTGTATTCATCTTTTTTATTTTGTGGCACCTCATCCCAAAATATTCTATTATAGTTAGCTAAGTTCTCAAAAGAATTTTTTGTTGAGACTTTAGATATTAATTTAACAGTCAATTTTGACACAAATGGAAGATGATCAGACTCAAAAGAATCATATAATACATACATATCTGAAATATGTGAAAGTGAAATATGTGAAAGTGTCTCTCTGCAGGCTTAGTCTGCTTGACCATTTAAGTTTATAGGCTTCACAAAAAAATTATAAGTGTTTAGAAAACTCTGAGTCATTACCTAATATGTTACTATTGAAATCGCCATATACACAATAACATGTACTATCTAACTCTTCTAACAAAGTACCTAACTTATATTGTCTATCTATATATAATTCCTCATTTTCTACTGGCTCACATGGTAGGTATACATTAAAAATATACATTATTTGACAGTTAAGCACTATTTTTATACCAACGACCCAATCATAATCAGAAGTTAATCCACTTATATAATGTTCAAATTTTGAATTCCATATTATTGCTACACCTTCTTTTTTATTTTTCCTACCTATTAATAAACAGTTACTATCATCATTTGGAGAGTTTGCTACACCCCTATGATTTGAAAAAAGTGTATTAATCTCTTTACATTCCGTTGTTGATATCCATGTCTCCTGTAGTAAAACAATATCAAAATTATTTATTATCTTATTTAAACCAATTTCATTTGTTCGCAGACCCCTGCAGTTGTAAATAACTACATTTAATTTACTCTCCATTATGAGATGTAGAATTACTTGTACGTTGTGGTCTGAACCAATTAAAATCAAAAGCAATAACAGAAAAATTAACATCACAGCAAAGAAAAAAGGTGTCAAAAGGAAACTATGATCTTTTTTTCGTATTTGGAATCATGTGCGACAGAAGCGTGCAATAAAATTAAATTATAGATAAATCAAAATCAAACTCTAAACTTCAGATATGTTTCATTGATTTACCATACTAAATCCAGATGATTTCAAACTCTACAGAAACTCTTTTCCTACCGATCATACTGAGACAATTTCTGCGAATTATTCAATGCTTAATAAAGAGAAATTAAAATGTGAATTATCCGTTTTGCATACAAATGATACCTTCGCTAAAATTCCAAACATTATTAATTTACTGAAATTCTTAAATGAAAACAGCTTTAATGAAACATTCTCTGAAGATTTATTTAAAAATTTTAATTATATTTCTTAAATAGCTAGGTAACCTATATACAAAAATTGTTGGTACCTTAACTAACTAATAATTACCTTTCCTGCCCCTACCCTTATTGATATCCACGAGCCGCCGATTTTAAATGTGAGTTAAGTTTAAGTGTCTAATGATTTTTTTCTTTTTCTTTCAGATTTAACAACTTCAGTCTTTGGCAATTTCAACCATGGAAAGATAACAATCGAACGACGTGTTAAAGTTATCGAAGCCTATTACGAAAATGGACGTTCAAACAGAAACGCATTTCGGGCACTTCGCGATATTTTTGGTCAACATAATCGACCAACCGAGAGTGCAATTAGGAAAATTGTTCGTAAATTCAAACGAACGGGGTCGGTGGCAGTTATGCCATTGCGTGCTCGTTTACGCCGTTCAGCTGAAAACATTGCTGCAGTGCGCGAGACACTATTCGTCAGCTCCCGCAGGAATTGAACCTCTCAACAACAACATTGCATCGAATTTTGACAAAAGATTTGTCTCTACACGCTTACAAAATTCAATTGACACAAAAACTGAAGACTGCTGACCATTTGAAGCGCCGTACATTCGTCAATTGAGTGCACGAGCAAAGACAAGCCGATGATGATTTTTCGCAAAAAAAAAAAATCATCTTTAGTGATGAAGCCCATTTTCATCTTGGTGGATTTGTTAATAAGCAGAATTGTCGCATTTGGACTGATTAAAATCCCAGGAAGATTGTTGAAAAGCCACTCCATTCACAAACGGTCACGGTTTCGTGTGCATTTTTTGCTAGTGGAATCATTGGGCCGTATTTCTTCGAAAATGATGCCGGGAATTCTGTTACGGTGACAAACGAGCGATGCTGTGCCATGATAACCAACTTTTTATGGCCTGGATTGAATTCTATGGATGTCGAAGATTTATGGTTTCAACAGGACGGCGCCACATGCCAAACAACCAATGCAACAATGGCTTATTGAATGAGAAGTTCCCAGGTCGCATCATCTCTCGAAACAGCGAGGTCAATTGGCCACCACGATCGTGTGACTTGACGCCTTTAGATTTCTTCCTTTGGGGTCATCTCAAAAGTAAGGTCTATGCCAACAAGCCAAGGACAATTCGAAAGCTGAAGGATGAGATAATAAGGCATATTGGTGAGATCGAGGAGCAACTATGCAGAGCCGTCATCAAAAATTTTGAACATCGAGTGGAGGTGTGCCGCCGAAGCCTTGGCGGACATTTAGGCGATATTATTTTCCACACATAATTGCCATGATTCAAATAACATGACCCAATAGTGAAATCAATAAATTTTCACCAATAACACTGTTTTATTTACTGCTAACTTCGATCCGTCTTAATGGAACACCCGTTATATATATATATATATATATATATATATATATATATATATATATATATATATATATATATATATATATATATATGGTGCGGTTAAGGTAATGGCCTAATTAGACAACTGCTCTGCTTCAGGTCCAGCAGGTAATCCTATCCTCCTTGAACTGGAAGACAACACTTAGGGATGACCCATCCATCAGCCCAAAAAAGCTGATTTCAAAGACACGCCTATATGTCGCCTCGCTTACCGTCACAGAAAACTGTTATTATTAATATATTAACAGCGTTGACTGAGCCAAAACGCTCGAAAGATGGAAAAATATCCAAGACAAATTGGTGCGGTTAAGGTAATGGCATAATTAGACAACTGCTCTGCTTCAGCTCCAGCGTTTTGGCTCAGTCAACGCTGTTAATATATTAATAATAACAGTTTTCTGTGAGGGTAAGCGAGACGACATATAGGCGTGTCTTTGAAATCAGCCTTTTTGGGCTGATGGATGGGTCATCCCTAAGTGTTGTCTTCCAGTTCAAGGAGGATAGGATCACCTGCTGGACCTGAAGCAGAGCAGTTGTCTAATTATGCCATTACCTTAACCGCACCAATTTTTCTTGGATATTTTTCCATATATATATATATATATATATATATATATATATATATATATATATATATATATATATATATATATATATATATATATATATATTATTGACCATGCACCAGATCGCCGGCAACTACTTTTTCTAGAAGCCATTCACATACAAGAAAAACAACCCAAACTTAACATTCAGTTCAATTTAAACGGAATACTAGTAACTAAGAGGCAAAATTAGGAGCCGAACCACAGAGGATACCTAGTCCCCCGCTCTATGAGGACACTTCATTGCCTTGAATGTGACCAAGAATTTGACCAGCTTTTTTCAGCCTAACCATCCTGACCCTGTCCTAACATGCTCATAAGTTTGTTAGTATGTTTACACTAGCAGATCTCTCTGTTCCTCTGTACATTTGTTAACATTCATTGATATATAAACCACTGTTTTCTCTTTTTACTTATATTTTTATTTTAACCTCTGAAGGTGGTACAAGTGTATCTAAACGCGTAAGATAAATAGTGTTTTACTAAAGGAATCTTTTCTTATTCCCTTCTAAGTTTAAAAACCAGACATAAAAGCAAATATAAGGCAAATCGAAAGTTGTGAAAAGAAAATCACGAATGCGAAATTAGAAGTCGCTTTCAACAAAAACTTGTTACGATGAAAATACTTTGCCATATATATATATATATATATATGAGAATGGGTGGAGTAGGTAAAAATCCGGAAACACTGGAGTTCTTTATTGATGTTTCGCCTTTCAGTTTCTTCGGAACAGAATTATAAAGAGAAGGAGATCGCTCTCTCTATATGTAAGCAGATGCCATTCCGAATCACGCCTGCTCAATCTCGGTCAGCTTTTTCGAATTGGTCGATTGATGTTATCAGACTCCGACCTTTCCGCTTCATTTCTTATGACCCTCGCTGCACCATTGGCCAACCGGAAGAACACGTCCCGTTGATTGGTTTACCTGTCGGAGATAATAAGCGCTGCTTCAATCATTCTTCTCCCTCTTTTTGCTAAACCCTTATGAATTACTTTGATCCCACCCCAATTTGGCAAATGACCGTATTCATCGACATGTGCTATCATTGCATTTGATGTTCCATGGGCTCTATGCTCATTAATCCTAGTCTTAATATCTTTTCCTGATTCACGAAAATAACTGCGGTCGCATCCGTCACAGGGTATTTGATAAATAATACCCTTGTAGTCTTTAGCTGTCGAATTTCAATTCTTTGCTAACTCCCCAAGTCTGGTTCCCGCAGAGTTAGCTATCAAATATCTGCCTATCTAAGAGACATGTTTAATCTATCTGCCGCCATAGAGTACGAAGCAGGCAGGTACCTGACCCTTTCATATCCTTTCCCGGCGGGCTCATTAGCTTCGTCCGTCTCTTTGAGCCTCACCTTCCTACTTCTATCCGCTATTTTTATTGCTTTTTTGATGTAATTTTATTTAACCACGCTCTGAATATTTTAGTTTCACGAAGGCTTTCTTAATATACTCAAATTCATCATTCAAAAGGCTTTCGCTAAAAATGCGAATCGCCCTTAAATAAAACCAAATGAGTTCCCCCGTCTTCGTTTTCTTACAATGTACAGAAGGGAGAAATGAATAAAATCGTCCTTAACAAAACATATCATAATTACACGGATTAGAAAACCCACAAGGGCCTATCGAAGGTCATCATCATCTGTCAAAACCCACCCACAAAATGTATCCATATGATTGTGTCAGATCATGCATATACAATGTACAATTTAAACAATCCATGGGATTGTGTCAGATCATGCCTCTACAATATACAGTTTAAACAATCCTTAAACAATCCATAGGATTGTGTCAGATCATGCATCTACAATATACAATATGAACCATCCACAGGAATGCACCCAAAACAAAAAGTATTGTAGATAGAGGGGAGTAGGAAAAGGGGCAAAGAAAAAATAATAGCGTAGGCGAGTTGCGAACAGCTTCCCGCGTCGCTGGACCACTGTTAGCCAACGGCAAATCCACTCCGCCATACTAAGTCTCAAAAAAGACTCATTCAAACGAAGCTTTTAAGCCGCTCGCCTGCACTTCTCGTACGCTATACAACCCCCCTCCTAGAAGCGGAGCGTATTTTGAAGAAATGAAGAGAACCCGTTTGGAAATGTTATCCAAGGGCTAACGCTCCCCCTCCCGGGTCTGGGCACCATTGTAGATAGAGGGGAGTAGGAAAAGGGGCAAAAAAAAAATAATAGCGTAGGCGAGTTGCGAACAGCTTCCGGCGGGCGCTGGACTACTGTTAGCCAGCGGCGAATCCACTCCGCCATCCTGAGTCTCAAAAAAGATTAATTCAAACGAAGCTTTTAAGCCGCTCGCCTGCACTTCTCGTACGCTATAGCATCATGATCAACGCTCGTCAAAATCAAAATCGCCCATTATATACAAAAATAAAAAACTTCATCCACAGGAATGGGTCTAGAATACCCCCCCCCCCATAAAAAATTAACCCTCCCTCCCCATATAATCATCTAATCTGCGTTTGAAAATATTCAAGTTTGGACTGTTTACTGTGTCAGGTGGCAAACTATTACAATAATCTACCACTCTATTGATGGCAAAACATTTTCTAACATCCAACCTACACCTCTGTTTTTTTAATTTTTAAGGGGTGACCCCTAGTCTTTTTACTACCTTTTAACTCAAATAACTTGCTAAAATCGTAGCATGTCTAAAATGTGGTGACCATGCTTGTATACAGTACTCTAAATGTGGCCTGCCATATGAGTTGTAGAGTTTAAGGAAAACCCTTACTACTGTAGCTAACATTCCTCTTAGTGCATCCTAGCAGACTATTTGCTCTAGTTTTCCGCGCAATGCACTGCTTCGGAAATTTCAGTGACCTATCTACTACTACGCCTAAGTCCTTCTCATCCTCAACTGAATTCAGCCAATAGCCATCCATTCCATAGCTAAATTCCCTATTATCCCTTCCCATGTTAATAACTTTGCATTTTTCTAAGGTTAGAAGTCATCTGCCACTTCTGAGTCCAAGCTAATAAATTATTTAAGTCACTCTTAAACTACCCTCAACTTCTTTGACTACAGCTGCCAATTTAGTGTCAGCAAATTTGACACTTTGCTATTTACAGGCCTCTACAAGGTCATTTATATAAACTATGAATAATAGAGGGCCTAGAACAGATCCCCGAAGTACGCCACGGATGACGTCCCTCCACTGTGATCTCACCCCATTCAGTACAACTGTCTGCTTACTGTCTTTCAGCCATTCAGCTATCTAATTCAAAACTTTCCCACATATCCCATGCATTTTTAATTTGTGAACTAGTCTCCTATGTGGAACTTTATCAAAAGCTTTGCTAAAATCTAAGTAAATTACATCAACATTCTCTCACTTATCTAATCGTTTAGTTACATAATCCATAAAAAACAATAAATTTGTTAAACACGATCTACCTCTTCTAAACTCATGCTGAGCATCATTTATTAACCTGCCTACCACACTCTAGATGGTCAAAAATTCCCTTCTTAACTATCTTCTCAAGAATTTTACAAACTATAAAAGTTAAGCTTACCCGTCTAAAGTTATTCGGGTCCTCTTTACTTCCCTTTTTAAAAATGGGCAATACATTCGCTAATTTCCAATCATTAGGTATTTCTCCAAACTCTAGTGATCTAGTATATATCTTCTCAAGAGCTACTGCAATACTATCTACAGCTTCTTTGAGTAACATTTAATGAATGTTGTCTGGGCCATATGCTATGTCGCGCTGGGACCACATTATAAATCGCATTTGACTCAAAACTACCCCAAAGATGACTATTTTGATGTCTTATAAATTTCTATAGTTGGTTTGCAGTAAATCGGTCCTCACAGTTCTTTACTGAGCGAAAACCTTTTTGGGACCTCCCTAAACCGAAACTTCCTTTACCCGGTAGCGACATGTAACTAGCAAATGTATTTCGTCCCAAAATTCTGAGTACCTAAAAATAAAAATCTTCATCGAATTTCAGTGACACTTATATTTGAAAATCAGTGAACGTAAATTGTCTATTAAAATCTATTTTGACGCTGATTACTCAATTTTTGCAGTGCTTATGTTTAAAATGTAAATTTTGTTTAAAGCTGAATGAATAAATTAAACATAAAATCGTCATTAAAAATCTACTTAATCCTGATTGGCTAAATTTGCATAGCTTATGTTTACGTATAATAACTATATATAGAGAATCATTTTGTGAAAAATAGGGTTATCGGCAGTTATTTTTTCTGTACATATTTCAAGACCAATCTACGCTCTTACAAGAATAAAGACTTAGTGAATCAGGCTCAAAATTTTTCTTCACCTTTAAAGGAAGAAACGATCACCTGATTACCCAGACTACGAAACGTCAAGAAGATCCCCTTTTCCATACTGGCTACTTATACCCCCATAACTGGTGACCCATTTCGTCGAACAAGCAGTGTGATCAGACCACAAAATAGATTCGCAAAGCGTGCAACAGGGTATTCACTTTCCACACCATGAAGTAGAGCTTGCCAACTCAATCACAACCAAACCTCCTGTTTTCAATGAAGCAACGGTCACGGGATGGTTCCAAATTGTGGAAGCACAATTCCACATCTCGAGGATAATTCGGGAGGACACGAAATTCTACCATATCCTCGCTGCTCTACTTCCCGAGCCAGTTGATCTACTGCCAGCCACAGTCCTTTCATCACAGAACTACTCTCTCCTTCGGACAGAAGTGCAAAGTGTCTAAAAGTTAATACCATAATAGTCTAAAAAATCCCTGTGTAAATAAGTTTAATAGTATATATTTAGTGGCTATTTAGTTTTAAAAGTGAAAAGTTTAAATAGTGAAAAATCAAGAGTCCAGTAATGAGAATAATATAGTAATTTTGGGTGTGTACAAAAATTCGTGTAGACATTATATAAAGTTAATTCTGTTTAGTTAAGGAAAGTGGTGCAGTGCCTACACACAAAGTAACGTACATAAAAGAAGTTTAGTTCAAATATACTTTTAGGGAGGTTTATCTTCTCCAGACCGTTTAAAGTTAAGATCTGATTCAATGATTGTGCGTAGATTCGGGGGTACCCCCCCCGCCCCGACATTGTTTTGGCCTCGGTCATGCAGGTTTCGAGTAATGTCTGTCTTGTTATAATTCTGGCGAATCTTGTGGCGTGTTGAGTAGATGTGGTCTAAGGGATGGATCATTGGTGTTGTGTTTTGTTCAGGAAGTGGGGAAGTCTTTGGGAGGGGAAGGGATGCTGTGTGATATGCGGTGTAGGTGGCAGGAGACGTATCGGGGTAGTGTGTGGCTTGTGTAGTTTCAGGTGTTGGATGGTGCGGCGGATGTTCGTTTTGGTGTACTTCGACTGAGGCAAATATACTCTCTGGGAAGTCCTGCTTCTCCAGGCTGTTGGCTGATAGGCACGCGTTGTAGTTGAATGCAAATAGACGGTGTTCATCTCCCGACCATCTTGTGGCGTCTTCCTTAAAGCCCGCGCATAGATGTTTGTTCTGGGGGTGGTGTATTGCATGGGATGTGTAGTTTACGATATCTAAGGGGTTGAGTGGGTCTGGGCTGTGTCGGGAGTGGATTCTGTTGGAGGCAGTGTAGAGTGTGGTGGGAGAGGAGTCTTATCATGAACTGTTGTGAGAGGATAGATGTCCAGAAGTGGAGAGTAGACAAAAGAGACGGTGAGTTCAAAGTCTGTAATGGGGACAGGATCATGGAAAGAGGAAGCAGGAGCGCAGGTAGGAGAAACTGGGGAAGGATCAGGAGTGAGAACTGTGGAAGGGGTACGGTCTGAGGAGAGGGTAGGAGTAGGAACTGGGGAAGGATTAGGAGTCGGGGTAGATAGAGTCGGAGGGGGGGGGGGTAGGTACTGGAGCAGCGAGGGGAGGGGTACTAGTGATAGGAGCAGTGTAAATAAAGGTGGGGCAGAGGTGTGTGGTGCAGGTGTAGGCAAGAGAGGTGGGCGTGGGTTATTGTGTTTCGTTTTCGGTGGTTGCGTGTGTTGAGTGTCGGGAGGAGCGGTGCTCATACGTTTTTTGTTCGTCTAGTAGGGCAAAGCGTATCTCCAGAAATATAATTCGTACAAGACCATTTGCAGCGTATAGCTAATTTAGTGCCTTGGCATATGTGCGATGTTTACCTTCAGATGTCTTATGCCACCGTGGAAAGCATGAGGGCCAATTACGTTTTTGAGTTGTTGTGGTGATGGAGGTGTGTTAGTTTGTATGTGAGTGGGTGATATGGGGTGAGCGGCCCCGTGCGAACTGACAGTAGCGGCGAATGTTTTTGTGAGTGCAGGTGGTGGGGCGATGTAGTTGGGGTGGATGTGGTATGAGTGTTTTGTGTGGAGGTGTGTTGAGGATTCTTTAGCTCTGTGATTACGCCAGCGCGCTCCTGTTTAAGATACGGGCACCTTAAACTCACAGCGACGTGTCCGCCACCACAGCGGAGTGTGTTATTCGTGTAAGTGGTGTAAAAATGACCTTTTCTACCGCACTTTGAACAAACGGGCTCTGATTTACAGGAACTCCTTTGGTGTTCTGTCTTGTGGCAGCCTAGGCACTGGTAATGGCGAATGTTATATTGTGTCACCAGTTGTTGTGTATGTGTGCCAAGGACCTTAATACCTTGGTCTAATAGTGTTTTTGCCTGTTCCAATGCAAACAATGCCTTATTCCCTCAAAAGCCATTCCATGCATCTACAAACACTAATCCCGACTCCTCACACAGGCCTTTCACATACTCATTCAGTCCAATTGCATGAGACAATCCTGCCCATATACAATCTCGGAAGCAAACCTGAAACAATGCCCTTTACTCTACTTTCACTCATCGTTTCAACTAACCTTTTGTACCTCTGTCATAACTCATATGAACCCACCTTCTTTACATCATTTACTCCCACATGCGCATAGGTGGGCGCGATAACGAAGAAATGTATCACGATTACCGATAAATCGATAACGATAACCTTATCGGCGATAACTAGTGATAAATTTATCACCCGATAAGGTGATAACCGTTAAATCAATAAATCCAAAATTATAATACAATATTGATTATTGACTATATATAGCGTTATTTTAAAATACAATAGTAAGAATATTTGAATACTGTTTCTTAGTTTCTTACCTAGTGAGGCTCTCCTTCATCTCCTCATAGGTTTTGAGGATCTTCCTCCCAGCTCGGACCTACCTATTTCTGCCTCCAAGGCACACGCGGCTCGCCCCTGTGCTAAACTGGAACCAAAAACTGAAATGATCGATTATCGCTAGTTTGGAACCAAAAGTATCCACGATACCGATGAATCGATAACGCGGGAAAAATATATCGGATAACCGATATCGTTATCGCGATAATTTAACGCGATAACGCCCACCTATGCACATGCGTAATCACAACTGCATCCCTCTCACACCCAGACACAAGACTATCATACCCATCAGAGAATTTGTTGAATTAGAAGACTTGAATACCTATTAGAACGGTTACAAATTCAACTATACAAAAATTCCCCAAATTTGTTTCAGTGATATCCATAGGATTTTACCGAAGGGAGTGGAAATCTGTGAATTTGTTCTTAACTACACCAACCAATAACATTGGGCTAACGTGACCATATAAACAGTCAAAGGTTTGATCTAATGGTAGTTGCTAATTCTAGTTGCTCCCGTAAGATGAAGTGGCAAAATTATTTTGAAAATGGAGATATCTAATAGGCTGCCAGTTCTGCCAGAAGAATTGTTATCATTAGTATGGGGCCCAGTTATTAACCAAGAACTTTTCCGCCGATGGTCTCAAGGTGACTGAAGATTTTGTTAATTTCTGTTTTGACATATTTTTTATTTTCTGCCAGAGGGATCACCGACTGAAATTCCTTAACCTGTATTCTGTGCAAGGTAGGCTCCTAAGAGCCTACCTTGCACAGAATATTGGACGATTTTCCATGATCAATCCCCCATTGCTCCTAATATATTTACTGTCTCTTGACTCTCAGGTCACCTTTTACACTTAAGGACATATCACAGTCCATTTGATGATGACTATGCTGCGCTCGGCTGCTAATTTATATTTATAGATTATTCATATATGCGTTTGGTTATTTGTATATGTGTTTGGTGGTAAACCAAACAATGATGACTATGCTGCGCTCGGCTGCTAATTTATATTTATAGATTATTCTTTTTTGCGTTTGGTTATTTGTATATATGTTTGGTGGTAAACCCGATTTCCGATTATATACTGGGGGCTGTTCCCCCCAGATCCCCTCAAATGATTTAAATCAGGGTCATCACAGACCGATATCCTTAACAAGCTGTCTCCCCCACGAACCAACCCTCAAAATTAAACTATTGTTTTTTACACTATGAGAATTGTTGGTAGATGTATACTTATGTTAGACGGGTGAGCATAGATTAGCGGCGGTGACCCAGAACTCTGGACCTCCTATGCCTCAATGTTGAAAAAGACACTCTCTGCTCCTGGCCCCTCCAGGCATACAAGCACAGTTGTTTTTGCGCCTATTCGGAACCCTTCTGTGGGTTCTACCCATCCTGGTCCATGGTGGAATCCTTTGCAACCCCTATTTCCGCATTTTCTAGCTGGAATGTGTCTCTGTCAGCATTCAATATGCATCATGATGATGCAGAAGGCCGCCGACTGGACTTTACCTCTAGAGGTGGAGAACGCTTCAACAACAGGCTTACTCTGAGTGAGCTGCGTTCTGCTCTCGTTTAGTGCATGGACACTGCCCCTGGTCTGGATGGTGTCCCGTATACCATGCTTCGACACCTGGGTGGATGAGGCATGGCCTTTCTGTTAGATTTGTTCAACCAAATCTGGGTTCAGGGTATCCTCCTAGATTCCTGGTGAATCGCTACTGTGCTTGCTTTTTCAAATCAGGGAGAGATTACTTTACCCCAGCCAGTTTCTGCCCAATCTTCCACTTCCTGCATGTGCAACTTGATGGAGAAATTGGTAAATGTTAGATTAGCCATTTTTCTGGACAGCAGAGGCCATCTGTCCTGCACAGTGCGGTTTCAGCAAGTTCCACTCCACGTTGGATGCTCTGCTCCGACTAGAAAATGTTGTCTGCGAGGCCTTCCTTTGTAGACAACACTATGCCACAGTGTTTTACGATCTGGAGAAGACCTATGACACTGCATGGCTATACGGTATCATGGAGACTCTCCACACAATGGGGCCGATGCGATGCCTCCCAATATTTATATCTGAATTTTTGCCAGATTGTCTATTCAGCATATGGGTGAGGGGACCCCTCTCTGGCCCAATGGAGCAGGGAAGTGACCTTAGTATCGCATTCTTTGCCCTGAGCATCAACGGCATCACCTCTGTACTGCCGGAAGATTTTCTCACTATGCTCTATGTGGATGACCTTTCAATCTCTTTTGGCATGGCCCAGATACCAACTCTGAAACATTGACTCCCATGTCTCTCGCTATGCTGAAGCGCACAGGCTTTGGTTTTCTTTGGCTAAGACTAAGGTTGTGCACTTCTCTGCCATTTGCTGCTACATCCTGACCCAGACTTATTTCTCAATGGGGTGTGCCTGGAAGTGGTGGACTCGCACTATTTCCTTGGTCTTGTATTTGACCGACGCCTCACCTGGGAGGCTCAAATTCATAGTCTTAGGGTCTCTTGTACACACACTATGGATATTCTTCATTCCGTGACCTTAAGTGCTTGCGGCGCAGATAAAGGATACTGCCCTACCTTTTTATTGATCCTTTGTTTGTTCCAAGCTTGACTACAGATTTGAGTTTTATGCATCTGCAGCCAAGCGTGTATTATGGAAGGTGGACTCGATTCACCACACCGGCCTTCGCCTGGTGACCAGTGCCTTCCACACTTCCCACATTGAGCGCCTACTTGTCGATGCTGGGGAGATGCCACTCACTTTGCGGCATACACAGTGCATCATTTGCCTGCACGTGTGAGTCCGGCGCCTCCTTCAGTCGCCAACAGCTCTCACTACATCTGCAGCTGATCTTGACAGTGCCTATGCCGATGAGAAATGCCAGTCATACCCTAAGCCCTTTGGGTTTAGGGCTAGGAAACTCCTTCGAGAGCTAGGTATAGCTCTTGGGCCAGCAGTGCCCCTGGTTCTGGTCAGGATGCCACCCTGGGGGACATCACCTTTGCTCCCAAAGCTTCTACATCGCTGGGAGTATTGTATTCGACCTTCTTGGAGCACACTTCGTGTCATACTGGAACTGTGCCAGTGTATACGTATGACTCTTAGTCCCATTCTACTAGAGATGGGCCGATTAAAAAAAAAAAAGGAGTTTTTCGATTCCTTCACAAAATAGAATATTGATTCAATTCCTTCTGTGTAATAATAATACTCAATACTTCAATAATAATTAATAAAGTTAGTTGTCACATAAACTAAATTGAATTTAGTAAATGAAGAAATGTAAGATGAACATTGTGCCTAAGTTTACATAGTCTCTGCTAACAACCAATCCTAATCTTATGATATAGAGCCTTATGCTGGAAGTTTGGTATTGTCATTCATCACAAACAAGTGAATTTAGATCTTTGATAGCGAATAATGCACAGTTTATGTCGAAATTGTAATTCAAATCAGACTAATTTGATAATGTCAACTAATAGTGACTAATGTATTAAATACTATTAATATTCAGCTATTATGATATTGTTACTCAACATTTAACATAGGCTGGGAGTAGGAAGCATGTGCAGCATAACATACATCTACAGTGGCTGTTAGTCAACTGAACAACAGGGCTGCCCACTGCTAAAAGAATTTGAGCAATAGTACCAAAACTTACTCTGAAAACATAACAGAATTGGTAAAGTCATACCAAATCTAGTTAAAACAAAAGTAAAAAGATATGAAAAAGTGTTTCTTTGTGGCAAAAGGGTACCAAATTTGTACGAATCATGGTATCAAAAGTGTTTCTTTACGGCGAAAATGTACCAAATTTGTACGAACGTGCCAACTTCAGCAGCCTTGCTGAACAAAGCTCTAAAATCTTAGAATTACATCAGCTGTTCTAAATGGTGCCTGAGCAGGCCTTCATTTCACACATATAAACAAACATAAAATACCTTTCTTATACAGTCAGACCTTCAATATTAATTGATATTAAATAGTAATGCATTCTTGTCGACTAATCTAAATCTGTCAGTAAATAACTTATAAACATTATAATTTCACTGAATAATAGGACAGATGAGTAGATACATAACTTGATTGACACCAACAGGAAATAAACAGTCTAAAAGTTTGATTCAGTTATTTGGAAAGTAGGAAATAAAAATAAAAACTTTAAAAAAACACTGTTGAAAGAGTCTCTGCACTGAAATTTTGAAGGAATCATTTTTAGAATCGGAAAACTGGGATTATTTTTAGTGATGCCGATGCCCCCAAAATGGATGATTCTTACGATTCCCGATTCTGATTAATCGTCCCATCTCTAGTTTCTATCCCAAATTCTCTAACTTCCTGTATATGCAATTTGATAAGGAAATTGGTAAATGTTAATCTTTTTCCAGGATGGCTGTGGCTGTCTGTCTTTACAGTACTGGTGGAATTATTGTGAATTTTTCAAAAAAATTGAAAGTTTTGTACAAAAATGCTAAGAAAACTAATTTTATTGATTGAAACTAGATATCTTTTGACACATTGGCACAGTGTTAAGTCTTCTACATTAATTAGTAAGCAATTTGACCACCCTTAGCATCCATGAATGCTTTAACATGTCTTTTGTATGACATTGATCAATGTTTTGCTCATTTTCTGGATTCGCTTAGATCTGAAACAAACTTCAATTAGATGGCATGTGAGTTGCTGTTTGATCGTAATGGGCTCTGTGTGTATTTCAGCTTTCAACACACACTATAAACTCTCAATCGTATTCATGTCCAGGGAATTTCTGGAGCATGGAAGCAGCTGAACTTGATTTTGTTCACACCTTGCCTTCATTGATTTTGTTGTATGGCATGAGGATGAGTCTTGTTGCAATATCCAAGATCTGCACCTTACTATTTCCTTATTTGAGGCAGTAAACCTTTTAAGAACATCTATATACTTTTCTTGGTTCATAGTTTTCTCAATAATGTGCAAACAACTTGTTCCATACACCCAATGTTATACTTACAAAGTAACCTAAGGATCTCAAAAATAAAAGTTAAATAGTTGCTCTGTGTTGGTGCATAAAATAAATCCATTTTCAATCACTGAAATTGTTTTCACTGGCTTTTTTTTGTAGAAAAAAAAGTAAAATTTTTTAAAAATCCATAATAATTTTGCCAGTACTGTACATACTGTGGCTTTGGAAAGTTCCATTCCACGGCTGAAAAATGCTATCTGTGAAAACTTCCTTCATAGACCCCACTATGCCACAGTATTTTTTGAACTGGAGGACTATGATTCTGCATTGTGATACAATATCATGGAGACCCTCCACACAATTTTTATCTCTGAACTTATGCAAGATCATCGATTCTGCATACAGGTGGGGGACCCTTTCTGACCCAACAGTAAAGGAAAAAACATCCCACATGGATGTGTATTCAGTGTGGGACTCTTTGCCTGCAGCATCAATAATATTACCTCAGTGCTGCTGGCAGATGTTCTCAATATGCTCTTTTCCACATCTAAATTCCAACTCCAACCCAGAAATCTTTCTAAACGGAGCTTTCCTCGAAGTGGGGGATTCACACCGTTTCCTTGGTCCCTTTTTCAATTGGTACTTTACCCAGGAGGCTCATTTTAAGCCATAGACATTCTTTGGGTGGTGGGGTCTTTGCTGTCAAAGGGGTTGGGGTGGGGATTGGTCAATGCTCTGCTGAAGTGTTGGGTTCCAATCATTAAATGTATTTTGATTTGTGAGTACAGTGATACCTTGACTTAAAAGTTTAATTTGTTCAGTGACTTGTAACTTAATTTGCTTGGATATCAAAGCAGTTTCTCCCCATTGAAATTAATGGAAAGGGCATTAATCAGTTCCAGGCCCCCAAAATTCACAATAATTTTTTTTTAGTACAAGTTTTTAAATAAGAAAAATGTACTTTTAAGAAAAATGTACTTTATAACAAATAATGCAGAAGAAAATAATAAAACATAATAAAAGAGAATGTAGAAAATAATCTGGTTTTATTAAGCATACTTTACCTTGAATATTAGATGGAGATGACCTTAATAAACAGCCCTGTCTCATCACAATTAAAGACTTGCTAGGGGATGTATCCTTCTACTTCTTTCAGTTGACCAAAGTTTCAATAAAATCCTCGACTGTCTTCGCTTTCGAGCTTGCTGCCTCACCATGCCTGATGATGGAGTGAATGCCCGGCCTTTTTTTAAAATTATTGTAAATGGCTCATGCCTTCTGACAGATGATGCTCTCAGTCACAGTATCTCCTGTGACTGCTGCTCCATCAACCACACCAACAGCAGTACTTGTAGATGTACTACACTCGTAGTGCCTCACCACGTCAACAACACGCATACCTCACTCATGTTTTTTTATGATTTCATGCTTTAATTCCAAAGACATCCTTTTCTTCTCACCACTGGCCTTGATACTCATTTTCTTAGAATCCATGGTTAATACTGTACATTACAATGAAATAATTACACAAAAAGCACAAAACACGATGGAAAAAGCAACAGTGATATGACAGAGTTACTTGCATGGCAAGGTAAGCACCTGAACTAAACGAGGCTGGGTGAATGTGGCGGTGCGCTAGCTAGTGGTGGTGTATGTGAAGTTTGGTCGCCCACTTCTAACTCTTACCTCAAATCTTGGCTCGTACCACAAAGCAGAAAATCAGCCAAGCAACAGCTTGTATCTTGGAAAACTCATAAGTTGGTTCACTCGTAAATCAAGGTACACTTTTTGTTTCAGTGCTTTGTGTACATTCTGTATTGTTTGGAGAGTATTCATGTGAGATTTTGTTATGGTTGGGTGCCATGTTGGTGCTGCATAATTGATAGTAGTGGGGATAAATTGTTTGTATACTGTTGAGATGCTCTTTCTGTTGTCCAAATATAATGTTTGGTATTCTAGTGGTCTCAGTTGTTATTTTTTTGGGGGGGTGGAGGTGAATGTCATGTGTGTGTCTAGTGAGTCCTAGAAGGGTGGGGTGTTTAGTGATTGGTGTGTCAAAGACTATGCAGCAGAGGTATAAGCCTCTAAGTTGGTCCATGACAGATATTGAAGAAATCCAAGACCACAGACTCAAACTGAGAGAAATCAAGCTAAGGCATTCTGCCAGAGAACACTTTGATAAGCCCATTGAACCTCTTCGCATAACTCTATCTTTGATATCTTTCTTGACTCCACCTGCTAAGCTCTGGAAGAGGGTAAACAAGATCTAAGGCATATATACCGGTTATGCTGCCCTGGTATTGAATCTGACTATGTGATGATAACCAACACTGGCTAACCGCTTTCACAGCCTAAGCAGCATTGCCACATATCCAAAGGAATTTGTAGTTTACAAGGTTTTCCAGGAGTTTTGACTCATAAATTTCAACACCACCTACACCTTCCTTATTGTAAATTTTTCGCAATTTTTTAAATGCTCATTGTCCTTTCTCACCCTCCACTGCCATCCACAGATCTGGATAAAATCCATTGACTTATGTCACTGACTTCCACACTAAAAATTATTTTTATTGGATGTTTTCAACTTTATTTGACAGATGGGAGTGGTTTTGCCCTTACTTAAAACTAGCTAAGATTGTTTGAATGCCAACAGCTCTCATCCTCTCTCCTGCACAAGCTGTTTCAGCATACTATTAGAGAAAATTGTTAATGTCCTGTTGGGCTGGTTTTTAGTAGTTAATAACCTGCTTTCTCCCTTTCAATGTGGTTTTCATAATCACAATAATACAACTTCCCTTATACACTTTGAGACGATGATGTGAATCTTTTACAAGATGTCATTTTTTATCAATCTTCAATATTGAGAAAGCTTACAATACAATATTAAAGTTCACATTGGAGAAACTTAGGAGGAGACAGGAAGATGTCTCAGAGAGGATTGTCTTTAGCATCATCTGTTTTCCCATAGCTTGATCTTGACTCTCCCAGAAGGAGTTTCAGCTACACTCTTTGTACGCCCAAAAGCTCTGATCCTTCGAGGTGGCTCTGTCACATATGAAATGGTCTTAGTGGACTGACCTCCACTGAGGGTTCCCTTGTCATTCCAAAGTGCCCTTACTGTAATGTAATGTTTTTCCCTGCCCACATATTACTTGACTGCCAATCCCTGAAAAGTCCTTATACATCATACTTCCCATCTCTATCAAATCTATTTTGCCCCTTCTCAATTCACTGACTTTTTGCAGAGGAGTCCATTTGTGTTTCCTCCCTTTTGTTTTTTTTATCTGTCTGGCATACTTCCTTTTGTAATTCTACATTTTTATCCTAATTTGAACTTTTTAGTGTGTAGCTTGATTTGAATGTGGCATTGTCTTTTTGGTATGTCTTAATCACCATCAGCGAAAGTCCATTGGGACTGGGTGGCTGCGCCAAAGGTTTTTAAATTAAATTAGATCTCTGACCACTGATAGGTGGGTGTTCTCTATTTACTCCCCCACAGGGTAGGTGGATCTTATACAGATCATTTCACATGCAAACAATCACAACACTACCAACTTTCCTCCACCTATCTTCACCACACAAAACACTACCATCTTTCCTCCACCTATCTTCACCACACAACACACTCTTCTCTTCTGTTCCAAATAATCATGCTGAATGGTAGTTTTATCTACATACCCCTGATGCTGAATGAGCCCTCTTCACCTTGGGGCGATGAAGGTTCCTACCTTATTGCTGGTTGGTGTCAAAAAACAAAATACTTCCCAATGCCTTCCTCCTAAAAGAGGATTGGCTTTTGGTACTCTTGGGCTAACCAGCTTATCTTGATGTTGGTTTTGTTATCCAGAGACAGATGGTATTCCTAACTGATGAGGCTTCATTCAGAATTTATAATTGATAACACGGTTCAAGTTAATTTCATCATTTACTAATTGAAATGTTTTTAATCTATTTTTCAGGGTTTACATTTAGCTCCAGTGAAAGGACTGCCCTTATTCAGATCAATGGTGGCCCATGTGCAGTTATAGCTCCTGTTCAAGCTTTTCTCTTAAAAAACTTAATTGATGTGTATCAAATGCAAGAATTAAAGGAGGTAAGTCATGGAAATAGGAAGTTATATTTTTTCCCAATAATATTATACAATGAATCCACAAAAGTTGTATTTCAAAACACTAGAAGCATCTCCACCCTCAACCCCTACCTTCATATATACATACACTCCAAGTCTTCAATATCTATAACCATGACAGTTCCCTCAACATTCTCTGTTCACTAGAAATATCACCCTGTCCTAATCTCCAACCATCTCCCAATCATCATACAAATTGCTCTTGAGAGTCCCATATGCTGAATGGACCCTCTTCAACACAGAAGACAACCCGCAAGGCTTAAGTTTTATAAATGCAGCCTACATACAACAGTACAATTTAAATTTTTCCCTAGAGATCTCGCATCTCAATATAAACTGTTGCTAAAATTACCCTCACACCTCTTTCCCTATTAAACATAAATGCGCAGCCATTTTCTTCACTATTCACTTCATAATATGTGCTGTAGCATTGATGGGGGTCTTTTACAACCAATGGAGAGGGATAGTAAAAGAAAGCACGAGTTTCTTTATTACTGAGGCTTCTCCCCCCTTTTGGCTCCATTTAGGCTTCCTCACAAACCTCCATTCATGCCTATCTTCACAATATCATTCACTCACCCCTTTGTCAACCTGTTTTCTTAAATACTGTCAAATGATCAATCCAGTTTTTACTTGATCTGGACACACTTGATTCTCTTCACCCATGTATTATCAGTGTTCTAACATGCCTGCATGACATCAGAATACTTTCACCTATATCATTCACATCTCATATCATATCTTTTAGCTAATGATTACCCATTCTATCTACCCTTCTTAGACACACCTTCCTTCTTAATATCTCCAACTGCCTTCCTCACTTTTCAGCTCTCCTTTTCCATCCATAGCAGTCACTCTGTAGTGGCGGGATATCAAGTCCCCAGCCAAAAATTCCCACTGCCCTGACAAGGTCCGCTCAGTGGTTCAAGGGGAGAGAGTATTTTTTATTTTATTACACACCAAAAAAAATAATGGAGATCAACCACAACCCCAGAAAACAAAATGCAAATTTACCCAATTACCAAAATATTTACTATTTCTAACCATAAATGAAAGATATATATATCGGCTGTGAAGCCTGCATTTAATATTGAGGATATAACCCAGAGCCACGAGAAACGGATGCATCTTTTAATTTTTCACAACGTTTCAAAAACTACAAGTTTTCATCTTCAGGCTAGAATAAGTTTACAAAGTTAATACATATGAAGAAAACTTGAAAAGGCCAACAAGACATTATTTTAAAGTGACCAATTACAAAATATCAATAAAATGTACTATAAGTTAAAATTTTTAAATATTTCTTCGTAACAGTTAGATTTGCTTTAAAACTGACTCAAAAAATTGCTAATACATAAGAAGAAAACTTAAAAAGGCCAACAAGACATTATTTTAAAAGGTGACCAATTATAAAATATCAGTAAAATGTACTACGAGTTAAATTTTTTGTTATTAAATATGACTTGGCAACAGTTAAATTTGCTTTAAAACTGACTAAAAAACTATAAGAGAAATTGACCTGGCATTATTTAAAGATAGTAAATTTAAACTTTGTTTTTAATTTTGTAAAAACTGTAAGAGTTAAAAAACATTTAATATAAAAACGGTAAATTTGGGTACTTACTAAAGTGGATCCATCCTAAAGAGTGAATGGTGGGTTTAACAAGGGGCTAGTATTTATAGGTTACAGTGACGCTTGGTTTGTTAAAAAACAAACAAACTAACAAACTGTAGTTAAAATTAGTTAATTGATAAAGATATTGCACTTAAATCTTCATTGAGTGTAGGTTTGTAGTGTTTGATATATAAAGATTCAAGGGTTCTTAGGCAATGTTTGTTGTTGTTAAAGGCTAATACTGACATTTCCATAGAGGACATCACCTTAGAGCTGACCGACCATGGGGTGGTCAAGGTCGAACGTGTGATGAGAAAACAGGGATGGGCCTTGAGACCCACCCCTACACTCTTTGTCACTTTTGACTGTGACAAGTTGCCTGAGTCGGTGCGTGCCAGTTGGTACCGCTACTGTGTAAAGGCATTCATGCCACTGCTGCAGCGGTGCTATTACTATCACATTCATACAAATCGTTCATGTAGATGTGCAAAGTTGGGGTCACCTGAAGTCTGTGTAAGTTGCCCGAAGGCCGCTTATGATAAGTCCAAGTCGTGTGTGACCAAGTCTGTCAAGTGCGGAGAGATGCACCCTTCTTCCTCAAAGCAATGTGGTGCATATCTCCTTGAGAAAGAAATCTTGGCCGTTCAGGTCCAGGATCGACTCTAATTCTGCGAGGCTAAGGACTTGCTCCTGGCACGGCCGTCTCTGCCTGGGACCTCTTAGAAAGGCACCCTCTGCTCCTGGCCCATCCTGGTCAATGAGCACGGTTGTTTCCGTGCCCATTCGGAGCCCTCCTGCAGGTTCTACTCAACCCGGGTGCTCCCCTGGTAAAGCTGGTGGCACAAAGGGTTCCTACCCAGCCCCGGCTAACACCAAGGCTCCCCCCTCTTCCCCCAGCGTGACCGTTTCCCGTAAGCCACCCGCCTCAACCGTGTCGTTAGACTCACAGGAGGCAACACCCCTGAAGTTGGTCGCGAGGCCATCTTCTGGGGTTCCTAAAGCTGTCCCCCAAAAGGAGGACAGCAAGAAAGGTGTTTCGGCTCCTTCGCCCACACCTAGTGGTGGGCTGAGTGGCTCAGAGACTGTGGTTCCTCAAAAAGAGTCCCCCCTGAACCTGCAATGCCTGACTAAGGTTTTGAGGTGGAAGGAGGAAAAGACTTGCATGGTGAGCCCAACCTCCCCCAATAAATCCTTGAAAGCGACAGCACCTTCAGCGCTTTGTCCGGGGTTCTGCCTCCGGGAAGCGTACAGCCATTCCCGTGAGGGTCTTTGGTTTGAAAAGGACCCAGGCGTCTCGGAGCTAGACCTGGAGGGCATATTCCTTCAATGGAAATGCCGTGGACTCCGGGCCAACTGGGAGGAGCTGCAGAGGCTCGTCTCGTTCCATTCCTTGTTAGCTATTTTTCTGCAGGAGACCATACTAGGCGCGTGCCCCCTGCCCGCCCTCCCAGGGTACAAGGGTCTTGCTACCCCACCACCACAAGATGGCTGGGCTGGGGGATGCGAGGTTTACACCCAGCATGATGTCTCCATTTTTTCTTTCTCTTTAGATATCTCCTTTCAGACAGTGGCTGTGCAGCTGCACCTGGATAGGAGGTATACTATCTTTTCTGCGTACATTCCACCGTCAGCTGACTTTGACGCGGGGGACTTTCGCCGCATCGTGGCACGGTTGCCAAGGCCCTTTCTACTCTTGGAGATCTGAACGGCAGGCATCCTCTCTGGGGAGATTACTCAATAAATCCCAGGGGACAAGTCCTTGCCAATCTGATCGAAGAGCTTGAGATAGGTGTCCTAAATGTTGATTAGTTTAGGCATCAATGCCCAAGAACCACTTCATTTTCTTGCCTTGATCTATCTTTGTGCTCTTCGGATGCACAACCTGATTTTGATTGGGGGGTGGTCGATGACCTCAATGGTAGTGATCACTTTCCCATTCAAATATCATTTTCAGAGCAACTGCCGCTTGAGAGACCACCTCGGTGGTGCTTGGTGCTGGCGCGATTGCCAGCATTTCAGGAAATGACTGAATTCTCTATCTCAGTCGAGGAGTTTAGGTCAGTAGATGAGGCCGTTGAGTTCTTCTGCGGCAACCTCATCGCCGCAGGCCTGACTACTATTCCCAGAAAGTTTGGTCATTTTGCATGCCGACTACTCCCATGGTGGTCGGCTGAGTTTGAGACGGTCCTCAAACAGAAGTGTTATGCCTACATGCGCTATAAGCGCCACCTGAACAATTTCACTATCTGTGAATTTCGTTGGGTTAGGGCTAGGTTCCGGTATATTTCGAAGCACGCTCGCCGCTCTTCTTCGCGGGCATACGTGTCTTCAATTAACGGGAAAGACCACTCTAGCAGATGTGTGGAAGCGAGTCAAAAGGATTCGGGGCAAGTTCTCGCAGGAACCCACTCCCGTTCTCCAGGAGAATGGGACCGCAATCTCGGAACCCGTGTCCGTGGTGGAATCCTTCGCGACCGCTTTCTCTGCATTCTCTATTCGGGATGCTGCTCTGCCAGCATTCAATGCACATCATGATGTCGCGGAAGGCCGCCGACTGGAGTTTACCTCCAGAGATGGAGAACCCTTCAATGACAGGTTTACTGTGAGTGAGTTGCGTTCCGCTCTTGCTTCGTGCGCGGACACTGCCCATGCTCCGGGCGATGTCCCGTACGCCATGGTTCGACACCTAGGTGAGCAAGGCAAGGCCTTTCTGTTAGATTTGTTCAACAGGATCTGGGTGGAGGCTCTCCTCACGGATTCCTAGCGAATCGCTACTGTGCTCGTCTATCGCAAACCGTGGAGAGATCACTCTACTCTGGCCGGTTTTCCCTCGTCTCTCTAACCTCTTGCGTATGCAAGTTGATGGAGAAATTGGTAAATGTTAAATTAGCCTTTTTCCTGGACAGCGGAGGCCATCTGTCTTCTGCACAGTGCGGCTTCCCCAAGTTCCACTCCATGTCAGGTGCTCTGCTCTGACTGGAAAATGCCATCTGCGAGGCTTTCCTTCGTAGACAGCACTACGCCACGGTGTTTTTTGATCTGGAGAAGGCCTATGATACCGCATGGCGATACGGTATCATGGAGACTCTCCACACGATGGGGGCGAGGGGACGCCTCCCAATGTTTATATCTGAATGTTTGCGAGATCGTCAATTCCTCGTAGGCGTGGGGGGGAGCCCTCTCCGGCCCAAAGGAGCAGAAAGAAGGTGTCTTACAGTGAAGTGTCCTCAGTGTCACACTCTTTGCCCTGAGCATCAACGGCATCACCTCTGCCGCCATCCACGGCACTTCTGCCGCCATCCACGGCTCTACCCCAACCCAGATTTGTTTCTTAATGGGGTGCGCCTGGAAGTGGTTTACTCGCACCGTTTCCTTGATCTTGACCGACGCCTCACCTGGTAGGCTCATTCACAGCCATAAGGTCTGTTGTACCCACGCCATGGATATTCTCCGTTCCGTGATGTTCAGCGCTTGGGACGCTGATAGAGCTACTGCCTTACTTTTTTATCGATTCTTTGTTCGTTTGAAGCTCGACTACGGATGCAAGTTTTATGCATCTGCAGCCGAGTGTTTATTGCGGAAGGTGGACTCGATCCACCACACCGGCCCTCGCTTTGCGACCGGTTCCTTCCGCACTTTCCCCATTGACAGCCTGTTGGTCGATGCTGGGGAATTGCGAGGAATGAGCGCGCCGATGAGGGCACCAAAGAGTCCGCGAGGACTTTGCGACCGGACCAGCGTTTCGCTCTTCCTCACACCGACTACATGGCAGTAATACGGGCAGCTCTTCGGACTGCTTGGCAAAGAAGATGGGAGACGGTCGGAGGGAACTTAAAGTTGCGTGCCATTGCGCCACAACTGTTCCCATGGACCTATTCCCCAATGCCGCGACGGCTTCAGGTCGCCTTCTGTCGTCTCTGAATCGGACACACTTTTGTGATGCATCCCTATTTGATGAAGCGTTCGCCTGCATCGTCACATTCTTGTCGAATGTCCTAGTCTGGGTGATCTTCGCGCACGTTACCTGTCCGGGTACCGGGATGGTGGGATCACTACCGCCTGTCCTTTTCTACTCAAGACGAGTGTGTGCACCTTGACTGGTGGACTGATAGTTTTAGGGGGAGGCTGGCCTTCTCCCTTTTATTTAACTAGGTTTTGTTGTTTTTTTGTTATTGTTTTCTTTGTAGGTTGCACGCTCCTATGCCGGAGCTTGCTTCCTTATTGTCATCTTCCCTTTTTATCATGGTTTTTTTTTTAAATTTTTATTTTAATTTAGTCTAGAACTAGGCTTTTTGTTTGCGGAGACTTATGCCCAAGTGGACAGTCGCTAGATAGCCCCTTAAGAAAAAACAACAAAAAACATACCTCCCCTCCCCCCCAGTAGGTGGGTAGCCATTTCACTCTGTACTTGGAGGAGCTGCACATCCTGGCCCTAAGTGCAAACTCAGGAAGTGCTATCACTTGGTTGACTTAACCAGCTACCTCATACTATGTCAGAAGATGGTTTGAAACTTCTAGGCATTAGCCATACAAAATCCTGTGTATACATGCAAACTGTTTTGCCTCAGGTCTGTGAATTGCTCCATGTACATAAGTTCTTATTGTATCTGGGCAAGGGTGTCAATTGCGTGAGTTACACCCTGTTTCCTCAAAGCAATGTGGCACATATTTCATGTAGGAGGTCCTTGTCCTTAAGGCTGTGGACTGACACTCTTTTCATGAGATTAACCTCTGTAACAGGACTTGGTCCTGTTACAGCCATCACAACCTCAGACATACTCTGCCTCAATAGTTTAAAAGACATCTTTTGCTCCTGGTCCTTTGACACCTACAAGAGTAGTTACTTCCACGCCCATTCAGAATCCTTCTTTCGGTTCTGCTCCCACTGGGTGCTCCCCTGGTAGAGTTGGTGGGTCACAGGGCTCATACCCTACCTCAGTTAAATCGTTCTATCCCTCATGACCATTTCCATATGGGAAAAGAGCCACTCGCCTCCATTCAATTGTTCAACACACTGTTGGCAAACCCCCTGAAGGTGGTAAGGTAAACTGAGATGTTGTGATGCTATGCAGTTAGTATAGCAATGATTAAGCACATTCACACTGCATCAGGCATGCCTAGGTAACACTTCATCCACTTTTCCCATTCAGCTATAATTTTCTGGGCTACTGCCACCTGAAAAACTGCCTCAGCGGTGCTTAGATAGGGCATTGTGGTACTCATTTTAGGAAATGCCTGATTTCTCTGTCCCAGTAGAGGAGTTTAGCTCGGTTGATGAGGCTGTTGAGTTCTTCTCTGGCAACCTCATACCTGTGGGCCTAACTACTATTCCTAAAATGTCTGGTCATTTTACATGAAATCCACTTCCTGGTGGTCAGCTGAGTATGAGACAGCCTTTAGTAAGAAGCAATATGCAAACATGTGCTATGTGCTGCTCGAACAATTTCACTATCTCTGTGATAGGTGCAGCTATGTTTTGAAGGATGCCCGCTGCTCTTCCTGGAGGGCATGTCTTTACTTGAATACGGGCAGCTCTTCGGGCTGCTTGGCAAAGAAGATAGCAGACAGTCGAAGGGAACTTAAAGTTGCATGCCATTTCACCGCAACTGTTTCCATGGACCTATCCCCAATACCGCGAAGGCTTCAGGTTGCTTTCTGTCATATCCAAATTGGGAGCGCTCACCAGCATCCTAATGTGAAGACTGCGTTGTCACCCAGACTGTTCGGCACATTCTTGTTGAATGTCCCAGTCTGGGTGATCTCCGTGCACGTTACTTGTCCCGGTACCGGGATGGGCAGGGTCGCTACCGCCTGTCCCTTGTACTCAGGATGAGTTTGTGCACATTGACTGGTGGACTTATAGAATTTTGGGGGTAGGCTCGCCTTCTCCCCTTTATTTAACTAAGTTTTGTTTTTGTTATTGTTGTTTTCTTTGTAGGTCGCACGCTCCTGCACAGAGGGAAGGGGACCTCGCTTCGATGCTGGAGCTTGCTTCCTAATTGTTGCCATCTTGCCTTTTTATCATTGTTGTGTTTTCATATTTTAAAGTAGCCTAGTGCTAGGCTGTCATGATTCTGGCGACTTATGCCCAAGTGGGAAGTTGCCAGATAGGCTCTTAAAATGTAAAAAAAAATATTTTTAAATGTGTAGCAAGATACTAGGTATATTCCACACCTTTCCACTAGGTTTAAGACTTGAAGTACTATGAGGGAGATAAAATTCCACTTCAGCCTGGTGATATTGAGACTAATTAATGCAATGAAGAAAAGAGGGAGTAAGGATAGGGAGGAATGGGAAGGGTAAGATGTCCTTCATTCTTGCACTGGCTTCCTCGAGTGTGTTAGGGTGTCCCCCTTATACAAAATGTCGGTGAAAGCAGTTGCAGCATTTCTAACTAAATCCAAGTAATCCAAAACAATGAGCAAATGTGGTGGTGGGTTCAAGGGCATTTCATATATCAAAAAAAGTTATTTAAATTATTCTTTCTTTGTTAAGTCTAATACGAAGTACAATCTGTAACAAAGAAAGATCTTAATATATCTAATTTACTTCTCATCTATCCCAACCCCCCTTCCTAGTCTGAAGATAGCTTACCTTTGTAATTTTGGATGTTGTGCATTTGGCAGCTGCCAGAAGGGATGCTATCTTTTTTTTAAAGCACCCCTGCCCCCCTTATTGTATTCAAGTCCTACACTAAAAACTATTCCACCAGATATTTACTCGCAAGTCATGCCCATCTCATGACTAATCTTTGGCAAGGCTCTAAACTAAACACTGCCTTGTCTTGACCAGTTCAAATATCTGCACTCCTTGCTACCAGGAGCCAGACACAGCTTGCAACAACTGTATACCTTGCCCAACACTTAATCAGCTTAGACAAAATCTACAGATATCAAACATACCTGATCTTTGGGAGAATCCCATCCCATCAGTTTAGTTAATCAAAGCAGCTTGCCTAGAGGCTAGACTAGACCACCCCAGTAACATACATCATCATTATGATAAAGACCAAGCCTATGTAACCCTTAATAACTGAACTTAAATTTTAAAGCTTACTTAGTATATTCTTTAACTTTAAAATCTAGAAAGAATAACTATAGTATTTGAGATATAAAAATACTAAATCAGCTTTGGTGATTCAGAACAAATATGTAAAAATTGTCTCAAAATTCTAAAAAAAATTTGATACTATAAAAGTATAATTAATTGTAATCAAAGTTTAGGAATATGTGTTTAGTTTTAGACCCATTTACTTACATTTGCTATTCTTTGTAACTAGTATAAAATTTTTTTTTTTAAGCTTGATGAACCGACAGTTGATAAGTATTTGTGCCAAGCATTGGTAGAACTTCTTTCTCAATGTAAGCTGGATATAGAGAACAGTGAAGCCTGTGAAACGCCTTCGGTCAGTGATGCTGGTAGTTTTCAACCAGGAATTGAAGGTATGTCTGTTAAATTTATAGGTCTGTTTCTGCAACAGTTTATAATTTTAGTATTCTCTGATTTTGCTTCTGGCCTAACCTCTTATTTTCATTCTTTTTACACTTATGAATAGCTCTTCTAACTTTGCTTTGCTACCCTGCGGGAGGGTACCTTGTGAAGCCTGTTATACTTGGTACCAGGAGGAGCTGCGCATCGTCCCAGCCTGAGGGCAAATTAGGGAAACCCTGTCACTGGGTTGATGTCAACTGATGGGGCCTGGTAAAGTTGTTAGTGTCCTTTCCCCCTCACTCCCTCTCAGCACTACTTTATCTTTATTTTTTATTAGAGCTATCCTCCATCTTCTATTTCTTTGTTGTCCCAGACCCACTCCTGTTCAAGTTCAAAAGATCTTCAACTTCACATTCATTATCTTGTGATTGGAGCAACTCCCCAATATAACATATTCAGTAAATCTGACAAGCCAAGATTTACTCCTATCCTCAATTTCAGCAATTGTAATTTTCACTTCAGTTTCAAATCTATGGAAGTCATTTACACAATGTGGATACATATTCTGCCAAACAGCGCACATTTTACTTGATGTTACAAGATCCCAGGCTTCTTTTATATTTTCAATAGCATCTTTTACAATTGTAGTTTTCCAAAATTGCACTAAGTTAATTGCATTATCTCCCATTGTTTTGCTGATAGCCTCTGCCCAAATAATAGGCTTTTAATGTAGAAATGATTCCCTGATCCAGTGGTTGCAATTTTGATGTATTGGATGTCAAAAAAGCCACTTTCACATTACCACACAAATCATTGCATATCTTTGGTGACTGCGTTGTCCCTCCAAAGTAGAATTTTAAATGCGCTATTTTTGTTGGTGCAATTTTTATTCACCCACCAATAAACAGGAAGTGGTTGCTTACTCTATCTTTGAAAAGCACATTGGTTGTGATCTGTAAATCAGCAGGTGTTTGATTTTAATATTACCTCCAGCATTTCTTTCTTGAATAAATACATTTTATTCAGCATTTTCTTCCACATTGAATATTTGTTTATCCTTATTACTCTTTTCCTTAATTACTTTTAATTTAACTGGATATTCTTTTGCTGCTACCCTTTTTTTTTTAAACTGATAGGCTTATAGCAGCTGTAGGATCAAAGCTTTCTTCCTTAATCTCCCAAGTGGTCAGAAGTAGCAGAGATGCCATCTGCTCCAAGGAAGCAATAGATAACAACATTAAGCTAATAGGAATTCTCTTTGGGTTGCAATCTTTTATCCAGACTAATAACGGGTGCTCCCTTTCAATAATAATAGTGGTTCTGTTTCTTGTCATTTGAGAACCATTTGATGCAACATACTTTGTTCCCCGATTCTTGTATTTTAGTGTTGAATATTATGGCTGATGGTGGATTCACTCATTACCAGGTCACAACTTAATTTAGCCTTCATAACATCATAATCATGTTTATTAATTATTGATAACTTTTCTAAGCAGGTCCAATAGCATCTTCAGCTTTTCAATCCCCACTCATTGTATATACCAAGGGTTGATAATGCTTGTAAACTACAAAGTGAACAGATTTATATGATAATTGCAGTAACATGGATGCCAACTAGCTCTTTCTCACTGCTGGGTGAAATATGTACTGTACAAACCACATGTAAATGTTGAAACAAAATCTTGCCAATAACTGTGTTAAAGTGATAGTCAGGCTTGGACTCACAAATTATGAACTGCTTTAACTCAAATATTGCAATAAGTGGGGAATTGCTGTAATACTAAAGTTACAGGCAGTTTAGAATTTTTTGAAGAGATGTAATGAATTATAATTAGTATAATGACATTAAAATACAGCCAGTTATTCAAATTAGACAAAATATTATGAAAAACTATGTATTCATGCAGGATATGTCACCATGCCACATGTCTAAAACTCAATTAAAATTTCTTTTATGATGTCTCTTAAAAGTAAGACATGTACCCTACAGAACTTTGTGGAAAATAGCCAAGAAGATAGGTGAAATGGTTCTACAATGAAAACAAAACATGTTATATCCATAGCTAAAGTTCAGAGGTTTTTCTTGAATTTGCGATAAACAATGTCAGAGGTTTTGACTAAGTATTAACAAAAAAATATTTTGTAAGAACTTATTTCATTCCTTAAATTGCAAAAAATAACTTTAGCATGATAACTGCCACCACTATGTATAGGAGTTAGATTATTTGATTGAGTCAGCAGTAAATACAAATGATGAAAATGTGTTAAGTATAAGTAATTTTTGTTGCTAAAGAAGTATTAATTTTTTTAGGGCCATTCAGAATAGCATTTTTGGATGATCCCCTACCTTCTTCCAAAGACTCTTCTTCAGGATCCTATCAGATGTCAGTTGACAAGCCAGAGTGTACCTCACCTTCCAAGGATCATCATTTGTTCCACTCCTGTATTCGGTATGAATTGAATAATTTGGGTTTTTATTTTGGCAATCATTTACATTGCTTAATTTTCTTTTCTTTTCTTTTCTTTTTTTTTCATTTGCACAAACCTGTTGTTTTTGGAAGTTTGTAATGAATCTCCTTTGTCCCCAGTATTTAAGATTGATCAAATTCTGTCCTTTGCTGTATTTCTACAGTGGCCGTACTGGAAATATATGCATTTTGAAAAGAAACAAAAAGTAACACTGCCTTTGAGACACAAAGTCGGTGTGTGCAGTGTGCTCAGGGAGAGAGTAGTTTTGTTGCAACTCTCACAGTAATCATTTAACACTTTTGCACTAACTAAGTTTGACCACCTGTAGCTCCACCCAGACTACTCAAAATGGGTTGAAGTACACTGACCATACAGGAGGCAACTTGTGCTTTGACCATAATTTACAAGAGTATGTCCATGATTTGTGTAGATGCTGACATAAAGGTAATAAGATGCTGCATTTACAACATCAAACATTCAGCAGTGGCATTACCACATGATGCTATACTGAAGAAGAAATTGGGCTCTGGTGGCCAAAGAGAGACTACCCCAAAGAAGTAACAACCAGAAATCCTCAAGGATGTGTCTAGCAGTACCTTGGTTTACTGACTCAATGTGCTGCTACAAAACCTTTACCTACAAAGGCTATGAGAAAGAAAAGGATTGATTTCTGTCAGAAATTCCTGCACTGAACAGTAGAGGACTGGAAGAAAGTCATTTTTATTGATGAAATTATCTTCTGGCTAGTGAGGGGACCTCCAAGGTTGTGCATCATCCTCAGAGTGTGTTATACTATGACCTAACGTATACAATTAAGACTGAAACAGCATGACTGTGATGATGCAGGAGGCTTTTAGTAGATTTAAGAGCAGGACAGGTTTATATTGCCTTTCTAAGAATGTCCCTGAAAGAGTAATTATATTGAAATGTTATGGAACCATTTGTTAACATTTTGGAAGTCGATGATTGTGAATATTTCCTACATGATGCCCTGCAGGCAGGTACCAAGTGTAACCTGTTACACTGAATGTCGTGCAGGCATGCCTTTTGAGAGGGGTCAGGGTGCCTGCCCCCTCCCCTGGTCGAGGTCATTTGCTGGCCCAAGTGACTAAAAAACAAGACCCAGGAACCCTCAATTGTTATCCGTGATACCTTGGGTTGTGATGGCCACATGGAGGACCTCCCTAAGCTGACCATAATCATGGAGGTGACTCCACCCCAGATGGCATAATTTTCCATGGGCATGAACCTAAGCTCGGTGCCAAACACCGGACCTGAGTCCACCCTTGTGTAAGCTTCTCAGGCAGCTCACTCAGCCCCCAGAGGACACACAAGGAGAGGATGGACCTTCTCCCCTTACTAGTGCTCCTTTGACAGCCAAGCCCTTCTCCATCTCAGGAGGATCTTGCTGAGGCAGATCCATCTGGGCTGGGGGTGCCTTCCAGGGGTGGAGAGAAGCGGGCTAACACCCCACTCAACTCTCGAAGGCTCCACAGTGGGGTTGCCTGTTACATTGTTACCTATAGGAGCTGCATATCCTCCCAGCCTGAGTACACATTAGGGAAGCCATGTCACAGTTAGTGCGCTTTTCCCTTGCCCCCACTCAACACTACTTTATTATTATTATTTTCATTATTATTATCATCATCATTCTTATTATTTAGCATTTGTTTTATTATTATTTAGTATGATTTTTATATTATTTCGTATTAGTATTGATATATTTTTATTTATCATTATTTAATATTATTATCATTATGGGTATCCCCCTCAACCTTTTCTACCTGCACTTTGTACCAGGAGGAGTGTTCCCAACTGTACAGAGTTCGGTTCGGTAGCGGTAGCCATGGTACCATGGTGGACTGCATGCTATCCTGGGATCACCTAGTGCCAGCACCAGGCTACGATAAAAATAGGTGATCACCCACCCTACTCATTATTCGACCCTGCCCATCTCTACTTCTCTTTATTAGATACCCTCATACCCCCCGTAAGGGGTGCAGTGCTTTGTTTTCCTGGCCGCTGTGCTGATGGGACTCAGCACGCTAGCCCACCCCAGCTTAGCCTCTTCTCCTTTCTGACAGCCTGTATTTTTATCCTACTTCCTCACTTACCCTACAACCTCTCTCACAACTTTCTCTGGTGGGTCTTACTCTCACCCAACCATCCGAGATCGGGGCTGAGTGGGGGGGGGGGGCAATGCCGCCTCACCTCCTGAGCTCTGGTTTGGGGGGTGGTAACAACCTGCTTCACCCCCACCCTCACCTTCCTCACATCCCTTTTCTTTCTCCTTTCACAGTCCATCAATTTTACACCAAGTCTAAGGTGGAGCCGCCAGGCCACTAGGTGGGAGGAGTGGCCTCAAATGGCGGCAGCTGGCTTTACCAGCCCTGTATTCACCCCATTCAGCGCGAGCTACTGCGTGTGATGATTAGCGTATGCCTCCCGTGCTACAAAAAGGGTCACTAATAAATTAAAATGTACCTTCCCCTCTACTACCATCATAGCTGCCCTCGGGCAGCTCCACTCCAGAAAAGGAGCTCCTCTTCCCTTCCCTGTAGTTTCTCAGAGGAGTCTCTAAACTTATTTTACCGGAGAGGAGGCTTACTCCTCTCCCATGGCTACAGGTGCAGGGGCCTCTCCCTCACCTCCTTCTTTGGAGTAGCTCCCTCTTACTAGCGGCACTCCCCCCTCTACTTTCCAATGGGACTGCCAAGAATGCATGCAGGTGGCCTCAAAATGACTGCTCCCAGTGGGAACACCTCGATAGGAACAATCCCCTTAATGGGGCAAAGGATGGTAGGGCCCGTCGGTCAGTGCCCCCTAACATCCTGCACTCGTGCGTGCAGATTCTAAAAAGGTCACTGTACCTGCCTCCCTCGTCTTTGTGACTGATGCCAGTTTTCCAGCCGAAGACGATACAAATGGTTCCTCAAATGGGATCTGTGATGTCTTGGGATGGGGGGGGGGGGTACATGGAGGCTCCCCAAGAGATGGACATGGTCCCTGAGGTGACCCAGCCCCAGATGGTAGAATCTATCTTATATGGGGTCAAACCCGGGCTTGGTGCCAAGCACAGAACCCAAGTTTGCCCCTGTTTAAACTTCTCCTCAGACGGCTTGGGCCTCGGAGGATGCACAAGGAGAGGAGGGAACTTATCCCCTGGCTGGTGCCCCTGTGACAGCCAAGACTTTCTCCATTTTAGAGAAGGATCTGGCCTACAGGCAACTACTGGTGGAGGAGAGAAGCAAGTTCATTCCCCAACCTCCTCTAATAAAATGAAAAGGAACAAGAAGACAAAAAAGACAAATAAGACTCGGGGCTCCTCTCCTTCTGCTGGGACAGAAGGGTCTGCTGCCGTTTCGGTAAGCCAAGATCGGCAAGTCCGGTCCCGTTTCTCCCCTAGGTGGGGAGTCCTAGACTAATACTCAAAGTGCGCAGAGCAGAGCCTCTATTACAGCAGGGCCCCGTCCCCTCATTCAGAGGTTACTGGCATTTTTGAGCCCGCTGGCTTCAAATGCTTCCTCGTTATTCGCTCCACTGATGGCAGCATGTTGGCTAAGGGCAACATGATCCATCAAAGGAGAGCTCTAGCTAGTGTGATTGGTAGAGAGCCAAAGGTGACCCGTTTCTCTTATGTGACCTTTTGGCGAATGCATCGAATCCCTCTGAGGCGGCCATGATTAATGCCCTTCTGACACTTGATATGGTACCGCACTCTAGCATGAACCTTGTGAAAGGAGTAGTTTATGCGAGGGAACTCCTGGACTACTCCGTAGATGACATCACCTTAGAGCTCACTGACCATGGGACGGTCAAGGTAGAGTGTGTGCTGCGAAAATAGAGAGGGGCCTCGAGACCCACCCCTACACTCTTCATTATGTTGGACTGTGACAGATCCCTGAGAGGGTGCTTGCTGGTTGGTACCACTACCGCGTGAAGGCATTTGTGCCACTGCCGCGGAGGTGCCACTACTGTCACCGCTTCGGCCATACTAATCGCTCCTGTAGATGCGCAAAGTTGGGATCACCTTAAGTGTGTAAGTTGCTCCAAGGCCGCACATGATAAGTCCACATCCTGCGAGGCCAAGTGTGTCAATTGGGGAGAGCCGCTTCCCGCTTCGAACCAATGTGGTGCGTATCTCCTTGAGAAGGAAATAATGGCCGTTCAGGCCAAAAATCGTCTCTCATTTCACGAGGCTTCGGACTTGGTCCTGGTGCACACGGCGTGACCGTTTCCGGTAAGGTGAAACGGCCTTGTGCTTCCAACGAGTGGTTAGATTCACAGGAGGCAACACCACCGAAGTTGGTCGTGAGGCCATCTTTCTAAAGCTGACCTCTGAAAGGACAGCACTAAAGGAGCTTCGGCTCCTTCGCCCACACCCAGTGATAGACTGAATGGCTCTGAGACAGTGGATCCTCCAAAAGAGGGACCCCTGCCTCGGAAGCCGTCCCACTTGCCCAAGGTTTCAAGGCGGAGGGAGGAAAAGACTCGCATGGCGAGCCCAACCTCTCCCAATGAGTTCTCGAAGGCGAAAGCGCCCAGAGTTCTTCCTCTGGGAAGTATACGGCCATTTCTGTGAGGGTCTTCTCTTCGAAGAGCCTGGAGAGCATATTCCTTTAATGGAATTGCCGCAAACTCCGGGCAAACTGGGGGGAACTGCGTAGGATCGTCTCCTCCCATTCCCCGTTAGCTACCATCTTTTTACAGGAGACCATGTTGGGTGCGTGCCCCCTGCCAACCCTCCTGGGGCATAGGTGTTTTGCGACCCCACTACCACGGGATGTGGGTAGTGCAGCAGGATGCGCGATTTACAGCCCTCATGATGTCTCCGTTCTTCTCTTTGCTTTAGATAGCTCCTTTCAGGCAGTGACTGTGCAGCTGCACCTGGATAGGAAGTATACTGTTATTTTGGTATACATTCCACCATCAACGGACTTCGACGCTAGGGACTTCCGCCGCGTCGGGGCACGGTTGCCCAGACCCTTTCTCTTGATCAGGGACTTGAATGGGAGACTACTTGATCAATCCCAGGGGTCAGGTCCTTGCTGACCTGATCGACGAGCTTGGAGATGGGTGTCCTAAATGTGGATGAGCTTACGCATCACTGCCCGGGAACCGCTTCATTTTCCTGCCTTGATCTATCTTTTTGCTCTCCCGATGCACAGCCTGATTTTGGGTGGGGGGGGTGGTTGATGACCTCCATGGTAGTGATCACTTTACCATTCAAATATCTTTTTCTGATCCGCTGCCACCTGAGATCCTGCCCCTTAAGTGCTTGGCGCGGGTGTCCGCATTTCAGGATTTGACTGATTTCTCTTTCTCAGTCGACGAGTTTAGGTCGGTAGATGAGACCATTGAGTTCTTCTCCGGCAACCTCATCGCCGTGGGCCTACCTACTATTCCTAGAACATCTGGCCGTTTTGCACGCCAACCGCTCCCGTGTTGGTGAGCCGAGTGTGAGACGGCCCACAAACACAAGTGTTATGCTTACATTCGCCGCCCGAACGACTTCACTGTCAGGCAATTTAGTCGAGCTAGGGCTAAGTTCCGGTATATTTTGAAGCACACCTGCCGCTCTTGGCAGGCATACGTGTCTTCACTAAGTGGTAAGACCCCTCTAGCAGAGGCTTGGAAACTGGTCAAAAAGATTCGGGGCCAGTTCTCGCAGGACCCCTCTCCCC
This sequence comes from Ceratothoa steindachneri, assembly GCA_963969495.1. NCBI lineage: Eukaryota > Metazoa > Arthropoda > Malacostraca > Isopoda > Cymothoidae > Ceratothoa > Ceratothoa steindachneri. The sequence goes on from OZ018335.1 coordinate 30,039,551, forward strand.
TTTTCCAGGAGAATAGGACTGCGATCTCGGACCCCGAGTCCGTGGCGGAATCCTTCGCAACCGCTTTCTCCACATTCTTTAGCCGGGATGTTACTCCGCCAGCATTCGATGCGCGTCCTGATGTCACGGAAGGTCGTCGACTGTACTTTACCTCCAGAGGCGGAGAACTCTTCAACGACAGGTTTTCTCTAAGTAAGTTGCGTTCCGCTCTAGCTTCGTACACGGACACCGCCCCTGGTCCCGACGATGTCCCGTAAGTCATGCTTCAACACTTGGGTGAGTGAGGCATGGCCTTTCTGTTAGATTTTTTCAACAAGATCTGGGTAGAGGGTATCCTCCCAGCTTCCTGGCGAATCCCTACTGGGCTCACTTTTCGCAAACCGGGAAGAGATCATTCTATCCCGGCCGGTTTCCGCCCAATCTCTATAACCTCCTGCGTGTGCAAGTTGATGCAGAAATTGGTAAATGTTAGACTAGCCTTTCTTCTGCACAGTGCGGCTTCCGCAAGTTCCACTCCACATCGGATGCTCTACTCCAACTGGAAAATGCCGTCTGCAAGGCCTCCTTCGTAGACAGCATTACGCCACTCTGCTTTTCGATCTCGAGAGGGCCTATGATACCGCATGGTGATACGGTATCATGGAGACTCTCCACGAGATAATGGCGAGGCAACGCATTACAATGTTTATATCTGAATTTTTGCGAGATCGTCGATTCCGTGTACGGGTGGGGGGCCCTTTCCTGCCAATGGAGCAGGAAGTGTGTGTCCCGCAGGGAAGTGTCCTCAGTGTCTCCCTCTTTGCCCTGAGCATCAATGGCATCAACTCGATGCTGCCGGAAGATGTTCTCGCTACGCTCTACCTGGTCGACCTTTCGATCTGTTTTGACGTGGCCCAGATGTCAACTCTGTAGCGTCGACTCTAACAAGCATTTAACCGCTTCTCTCGCTATGCCGAAGCGCACAGGTTTCGGTTTTCCTTGGCCAAGACTAAGGTGGTGCACTTCTGCCGCCATCCACGGCTCCACTCCGACCCAGATTTGTTTCTTAATGGGGTGCGCCTGGAAGTGGTTGAATCTCACCGTTTCCTTGATCTTGTATTTGACTGACGCCTCACCTGGGAGGCTCATACTCGCAGCCTTAGGGTCTCTTGTACCCGCGACATGGATATTCTCCGTTCCGTGACGTTCGATAGGGCTACTGCCTTACTTTTTTATCGATCCTCTGTTCGTTCGAAGCTCGACTATGGATGCGAGTTTTATGCATCCACAGCCGAGCGTGTATTGCGGAAGGTGGACTCGATCAACCACACCGGCTTTCGTCCTACGAACGGTGCCTTCCGCACTTTCCCCATTGAGAGCCTACTAGTCGATGCTGGGGAGATGCCACTCGCTCTACGCCGTATACAGTGCATCATTCGCCTGTACGCGCGAGCCCGGCGCCTCCCTCATTCGCCAACAGCTCTCACTACATTCGCAGCTGATTTCGACGGTGCCTATGCCGCCGAGAGACGCCAGTCATAGCCTAAGCCCTTTGGGTTTAGGGCCAGGAAACTCCGAGAGCTAGGTATAGCTCTCGGGCTGGTGGCGCCCCTGGTTCTGCTCAGGACGCCACCCTGGAGGGTGCCACATTTGGCTATTTGCCGCCACGCCTCTGCTCGCAAAGCTTGTACGGAGCTGGGAGTATTGCGTTCGACCTTTTTGGAGCACACCTCGTGTTACGCTGGAACCGTGCCAGTGTATACGGATTGCTCCAAGTCCGAAGAGGGGGTCGGCTTCCACGCTGTATCCCCTCTGTTTGAAGTCACCGGGGCTCTGCCAGGCACTGCCACGGCCGAGCTGGTTGCAATACATCACTCGGTACGGGAGATTACGCGACTCACAAAGCGCCCTGAGTGCTCTCGTGGCATTGGAATCTCCGCATCCCCTGGTTCGCGATATCCGTGACGCCACGGTTTGGTGAGCCGGGCAGATGTCGAGATTATCTTCTGCTGGGTTCCTGGACATGTAAGAATTGCTGGGAATGAGCGCGCCAAAGAGTCCGCGAGGACTCTGCGACCGGACCAGCGATTCGCTCTTCCTCACACCGACTACATGGCAGGAATACTGGCAGCTCTTCGGACTGCTTGGCAAAGAAGATGGGAGACGGCCGAAGGGAACTTAAAGTTGCGTGCCATTGCGCCGCGACTGTTCCCATGGACCTATCCCCCAATCCCGCGGCGGCTTCAGGTCGCTTTCTGTCGTCTCCGAATTGGGCACACTCGCGGGACGCACCGCCATTTGATGGATTGCTTGATTGTGCCCTACTGTGAAGACTGTGTTCTTCCCCAGACTGTTCAGCACATTCCTGTTGAATGTCCCAGCCTGGGTGATCTTCGCGCATGTTACCTGTCCCGGTACCGGGAAGAGCGGGGTCATCCGCAAGTCGCACACCGACTTGCGGACTGTACGACTTTTGGGAGGAGGCTGGCCTCCACTTTATTTGACTGTTTGTTGTGGGTCGCCTTCTCCTGCACCGGGGGGAGGCCAGCCAACCCCGCCACTGGACCATGCTGCCTTCTTGTTACCTTTTTGCTTTTTGTTTTTAGCCTATTATCTTTTTATCCTTGTTATTTGTTTTTTTTAATATAGCCTAGTCGTAAGCTGTAGTGAGTACGGCGACTTATTCCCAAGTAGGCAGTCGCCAGATGGCCTCTTAACCCCCCCCCCCCTAAATAACCCACCACCTACCCCTTTCAAACTTGCTCTTCTATCCACAGAGGTTCTGGTTGTCCGGTGCACTTTCGTCTTCTTAAGAGTCTGAGTCCATTGGCATTGTATAATGTGAGGTCCCTAGGACCCCATAAAGGCCAAGGCGATATGTTTCTCTGTCCGCCGTGCTGACCGGACTGAGAGCCCCATCCGGCCCCAGCTTAGCCTCTCTTCTTCCTTCGCTAACCCCTAATCTCCTCTCCTGTACCAACTCTCCCTCATCCCTTTACAATCACCTTTTGTTTGCCCCTTCTCCTGTATATGAACCTTCCTGATCACGACCTGGCACTCGCCTGAAACACAAAACTGCACAATCCTATGAGAAGATGTTTGGTGTGGTGACCCTAACCTCTTAGAAGCCGGTCATCAAGCTGGATCCGCCAAAACTGACAGGGTGGCGGAGAAGGCGTATACCACCCTGCCCAGTGATAACGGCCGGGGTCAATTAAAGGCGCCCAGTAGTGCCATTTCATTGTTGGGGGTGAGTGTTGGCCGTCACAGGCAGTGGTGATGAAATTTTGCTTACAACCTTGGATAACGCCAAAACAAAGCCCCATTTTATTTCTTTAACACCGTCGGAGCTGCTCTTTGGTAGCTCCATAACTGAAAAGGTCTCCCCCCCCACCTATGTGATTTGTCAGGTGCCCCTAAAACCCCCTTCAACCGGAGAGGAGCATGGACACCCTGGCGAACTACCAGTGGAAGCAGTGGATATAAATGAAGTTCTCTTTGTTGAGGAACAATATAAACTGTGAGTCACTGGTGGACTAATGAAAGGTGTTATTCCCACCACCACATGAAATTGGGTTTTGGAATATTTTTTACAGCTCTTGATAAAGTGTCTGTGCTTCCTGAGGCAACTGTCACTGATGAGGAAGATTTGTAATTGCATGAAATTCCCCAAGAAGCTTATTTGGAATAAGAAAGCAGTCTTGCTGCAGTGGCTCAGGGTTTCCTGTGTATTCACAGGCTGAACACTGCAGCTAATCGACACTATGATGAAGAACTATAGCAAAATTAGCTACATGATATCCCTGAAAGTCCATTTTCTTTGACACTCATCCTGTTAATTTTATTTTAGCATACTTTTAAAAGCATAGAGAGTGCTTCAAGTATATGCTGGTCTTTGAACAAGAGCATATAATGACAACATGATGCGAGGCTGTATTTAGGTAGTGGCTGATGTGCGTAATTGATTTACATAAGTCGCAATTCTAGAAATGCTACTCACCTAAACTTTGTGTTCATTTTCGCATAAATACCATCATTTGATTTGAGTGGGTTTTTTTTTTTTTTGATGTGTGAATGAAAATATCCAAATTCACCCATTTTCCTTTTGTAAATAAGTAAACTTCAAAATATTATTACCCAGGTCACAAAACCACAATTTAAAATGGGAAAAAAAGCCCTTTTTCTATACTTTGTAAACATAGGCATTTAAGGAATAATACTATACAGGATTTTTTTTTGTAACAGTTCACCTGACAATATTTTTTTAAAGTCATTTCATATTTGTTTCATTGTTCTTAAAGTTATCAATCTGATTTTTATACTTATATGTAACCTTTTCTTCTTTTTTCAGACTAAGGCAGTTTGAAAGTAAATATGACTTAGAAAAATATCTGGAAACAAACTTAGAAAAGTTCAAGATAGAATTTGGAGTTCTATTATTTCTTTATTCTGTGATATTAACCCGAGTATGTAAAATGAATTAATATTATGGCTTTGTTTAGTGTTGGCTAACATGTTCACTGCCACATGATAAACATGTGTGTCTGTGGTATATTTTCATTCATTTCAGGCACAGTTTTGTATCAGTTGCATTTTATAGTTCAAACCTATCAAGAAGTTTAGCATTATATATATTTTCTTTCGTCTATAACATTGGGAGAGGAAGTGCAGTACTGATTGCCACTTGTGACTATTTCTGGTGGCCTGCAATATTATACAAGGCTAGTGGATAGTGGACCCTTACTAAGTGCCATTTTGGATTAGCTTATACTATTAGAGGGTTGTTATTCTACCTACTATGAAGAAAAAATGGTAGTATGCAAGAAGTGAATTGTAATATTTATTGCACATTCATGAATAGTAATGCAATGTATTCTTAACTAGTTAAGTTTCAATTTTCATACTGTTCAATTTAGTACCCATTTTGTTTCTTTTGATATTGGTACTCTCTTTTGAATCTTATCATTCAATTTAATTCACTTTTAATAATTATATTTCAGACCAAATTTAAATACATATACAGATATTATACAAATATTATTTCCAAATTTGGTTTTAAAAGGATAAATTATACCATGCAATATCAAAGAGTAGAATTTAAAATAATACTTTGTTTTTATTCTCAAGGGCAAGATAAACCTACATACTGCTCACTGTTTTCAGGGTGTAAGGTGCATCAAAATGGATATTGGAGAGAGTGGAGAAAGTTTGATCGATCACTGCCAGGGCCACGGTGGACAAGCACTAATAAATTTGCTGATCCACGGTCGTGCATCATCAAATGTGTGGGATGGAGACAAGGATGTTGGCGGCCTCAGTAAGCATTTCATTTTGTTTAATCCATATAATTCAAGGGCATTTGAGCTGCCCTTCCCTCAAGGTTTAACCAGAAATTTATGCTCCTTTGCATTTGAAATCATACTTCAGTCGGTGAAAGAGGTAGAATACCACCACCCTGTAGTCAGCTGCTCAGGATGGGGGAACCTGTTGTATACTAATTAGTTGGTTGATTCATTGGTCCCGACCTGGTTTCCTAAGGCTACATCATATACTTTACTACTTTTTCCCCTTCCGGTTCTCTTTACTTGAACCTGGAAGCACTCAGAGGGGTGCCTCAGTATGTGGTCTTCTCCAGATAGGTTCTGAGATGGTCATTAAAGAGGAGGAGGGGGTGGGGGCAGTATTTTCAGGTTGGTGCAGGTTACAGCTGGGCCTTTGGAGGGAGGGTGGCTAACTGGTTTTTGTATCGATGTAGGGGTAGGTGGTGCTGTGATTGTAGGTGAGACTGAAATTGTGGTTCGGCGATGCAAGGTTTCTTAGAATTTGTGGATTTTTTTTTGAGGTGAGGTGTGAGGTTGGGTAGGCACTTTGGAGTAGGGTTTTTGTGGCATGTTTTGAAATGATTACTGGTAAAGTGGGCGTTTGTGTTTTATAGTGTTCTAGTTTGGTAGAGTTGGGGTAGGTTATCTAGTAATTGAGGTGGATGTTGGCAAGGTTTGAGGCGTTTATGGGGGCTGGGGTAGGAGTGGAGAAGTTGTGTAGTCACCACAACGGAAATTGATCGCCTGCCGAAAGGGCCGACTTTCACAAGAAAAATGTTTAAAAACTAAAAAAAATAAAATGTGTCAATATTTTATCATCTGACCCTTTGCCTTGAAGACCAAACAAAGATGCCTGTGCATTGATGCAGCCAGTCCCTTGAAGTATTTGTTGTCCAGAGTAATCCAAAGGACCTTCAGCTCCCCGGTGAGTCGTGGAATGGAGCATTTATTAGCAGTGGCGAGCTGGTCTTTCATGAAAGCCCAACAATTTCCGATAGGGTTTAGGTCGAGGCTGTTCCCAGGCCATTCCAAAATATTGATATTGTGGCCAACAAAGGTAATTTTTTACCTTTCTGAGGTGTGGCAGGGGCTCCCATCTTGCATAAAAAAGCAGAAGGTCCTCCAGAACGTTCATGTAACGATCACTGTTCATTCTAGTGTATCTAGGTAAAGAATTACAAGCCACCCCTCCCTCCTTTTCTAGTGAAAACCCCCCACAACATCACCTGGTCGGGGTGTTTAATAGTACAAACGGTATAGTGGGGGTCGTAGCACTTTCCCGCTCATCGCTCTGATACACTTAAAGCAGCTTTCATTGGAAACCATCACTTTCATGCAATCGTCTTTAGTCCAGTGAAGATATCTCTTTGCAAAAGCGAGTCTTTTTTTCACCATACTCGGGGTGATGAGAGGTTTCTTGGCAACTCATCGACTTGGGATCCCGAGGTCCTTCTGCAGGCGATGTTGAATGGTCCAAATTGACATATTTTCCAGCAGCTTGGGATAATTCTTTTTCAGTTCGGCCGCTGTAATGAAGGGATTCTTCAACACCTCCCTCCATAGCAGCAGGTATCACTTCCTGGAAGTCTTCTTTTATTCCCCAGTCCCGAGTTTCCGCTTGAGAAAAAACGTTTGGTGGCAAAATGTGAGCCGCGGCAGCCAACCCTATGATGGCTGCTTCTCTTCCTGTCCGGTGACATATCTTTTGTAGACAAATTCTCCTCCCTCAAAGCGAGTATCCAAGCCTTCTCCGCTTCAGAGAGGGGGTTAGGAATCTCTAAAATCACACACACACAAATATGTCACCAAGACTAACACAGCAAAAATAGCCTAACCCAACAGAAAACTAGCGGCAAAGCGACACGTGCTACGCAACAGCTGAAAGGGAACTGAGAGCTGGTATGATTTTCTTTCAAACCACGAGGCTGTACAGAGCTGTCAGACATACTATGTTTGTATGCTCTGAAATGCAACCAAATTTGATTGCACTTTTTCGTGTATTTCTACCACAACCCGATCAATTTCCATTGCACTGACTGTAGGTAGTATGAGGGGCATAGCAGTTTACTGAAGAACCATGTGTCTATCATATTTAGGTGGTCATTGATTGAGAAGATTCTTGTTTCTGCATGTAGGTGAGAAGTTGTGTTGAGGGGGAGGGGGTTGTTGTTTAGCTGAGCTTTGTACTAGTGTGCATAGATTCTTTTGTTTTCCTATCATGTCTTGGTGTACTCCGATTGGTAGGATTCTAGTTCCTACATGTAGGTATGGGATGGGAGTGTGTTTTTGTGTGCATCTTATGATGGCTCAGAGTGGATTGTTTTGTATTGTTTGTAGAGTCTGCATTGGTTTTGGTCAGTGTTGGGTGCCAGGCAGGTGCTGCATAATTGATTTAACTGGTGATGAATTGTTTATATACATAGTATGGTGAGTGGTTCTTTCTGTTGTCCAAAGGTGGTGTTAGTGTTTTTAGGGCGTTAATTTCTTGATGGCTTTGTTTGCTATGTTATGCGTTTTGAATATGCTGTGTCTAGTGTGATTACTAGGAGGATGGGAGTTTTGTTTAAAGGTAGGGCTTGCCCATTTAGTAATATCTGTGGATGTTTAAAAGATTCCTGTTTGTAGAGTGTAAATAATGGCATTGTTGATTTGGGAGTATTTGCTGTCATCCAGTTTACTGTGAGCCAGTGTTAGTTAGTTATGAATAGCTGAAATGTTCTGGTGGCGTAATTAATTTTATGGTGCTGTGCTGTTATTGTGATGCCATCTGCGTAGTTGTTTATGCATATCAGTGATTCTGCTGTTGGGATGTTGTGTGTGGATAGGATAAGTTGAAGAGGAGTGATGAGAAGGGCACAATTGTGGAAGTGTTCTATGCTGGATTTGTGTATTATTTCTCCTTGTCTGCTCGATATGAAGTTTGTCATTGTTAGTAAGGATGGTATTTAAAATTTTGTGAGGCTAGGATGTGTTTGGCTACTGTGTGAAAGTCCTTATTGATGTCGACAGGGTTGGCAAATACCCCCCCGGTTTTATTACCAGTTTTTTTTATTGTTTTTTTTTTTTTTTGCTTTTTCAAGTGAAATTTGAAAAAAACCCAGGTTGTTTTTTGTGTTTTTCAAAATTAAACTTTTTTTTTTCAAGAAATGAATGCTACTTAGCATTATTTTATTCAAAATTCATATTTATGTTTATAATTTCAACAAATGTGTATCAAATTAAGATTATTTCTCTGATACTGACTCATAATTCATTTCTCCTTCTGCAAGTTATGGCTATCAGGGGTACCCACAATTCTTGATCTGTGATCTGTTCTTACCTTAATATAATTATTAAACTAATTAATTATTAATATTATTAAAATAGAGATAGCTATTCTTTTTCTATGTTATTCTAATGCTTGTAGCATTTGTTTTTTGAAAAAACATGATTTATTGCTTTTGTTTAGAGTTTTATTTTATTTGTTGAAGAGAATTAAAAAAAAAATTATTAATTTTCATTTTTATAGAGAATTGAAAAATAAATCCAACTTTTTGGGTGCCCCCTAAATATTGAGCCATCACCTTGAAATTTTGTGTGAACATTCCATTATTTGATATTTAAGGGGCCAACATACAACTGAGACAAAATTTTAAATTTTAATTTTTTTAAACACTAATGAAGGTGGAGGAGTCATTCATTATACGAGGTTGATTAGGATGGTTGTGATGAATGTTTTCTGAAGTTGTTGTGATTGTGTAAGTGACATATTTTCTTGTGCATTAGTTTTTCAAGGGTTTTAGCCTGTGTGTATAGTAGTGAGATGGGCCATTGTTCGTTAAATTGCACTCGGGGCTTGTCTGACTTGTTTTAGAATGTACATTTTTTTCCAGATTGAATGGATTGTGTTGTTGAATCAAGAGTAGTTGAAGATGGATGTGATGGCTGTTGCCAAAGTGTTTAAGGAGAATGTTTGATAAGTTGTCAGGATCTGTGGCTTTGTAGCTTTTGAAGGATTTTATGCCAAGTTGAACATTTTGGGGGTGAAAGGAGTGTGCACGCATGGAGGGTGTTTTTGATGGGTGCATGCTTTGGGCCTTCTCCCCAGATGTGTACCCTGACTGGATAGGTACACATATCGCCCCATCACCATGTAGGCCCTTTGGTGTGGTCAAAATGATGGCTGACCTTGTACTTGATGGAGCATAAAGAGGGTAGGAGGAGCGTGTTATTTTAGGGCATTGGAGGCCACTTGTCTCCCTGAGGGAGGCAGGCCTTCCCTGTGCACCTGAGCATTTGTTAGTTTTTTTACCAGGTATTGCAAAAGTCCTGTTACACCCATTACAACGTTCTCAACAAAGGACACAATGCTAGTTTTGATGCAGTTAGACAAGTTTTTATTGTTTTAACATAAAAATATGTGTAATTTTAATTAATGGTGTCACCCTTGGCATCGAGCACGCTCTCCAAGCGAGACCGGAAGGCAGCGCATACGTAGCAGACATGTCCTTCCTCATGGTGGCCCACACACGGTTGACGGAGAACTTCACCTTGTCAACGTTGCTGCGCCGAACCTTGCAGACCTTTCCCTTAGCATTCGCCCATACATTGTAGTCGATGGGATTGAGGTCAGGCAACTGCGGCAGCCAAAATTCATGTTCAACCCCAGCCAGTCTTGGCTGTATGGGTCAGGGCACTGTCCTCCTGAAAGACGTAGCCCGCTTTCTTCGTGATCTTTCTCACCCAGGGCAGAACTTTCATGGCCAAGGTGCCCCTGTAATCGGCTGCAGTGAGCCTTTAGCCGCTACCTTCTCACCATTTGAAGAAGCCACGATGCTGAGCATCATCACAGAAGCGGGTGCTTGGTCATGAATACGTAGCAGACCGCGTAGACATCCTGGCCTAAGCTTACCACATGGTTGTTCTGCTTTTTGATGACTGGATCGACCGTGAAAGTTTTTCCATCAGAAAAAATGAGAATTTGAATGCCATGACTCCTCAAGTCGTTGAAGGTGACGCCTGCGCTCCCGACGTTATCGCATAGGCCTTTCCACCTCCACCTCAAGCTCTTGGCACTCTCCTCCTTGACTCCATGGCCACCTAGATGTTCTTCGAAAGCGCGGTCATTTTAAGCTTCAGATCACTTTTGCACTTTTGAAGGCGTTTCTCGCAGCGAAACGGTTGACAACTTGAGTTTGATCTTTGAGGTCTTCCCCATTCTTGAACCTCTCTACAACTGCGAACAGTCATCTGGCTAAAGTTGAGCGGCTTGGTGATGTCAGACTTGTTGTTCCATCTTGACCCACCTGCACACAATTGAAAAGATGTTTTAATGACACATGCTGGCTAAGTAGAACTTTAATTTTATTTGGCACTTTTTCTATCACACACGTAAACCTCTTGAAAGAACAAAAAAAAGTTTAATAGAACTTTCCCCAAACCCTATTTTTTTTAAAAGTATTCTTTTCCTTTTTCGGGTTATGTACCCTTTATGTGGCTGCCAAATGAGTGCTTAAGGAATAATAAATTTTTAAAAAACAACAACACAAAAACATTCTTGGAAATGTTTCATTTCTAGGACTTTCTGGAGTGATTCGACGTCCTGCTGTTGGATTTCTGACCAAAATGGAGCATCTCCATTATGTTCAAGTCGGATGGTACCTGAAAAATCCTTCAAACAGTGTTTGGTTACTTGGTTCTGAAATGCATTTGACAGGTAAGCGAGGTTGTTTACTAATTTGCATGATGGTTCATTTTCTGGATCCTCGTGTAAAGGAATGAGGATACATGTGGCATGTTGCCCTTTCAGCCAGAAAACATAGGGGTGAGAAGTTGCGTGCTTATCCTCATTCTTTGTACTGTTATGGATCTACCACACTCAAAAATCCCTCCCATTAATTAACTCAATGTTCTGGTCCCCTCTCTCTCTCTTGGCTACAGGGTTTTTTCATGTGAGGGTGGTGTAACATGCCTACATTTTATTCCTACACTTTTCATACTACCATGCCCTCCTCCCATATTTTTTTTTCATTATCTATCCTTTTATCCCTGTAAGGGGTATAGTGATGTTTTCCTGAATGCCGTGCTGACAGGACCAGCCTCACCTTTCGCTAATCCCTACCCTCTTCGTTTTTACCAACTCTCACCCTATCTTCATCCTTCCATCCACCATTTTTACTCCATCACTTCCTCTACCCTTTATTAGCCCCTTCTCCTACTGCCCATGGTAGGTATGATAATAATAGGGGATCACCCATCCTTCCCTTTACAGTCACCGCACCGGAAATTGATCACCCGCCCAAATGGTCGACTTTGATGAGGAAAAAACCAGCTTAGATGATTCTTTTTTGTTTGGCTGCTGTGATGCAGGGATTCTTCAACACCTCTCTCCGTAGCAGCAAATCAGTCATTCTGGAAGTCTTCTTTTGTCCCGAGTTTCCGCTTGGGAAAAACGTTGGGTGGTAAACCACGAGCCGCAGCAGGCACCCTCCCGTCAGTTGGTTCTCCTCTTCCCGTCCGATAACGGATCTCTTTTGTAGACAAATTCTCCTCCCTCAAACGAGTATCTGTGCCTTCTCCGCTTCAAAAAGGGGGGTTAGGCATCTCTAAAATCACACACCAAAAAATAATAGTTACCAACATGAGCACCCTGAAAATAGCTCAACTGAACAGAAAACCAGTGGCAAAGCAACGCGTGCTACGCAACAGCTGTGAAGCAACTGAAACCTGGTATCATTTTCTTTCAAACCATGAGGCTGTACAGAGCTGTCAGACGTACAATGTTTGTAAACAAACCCTTTGTATGCTCTGAAATGCAACCAAATTTGATAACCCTTTTTCGTGTATTTCTAACGCAACCCGATCAATTTCCGTTGTGATGACTGTAGTGGACCCACCTATCTCTGCTTCTCTTTATTACATACCCACCTGCTCTCTTCTGAATTGGCTCTTCTATCCACAGAGGTTCTGGCTGCTCAGCGCACTTTATCTTATAGAACTTAGCCCTGTAGAAGAGTATACCGTAAGGTCTCTATCATCCTACCCTACTGTGAGAGCAGTATTAAGTACGGGTTATGCTGGACTGTTGACAGGTGATTGCCCTCCAATACACATATAAAGTGGCTACTCCGGCACCATCCTTTAGGGTGAAAGCTCGAGGACACATTTGCCTGAATGGCGGCCTGGGTTGTCAAAGCACATCTTAGCTCAATCCTGTAGGCCAAGTATTTGTAAATGATCACATTCTGGAATTTTCTGATCCTATGCAGACTTTTCCCTTAATCTCCTAAGGTATTGGGAGCTCTTAGTATCAAATTTTCATGCACCTTTTTTCTTTTCTATGCTGTTATTATGACAAGTGTACAAAATAGTAGGCAACTGGGAATGCAAAAAGAGCTGCCTCCAAGCTTGGCCTCACCCTCCCTAGGTGTCAGGGAGGATGATGTAAAACGAGACATCCTATCGAACAGTGGAGGGGCCCTCTTCTTGTTACAGCAGGCCCTGGAATACTGCATTCACATTGCCTGCCGTTCCATTAGACACCCCTGTGTGTTTGAAGGGACAATGACGACAAAACGCCAAACATTCGTAATTACTACTTATATATATATATATATATATATATATATGGTTACAAAAAAAAGTATTACAATAATTTATACAATCTAGAGTATTGTTTAAATACAAAAAATATATATCGATAGTTCACATCCAAAACCACCAAAACGTACACAAATATATATGACGCGTTAGGTGGAAGAAAGGCCTAAGCCACAAAATTTGAAAATGGCGTTTTTCACGGATAAGTTATCCTTATAACTTAGTTTATCGTTATACTAAATATCAGAGTCTAATTCGAACTAATTCATATCCAAATTTCAACAATGCCTTGTGATGGTCTGTTCAGACAAATTGAACAAAATTAAAAAAAAAAACAACGTTATAATGATATTATTTATACAAAGAAAGATAATGTAAAAGCAATAACTAGTTACGTCTGTTTCTTGGCTCTTTAAAGTTGTAGAACTTGAACAAAGTAATTTCTTCGATTTTGACGTTTTACAAGAGCGCAAAGTCAAAAGGAAATCAAACGCAATTAAATTTATTGATGCAAGAAAATTTGTTTTGGATCATCAACACAAAGAAGGGTACGTGATTTCCTCTAGACTTCAAACAAGCCCAAACAGTAATAGTCATCCTGTCAGGCTGCAAAGAGGAAGAAATTCTTACAGCTGCAATTTGTTCAATTTAGCTCGCGAGCCGCTGCCTCCAAAGTATTCTCAGATGCTCCCAATAACAAAGGAAAAGAAAATTGATATCCAACAACTTACAAAATTAATGCCAACAGACGCAGCGAAATATTATACAAATTTGTTAGAACAAATGGAAACTGAAAAGAACAAACAAGAAAATGTTGAAATAGACATAACAGATATAACTTTGGATAATACCAGTTAACTGCAAGATGTATAATATACAAACTTTGGAAGTCTCTACTGAAAAATTTGAACATGTGGCTTCGACCCTTCTTCCCCCTAACGCGTCATATACTCCCCAATCTTAGTATTCAATAAACTGTATAGATAATATAAAAAAATAGTTGCCAGAACCGGTATAAAAGAGAGAGGGGTGGTGGAGAGGGAGGCAGGCCCGCTTTCTTCCGAGGTTCCCTACGGTTCAGGGAGGACTTGGTAGAGTCTTCCGAGCTTACAGGGAACTGGGAGGCACAACGGTTCAACTACTGCCTGGGGATAATGTCATGTTTTCCTTGTCTCATCAGTCCCAAGGAGCTGAAAAAGAGAAGGCATTTCAGTCAAGGAGTCACTACCACACTCAAAAATCCCTCCCATTAACATTCAATCACACCTACTCACACAAACTAAATTCTCACTAGGTCACTCACTATCTAGCTCCATTTCTTGTTCACACTAGTTCTCACTGTTCGCACTTTTGCACTCGTGTACTGAATCAGCTGTAAAATCTTTCTGGAGGAAAAGGAGAGGAATGAGGAGCACGATGGAAGTCTATCAGGTCCCCACTTGGATCAGTCTTCCCCCTCTGCTCGCTGATCCCAGGTAACCTGAATTAGAAGAAAGGGATTAAGCATTTAAATTGGTGAGTGGGGGCGAACTCCTACCTAAAAACTCAAACTACTACACAATCACCATTTCCATTCAGCAAAGGGTCTTACCTTCCATCTTTGGAGCCACCATCAGGCAGCCCCACTTCTGAAATGATGGTTCCCCCCGTTCCCTGTGCTTTCTCATTATCCTCTCCAACCTAATTTTTGTGGAGATGAAGTTTACTCCTCTGCTCCCCCCATAAGCTGATAGGCAGCCCTCGATAGGGATAACCCCCTTAAAGGAGGGGGTAGCCATGCCCCTTACTGACCTTCATTTATACATTTTGAGCTTGTTGGGGGGGGGGGCTGTTCCCTTTCTTCCCGGATAAAGGTCAGTTCACCTTCCCAAATGACCACAGACCGCAGGACTCTTAGTCATTGATCGTGATATGTGACACTTTGGCAGGGAGGAGGGGGCACTTGGAAGCAACCCCCCCCCCCTTTCAATCTGGACATGTTTCCAAAGATGAACCCGCCCCAGATGGATGGTAGGATCTTCCTTTGGGGCGAACCTGGGCTCGGTGCTACACATCGAACATGATTTTGCCCCTGTGCAAGCTTCTTGACAGGCTAGGCCAAGATCGGCACATCCGGCTCCGAGGTGCCTTCGGGCGGTGAGGCCCAGGCAAATATCAAAGATGCAAGTCGATTCCCCTCATTGAGAGATTACCTAGCGTTTTTTAGCCTACTGGCTTTATATGCTTTCTGGTTTGCTCCACAGATGGTAGCATGTTGGCCAAAGGCCACATGCTTTATCAGGGGAGAGCATTAACTAGTTTAACTGATAGAAAGGTGAAGGTTAGCCCTCTCTCAAATGGGAGCCTTCCGGCGAATGCGTTTTGACTCTCCCGAGCCGGACTGATTAGTGCCCATTGAACACTAAATGACTCGCTGTTGAGTGTCACTGAACTCTACCATGAACTTCATGAAAGGAGTGATTTATGCGAGGGAAATTGTGGCCTACTCCATAGAAGACATCACCCTAGAACTGGCCGGCCATGGGGCGGTCAAGATCGAATTTGTGATGAGAAAAAAAAGGGAGGGTGCTTGAGATCCACCCTTACACACCTCATCACATTCGACCGTGACAGGCTGCCTGAGTCAGTGGGGGAAAATTCGTATCGCTGCCGCCTGAAGGCATTGGTGCTACTACTGCCACCGCTTTGCCTCGATTTCACCCGGTATGATGTTTCTGTTCTATTTGCTATAAATGCCTATTTTCAGAGTGGCAGTGCAGCTACACCTCGATAGGAGATATACTGTAATTTCTGCAGACATTCTACCATTAGTCGACTTTGATGCCGAGGATTTCCACCTCGTTGTGTTCTGGTTGCCGAGGCCCTTTCTTCTGCTCGAGGATTTGAATGGTAGACACCCTCTTTGGAGGGACTACACAAGAAATCCCAGGGATCAGGTTCTTACTGACCTGGTGGACAAGTTGGGGATAAGTGTCCTAAATGTGGATGAGTTTACTCATCACTATCCGAAAATTTCTTATTTTCTTGTCTTGATCTCTCCCTTTGCTCTCCGGATGCACAGGTTGATTATGGGTGGGAAGTGGTCGATGACCTCCATGGTAATGATTACTTTCCCATTCACCTATGATTTTCTGGGCCGCTGCCACCAGAAAGACCACTTCGTTGTTGCTTGGAGTGGGGCAGTGGTCCGTATTTTAAGAAATGATTGATTTCTCTGTCACAGTCAGGGAGTTTAGGAAAGGGATGAAACCGTTGAGTTCTTCGGCAACCTTATCGCCGTTGGCCTAACTATTATTCCTGGAACCTCTGGTCGTTTTTGTATGCCGACCGCTTCCTTGGTGGTCAGCCGGGTGTGAAATAGCCATCAGAGAGAAGCATTATGTCTACTTGCGCCATAGGTACCACCCCAATGTCACTGAATTTCGTCGAGCTAGGACTAGGTTCCGTTATGTTTCGAATCACGCCCGTCGATCTTCCTGGTGGCCATACGTGTCTTCACTTAAAAGGAATACTTCTCTTTCAGAGTTGTGGAAGCTAGTAAAACGGACTCGGGGACAAGTTTTCGCAGGACCCCCCTCTCGTTCTCCTGGATAATGGGACCGCAATCTCGGACCCCGGCGCTCGCCTGCGCCATATTGGGATGACTGCATTGTCTCCCAGACTGTTAGGCACATTCTTGTTGAATGTTCCAGTCTGGGTTATCTTCGCGCACGCTACCGATCCCAGTACCTGGCTGAGCGGAGTCGCTACCGCTTGTCCCTGTTCTCAGGACGGGTTCGTGTATACTGACTTGTTGGCTTTGACTTTTTGGAGGAGGCTGGCCTCCTTCACTTTAACTTTTTTTTTGTTGTTTGCACGTTCTTGCGCCAGGGGAGGGGGGGGGCAGCGGGCCTCCCCCTGACGCTGGAGCGTGCTTCCTGCTATTGCCCTTTCCCTTTTTTTTATCGTTTTTTGTTTTGCATATTGTTATTCTAGTGTAGCCTAGTACTAGGCTGTCGTGAGTACGGCGACTTATGCCCAAGTTGGATTTGTTCAACAGGATCTGGACTGAGGGTATCCTCCCAGACTCCTGGCGAATGGCTACTGTACTCAGCTTTCATAAGCCAGCAGGAAGAGCTCACTCTACCCCGGCCGGTTTCCGCCCAATATCTATGCCCTCATGAGAGTGCAAATTGATGGAGAAATTGTTACCTGTTAGATTAGTCTTTTCCTGGACAACGGAGACCATCTGTCTTCTGCACAGTGCGGCTTCTGCAAGTTCCACTCCACATCGGAGGCTCTGCTCAAACTGGAAAATGCTGTCCGCGAGGCCTTTCTTCGCACACATCACTACGCCACCGTATTTTTTTCTTTATCTGAGAAGACCTATGATAAGTGCATGGCGATACAATATCATGGAGACTCTCCGCACGACTTGATCTACTTATCAATGCTCCAGAGATGCCACTCACTTTGCATGGTGCACAGCTTCAGAGTTGTGAACGTCAGTGAGGGGTGCTTTCGAGTAGGGTGTTTTGAGGCTTTTTTAAATTACTTTGCCAGTAAAGTGTGTTTTATACTGTTCTGGTTCGTTGGGGTTGTGGGTAGGTTATCTAGCAATTGGGTGTAGAGGGCGGTGGTGGTGGTTTGTTGAGTTCTTGGCTTATGTGTAGTGGAGATGGTGATTAGCTCTAAGTCCCAAGAGGGGGGTCGGTTTCCACGCCGTATCCTCTCTGCATCTATCTTCACGGCCGAGCTGGTTGCACTACACCGCTCGGTACGTGAGATTACGCGGCGTGCCCGGTTTGGAGACCGGATTGTGATTTATAGCGATTCCGGGCGGATGTCGAGATTATCTTCTGCTGGGTTCCTGGACATTAGGAATTGCGGGGTATGAGTTTGCCGATGAGGGTGCCAAAGAGTCCGCGAGGGCTGGACGACCAGACTAGCGTTTCGCCCTTCCTCACACCGATTACTTGGTAGGAATACGGGCTGCTTGATAAAGAAGATGGGAGACGGTCGAGGGGAAACTAAAGTTACGTGCCATTGCGCCGTCGGCACATTCTTGTCGAATGTCCCAGTAACATTGACTTGTGGACTTGTTGACTTTTGGGGGGAGGCCGGGCTTCTCCCCTTTATTTAAGAAGGTTCTTTGTTTTTTGCTTTGTTATTGTTTTTTTTTGTAGGTTGCACGCTCCTGCACCTGGGTGAGGGGGACCTCCCCCCGATGCCGGAGATTGCTTCCTAATTGTTAAGTTTTTGACATTTTTATCATTGTTATGTTTTCATATTTTTATTTTAAAGTAGCCTAGTTCTAGGCTGTCGTGTTTCCGGCGACTTATGCCCTAGTGGGCAGTTGCCAGATGGGCTCTATAAAAAAAAAAGCCATTGCGCCGCGACTGTTCTCATGGACCTTTCATCCCAATGCCGCGACGGCTTTAGGTTGCTTCCTTTCGTCTCCAAATTGGACACACTCGTGGGACACACCGCCATTTGATCAAGCGCTCGGCTCTACCATATTGTGATGACAGCGTTGTCCCTCAGACTGTTCGGCACATTCTTGTTGAATGTCCCAGTCTGGGTGATCTTCGTGCACGTTACCTGTCCCGGTCCCGACATGAGCGGTTACCTTGTACTCGGGACGGATTCGTGCACACTGACTTGTGGACTTTTGGGATGAGGCCAGCCTCCTCCACCTTATTTAACTGTTTTGTTGTTTTTTTTTGTAGATCGCGTTCCTGCGCCGGACCCTTCCCTCGACTCCCGAGCGTGCTTCCTGCCCTTTTCGTTTTTCCTTTTTTTAGTTATTATTGTTGTTTTGTTTTTTCTGCATATTGTTATTTTAATTTATTCTAGTACTAGGCTGTCGTGATACGGCGACTTATGCCAGATGTGCTCCTAAAATTAAAAAAAATTGCTGATGCCCTCTCTCCTTGGGGACCTGAACAGTAGACATTCTCTGGTCTGGGCGGACTACAAGGTCAGCCTTTGGTTCCGTGACCTTGAGTAAATGGTCGAAGAACTGTTGATTGGTGTCTTTAATATCATAGAAGCCACATATATATGCCCTAGAATCGCTTTCGTTTTCCTGTTTTGATGTGTCCCTGTGCTCCCCTGATGCACAAGCGTACTATGGATAAGTGGTAGTCGATGACCTCCATGGAGCAATCACTATCCCATTCAAATCTCTTTCGCCCTGTTTCCGCCGCCGCCGCTCGAGATGATACATCACCAGTGCGAAGATCGAGCACAGTGGTTGATTCGAGGAAATCATTGGCCTATCTTTCAATAAAAGAGTTTAGGTCATTAGATGATGCCCTAGAATTCTCTGGCACCCTCATCGGCGCAACCATGGCTTTAATTTTTTGAACGTCTGCCCGTTTGCCTCGTCGACGCTTCAGTTAGTGGTCGAACAAGTCTGAGACGGCCCTCAGAGAGAAGCGATACCTCTATGTGAAATTCGTTAGGTGATGGCTAAATTCCTATTCGCTCTGAATTCTCTCAACTCCATGACGGGTATATGGCTTCCTTCTTGCAGTATTGTCTCCACACTGAAAGGATTCAGGGTAGTTTCATCCCCAACCTTCTCCCATTTTTGGAGGCCCCTTTCCTTGGCATAATCTTTCATGACCTCTTTTACTACATTTTCTCATTCTCCAGCCGCGATGCTGTTCCACCACCATTCCAAGCACTTGCAGTCGTTGAAGGTCACCTATTGGACCCTCCCCTTTCATACCTAGTATGTTGGGTCAGCAATGCTGGTGGTTTGACCCTAGGTATTGATATGAATGTGTAATGGTGATGGTTGAGCTGAAAACACTGGTTTAAATTGTCAAAAGGAATGCAGTATTACTTTGATTGTGGGGTAAGACCATGATGTTTAGAAAAGGTGGATGGTGAGGTTTGATTTGTACTAGGAAATGGTGGTTGGGGTGGTTTATGCAAGGCACTGTCATTCTAAGGTGCTCATCTCAATTGAACCTTTGTTTGTAACAAGATTTGGTTTTGAAATCAACTCGATGTTCACCTATCATTTCTTTGAATGTCATCCAACCTAAACTTGATCGTTTATTAACTATTATCTTGGGATATGAATTATTTTGACCTGATAATTACAAGAAACTTTATATTTGAAAGATCAAACCTATCAGAGTATTCACTTCTTCATACCGGAACCAAACAAAATTTATTTTCTTGCAACCTATTTTCGTTTGTACTACGCCTGTTGGATTCCACCGACATCCATTTTATTTTCAGTTCTATTCTCGTGGAACAAGCTGTTGATTACCCCGGATTCAGAGTGCGAGAAGGCCAAACAAGTGTTGAGTTGGTATGACGCCGACGGCAACAAATTCTTCCCTCGGAGCAAGTTAAAACAAGTTCTGATGAAACTTTCCCTCTGTGCCGACGACGACTTGTAAGTAAATGTTCAACAAAAGATTAAGTTTTGTTTTCTGGATTGTGAACGGTTGTTAAATTGCTCCCCGGGCAAAGAGTTCATAGTTCGTATTTTAACTTGTACCATTTTGTACGAACTTAATCATAGAGGTTCGAAATGCATCCTTGTGGACCTAGTGTTTAGATTTTATACAGTTTGGCTTAGCATATATGGTAAATGATAGTGAGTAAGAGTGGAAGCTGCATGAGAGTATGCCGTTGTCATGAGTGGGACTATAGGATGGAAGGACAAGGAAAGGTCTCAAGTGAGAGCAGCGCAAATAGACAGCTTGAGAGGAATGCTTGGTGTGCGAAGGGCAGATAGAGTGAGAACAACTGTCTAAGAACTGTTTACGTTGTGACTGTCTTAAGGTGGTATGGGCATGTAAGGAGCCGTGTAAGACCGTGTAGAAGGCGAGGCGGGTTATGTAGCTGAGTGTTTGTGAGAGAAAAAGGCTGATCGAGTGGGAGTGGATACTATTACGTATGGTAGATGGGCATCATTCTTCAAAAAAACAAAACAAGCAAAAATGGTTATTGTTTTTAAGAAGAAAAAGACTGACAATGAATGTAACAAAAATATGCAGTTTAAAATTGTGAACGAATACCGTCCTCACCCTTTATATCATATTCCTCGAATACACTCATTTCATACATTGATGCTGAGTGACTAGCATGGGTGGATGGTGTCCATTGCGGACTACGCCTACAAGACGAAAATTTGTTGGTGCACAGCTTCCCTAGCTATTGTATTTAAGGATGATACAGCATGACACACCCCATCATCAACTGTAGCAATCCCTCGAAACCATTAACAGAGCCTCTAAATTATGGTAAAGTGGCTCCTTTTGGGGGGCATCGCCCTTTATGCTTCCCAGTGAACGAAGGAAAGCAATACTTTCCCAAATCCATTCATAAAATTGATTTTTCCTCCTTCAGCGTGGAATTCATGTGCAAGATTCTCGACCCCGAAAACGTGGGTGTAATTCTCTTCAGCAAGTTTCTGGAGAATTTCACCGCCGACCAGGCTTACACGCCGCCCGACACCTTCACGGTTTACCATTACAATGGTCTGGAGTCATCTTGTCCTGACAATAAGGTTGGTAATGGTCTTCTGGGTATAGAATGTGTAAATATTGACGTAGTGTTTCGGAAAGAGGGAGGTGGGATCGCGTGTGAATGTGTAAGAGACCAACTTTAGCTGTAGGCCAAGTGTTGGACGAGTAATGTTATCTCATCTATTTAGGTCAAAGAGTGCAATGCTGAGTGCCGCTAAGAGGGATGTCTTAGGAGGAGAGTATATGTTCATGTGGGGCTTGCCCACTACCCCCCCTTCCCTGGATGCCCCGTGTAGACTACCACCTGACCCAGCACCCTAGGTCTGTCTGAAATTAGAATGCGACTAACTTGGCTGCAATCCCCTACCCCCGTAAGGGGCGCGGCGATTTGCCTTCCTGGCCGCCGTGCTGACGGGACTCAGCACTTGGGTGGTGGGTTTTTAACAACCTGCTCCATCCCCCCCCCCCACACCTTTCTCACTTCACTCCCCCCCCCCTCCCCACACCTTTCTCACATCCCCCTTCTATCTCGTATCAATTTTTACGCCGTGCCCAAGGATGAGCCGCCATGCTGATGGACGGCCAGGTCACTAGGCAGAAGGATTGGGCCTCCTGTTCACCCCTCGCAGAGCGGGCTATTACGTGCCTGCTCCATCCCCCCCCCACACCTTTCTCACTTCACTCTCCCTTCCCCCCTCCCCACACCTTTCTCACATCCCCCTTCTATCTCGTATCAATTTTTACGCCGTGCCCAAGGATGAGCCGCCATGCTGATGGACGGCCAGGTCACTAGGCAGAAGGATTGGGCCTCCTGTTCACCCCTCGCAGAGCGGGCTATTACGTGGGATGATGAGCGTTTGTTTCCCATCTTAATAATAGGGTCACCATGCCCATATATGAAACTTATAAAAAAAATATTTTCCCTTTACCTTCCCCTGTACCATCGACGGAGCCGCCTTCGGGCAACTACACCGAAAAAATGGACCTCCTCCTGTGAGGAGGTTTACTCCTCTACTTTGCCTACGGGTGTAAGGGACTCCCCATCACCCCCTTCTCTCGAGCCGCCCTTGGGCAACTTTCTCCAGTGGCATTCCCGCCTTTTACTTTCTTAGCGACTGCCAAGAAAGGCAGACGGCCCATAATTGGGAGCGACTCAATAGGGCCAACCCTCTGAAAGGAGCAAGGGATGGCAGGGCCCGTCGGCCCCTGCCCCCTAATGTCCTGCGTACTTGAGCGACCATGCAGGGGGTCAGGATATCTGCCCCTTTCTCTTCCCAGACGGATGCCTGTTCGCCGGCCAAAGACGAAATGACCAAAGGCACCTCGAATGGGACCCATGATGTCTTAGTTGGGGGGCACATAGAGGCCTTCCCTGAGATGGACATGGCCCCTGAGGCGACTCAGCCCCAAATGGTAGGATCTTCCATGGGGTCATACAGGGGTTCAGTGCTAAGCACAGAACTCTACTCCGCCCCTGTGGGAGCTCAGAGGGCGCCGGCGCCCGAAGACTTACAAGGGGAGGCGGAATCTCCTCCCCCGCTTGGTGCCCCTGTGACAGCCAGGACCTTCTCCATATCGGAAAAGGATCTTTCTGAGACTGGCTCATCTGGCCTAGGGGTTCCAGTATGCGGGGGAGGGGAGCGGGTTCATTCCCCGCCCTCTTCTCCTAAAAATAAAAAGAAGACAAAAAAGACGGGGGGGGGGGCCTCCTCTCCTTCCGCAGGGGCCGCGGATATGGACGGAGCCACTGACGTTTTGGTAAGTGACCAAGCCAAGATCGCTACGTCCGGCCCCTTTTCCCCCCGGGTGGGGATTCCCAGACAAAGACCAGAAGTGCGCAGAGGGGAGCCTCGATTACGTCGGGGCCCCTCATTCAGAGACTACCTGGCGTTTTCAAGCCCGCTGGCTTCAAACGCTTCCTTGTTATTTGCTCCACTGATGGCATCATGATCCATCAGAGGAGAGCTCTAGATATTGTAATTGATGAGAGCCGAAGGTAACCCGTGTCTCGGATGTCATCAGAGGAGAGCTCTAGGTATTGTAATTGATAGAGAGCCGAAGGTAACCCGTGTCTCGGACGGGGGCCTTTTGGCGAATGCGTCGAACCCCTCTGAGGCGGCCATGATTAGTTCCCTTCGGACACTTGATGGCACTTCTGTGAGTGTGACCCCGCACTCTACCATGAACTTCGTGAAAGTAATTGTTTATTCGAGGGAATTCTTGGACTACTCCATAGATGATATCACCTTAGAATTGGTCGAACGTGTGATGAGAAAACAGGGAGGGGCCTCGAGACCCACCCCTACACTATTCGACACGTTCGACTGTGATAAGCTCACAGAGTCGGTGCGTGCCGGTTTGTATTGCTACCGCGTTAAGGCATTCGTGCCACTGCCGCGGAGGTGCTATTACCGTCACCGCTTCGGTCTTAATAATCGCTCCTGTAGACGCGCAAAGTCGGGCGTACCTGAAGTCTGTGTAAATTGCTCCAAGGCCGCACACGATAAGTCCAAATTGTGTGTGGCCAATTGTGTTAATTGCGGAGAACCGCACCCGGCTTCATCGAAGCAATATGGTGCGTACTTCCTTGAGAAGGAAATCCTGGCCGTTCAAGCTCAGGATCGTCTCTCATTTCGTGAGGCTAAGGTCTTGATCCTGGCGCGCCCGGCGCTTCTTGGAACGTCCTATGCCTCAATGTTGATAAAGACCCTCTGCTCCTGGCCCATCCAGGCCTACCAGCTCGGTCGTTTCCGCGCTCATTTGGAACCCTCCTGCAGGTTCTACACACCCCGAGCGCTTCCCTGGTAGTGCTGGCGGCACAAAGGGTTCACACCCAGTCTCGGCTAAAACGAGGGCTCACCTCCCTTCCCCCATCGTGACCGTTTCACGTAAGGCGAAACGGTCGCGCGGTTCTACCGAGTCGTTAGACTCACAGAAGGCAACACCCTTTAAGAGAGTCGTGAGACCATCTTCCGGGGTTCCTAAAGCTGCCCTCTCGAAAGGAGGACATCACTAAAGGAGCTTCGGCTCCTTCGCCCACACACAGTGGTAGGCTGGGTGGCTCGGAGACAGCGGATCCTCGAAAAGAGGACCTCTCGCCTCCAAGCCACCCAACTCACTTAAGGTTTCGAGGTAGAGAGAGGAAAAGACTCCGGAAAGCGTACGGCCATTCCCGTGAGGGTCTTCTATTCGAAAAGGACCCCCTCATCTCCTCCGAGCTAGTCCTGGAGGGCATATTCCTTCAATGGAATTGAGGCGGACACCGGGCCAACTGGGAAGAGCTTCGGAGGCTCGTATCCTCTCGTTCCCCGTTAGCTATCTTTTTGCAGGAGACCATGCTGGGCGCGTGCCCCCTGCCCAGCCTCCAGGAGTATAAAAGGTTTTGCGACCCAACCACCAAGGGATGGGGGCCGGGCGGGAGGATGCGCGATTTACACGCGGCATGATGTCTCCGTTCTTCTCTTCACTTTCAGGCAGTAGCTGTGCAGCTGCACCTGGATAGGATGTATACTGTTATTTCGGCGTACATTTCACCGTCAGCCAACTTCGACGTGGGGGACTTCCGTCGCGGCACGGTTGCCGAGGCCCTTTCTCTTGCTCTGGGAAGACTACTCCATCAATCCCCGGGGTCAAGTCCTTGCCGACCTGATCGACGAGCTTGAGATGGGAGTCCCAAATGTGGATGAGTTTACGCATCACTGCCCGAGAACCGCTCCATTTTCCGGCCTCGATCTATCTTTGTGCTCTCCGGATGCACAGCTTGATTTTGGGTGTGGTGTCGTCGATGACTTCCATGGTAGTAATCACTTTCCCATTCAAATCATTTTCTGGGCCGCACGGTGGACCGCATTTCAAAAAAGAACTGATTTCTGTCCCAGTCGAAAAGTTTAGGTCGTTAGTTATGGCCGTTGAGTTCTTCTCCGGCAACCTCATCGCCGTGGGCCTAACTACTATTCCTAGAAATCCTAGCTGTTTTGCATTGCACGCCGACCGCTCTCGTGCTGGTCAGCCGAGCGTGGGACGGCCCTCAAGCAGAAGCGTTATGCCTACATTCGCTATAAGCGCCGCCCTAACGACTTCACTGTCGGTGAATTTGGTCGAGCTTGGGCTAGTTTCCCGTATATTTCGAAGCACGCCCGCCGATATTCTTGTCGTGCATACGTGTCTTCCCTTAACTGGAAGACCCTTCAACCACAGGTGTGTTGGAAGCTACTCAAAAGCATTCGGGGCAAGTTCTCGCCTTCCCCCCCCCCTCACGCCCTCCCTTTCTCCATGAGAATGGGACAGCAAATCTCGGACCCCGTGTCCATGGCGGGATCCTTCGTAACCGATTTCTCCGCATTCTCTTGCCGGGATGCTGCTCCGCCAGTATTCAATGCGCGTCGTGATGACGCGGAAGTCGACCTACTGGACTTTGCCTTCAGAGGCGGAGAACCCTTCAACGGCAGGTTTACTCTGAGTGAGCTGCGTTCCGTTCTCGCCTAGTTCGTGGACATCGCCCCTGGTCCGGACGATGTCCCGTACGCCATGCTTCGATACCTGGGTCAGTGAGGCATGGCCTTTCTGTTAGATTTTTTCAACAAAATCTGGGTTTAAGGTATCCTCCCAGATTCCTGGCGAATCGCTACTGTGCTCGCTTTTCGCAAACCGGAAATATATCACTCTACCCCGGCCAGTTTTCGCCCAATCTCTCTAACCTCCTCCGTGTGCAAGTTGATGGAGAAATTGGTAAATGTTAGATTAGCTTCTCTTTTTTTTTTTGTACAGTGTTGGCCATCTGTCTTCTGTACATTGCGGCTTCCGCAAGCTCCTCTCCACTTCGGATGCTCTGCTCTGCCTGGAAAATGCCGTCTGCGAGACCTTCCTTCCTATATAGCACTACGCCACATTGTTTATCGATCTTGACTAGGCCTATTATACCGCATAACGATACGGTATCATGGAGACTCTCCACACGATGAGGAGTAGGCGACGCCTCCCAATCTTTATATCTGAATTTTTCGGACATCGTCGATTCTGTGTACGGCTGGGGAGAGGCCTCTCCGGCCCAATGGAGCAGGAAGAAGGTCTCCCGCAGGGAAGTGTCCTCATTGTCACATTCTGCCCTGAGCATCAACGGCATCACCTCGGTGCTGCCAGAAGATGTTCTCACCACGATCTACCTGGACGACCTTTCGATCTCTTTTGGCGCGGCCCAGATGCCAACTCTGGAGCGTCGACTCCAACAGGCATTGGACCCCTTTCTCGCTATGCCAAAGCGCACGGGCTTCGGTTTTCTTTGGCTCAGACTAAGGTGGTGCACTTCTGCCACCATCCACGGCTCCATCCTGACCCAGATTTATTTTCAATGGGGGTGCGCCCGGAAGTGATGGACTCGAACCGTTTCCTTGGTCTCTTATTTCACTGACGCTTTACCGACAACGGATGCGAGTTTTATGGATCCGCAGCCGAGCATGTATTGCGGAAGGTGGACTCGATCCACCTACCGGCCTTCGCCTTGCAACCGGTGCCTTCCGCACTTCCCCCACTCATAACCTACTTGTCAATGTTGTGGAGATGACACTCGCTCTCCGCCGTACAGAGTGCATTATTCGCTCGTACGCGCTAGCCCGGTGCCTCCCCTAGTCGCCAACAGCTCTCACTGTATCCGCAGCTGATCTCAACGGTGCATATGACGCCGAGAGACGCTAGTCATACCCTAAGCTCTTTGGGTTTAGGGCCAGGAAACTCCTTCGAGAGCTAGGTATAGCTCTCGGGCCGTGGCGCCCCTGGTTATGCCCAGGATGATTTGTCGCCACGCCTCTGCTCCCAAAGCCTCTGCTCCCAAAGCCTCTACAGCGCCGGGAGTTTGCGTTCGCCTTTTTCTGAGCACACTTCGTGTACGCTGGAGCCGTGTCAGTGTATAACCATTTTGTTCATTACAATATAGTGAATACACAAAAAATAAACACAACCAACATTTATTTACCAATACACAAAATAGACAAAATATAAAGATAACAAACATTTATTTACCAAAAGGTTATCAAAGAATGCGTCATTAGCAATAAGGTAGTATTATCACACCCAGTGCGCACATATCCGACTCTCACAAACTAAGCAGCAAAAAATGTTAGCCAGATTTGGGAAACTGGCGTTTAGCTTTTCAGATTATCATCAATATTTACCCCCGTCGCCGGAGCGCGCCTCCTTGCTTTGTTATCTTGTTTGGTTATTTTTTTTAGCCCTTGTGCTTTTTAAAAAGCGTTAGTTGTTATTTGTTTCTAAATATAGCCTAGTAGTAGGCTGTGTCGTGTACAGCGACTTATGCACAAGTAGCAGTCCCCCCATCCCCAAGTAATCCCCTAGACACTTTCCTTTAGCCCATCCTCTATTCATCTCTTTTTTGGTCGTGGCCAGGAGGGGTGAGCCGAAATTAAGTAAACTACTCTGAGTGAGGCTGATTGGTGTCGTTTCCATGTTTCAGGTTAAGTACGCCGAGGGTATCGTAACCTTGCAGGAAGGTCAAGCCGACTACTCTAATCCCGGATCGGAAATTCTGGCCTGCCTCCGGACCAAGTGGGGAAACGTAGATGTCATATGGACCAATTTTCAACCCTTGGTTAATTGACAGTTTTCTTCCAATTTTTTGCCGTCGTATTTCACTAAAGAATTTCTAAAAGGATCTATAAGTTTCTTACTAAATCAAACTGGTTTCTTTCTGCCACAATTAAGTACACAGCCGTAGGGCGGCGCCTATAGATTAGGGCTTGAACGGTCGCCCGAATTGAGCTTAAAAAGAAACCGGTTGTCATCTGGGGAACGCCTTCTTTATCGCTGTTCTCTACCACCTCTTGCTATGACTCCGGTACATTCCGGGGTCATCGGACTTTCACGCGGGATTAACTTTTCGACGCGTGTTCCATCACATTCTCTTTTCCCCTTCTGGTTGCGTGTCTGTCTCAAACCATTCATAGTCATCGATGAACTCGCTTACCTCATGATGAATTGATTTTTTTTTTTAATTGACTTTAAACCATTCTAAGATTTTGATAACTTTTACCTTTTTTGAATACCCCCTCCCCCTTATAAGAGCTCGATTCTCTTATTAAAACTTGTTGATGCCATGGTTTTATTTCTCCTTTTTGGGGCCGTTTTTAATTGACCTCTAAAATAGGCTAGTGTACCCCCATCCCGCATCGAGGTACCCTGCGTTGACCATTACACCTGGTACACTGGAGGAGCATCCCCCCTTCCGAGCCCAATTTAAAATAGGGAAGACCTGGCTCGCGTTTGAATTGAACTCTGGTAATCACTAAGGAACCCGGTGAACTTCCCTTTTCCTTCTATGTACTCGCTTTTTTTTTAAGACTATCTCCTCTTTATTTTTTTCCCCGCAAGGTGGCAGATAGTTTAGTTTGGCCGAACGCACGGGATAACGATACGTGTAGGGAAACCATGGCGTTCACAGTCCAAGCGCCCGTAGGTGTACCCTGCTATGTGTAAACAGTTGCAGCAGATATCCAGAGGAACTGCTCGTTCTCATAGCTCATTAGGTTTAATTGAACTCTGGCAATAACTAAAAGATCTGCTGCGTTCCCACTTTTCCCTACAACTGCCTTTTTTACGTTCAAAAACCTGACAAGCTATTTCGCCTTGTCAGAAGAGGTTTTAGAACCTCTATAAAAATGCCGCATTTCGCAAGAGGCGAGGACTTGGGTCTTGCGTGTAATGGCCTGACCACCGAAAGGCCTTTTTCTGCGCACGCTTAACTCAACAACCGTGCTGACGGGATTCAGCGCTCCGTCCGTCCCCAGCTTAGCCTCCCTTCCTTCTGAAAGCCTGCTTTCTTACCCTATATCCTCACTTTCCACACAATCTCTTGCACAATTTTCTCTGGTCAGCCTCTAATTTCACAGGCTGGATGCCGACCAGCTTCCTCTCAACTATTCCGGATCGGGTCTGAGAATGGGGAGGACAACGCCCTCTCACCCCTGAGCTCTGGTTTAGAGTGCTTGGATTTTAAGAACCTGCTCCTTCCCCACCCTCATCCTCTTCACACCCCCTTTCTTTATCTCAACGAATTATCAATTTTACGCCGAGCCCAAGGTGGACCCGCCATGCTGATGGGCTGCCTGGCCACTGGGCGGGAGGTGTGGGCTACTGCGTGGGGTGATTAGCGTTTGCACCCCGCAATAAGAACATGGTCCCCATGCCCAATGATGGAAATTAAAAAAAACAAAAAAAAAAAAACGCCCGACCCCTGCTCCTCCACCGGATATGCTCATGAACCAGGCGAGTTCGAGGCCTACGCGAAAGCGTCTAGTTCGCCCTCAAACGGAAAGCGTAGCAGCAACCACTTCCAGGTCGCCCCCTCCCAATATTACTCAACCTTCTTGTGCTCAACAGCACCCTAACCGACGACAAACCTACATAGCATCCTAGCTCCCTCTGCTTGGTCTCGCTATATATCATTACGTGTTCCAGAAGAACACGTACCACGCCTTAAAAGAAATTTTTACCTAAGGCCACACCTCGTGGCGAGGGGTGGTCAGCCCTGAACCCCTAAGGGGACCGATGGTGCTGCCAACAAGACTTTTAACATCCCCCACTTTCTTTCCTTCTCTATTACGCTCTTCCACTGCCCTTTATTTCCCCCCCTCTTCCTTCACCTATCTAGTGGTCCTTATCAATACCCGACCTCTGCTCGTTTAATGGATTGATTCAGAATTGTTCTTTCATGAAGGTGAAAGAGGCTGGGCATCTCCACCACCTTCGTCTACCGAATGCCCAAGAGAAACCCATCGTTGGCCCCTTTTCTCCGTGCGTAGGAGAACTCGGGCAGCCTCTTAGGGTTATAAAGATGGTGTGGTGGATCCGTATCCATTCCAAGAGGACATACCGGACGTAACTGATTGTATAGTTGCAGTAGTGCCGGGCTCTTGTAGGCCTCCATGGTGGGGAGCCCCGAGTGAGAATGCGAAGTTTTTTTTCTTTTTGCAATGGCTAGGCATGAACCCAAAACCTCCCCTTCTCGTAAGGGTTCTCGTGCCAAACGTTCCTTAGCTCCCCTTTCAGCCTTCCGTCGCTCGTTGGACCCCTATTCCAACGAAGTAGACCCAGATCTTGATTATCCTCGCTTTCTTGTCATGAATTCATCATCCGACATCCCACTTGCAAAAGTCGATGTGTTTGACGACAATGAATCTTTTGACTCCCGCTGTGGTCAAGAGGAAGTGGTGATGTATTCGAGGTGTCATCCCACTCTCAACACAACCTTGTGCGAAATCTATTTTCGATAGCTGAAATTCCAATAACTGTCGCCCCACTCGCGTCTGAATTTCGTCAAAGGTGTCGTCCGTTCAAACGAACTAAAGGACTACGACCCCACCCGCCTTCAGAGTAAGCTCAGTACCCAACGTGTCACACGTACACAGGGTAACTAAAACATTAGGCTCCACTAGAGTCCCAACCGCCACACTGAATTTAACATTCGAACGACAAGAACTGCCGCAGTATATTAAAGCTGGCTACCTTCGTGTCGTAGTAAGTGTCTACATCGAACTACCCAGACGCTGCTTCAATTGCAATCAATTTGGACATGTTGGCCGAGCTTGTCGGCGCCCTCGCTCCTGCGTAAATTGTAGCTCTGACTACCATGGCTCCAAATGCACCAAAACGCCTCGCTGTGCCAATTGCGGAGGTACCCACAGTGCTGCGTCAAAACTCGGGTGTATATTTTTTATATGAAAAGGAGGTGCTCGCTTTACGCGACTCCCTACGTCTAGATATAAGAGAGGCCCGCCAGTGTACCCGAGCACAACCCTCGCCAATCGGCCGGCTCTTCTCTGACGTTTTACGTGACTGGACCAAACCGACCATCACGCGCGAGTTCCGACCAGCCTGAAGCACTTCACCCTATATCTACTCGCAGCGTCGAAAACATTCAGAATATTCAGTCCAAGCATCGCTCTCACCGAGATAACGAATGTAGCCCCCCCCCCCCCTCTCTCTCCAGCAACTCTAGCTGGGAGAGACGCTCAGGGTGAGACACTTGAAGACATCAGACGCTATTTGAAAGAATCCTCAACATCGACCAGTGAAGGTTCATCCAACTGGCCACGAGACCCAAAGCCCAGGGGTAAGAGGAAGGATTCCTCACCTGAGTCATCGACCACCATTAAGCGGGCAGCCACTGGATCTGACTTGGCCGACCCTCCAGAATTTTCAATAGCCTCCTTCACAGGACTTTGGCCCCATCCTGATCCAAACGATGGCAGATATACACCCAGCTCCCCACATTCGCTCAGATCACCCTTCAAACCCAAGATCCGATGGAAGCAGTTGATACTCCAACATCACCAATTGCGGCGGTTGGACCAACTGCTCAGACACCGAAAATACCCTCGACCCATGAATTTCGATCTACCGGCCGTAAATCCCTTCTTGACCTTCCTTTTTCACCAGGTTGCGAGCCCGAATTACAATCAAGGGCCTCGGTCGGTTCTCCAAAACCCACGAAAAAAGCCCCAGTTACTGCTCCATCTAGCAACTCTCCCCCTGCCAAAGCAGGCTTCTCAAAATCAGCTCCGTCTCCCAAGCTCTTCGCGACGAGCCTCAAAAGAGAAAAAGATATCCACAGTGGTATCTAATCGTCACACATATCTTCCATTTTACAATGGAATTGTCAAGGAGTTCTTCCAAAGTGGGAAGAACTCAAAATTCTTTTGACGACTATCCACCCCGCTGTTATTTGTCTTCAGGAGAAGAAACTGGGTATACGGCCCTTTCCGCCGGTACCCGGCTTTCTCACTTTCAACTCTATTACTCCTGCTGGAAGCCCCTCTTATGGAGGGGTGTCAATCATGGTATCTTCATCCTACCATGTTTCTCCCATCTCCCTACATACTACCCTCCAAGCTGTTGCTGTGAGGGTTTTTCTTACTAAGCTTTTTATCGTTTGCTCTATTTACCTACCCCCTTGTTTATCATTGTCAAGATCCGACCTTTTAGAACTTATAGACCAGTTGCCCTCCCCATTTTTATTACTAGGAGATTTTAACGCCCGTCACCCATACTGGGGTGACATCACTGGAAATGCCAAAGGCAGTGTTTTAGAGTCTCTTTTATTATCTGACTTTCTTTGCGTCTTAAATACAGGCGATTTTTCCCTTATCATGTCCAGACGGACGCTTAGCTGTGTTGACCTGTCTGTTTGTTCCCCGGATTGCTTCACGGAATTTCGATGGTCAATTTTTGACGATCTCCATGGTAGTGACCACTTCCCTATTGTCTTGTCGGCCCTTCAAGTTAGCCCTCGTACAACCATGCCCCTTAAGTGGAACTTTGGTCATGCATATTGGGAAGGTTTCCAAGAGGCGTCCTTCACAAATGCATCCTTTGGGATCTTCATTATAGAGGGCGCGGCAGTAGAATACTTTACATCGACTATCTACAATGCAGCAACACAGACCATCCCACGGAGGCGTCCCGCCACGGGCCGCTGAACCGTGCCCTGGTGGACCTCGACGTGTGCAACAGCTATAAAAAATTACAAGTTAGCCCATACCCGATTCCGAAAGAACCCAACTTTGTGCAACAAGGTCAACCGAAACCGAGCTCGTGCGCTTCGCCAAAGAACCCTTCGTCAGGCTCGCCGAAATTCATCAATTTCCTCTATGACACCTACTGCTAAGACCAGGGGCCGTTTTGCTAACCATCATACCCCCACACTCAACTTAGACGTTTCCTTGGAGAATGGCGGTCAGCTATGCTTTAGATGACCATTTCCGCGCCGTCAGCAGTCTCAGTCGTTACGCTAAGGCTTTTCTATCCTACAAATCAAAGGAAGTCTCATTCTATAACTTCACAACAAAATCTAACCTACCGTATAACGCTCTATTCAGCATCCATAAGCTGCAAAGCACTTTGTCCCTTTGCAGATCTACTTCCCCTTGCCTTAATGAGATCCATTTCGATATGATTCGGCACCTAAATCTGCATTCTACTCTCTTCTTACTCGATTTGTACAACCTTAAATAAGTGAAGGATCTTTACCCGTCAGCATGATGCGTTGGGATCATCCTTCCCTTTGTCAAACCGGCCAGATCACTATCACCCTATAGCTCTCACTAGTTTGAGTAATTTGCTGGAAAAAATTATATTGGAGCGCCTGGTTCCTAGAAACCAATCACCTCTCCATTTCAATGTGGCTTCCGCAAAGGTCATAGTACCCTTGACTTACTAGTACGTTTCGAGGGATCAGTTCGGAAAGCTTTCTCATTAAAGCACCAGGTCCTGGCCATATTTTTCGATATTAAGAAAGCCTGCGACACAACATGGAGATACGGCATCTTGAAGCAGCTATACGTCTGGGGGATAAAAGTACAACTTAAGGGATTCCGCTTTTCCACGACCAAAACCAAAGCAATCTATTTCCACCAAGACAGAGGGGTTCTTTTTCCGCGATCTATCTCCCTACAACGCGAAGATATAGAGTTTGTCTCTGAGTTTCGATTCCTTGGTGTAACTCTCGATCCAAAGTTATCCTGGTTACTACACCTACGTCGACTTCGAACAGGCTTTCTGCGGGCTCTAGACATTTTAAAAGTCCTCTGACTCACTTCGTGGGGCAGTGACCGACAAACATTGTGGACTTTATACACAGCCCTCGTTCAATCCAAATTGGATTATGGCTGTCAAATTTACTCATCGGCTTCCCCTTCAGCGCTTAAAATGCTGAACCCGATTCGAAACCTCGGAGTTCGCCTTTCTAGTAGAGCCTTCCGTACTTCTCCTGTCAAAAGCCTTTACTGAGAGAGTGGATTACTCCCTTTGCCCTACCATAGACTTAAATCTGCATGCGATACCTCTGCCGAGTACAGCAAGCCCCTGTATCAGAGGTCTACAGATGCCCCTATGCTGCCGAATCAACGGCGGCATATGATAAGTTGCCATCTTTACCCCACCCTTTGAACATTTGCATAGGAGATCATCTCTCTAACCTGGGTGCTTCAACGGTCCTTACCCTTCCATCCTTACTGGCCCCTAGTTGGCGTGCTCCTCTCCCCAAAGTATGTACCAACATGTGGAGCTGGAGAAGTTCCCCATGGACCCTCGCATCATTAATAGCCTTTTCTTAGAGCATTCAACCTCACACAAACGATGCTGCCCACTATACACGGATGTCTCTAAGCCGGACGGTGGCGTGGGTGCCGCAGCCATCTACCCAGGAGGAGAATTCCTAACTCTATCTTTGCCGCCAGCAGCATCCATTTTTACCGCTGAACTTTCAGCAATCCTTTTAGCCTTTAGACTCATCCAAATTTTACCTTTTAGTGATTTTGTCATTTTTTCCGACTCGAGGAGTGTCTTACAGTAAAGTAGAACTTTTAATGCGTCCCATCCCCTAGTCACAGAAATTTGCAGCTGGCTGATCCAAAATGCGTCCAGATATATAATTATTTTTTGCTGGGTCCCTGGGCATGTGGGGGTCCTGGGCAACGAGAAAGCTGATCGTCTGGCCCGCTCAGCACATTCTACAAGGAGTTACAAGGAAAATAAGTACCCTAGAAGACCTTATGGTCCATACAAGGAGGGTACTTTTAGCGCAATCTTCGAAGGTGTCCGTTGGCAACATCGAAGATCACTTGCGAGGATCTTAACGGCGATTTCGCAAGACTTTATCTAGTCTTAACTTGAACTGGTCAGCAGATTCACTGTTGACAACTTCCGTCGGAAGTGCCTTCCAACTACCGCAGATACTGTAAGTGAAGAATTTCCCACACAGATCACGGTGGCATCGCTTCAGTTCAAGTTTAAAGCCGTGATTTCTTGTTCTCCCTTCGCTGGGCTGGAAAATCCTGTAGTCCAGTCTGTCGAAGCCTCAAAGTATTTTAAATACTTCGATAAGCTGACCACGTAGTCTCCGGGTCTCCAGCGAGAACATATCTAATTTTCTTAATCTATCTTCATAACTTTTATGTCTGATATAGGGAATCAGTTTGGTTGCCCTGGCTTGCACGCGTTCCAATCTCGCGATGTCTTTTCGGAATGAGGGACTCCAAAATTGTACGGCACACTCCAGATGCGGTCGGACGAGGGAGTTGTACAGAAACAGTACTATCTCCTTGTTCCGATATCCAAACTGTCGCTTTATATACCCTAACATCCTTTGGGCTTTCTTCTCCACCTCAATACACTGTTCCGAGAACTTGTCACTCGTGATAGTTATACCTAAGTCCTTCTCATTGTCGGTGGATTCAAGAGAAGTGCCCTTAAGGATATAGGGTGATTGAGGATTTCGGTGGCCGATACGCATCACTTTGCATTTGTTTACGTTGAAAGGCATTCAAACGCATCAGACCACGCCATAATCTCCCCAAGATCTTCCCTCAGGCTTGCAGTGTTTCCATCCTTTGCAACGTTCATACCAAGCTTGGTATCGTCGGCAAATTTGGAAATCTTGGCAACCATGTCACCCTCCATGTCGTTGACGTAGATGATGAATAATAGTGGTCCCAGGACAGAACCTTGAGGCACCCAGCTAGTAACGGGCACTTACTCAGAAGCCTGACCATTCACCACCCCCCATTGCCGTCTGCAACTTAGCTACTTCTCTATCCAGCCGGCTACTTTTCCGTCTATGCCCAGCGCTCGCACTTTCCGGAGAAGGCGGCGGTGTGGTACCTTATCAAAGGCTTTCCTGAAAGTCTAAGTAGACCACATCCACCACCTTGTCCCGATCGTTCTCATTGAAGACGAAGTGGAACAATTCCACAAGGTTCGTCAGGCATGACCGTTGCCTTCGGAAGCCGTGCTGGGAACTCCTCATTTTGCTTTCCATCATACTTTCCATGAGTTTACCGACTATCGAAGTCAGACTGATAGGTTGGTAGTTCGACGTTTGGCCACGGTCTCCTTTCTTGAAGATAGGGGTCACCTCCGCCTCACGCCAGTCTCTAGGAACACATTCGGTCCTGATTGACATGCCGAAGATTGCGCTCAGGTGTCGTGACACTTGATCGCGCACTTCTTTCAACACTTTAGGTAGAAACCCATCCGGGCCAGGTGACTTATTCGTCATTAGGTCACTGATCTTCTTTTTGATTTCTCCTTCGGTGAAGTCCATATCCTCCAACTTTTCTCTAATTAGTCGGTGGTCACTGCCATCCTCAGGGGTGAAAACCAAGTCGAGGATATTGTCTCCTCTCGTTAGCTCTCTCACCCATTGGGTGAGGAACTCGTTGTTCGCGAACTGCAGGAGTAGTGCGTTCTCGCCACACGGTTCTCTGGTTTCCCAGTCAACTTGTGTGTTGAAATCCTTCATGACGATACACACACTGTCTTCGACAAGTTCTCCTAGTACCTGGTACAGATCTGTCCTTTTCAATGAGTTGGGCAGGAGGTCTATAAAGCACCAGGGTCCTGTATTTGGCAGGACCTATCTCTAAGTCAACACCTAGTAGTTCATTGTCGGATACGATGTTGCAATCCGTCGAGTTGAGAGTATCTTTGACATACAACATCACACCGCCACCCTCTCTGTCTAGCCTATCTTTCAGGAAGAGCTGGTAACTGGGAATCGTGAATTCACCTTCAAAATCTCAGATTGAGTTTTTTATCCACGACTCCGTTATGGCTACCATCTCGGGTTCTTATGTTGCTACGAGGCCACGGAGATCAAGAAATTTGTTCCTGATTGATCTCGCATTGAACAGCAGAACTTTCAGCGAGTCCCCGAATGTACGACTCCCTACTCTCTTCCGCTTCCCGGCTTGCTTGCTGGAGCGGTGCCATTCTTCTTTGCGACCTCCAAGAAGGTCGTTCCAGAAGTAACACGGGCGTACTGGCGTGCGTTTGCCTTCACTCTAGGCCTGACACTACTTAGGGTCCGTTTCACGACATTTTGTATCATGTTGCAGAGTTGGGCCTTTCCTTTAAATGATAGATGTATTCCATTCCTTTCGTAGAGATCATTTCTACCATAGAAGGTGCGGTAAGGGTCCACAAAAAAGACCCCCCTCCGCCGTACACAAATCTCCGAGGCATCGATTAAGGGAGACGTTCCTTGAGTGTGCCGTCCGGGTTGGACCTCTTCTCGGGAGCATCCCGACCACCACACGTCTGCGTGTTTTTAGCTCATAGTCGTCCACAGCACCCATGACTGTGTTGATAATCTTTTCTGTGGATCCTATCCTTCCTCCTCTCAGGTTGAGGTCGTTGACACTCACCATTAGGGCAACGACTGAGTTCTCTACTCTGATCTGCTGGTTTCCCCTTCCTGGTAGGCAAGTTACCTTACACTCGTGCGAAGGCGTGCTGCTAGCAGGGGTTGCAGGGCCTGTGCTTGAGAGTCCCCAATAAGGTTGACCCTCGCACATTTGACTGCACTTTTCTTTCGCCATAGACTTATCTATTTCATCTCTGTATTTCCCTTGTTTTTTTTTCTTTTTCTTCCTTTTTTCGATCTTGATTCGTCTTTTCTTCTGTTTCTCTTTTCTCTTCTTCTCTTTCCACTTTCCCTTGGACACCAGTAACGCTCGAATCCTTTACACTGGGGTAAGCTGCTTTAAGGTCGTTTTTCTTTTTCTTATTGGCTTCTCCGCATGGCTGAAGTGAGACTGCAGATGCAGTTTCAGCTCCTTGAGGTGGTCACATCGGCGGAACCACCCAATTCAGTGGGACTTTTGTCTCGAGCTTGAGCTGACTGGGCCTTTAGTTTAGAGGCTAGCTCTAGGATTCTCTCCTCAAGACGCCGAATCTGAAGCGCGTGCTGCGTTTCTAGGGTCTGTATTTTACTTTCCAGCGTCCTAGATTTTTCTTTAGAGGTTGTGAAGATATCCTTGAGTTCATTGCAGTATGCCACTGCCTCTCGGACCTTTCCTTTAAGGATGCAGTCGGTGCATATACTTCCCGGGTGGTATTTTGAAAAAACATTCCTCCGGGAAGTCCACACACCACTTATCTTTCTGGCATATCGCACATGTATATTTGAGTGCAGCTGGATCTTTTTTTCCCTGTCATTTTGAACACTTTCTCTCTCTCAAAACTTTGCGACCAATTAATAGTAAAAAAAGGGGGGTGGTGAGTTCTCCCCGCGTGAGTTGCTCCCGCCTATCCATCGGAGAGGTTCTGGATCTTTCAGAAGGCACGCTCCATGTGCTGCTGTTCGTCCGACCCAGTCGTCAAACCTATGCGTGTCGTGGCTCCCAACCAAGCAACAATGACGGTCGACGAAGGGGCCATCGATTTCTCACCAGGTAAACAACGGAGCACGCCCCGTACTAAACTCCTACTAGTTACCTTCACGACGGCCAAGATCTCGGAGCAGCGTTCAATGGATATCCCGCCACACCAAGAGTCTCGACCCAAGGCTTTTTATTGGCCTGGCAACCAACCTGGGAACAAAGGGCCGTCACCTCGGACCGATTGTACCAGAGGCACCCGTCAACGGTCACTGGCAATGGTCAATAATTACGCGCCAGGAAAGGGGTTAACGGGGCACTAACCTCATCCCATTCATCGTGCCCCAACGTCTAGGACACCTCTAGTCCTAGTGTCTCAC
This sequence comes from Ceratothoa steindachneri, assembly GCA_963969495.1. Taxonomy (NCBI): domain Eukaryota; kingdom Metazoa; phylum Arthropoda; class Malacostraca; order Isopoda; family Cymothoidae; genus Ceratothoa; species Ceratothoa steindachneri. The sequence goes on from OZ018335.1 coordinate 30,078,448, forward strand.
AACCAGTGAGCGTCGATTGGCGTTGTTTATAGAGGTTCCAAAGCCTCTCTTCTGACGCGTGAGTTAGCTGCCAGGTTCTTATATTCAGAAAGATTGAGAAAAGGGTGAGAATGATTCGATAGTAGTAAGGTTTTGTTTGTTTTAGTTTTTTTTCTTTTTATATAATAAGTTGAAGAGATAGGATCAAAGTGAAAAAAGAGAAGGATATAATAGAAAAAAGAAGGACGCACTTAGTCTGGAACCTTGTTTCCGACCAAATCGAAAAGAGAAGCCCGACCAGGGGTACCCAAAAGAGAGGTACCTCCGCTGACATAGCTCGAAAAGTCAAAGGTACAAACAAGCTCTCTTCCCGCGACAGGGGGCGCCACCTCTCCCTCTACTTTTGAGAGAGAGAGAGAACTCGGCTCTGCCTTTTAGGTACTACTTTCCTTCAATAAGAGAGTATATTTTCAACTGTGGCAGAATGAATGGGATGACTGTTCAACATCCAAACTATACAAAATTAAAAATTCTATTCGCTCTTGGCCCTCGAGTCGTCATATAGTGCGGTCGTTGGAGGTGACCTTTTGCCGAGTTCGCATTGGCCACACGAGACTTACTCACGGCCATCTTGTTTCGGGTAATGCTCATATCAGTGCTTGCTGTCGTTTTTGTGGTGGGGACCAATCGGTTGGCCACCTTTTATTGGATTATAGCCATTTTGCCAATCTCCGGTTGTCCTGTTTCCCGACCCTTCTAACTATTCCTCAACACACCCGTCGTTGATTCATATTGCCGGAGGAATCTCTTAACCCGTCGTTTTTTTTTAATTTTGTCACAAAGTGGTCTCCTCCACCTTTTATAGATGAATTGTCTCGTTTCACCCTAGCTGCCATATAGAATGCATTTGGATTGGGCAGCAACCTACTGGTAACTTACCTCAAACCCTAAGGCCACCCCTGACTTCTCACGCGCGGAAGTAATAGCCCGCTCTACCACAGTCATTTTCCGAACGCCTGCTCAACCTACAATCTCTTGGCTCTCTAAAAATCTCCGCCAGTGACATAAATGAATTTAATGTCGGGAATTGCACAGTCCTAGTAGATAACTTCTTTTCAGGACCTGATGCTACAGATGAATTCATCTCTTCCGTCATTAAAGAAGTTTTCACAGACCAACACCATAATGTTGAGTCGATTAGTATTTAAAAAAAAAACCTCGTTCCTCCACCCCATCTAGGGTTGCTAAGATAATCCTAAAACAGCAAACGATACCACCGTTTATAAAATTTGCAGGAACACGTATACGAGTCTAAGAAGAACATCCTACCCCACTCCAGTGCCGTAACTCCAACAGATTTGCCCTAAATTACATAATATGTATATTAATAAATATATATGCGTGGTATGAAATTACATTATATCAATACTATATTATATCAATGGGGGAGGTACCAATAACTTAAAGGCGAACCGACAAGGGATGGAACGCCACGAGTTTCGACGCGCGGAACAGCGAGAAAGAGTGCAACGAGGTCAGGTAAAATTTGGGCAATGGCAAAGCTAAAGGTTATTTAAAGAGGCATTACAAAAATATAATTTTATTTACATAAAATAAGAGAATTAATAGGCAAAATTACATCGGTAAACGAGGGGAAAATTGCAGTTATGCATCAGACTCTGAAGTTAGAAATTAATGTATTACAAAAGGAGACTATTCAAATGGGTTTCTGAAGGGGGAGAGGGGTTGGCTTATGGAGGATCCCGGTTGAGACGTCAGGGTAAGGCTTCACGGATGTCTTCTGCAGGCAATGGACGTGGGGGCGAGGGTGCTCAGAGCTTCTGAGCGGGAAGTTGACGACGTGATGACGGTTCTCCAAAGGAAGGGTGGGGGAGGCGGTAGCGTCTGGTCCAGGGGAGAGTATTTCGGCCACCCGAAAACTAGCGGCGAACGAGTAGGGCTTTGACAGGAGTTGATGAGTGGAGTCGGAAAAATCGCTCGGTGGCGATTGTCAAATGGAATTACCACACTGGCTGGTTTAATTCCAAGACACAAAAGTTCAGCCGTCACTTTGCTCTGTCGTTAGCACCTGACTTGGAACTATGGGAAACTTCTTGGGTCTGGGTGAGACTCTTCAACTCTGTGGGAATATTGGGACACAATGCCCGAGATTGCACAGAAAAGACGCAATGCCTCAACTGTGGCGGCTTACATCATACCCGCCACAAAAAGTGCTCTTACTACCTCTACCATCAGGAGATCCGCAAACGCTCCCTATGATCTGGCATATCTAGACATTAAGCGAAAATAGACATGCGTAAAGAAGTCATCACGTTGTCAACACGCACCTTTTCCGCCTTGACGAGTGGTTCTTCTAGCAATCTCGTTGCACCTCAAAGCTATTACATCGGCATTCCGTGCCGACCATCCGACCACAACCTCTCTAGCTCCAACAGTTATCACTCCCTTGAAGCAACGCACGCATCAAGCTATACCTTCGCAGCAAGGCGAAGTAATGGAAGAGGCAATGTTGTCTCCCAGTCTTGATGGAGCACGGCCCACCTCTTCTCCGTCAAGAGTGCCACTGTCGCCCGAAGTACATGTGGTACAACTATCTTCAAGATCCGAGTCACCTCCCAATCGCAGGAAGAGATATCGAAGGGGAAGACTCCGAACTCGATCCCCTCACTCCTATTTATATGCATCTAATGGTGAACTTGCCCTTGCGTCACCAGCAACTGAACCTTCAGCGATCCCAGTCGATGATGACCTTGGCGATCGCCCAACTACTCAGGCCCCCGTTTCTACTGAGGGCCCGATAAATCCGGAAACTCCTTACTCAGAGTAAGATGCTGCCCCCCATTCACCGCATATTATTGCTGCCCAATGTTACCCATAATAGTGAAATCCTTAGCCCTCCGCGGATCAATTGTGAGGGAGGTGGAGGGTGTAAGCACTCTACCTTCTCTCTCCGTCTCTTCCTTTCTGAGCCCCTGCAACGACAAACGCTCCCGACTCGAAGACGATGTACCACGCTTCCCGGGAGCAATGAGCTCTTCAGATGAAACGTGGCTTTACGACATTAAATCATATACCTCGTTTAGCCCCTCGCAAAGTATGTCCGAAAAAAAATACCTTCACCCGACGAGAGGTCTTGTAGAGCTCTCGCTCGCTAAGTTACATGAAATCGGTCCGCCAGACCATCCTCACTGTATAGACAAGAACACTGAAATCACCATGCGTAAATAAAACTGCAAAAACCACCCCAACTAATGACCCTAATCAATCGTGTGATTACTTGGCCAACTCATCACCTTGCCTTATGCCCCTCGTCCTACCTAACCGCCACTCCCTGATTACAGATTATGATCTACCTCCCGGTTGTACAGCTTCCAGTATACCTTCCTACGACCCGACATCATCTCTAAATTTTTCTACGACCACGAAGGAAACTACCCACCAATCGCTAGCAAACCATTTAACTAACGCTCATGATGTACCCACAGATAATGTACCGCCTCCTCTCTGAATACGCCCGGACCAAAACGATTGAACCATACTCCGCCCCTTTGTGCAACTCACCCTTTAACGCTCTAACGCCATCAACCTTCTGCCTAACATGGAATATCCGCGGACTACGAACCAATTACGGCTCACTGCAGGCCCTCTTAAAACAGTTTCTCCCCGAAGTGAGTTGCCTCAGTGAAACGAAGCTCCAAGATTCCTCTTACTTTTCTTCTGCCGGCTACACCCAGGTCAGCCTTCTACATCCCCAATTTTATGGCAACCTCATCTTGGTCAGCACGGATATACCGTTTGCCCCCCCATCCCTTCCTCTGCACAAACCTTAATGCCCTCGCTGTTCACCTTCACCTGATCTACACTTCGGGGAGAAATTGTTTTAAGAGGGCCTGCAGCGAGCCGTAATTGGCTCGTAGTCCGCGGATATTCCATGTTAGGCAGAAGGTTGATGGCGTTAGAGAGTTAAAGGATGAGTTTCACAAAGGGGCGGGAGTATGGTTCAATCGTTTTGGTCCGGGCGTATTCAGAGAGGGGGGGCGGTACATTATCTGTGGGTACATCATGAGCGTTGGTTAAATGGTTTGCTGGTGATTGTTGGGTAGTTTCCTTGGTGGTCGTAGAAGAATTTAGAAATGATGTCGGGTCGTAGGAAGCTATATTGGCAGCTGTACAACCGGGAGGTAGATCATAATCTGTAATCAGGAAGTGATTGATTGAATGTTGATTGTTTAAGGGCTACGCAACTTCAATCAAGAGTTATTGTTGCCGGTGCAGCCAGTAAATTTGTAAGTCTAAGACAGCACCAGAGCCAGCTGGCACTGACTTTGGCCAAATATTCTATACTGAAAGCGAGGATACGAAGCGGGTATTTAACAAGTCAGGAATTTAAAAAGCTTTAAAAATATTTCTAACTAAAGAGGAGGGTGGTCCTCTAAGGTAAAATGTTTTATTTAAAAATCCAAATCCCCAAAAAAGTTTAAAACTATTTCTGACTGAAAAGGATTGCGTTCCACTAGAGTGAGAAGAAGTTTTATATAAAAAACTTTAAAATGTTTTTTGATGAAACGGGGCATGTGACCCTTCATGCTCAAGTCATGGAGTGTTTGCAGGATTCCGTGCCTCCATGCTGTATCGTATGCCTTTTCGAGGTCAAAGAATACAGTCACATGATGCTGCTTGGAAGCAAATGCGGCGGTGATCGATGACTCTAAGGTGATGAGAGCATTGTAGGTGCAGTGATGTTTCCAGAAACCCCACTGCGAAAGTGAGATGCACCTCTGACTTTCCAGGTACCACATAAACTGATAATTGACCATTTTCTCAAAGAGCTTGCAGATGCAAGAGGTCAACAATATCGGCCGGAGGTTTGTGGCTTTAGTGTGGTCTTTCCCAGGTTCTGAAATGGGGAGTATGACTGCCATTCCCCGGCTAGTCGGGAAAGAGTCCTCCTGCCAGATTCTGTTATACAGGTCCAGTAGAAACTTTTGTCCCTGGCTGGGAAACTGGCTAATCATTGCGTATGAGATGTCGTCAGGCCCAGAAGTAGTTTCGTTACAGGTCTTTAGTGCTTCGGACATTTCTCGTGAGTCGAATGGGACATTGTAATGTTCTCCACCCCCCGGTGGAAACTCAATGGCCCTGCTCTCCTCACGCAGTCTCCGTCTGGAACTAGTATCATTTATATTTTGTTGAGCAATTTTGCTAAAGAAGTCAGCGAAGTGATTAGCGACAGTGGTTGGTTCTGCCACTTTCCTTCCTTTGATTCTCAGAATTGGCCGAGAAGGGGGGATGTATTTCCCCTTCATTTTCCTTACGCGTTGCCACACCTGATTCAGTGGTGATGCGGCATTTATAGAGCTTACGTAAGTCCTCCAAGATCCGCGTCGGGCATCCTTTAGGATTCGACAGTATCGTGCTCTAGCTCCGAGAAAAGATATCTTCAGGGCTTCTGAGGTTGGATTGGCCTTGAATCTGGCTTCTGTACGCCTTGAGGCTCGTTTGGCCGTGGCGCAGTCTTTATTCTACTACGGGACTGATCTGCGTTGGAACGTACCCGACGTGCGCAGGATACTGACGCAGGCTGCATGATGGAGTCGACCTACGAAGTAGTCGACAGCCTCGTCCACCGTACTAAAGTCACGCTCGTCGTGCTCCAGAGTGCAGGATTTCTGGAATGTTTTCCAGTCTGCACAGGGAGGGGGGCACTATTTTGGAGGCGTCGTTGCGTCTCCGCCGAGACCATGTTAAGGGTTATAGGGTAGTGGTAACTACCTCCTATATTGCAGCCGACCTCCCACGAGAAGTCGAGTGCTATCTCCGGGCTGCAAATAATCAAGTCTATTGCAGTCAGGGAACCTGTCTGCACATAAAAGTGCGTGGGTTCTTCGGAGTTCTAAAGAGAAAGGCATGAGTCTTCAAGCAGTGCATTGAAGATGTCTCCTCGTCGGTTGTGTGTAGAGTCTCTCCAGAGATAGTGCCTTGCATTCATATCTCCGAGGAGAATGAAAGGTCTCAGTAGTTGTTCTATGAGACTCTCGATGTTCCATCTTGATACTTCTTTATTAGGCGGTAAGTATACGGAGCATACCATGTAGGTCTTTTTCGTATACAGTTGGCCCGCTACCACCTGTAGTGGTGTAGTGAGATTGATGGGATGAAAGGGCACATCTAGTCTGGAAAGGATTGCACTCCCTTCTTGGTGCCAGCCGTCCGTGGGTAGGAGTGTATGGACGGACTTATGTCGCGATGGACAGGGGCATGTCTGTCCTATCATCGTCTTTTGAAGACAAATGAGAATAAGATTGTTTACTTCAACTAGGAGGGCAGGTTGCTCCCAGTTAGCGCTCAGTCCATGGATATTCCACTGGAGAATGTTCGTCATTCTTCCTAGTCGATTATCGAATGTGGTTCTTGAGCAACACAGGTTTCTCCTTGGGAGCTTTCTTTGGTTAAGCCTTTGTCTTTAATATTGAAGTCATGATCGGGATCTTAGATCCGGCTCCTTTTTTAGGCCTGGTGTTCACTTCTAGCGCCCTAATTTTGTCACGCGTAAGCGTGACCATGCCACCGGATTTTTTAAGGGGTCTGCAGAGTCAGGGCTTTGCGGATTGCTTTTTTTAGGCCAGCAAGCAGAGGGGGTGGGGTCCTCTCTTTCTTTCACTTTTGGTGTGAGTGTCATGTCCTGCTCGGCAGTCTGCAGTAACTCAGTGGGAATGGTTTGCGGATGAGTCACCATCTACCCCATCAGCCATCCCATTTGTCGGGGTGTTTACTGGCCTATGTATAGAGGGCTAGGAGGCATTAGCGACCTCGACCTGAGTTGTTGGGGCGGTCTCCGGCCCACTCTCATCCTGTTCCAATACCACTTTGGTAGGTCTTGATTCACTGTTTAGAGACTCCGAGGAGTCTCTCAACCTTTTAAGGCGCTGTTTACGGGGAGATTTCTTGGCAGGTTTTAGGTGGACCTCAGCCATTACAGTCATAGTTGTTACTTCGAGCTCCGGAGTTAGCACCTGTAAGGCTGGGTCCTTCGCTTTGCTGGAGAGTACAGCAAAACTATTCCCCCTCTCCCTGTTGGGCCTTTGCACACCACATGTATTGGTGGTTTGGGATGGTTTTGGTGCGCCATTAGCTTGCCTTTTGGCCACCGATGAGAAACTCTCGGGTTTCTCACCCTTGCTCAATCTAGACCTGGTCATGCATCTGGCTGTTCCCAGGCTGACATGCTGGGAATTTTGCCAGGTGAAGTATCTCCTGCTCGATTTTGTATGTATCACATCGTCGGGAGTTCACTTCGTGTTTCTCCTGACAATGGTAGCAGTATGTCTCACTGCTACATTAAGTGGTCGTGTGTTCGATTGAAGAGCACTTTCCACACCGAGGAGGGTTCTGACAGGTTTTCTTGCCATGCCCGAATCCATAGTAAACAAAACACTGAAGCGGTCTTTCGGTGAAAGGCTTCACTGTTAGTGTTTCCGGACCGATTGTGACATGATCGGGAGCAAACTGTCAATTGAAAGTGAAAAGCACCATGTTGTCCCCTCCCTTGATTTTAAAAACACTCTTTATGGAGGCTGGACACATGGCCAGGATCTTTTCCACTGCAGGGTCTTGCAGGTCTCTATTGAAGACGCAACCTTTACAGTTATTAAAGGTCTTATGCGCCTTTATAGATTCGAACATGCTCTCTGGAGGGCAAGGCATGTGGAGCAGCATACGTCTCTGGACGATGTCTTTCCCTCGGACTAGCACTCCCTTCCCATACCCTTTTATATTTCCCTGAGGGATTGTGCCAATTTCTCTCTGTAGGTGTTGCGTCGCATGGAAAAAGTTTCCTTTGCCTCCACGGTAGTAGGCGACGAACCACCTCGGGGTCGGAGTTCTTGTTTCCTCAGTCGGGGCATGCTCTTCCTCCTCGAATATATTTGGGCTTTAATCGTCTTCGGACTCTTGGAGATTTCTTGATTGAATAAGGCTGACTGATGATCTGCCGCCTTCCGTTAGCAGAACGTTCGGTGCCTCCAACGCCAACTTCGCTGATTTTTTGTCTACAAAGGTGATGTAGCACCTGTTTGAGTCCGAGTCCCCGTCATAAAACAAACGTATTCAGAGGACTCTCCGAAATGTCCTCGCAACCTCATGGATTTTGCCATAAGACATACTTTGGGGCACATTAGTCACCACCAGAGTATCCGAAATAGAACCTGTATGAGTGTTGGCGAACTCAGTCGTCGAACACTCTTGAATCGCAGTCTAAAGGCCAGTGATTGAGGTATCGCCGGCCTGGTCAACCACCGGACGAGATTTTTTAGGTTAGATTTTGTTTCCATATAATATTAGGTTTTCTAGAAACACGGCTGCTGAGGCATCAGCGGACTCCACCAATAACCAGGGGCGTAAGGAGCCGAGCGTGATAGGCAGTGGTTGGTGGTACCTCTTCCCCTGAAAATTAGAAAGTTCAACGTCCGCGGTGCAAATACCCTCTCTTCAGACGCCCTGGATCCAAGCCCCCAACTGTAAACCAGAAGCTGGCCCTAAGGGTGCCATCCCTCGGTGGGCATAGTCTTGAGCCTGTACAACAAGCCAGTAAGTCATGGAGAGGACGTTAGTCTCACCTCTAGTCATCAGCCTGTCTTGCTTGGTTGGACCTACCAACTCTAAAGAGTCACAAGAAGAGCCTGAAGATGTCATAACGAGGCACACAAGCCTTCCACACCACGACAAGGTGTCCTTTTGTACGGCGACAAGACTAGAATAAACTATAGTTAAAATACAGGGCAGCAAAGAAACAGCTAAAGTATCGGGTATGTGGACAAATACTATAAGTTAAAAATAAATAAAAATGGGCTAAGATATTAAAATATAGGTTAGCACCAACGAAGGTATCAAATTTTGGAAGAAAGGCCAGCAACTTCCAGAAGCCCCAATAAGTTGGGCACAACATGGGAAGACTCGCTCGCGGGCAGGCGAGCAGAATATGTTGCACTGAGATGCGAGTGTGACACGTCTGGCAAGATAATAGTTCTTCGTTAGCCATTAAATGGCCATTAGTGAGGCGACAGTGACCGATTCGCCCGCGGCACAGCACAACTTCATGCCATCTGGTGGGAGAGTATGACGATGGCCACGGGAAAGCGTTTTCCTTGAGTTGGAGTAGGTGAAGATGACCATACATGTTCCAATATCGCTTCCATTCTACTCTGACCAATTTACGTATGAGAGGGATGTGGTCTATGTGAAAGATTGGTGATTGAGGTATGGACGATGCAGTATGGAGGGCGGCCTTCTTTGCTTCTAGATCAGCCGTTTCATTTACCTGTATGTTTGAGTGTCCGGGGAGCCAGCACAATGATATGGAGTACGAGCGTCTGATCAAAAGATGTAGGGTTTCTAAGATTTATGTGGCTATAAGGCTATAGCGCACTCATAGAATCCGAAAATATTTTATATAACCCTGGGGAATGGAGACCTAGGGCACGCAAGGCTATTTATATGGCCACGAGCTCTGCTGAGAAGACAGACGTTGTAGGCTGTAGGGTAGAGCGTAAGGTATGAGAGGAAAGGACAGCAGCGCATCCAGTCCCGTATCAGTTGTCGACCCGTCGGTGCAAATAGGAGTTTCACCGGTGGAGTTTCTGCATGTTTTTGAAACATAGCGCGTTGAGCTGCAGTTGGTATTTGATCCTTGGGGCCTCTTAAGAAAGGTTCACAGAACTTAGCACTCCTGCGGGTCCATGGTGGTAGCATTGGTGGTCTTTTCACCGCAACTAATGTGTCTAATCTCGAGTTTTTCCAAAAGCTGTGCTATACGCAGTGTATATGGATAGAAGGTACGAAGGCGAGTCTCTGACGCTGGGAATGTGGAGCAGAGAATTCGAGTTTAGATCGCATACGGAGGGATCGGGTGTAGAATCGGAGGCAGTATTCATTACGGCGAGATGAAAGAGGGAGGAATCCTGTTTCAGCATAGAGAGATAGAACAGGGGAAGACTTAAATGCCCCTGTAGCAAGGCGCAGGCTTCTGTGATGCAGCGGGTTTAGTTTATTTAGCATGATGCTTTCGGAAGCAGAACCATACAGATGGCAGCCGTAGTCGAGCTTTGAAAGTAATAGCGACCTGTGGATCTCGATGAAGGTGCGGCGGTCAGCTTCCCAGTGTAGTTTTGATAAAGAGGCCATGTTATACTCTGTTCGAATATAAGGCCTAAAAATTTAGTATGGGTGGTGGATGTGATCGGCGAGCCAGAATTATTTAGGCTTATCCTAAGAATCGATTTGCGTGTTGTAAATATAACTGTCGTTGTTTTGCGGTGGGAGATGGTGAATCCGGTCGATGAATCATGAGCCGCTATTAAATCCACGGCTTGCTAGAGCAAGTTGGTAGCCATCGCCGTGGACGAGCTCGTAACCCAGATGGCAATGTCGTCTAAATAAAGTAAGCAGTGGACAGGTGATAATATATGTTTTGAGAAAGCATTGATCGCAATTACAAAAAGAGAAGTGCTAAGCACGCTTCCTTGGGGGACTCCCTCATATTGTACAAGACTTACAAGTCATTAACGACGATGCCCCTACCCATTATCATCCTCAGACAGTCTCCTTTACCCACATAGATCTTTGTCTGGGCTCAACTGACTTCCCGCCTGATCACTTCTTCAGAGTATTTGATGATCTGTGTAGAAGTGACCATTATCCCCTGTTCCTAGATCTTCTTTCTCTCTCCCCCATCTCCCCAAGGCCGTATTGGGTTTATCAGAAGGTTTACTGGGAATCCTTCTTAACATCATCGTCTTCCATAACTGTGTCTGATGATACAACGCAAGGCACATTCTGCTTAAAACAGTTTGTGGAGCTTTTTTCAGTAACGGCTCACAAACATGTTCCACTACGCAATGTTCAACTCAAACCTTCAGTCACCTGGTGGAATAAAGACTGTAGCACCGCTAAGCGTGAACGAAATAGGCTGCATCGGACCTTTCGAGATAATCCTAGCACGTCTTCATACATCAATTATTAAAGACAATGCAGCCTCGCCCGCCGGACCTTCCATCAAGCAAAGCGCCACTCGTGGATCCAATACACATCCTCTATTTCTTCCCGCACTCCTCTAGCCAAGGTTTGGCGAAGAATACATAAAATCCGCGGCTCGTCACAACACCCACACTTCGCCATCCTCCGTCACAGTGACACCTCGTCAGTACTCCCCAGGACGTTGCACAGCGTTGCACAGCTAATTGCGAATAGTCTCGGCTCAATCTCCCATGGACCCCTCCTCCCCGAATTCAATCGTCACAAAGCATTAATGGAATCGTAACCACTAATGTTAAAGACCTCTAGGAAATTGTGCAACAATGAACCCTTTTCGATGAGAAAATGCCAGGAGGCACTCTCATCGTGTAAGAACTCTACCTCTTCAGAAGATTTAATATCATACACCTTCACCCAACATGCCGATGTAAATGCCCTTCCTTGCCTCTTAACAATTTTTAATAATATTTTCCTCTCTGGAACTTTTCCCCAAGAATGGCACCACAGCATCATCCTCCCTTTTCTCAAGCCAGAAAAAGACCCTCCCAATCCAAAAAATTATCAGCCAATTGCCCTTACCTCATGTCTATCCAAGTTGCTCGAACGCATGGTGAACACCCGCCTGATGTGGTACCTTGAAGAACAGGAGCTTCTCCTCCGTCCCAATTTGGGTTTCCCCCAAATCGTTCCACACTCGACCCTCTTACCCTACTTGACCATAACATTAGCCTTGCTTTCTCTAGGAAAGAGTTTGTCACCGCAATCTTCTTCGATTTAGAAAGAGCATAAGAAACAGTCTGGCGGGGCTTGATTCTACAGCAGCTATACGACATGAGAGTTCGCGGACCTTTGGCTCTGTTTATACAAAACTTCTTAACAGATCGCTCTTTCTGTGTCGATCTCAGAGGCGCTCGCTCTACAAAGCTTGTACAATTTAAGGGAGTAACCTAAGAAACCGTGCGTAGCACTTCTCTCTTTATAATTGCGATCAATGATTTCTCAAAACATATATTATCACCTGTCCACTGCTCACTTTATGTAGACGACATTGCCATCTGGGTGACGAGCTCGTCCGCGGCGATGGCTACCAGCTTGCTCCAGCAAACCGTGGATTCAATCGCGGCTCATGCCTCATCGACCGGATTCACCACCCCCCACTCCAAAACAACGGTAGTTATATTTACCCAACGCAAATTGATTCCTAAGATAAGCCTTAATATTTCTGGCTCGCCGATCAAATTCACCACCCATACTAAATTCCTAGGCCTTATATTCGTCCAGCGTATGACATGGTGATATCCTATTGCAGACCTCGTGAGAAGATGCGCTCTTGTACTTGCCCTTATGGCATCTTTATCAAAACTACACTGGGAAGCTGACCGCCGACCCTCCTCGAGATCCACAGGTCGCTATTACTTTCAAAGCTCGACTACGGATGCCATCTGTATGGCTTTGCTTCCACAATCATGCTAAATAAACTAAACCTGCTGCATCACAGAGGCCTGCGCCTTGCTACAGGAGCATTTAAGTCTACCCCTGTTCTATCTCTCTATGCCGAAACAGGATTCCTCCCTCTTTCATCTCGCCGTAATGAATACTGCCTCCGATTTTACAACACATCCCTCCGTATGCGATCTAAACTCGCCCGAATTCTCTTCTCCACATCCCCTGCACCAGAGACTTGTCCTCGTACCTTCTATCCATATACACTGCGTATAGCACAGCTTTTGGAAAAACTCGAGCTTAGACACCTCTCAGTTGCGGTGGAAAGACCACCAACGCTACCCCTAGGGGGTTTTGGGGTTTAATACGCAATATATAGCCTTTAGGGCTACTTAGCCTCTCCACCTCAATTGTTGGCGCATTACCTGCTCGTGGTACCCCTGCTTATACAGAGATTGTGTCCAACGACCGAGTGTCAGGCGGTATAACCTGGCTAGGCAGGTGGAGCTTATAGTCTTGCTTGACATTCCACCTAGGAGAGGGACAACTCTGACTTCAAACCCGGGCAGATGTTGCCCGTTAGCCATGGTGGGCAATTCATCTAGGTCCCAGCCAATAACTTGGAACCACGGCACTGAACATTCCTATGACCCGATGTTAGACGTGGTGACCCTAACCGCTCTTAAGCCAATCACCAAAGCCGGATTAGTCATCCCGACCTGTCTACCACGCCAAGTGTAGGACTTGGTCCGGGTTTTCCCATCATGCATTTAGAAGAATATGCAAACACTTTCGCTTTCATTGAGAAGTGCGAATTAGGATGGTCCGTTACGGCATTCGCAGGTACCAAGCTTTGGCCGATATGTCGGAAGAAGGAAGATCCCTGAATAGACCCAGCTATGCTGATGCTACAAAAGACACCCTCACCCCTAAAGCCTCTACCAGTAGACCAACCTCCCAATCAAAAGCTCCAGAAGGAACTCTGGAAATAGCAGAAACCAGCGAGACTCCCAAACAAAACTTCAAAAAACAACACGCCTTAGAAAGCCCTAAATCCCAGCAATCCAAAATCGCCGAATCCCCAAATCTTGGGTACCCCCACTTGGTAGCTCCCAAGACATCGCATAAAAGAACCAGACAAGAATCGCCCAAATCGACCTCCTCCACCTCACCAACAAAAAGTCCAGAAGTAAAAGCGCCCAGAAAGAACAGCTGCTATACTGAGGAAACAATCAATTATGAAGATCAGTTACTTACATCTTCCCCTGGTACATCCCTTGTTCTTCATCCAACGACCCAAGATGCACACTGCTCAGCACTCAAAGAATCCACCACGGCAATACAGATGGACTTAAACAGATCTAAAAAAAAACTCGGATTACAGAGGCCCACCTGGATGCTCAGCTTCTAGCAGACTCTCCACAGATTAAGTCCCCACCTTTAAATCCTTGACTAACGGTGACTTCCGCATCAAGGGAAAAACCTAGAGTAACTGAGAGACTTGACTCATGCGATGGGCACAAAATAATCTCACCAATAAAGACACCCGCCCAACAGATCCCACAACGAGCATTCTTCCCTGTTTCACAGAGAGAAATGCACGTAGCAGAAAAATCACGCAATATAAAACCCAAACCGCAACGCCCCCATAAAACAAAATAAAAAAGCATATTAAGTAAAATGACATCTACCCAAATCTACTCGAACAGCCCAAATTCGACATCGCAAAAGCACTCAAGGTTAACAACACCTAAACCAGCCGTCAAAACCGGTAGCTCCACCAAATTTGGAGCCTTAAGGTCATCAAGATAAGTACAAATATCAGAAACACCAAGCAAATCTTCATCCAATGGAACATACGCGGCCTTTGTGCCAACTTTGAATCTCTCCAGAAATTAATAGCAGAGCAAGAACCAATATGCATATGCCTCAGCGAAACCATGTGTACTAATCCTCAAAATTTCCTAAACCGCCAATATAATTTCCATTCACCTCTGACAGCTCCAACCAAAGGTAACGCCATATACATTCGCCATGATATCCCCCATATCCTACCCCCATTAAACACACAACGCAATAGCAGTTAGAGTACAAAATACAAGCCTCACCACCATTTACTCACTCTACTTGGCACCCAATCTTCCCGTAAACCAACGAGGGCTCAAACTACTAATAGAACAGCTACCTGAACCATTCTTACTGCTAGGTGACTTCAATGCAAGGAGCCCCTACTGGTATGACTCAAAAACGAATAGCAAAGGCAGAGTTGTGACCAATACCATTGAAAGCCATGGTCTTAATATCCTAAATCGCAATAGCGCAACTCACTACCACCAACAGACCAACACCTTTTCTCACATAGAATTAAGCCTTAGCTCTCATAACTTTACCACAGAACCATGCTGGATCACATATCCCAATCTCTGTGGTAGTAATCACTACCCTATTATAATCGAATTCCCAGCGCAAGCCTTCCCGAAGCCCAAGAGGAAATGGAACTATAATCGTGCAAACTGGACTGCCTTTGCAGAAATGAACATCTCCTCATTTACAAAGGCCCTACAAACAACTGCTCTAGAATGCATCCCAATGACTAGTTTCAAACCAAGACACCGTTCTACACCATGATGGAACGAAGACTGCCAAGAAATGAAAAGAAAACGAGGTAGGGCACACATAATCTTTAAAGTAACACGGTTATTAGCAGATTACATAGAATATAAACATCTATGCGCTGTTACCTTAAATAAATTTAAGGAAGCCAAAAGATCTTCCTGGAGAAGATACACGTCAACCATTAACTTCAACACGCCCATCCCTAAAATATGGCGATAAGCACAGCGAATGTTAGGAAAACAAAGTCCAACACACCTCCCGATTCTAAAGATAAATGACAACACCATCAGTAACTAAAGGGAAGTTTGCAATACTATTGCAAGCTCCCTAAGTCTTATATCAAGGGGCTTGAATGAAAGACAATTTTTGGTCCGAAAAGCCACAGTCAACCTATACCCCACTAAACTTCTCCACATGCAGCTCTGCACCTTATAACCTTCCCTTTTCCCAAGCGGAGCTGGAAGAAACTCTTGCAGAAAGCCTTAATACAGCTCCAAGAAACGACAACATAACATACAACATTCTGAAGAAAAGTCACTCCACCTGCCTACAGCTCCTCCTACAACAATAGAATCGGATATGAAAAGAAGGCTCATTTCCGGACGACTGGCGACAGGCGGTAATTCTGCCTTTCCTAAAACCAGGTAAGGACCCATCTAATTCCAACAATTACCGACTTATATCACTGACATCTTGTCTATGTAACCTGCTGGAGAAGATGGTGAAGAACAGACTGAAGTGGTTTTTAGAATTATCACCCAACCAATACGGCTACCGAAAAAAACGTTCAACGCTAGACCCTCTAACCATCCTTGACCATGATGTAGGACAATCATTCACTCAAGGAAATTTCCTCACTGCTGTATTTTTTTTATCTAGCCAAGGTATATGGCACCGTCTCGCGTCGTCATATTTTGAACCAACTCTATAAACTAGGCATCAGAGGTTTGATGGCTTTTTTTATTAAGAACTTTCTCAGTGACCGAAGTTTTGTTGTGGAAATACATGGAACATGTGCAACGGTCTATACCCCTACAAGTGGAAATATTTAATCATAACTGTATATATATATATATATATATATATATATATATATATATATATATATATATATATATATATATATATATATATATATATATTAATTCAAGAAGGGTTGGTAATCATAACTTAAATCATGTGATTGATACGCCCGATCTCTCGAGCGTCTTCAAATAAAATCACATGAGCCTCATTCATTCACTTTGTTTGGCTCATCGGAATCAGGTCTGTAATATTGGAATTGTAATATTTAGCTAAATATGTCCCAAAAGAATCTAGAATTAATGTGTGGTTCTTCTTTCATTTACAGACCCTCCCAACTCCGTTGTAATCTATTTATATAATCTATTTATTCAATCTATTTATTTAATCTATTTATGTATCCAAATTAAATCTATTTAGGTATCTAATTTAATCCATAACAAAATATAGGTTTGGGGGTTTATTGTGACCTGAGCTATCTAGTGTATTGGCGCAATAACACCTAATAGCCTATACATGCTCTAAATCATACACCCAATATGAAAGAGTACCACAAGGGAGTGTTCTTAGCACGACCTTGTTTATCATCACGGTAAACGACTTCGCACTACAGGTTCCACCCGCTATTAGATGCGCCTTATACGTGGATGACCTAGTAATCTGGCACTACGGTAAAACCCCAAATGAAGTAGCAAACCATCTACAAATAGCAATAAACAATATTGCCCATTATGCTACACACCACGGTTTCACCATATCAGCGGAGAAAACTGTGGTCATCACCTTTACTAGGAAAAGAACTACCCCTCATATGGCCCTGCGGATTAACCACCTTCAAATTACCTTTGAAAACCAAACTAGATTCTTAGGCCTGATACTAGATCAAAGGTTGACATGAAGGATCATATAACTGATCTCAGGAGACGCTGCATCATCTTAACCAGCCTCATCAAAAAACTATCCTACCTCCATTGGGGTGCGGACAGAAACACACTATTGTATCTACACTGCACCCTGCACCTTTCCAAAATTGGTTACGGCTGTCATCTGTATGGAGCAGCTACAAAGTCAACCCTAGGCAAATTAGACCCGTTTCATTACCAAGGCCTATGACTGGCTACATGCGCTTTTAAATCCACCCCAACCTCATCACTCTGTGCCGAAACAGGACTCCCACGATTAGCCTACCAAAGGATGGAATCTGAACTGAGATACCTGGCTCGTGTATACCGTACCAACTTCAAACCTCTCCAGCTCATCAGATCAGTACCAGCCAGAGCTCAAAGGCCAACCATCTACCTGTCCTACACCCAAAGAGTCAAAAATCGCATGATAGATTTAAAACTAGACAACCCAAATATCTATTTGGAAAAATACCCCCAAATCCCCCCTTGGGCAACACAATCACCTCGAATATGCATATTACATCTCCCTACAACAAGACAAATAATCCCGCCAACAGTGCTAGCCCATCATTTTTATAATCACCAAAAATCACATCAACCATCCCGATTCATATTCACGGATGGATCCAAATCATTAAATGGAGTGACGTGCGCAGTGGTTCTTCCCACCTCTGCACGAACAACCCGCTTACCACAATGCGCCTCGGTTCTATCTGCGGAACTCACAGGAATCGCGCTGGCGATTCACCAAGCCAGTCTAAATAACGAAAAGACCACTATTTTTAAGGACTCGAACAGTGCGCTGACTTCCTTCCAGCGATTGTCCCCCCGACACCCTGTAGCCATAGAAATCTTAGAAACCCCTCATCTTTTGATCGGACGCTCGTACTCCATATCATTGTGCTGGCTCCCCGGACACTCAAACATACAGGGAAATGAAACGGCTGATCTAGAAGCAAAGAAGGCCGCCCTCCATACTGCATCGTCCATACCTCAATCACCAATCTTTCACATAGACCACATCCCTCTCATACGTAAATTGGTCAGAGAAGAATGGGAGCGATATTGGAACATGTATGGTCATCTTCACCTACTCCAACTCAAGGAAAACGCTTTCCCGTGGCCATCGTCATACTCTCCCACCAGATGGCATGAAGTTGTGCTGTGCCGCCTGCGAATCGGTCACTGTCGCCTCACCCATAGCCATTTAATGGCTAACGAAGAACTACCGTCTTGCCAGACGTGTCACACTCGCATCTCAGTGCAACATATTCTGCTCACCTGCCTGCGATACTCTGCCCATGAAAGAAGTATTTCGGTCTTCACTCCCACCTTTGCTTCTATTCTCGGAGAGTCTTCCCATGTTGTACCCAACTTATTGGGATTTCTGGAAGATGTCGGCCTTTCTTCCAAAATTTGATACCTTCGTTGGTGCTAATCTATATTTTAATATTTTAGCCATTTTTTTTATTATAATAATATTTGTCAACATATCCGATACTTTAGCCGTTTCTTTGCTATCCTGTATTTTAACTATAGTTTATTCTAGTCTTGTCTTTCCATATTTTTATTGGAAAGCTACCAATCCCATGTTGTTGCTCTTTTTATTGTTTTTAATTATATGTTTTTTTTAACTCATTTTTGTGTTTAACTTTGGTTTTTATAACTTTTATGACCACTTAAGCCAGATGAGCCTAAATGGCAAAACAGGCTATAAATCCTTAAAAAAAAATTCAAGAACGTGTGATGTAATTTCTTAACGGCATCGTCCCCAAATGCAGTAGTTCCCCCCCCCCCAGAGAAAATCATTAACATAGACAAATTATGCCCTCAAAATTGTCATTGTACCACGAAAACAAAGAATTATCTCATGAACAAATGTGAACACCAAGCATCAATAATTCATCCTTCACTTAAATATCAAGCTCTGGCTGCATCACAAACCGTACACTTCTTTAATTTCCACAAGTTACCATTAAAATATCTAGGATGTAGTTTCAAGTAAATCTCACGTTCAATGATACTTCCACTGCTTGGAAGATGCCAGAGACAAAGCCAGATATACTGCTTCCCTGGGACACATAGGCGGATCCTTGCATAACAAGATAGTATCCTCTTCAAAGTCACGTGCTACTAATCTCGCTTTAGTAACCGTCTTATTATTTTGCACTTTCTCAGTTATCACCCACCCCACTGATACGACATCTTTACCAACTTTTTCATAAAGGTTTCTCCAGTTTTTCATTACAGCGTCTTTCGCTGCCATCATATCATCCCTATTAAACATTACAACCATATCTACAGTGTCAGGTATCACAGACAATTCAACAATATCATTGAAGTCAACTAACAGTACCATTAGAATCGTACCTGACGTTGAAACAATTACGATATTTGTTACTTGTGGCTTTTCCCGCTCTACTTATTACCTTACCAGCTGAACTCACAACTTGAAATTGCTGTCCAACTTTGATTTTGGGTGCAGAGTTACCGCCGATGTCAACGCAACAATCTTGTTAATTCTCATTACCATCAGCCGGCTGATGCACTTCAGCAGCCTCATCACTACCGTCGTCGTCGCTGTCATGGCTGTGATCATCTTCCTCATCCACAGGAGGATAGCAGTCCTCTTCGCCAGACTGCCGCTGCTCTACACCATATGGTGTATTGCCACTGGAAATTGTTGTGCTAAGTGGAGCATGGGTTAAGCGACAAGCATGAACTCTAACATAGATCCCACCATGACGAACCAACACCTGCTTTGCGTTGCTTCCGATCACAACACTGGGGCTGTGCCATTCGTTATTGCCATTACAATTATAGAAAACCACCACTATTACTTAGATTTTCCACATCAGTAGTACGCACATTGCTTCTTAATACTCTATTCAGTCGCTCGTTTGACTCGATCTTCAAAAATTGCTGCCTGCCAGAGTGAACAGCATTCAAATTATTTTTTACAATAGTGGAAGCCGACACTGGTTCGCTCGCAGTAAGTTTATTGCAAAACACATTACGCATAGCAGTGTTAAAACCAAATACTAGTTGGTAAGATGAAAATCCTGAATTATTAAACAAGGCATTATGTGCAGAAATTGCCCAGGCAAGCGCTGTCTCCACATCACAACTAGAAGCAGCCATAATTTTATTTACTAGATTACCAATGGCTGCATTGAGCCGTTCACAAGTCCCGTTACTGCACGGGCTCTCTGCTGCTGTATTCACAGGCCCGTAGCACCAATTCTTTTAGCCTAAAATCACATGATTTCAGTTACACACAGTGGAGAAGTTCTCCCTCGTGTGAAACATTACACAGCAAGCATGTACATTTACTCAGATATCTTCTGGAAGAGGTTATTTTGTCTGTGGCTCCAGCTTGATATTACCACTGGTTTTGTGAACTGCCTGGTTGGCTTACTAGTTGGAAGAACTGACTGCATAGTAAAGCTCTGTAATTTTATTTTGCCCCTTAGCCATTCCATAAGTTAAAATATATTCACACTTTCTAAGAATTTATGGGGAGGGGGCGGAGTTGAAAGGATCTGTTCGTTAGTCACCAGATATATTTATATTCCACCTCGTTTTGTGATCCTCTTTGCTATTGCGCTCCCCATATGATTGCTATGAAACGTTGATCGTTAAACCGGATTTGGGTAATACGATAATGTTCCGAGAAATTATTACCCGACTCCAAAAGGTAAGGATGAATATTTTTGGCTGGGCGATGAGCAGAAATTCTGATATGATTTTGCCTTCGAGCAAAGTGGTGATGAAAACAAGAAGACTGCAGTTCTATTTATTTAGTGGCTTTGGGTAACAAATGGAGGAGTTCGAATTTGATTGATTATCGATTTCACGAGCTTATCTTTGATGACGCTTAAATACAACTCTCTTAATGTTCGTGTTTTGGTACGATGAATAAATAAAGACTCGTCTTGATGTTAAAATAGTTGCGTAAATGTTATCTCCTAATGCGGAGTAAATGACTTGATTGGTATGACCCCCGAGCTATATGTGTAACTGCTCCTTGAATGATTTCTCCTGAATGAACCTCTCTCCTCCTCGATTTGCTCGTTTTATATTTGGACACATTTGCAAATATATATATATATATATATATATATATATATATATATATATAATACTTTTGAAAACCTTTTTTCTCGTTAGAAAATTTACTGAAACGGTGAAATTTGATCAAACGCTTTTTTTTAGTCTTCCTAACAAAAATAAAAATATAATATTGTGGTTGTAATTTGATGCTCACCGAGTGTCGTTTCGATCGAGCTAACCCATTTTTAAGGTTCCCTTTTCTTTTCTCTTAATGTTTATTTTTCCAAACCATAATCACACAATACTTAGTCTCATTCCCAGTTTACCTCTTCACCGTGACTTTGCTCTCCTCGGGAAATCAAAATGGGAATGGTTCTAAAATATCCTGTTACAATGTTTCATTTGAGTTTCGTTTCGTTTCACACATAAATTTATTTACATTGATTGAATATACACATTACTACTTCATGGGTATGTGCGTGTACATATTGTGGGCACCACAACACGCACATATATTGTGTGCACCATGTGCACCACAAATTCATCGCCAATTCTGGAAGTCCATTCCAATAATTTTGTAGCAAACACCATTCTTCACAATCATCAAATACCATTTGCAATTCTAGTTCGCAAACTGGTTATATTAAATATCTTTTAATAAATCAATCTTATGATAAAAATACAAGTGTTTGTATATATTATCATAACAAAATCCTATATTCTCAACTCATAAAACTACAACAATAATAATACTTATGGACTGAACTTTTCAAGTTTTGTTGGCTTTGTAGGCGCGGTAGCTAATAACGAACTGTCTGGTAAGTTGCTTTTTTTTATCACTCCATTCCCAACGTTAGATATATGCAATTACGGTGAACCGAAAATTTAAATATCAAGGTGGTATTTGTAAAAATTTAGCCCCCCAAAAAGTCACGGCCTGGTTAAGGGCCTGTGTATTCATCACCTTTATATTGAATGCTTCACCAAGGGCTCTCATCTCATCATTATTAAACTCACCCTCGTTATCAGTGAGGATCTTCTAGGGAGAGCCAAATAGACTAATCCAACACATAAACAAACCTTTAATGATTGTTGAAGTAATTTTGTTTTTTATTACTTTGCTGTACAAAATCTCGTAGCTTTGTCGTCTATCACTAGGAAGTAACATTGACTCTACACTTTCAAATCCATTGCAATACTTTCGTTAAAACTTCGCGCCATTGGTAAACATACACCTGGTCTAGAAACAGGTCTTTTAAATTTAACACATGTTTCACAAACGCTTGATAAATCATTAATTTCATTTTTCAAGATTGATATTGTTTCTGCCTGCATTTCTTCGAAGTTTTATCAATTTTTAAGCTGTGGGATGTCCAAATTGTTTGTGTAGCTTCAAGGCAACTTTCTTCACATCAGCATCAGTAGAAGCCAACATCACCTCGTGAATGTTAGCCTGGTCTAGTCATCTACACAACGGTAGTACATAGTTTCCAGATGAAGTAGAACCTAACTTGACCCATTTCTTGGCAATCCCTACGGTGTAGTTCACAAAATCCAAAACCATGCCAGCAGTTTTCATAGACTTCTTGCTCAGCAACAACGGAATATTAGCCTCGACAACATAGGTAGTAATTTCCACACGCATGTTATTAATCCAACAAGAAATTGTTAATTTCTTCAATCAAGATACAAAGGCGCCATCACCAAATGTAAATATTGAAACAGATGGTTGCTCTCTAATCAATGACTGTTCATATTCAGATAGGAAATTTAGTATCGCTGCAGCCACAAACTACCACACACTGTAGCAGAACAACCGGTGTCTAATATAGCGTAGCCTTCCGACTCTTCAAGCAATGAAAGCAGCTTAGTTTCCCTTACTTCGTTGTGTACACCCCCCATAAACATTGATAATTGCACACTTTCAGTCTGATCATATTCCGTGACCCTATTATTATTGTTCTAATACGCGTGTGGACGCTGATGTGCCCAATGAT
The DNA here is from genome assembly GCA_963969495.1 of Ceratothoa steindachneri. Classification (NCBI taxonomy): domain Eukaryota; kingdom Metazoa; phylum Arthropoda; class Malacostraca; order Isopoda; family Cymothoidae; genus Ceratothoa; species Ceratothoa steindachneri. Next base: position 30,101,513 of record OZ018335.1, read on the forward strand.
ACTTCGGATCACAAACTGCACACCGAGACACTTGACCATCACGTTCTATAGGATTAAGCTTACGAGGTCGTGACTGCGAAGGGTAGGATTCTTGTTTAGGTACCACACGGTCCATACTATTCGTACTACCCTAACCCCGCGATGCGTGACCATCACGGTAGGAACCTCCACCACGCCGTCCACTACGAGTAAACAATACCCCACCACTAGTAGGTTTGTCAGCACAAAACACTGGCTCACTCTTGATACTAACAATAGGTAGCATAGTCGTTGTGCTCGAAGCGCCGATCTCATGACCAAAAACACGTTTTAGAGTAGATTTCATATTAGCATAGGAAACCTCACTGATGGCTGACATGACTAACCACGTACCACCGGCTGTGACGTCACACTCGCCGGCCGCACGGCTATGACGTCACACCACGCCATAGACAAATGAACAGCGCGCAGCGTACAATTGCGCGCCATTATTACCCCGTCAGATATTAACATGGGCTTTGATGCCTTGTCAGCTGCCAAGCCAACTAAAAGTCTCGAGAGGGGGATGGGGGGATCCCCTCTCTGCGTATGGTGCAACGGATCGTCAGATCCTGGTCGTCTTGCTTACGATTAGGACGATCTAGTAAAGGAATTCACTCTATCTCTCTCTCTCTCTCTGGCTGCTCAGTTGGAAGGTATGACTGTCCACTGGGCGACTTCATGTTGGTTCGGGTCGCTATTGCACTTTATACCTGGAGGATCTACATGCCCTCTCGGCCTTAGTTCAAATTAGGAAAACCCCGTCACTCAGTTGAATTTAGTTAAACTGAATTTGTTCCTTTAATTAATAAATTGCCCGGTCTCATTTAACATGAAAACAATTTTTTTTCAATTTGCTAAAATATGTAAAATTAATGTGCAATATAACTTTGCTGCCCAAAGCCCGGACTTAATTAAGGTCTTAATTTCCTATCATTTCCTGCATCGTTATTTTTGAATAGATTCCTGAAACAAGCGAAGTATCACGAGGTAATTAAAACATCCAGTATCGTGTAGGTATTTTTGAAAAGATCAACCATTTTAAAAGATTAAACAAGAGATTATTTCAAAAAGATTAAAGAAAAGATTATTTCCATTTTATGCTCGAATACATAAGCGTTCCGTGGCAGACAAAACAAAGAAGTAGAGATGTAGGAAGGAATAAAGGCATGGAAAGAGCAACCATAAAAAAGGGTGATAAATTATAAGGAACACAAGCTCATGAAAACGACTCATCCTTACCACTTCATTACATAGGAGTTGTGATGGCATGCAATCGATATTATAGGATGTTAGCCAGATCTTGGCAGATGATCCTATCGAACCAATTAAAGGCATTTAACGTGGAATTATTAAAGAAACAAGCCTCCCTAGCCTCTTCCGTTATTTTGCTGACTAGGTCCGGTCAAATGTTTGCCTACAGACTAGAATACGGGGCTGACACTAGCTCGGCTGTTTATCTTCCTCCACCACAGGAATTCAAATAACAGCAAAGACGTAATAACTGGTAAGTTCGGAATCTTAGTCCTCTCAGTTAATCTAGTTTCCTTATTTCCCTCTTCACAGCTCGTCAAGAGCCGCATGCTATGAATCCTATCAAGGTCAAGATAGAGTCGACGAGATTTGTTACTACATTACTTGTTTTAACATTCTTTTGTTATTATTACTATTTATTCTCTTTTTCCCCTTCATCTGTTATCCCGCCCTTTCCATTTAGGTGAAAATCCCTTCGTTGGTTACATCGATTTCCTGACTTGAATTGATTAATAATACACACTGTATAGTTGGTGCATGAGAATTATCCATGTCTTGCGAAAATAACCGAGATATCTCGGGTGTGGTGTCAGATGCATCTCTTCTTCATCAGTGAAAAAATTATTGTTTCAGCTAGTATCATTATCTTCAGAAATAAACTGACGATTTTCAATAGACTTCTCATCGTTTAGACGGAATTTGAATCTTTTCGCTAAGAGGTAGAAGAGGAATGTGTTCAGACTCAGTAGCCCGGCGAAGAGGAAAACCTCCATTGACTGAAAATAAAATTTACTAAGGTACAATGCAACAAATATAGTTTCTTAAAAAAAATAAGATGCTTTGCAAGAAGTCAAATTTGGATAGATGGATCCTGGAGGCTACGAAAGCGCCCGCCAGACACAAGCATTTAGTGGTGTGAGCTTTGCTTTATCCATCTTTTTGATCCCTAATTTTGCTCAGTATTGTTTTTTTTCTGTTCATTCTTTATTTGATCTGTCTGTTCTTCCCATTCGCTCCACGCTTGAATAGGCTCGATTAAAGATGAAAGAGGACTTACACACCTTCAAAGAACTGTACCAGACTAAATATTACCGCTGAGGGCTTCTAGCAGAACGGCAAAGGCTAAGAGGACGGAGTTTTTTATCATTATTTGATGCCTTTCAACCACTAATGTCACTGATACAGGACTTACTGTTTAACATGAAAGGAAAATCATGAGTTGCTACAACTAATGACATCCCTCACAAAGGCGACAATAATGGAGACTCCACTCAGTTAATAATCAATCGCGAAGTGACTTGACTTGGCCCAGATAGTGCGGAGTTTCCCACCGAGTTAGGCCCTAGTCCATAGGCCAAAGGGCACAGAGAGCGGCAAACTACTAACCTGTTTCCTTAGATGAATGCTTTCGGCGATTATGAGAACAAGAAGGTTGCCCAAGGCGTCCGTGAGAAGCCAGGCAGCCTGAATCACAGATCGCATACTTGAGGGCGCCTGAAAACATGAGAATGATAAAAGTTTTTGTCATGAGCATTGTGATATATTCATTAAAAAAGGCGGGCTTCTTCATCTATGTATAATTTTCATAGCTACACGGGACATCTATAGTGGCCAATGTCTACAAACAACCTTCGTCTCCCTTGAAGATATTGTAGTGAATGAAAGGGCTCAAGATTTGTTTCCATATTTTCTGTGGTTTACTTCCGTGAATTAGTATTTACATAGCAACAAGACTTGGAGATGGTGACAAATCCAAGTTTTAATATAAAATTGTGGGGTTTTTCGAAAATGTTCATGGGCAGAAGTTCTACAACAATGTGGTTAATAGCAACCCTATATGTGGATTCAAGAATCGAATTGGATGGCCACCTTAAAGCGTCCAATATTTCGTACGACGGATTTTAGAAAAGGTTTTGTACCAAACGTTCCTGCACATTCACTTGTGGGTTTATCCAAACCAAAATAGGTTGAAACGACTCTAAGATATGTCGAACAATGTCGAAAAGTATTGTGATTATAATTGAACTTGCCATTGTGTCGCAAAGATGGCATTAAAAAAAACCTCTTTGAACTAGAGAAAAGGAAAATTTAAGTGAGGGCGAACATCAAGTTTTCAACGAAACGTGATTGAAATCATCAGCAAGTCTTAGTAACTTTGGAGTAAGTTTACGGAGATGTTTTCCCCCATAGTTTAACAGGTTGGATTTTTTTTCTTTATATCGTCATCAGCCAACTGTCACTGCTGCATAAGTCGACGTAATTAAGTTTCAGCCTAATACTAGCTATATGAAAATACAAAACAAATTAATAAGAAGAACAAAACAACAAAAGCAAACAAGAAAGAAGTATGCTCCGGATAAGGGGAGAGGCCTGGCTCAGGATCGTGAGACCAATACTAAAGAGAGTCCAATTAAATGGAGGAGGCCAGCTTCCTCCAAGAAGTCAAATAGTCCACAAGTATGTGTGCAAGAACCCTTCCCGTGTACAAGGGACAAGTTGTAGCGACTGCGCTCGTCCCAGTACCGGAAGAGGTAACGTGCGCGGTCACCCAGACAGGGACAATCAACACGAATGTGCCGAACAATCTTGGAAGTATAGTGGTTAGCGCGCTTACCCGGCAATCTTTGGGTCGGCAGTTCAAATCTCCGTCCAGATTCTGTTTAAAGCTGGCACTATTTACTAGGTAGGTTACCTCCGTGACTGAGCATCACGGTGGGGACGGGTAGGTGGAGCTTGTAGCCATGACAGGCAGTCCATCTAAGTGAAAGATAACTTTGATATCAAAACCCTGGAGCCACATTCACAATTGCCTTTTCCAGAAGATCCTCTGTTAGTATAAAGTGTAGAGGAGCGATCAATCAAATGGGCGGTGCGTCCCGTGAGTGTGCCCAATTCGAAGATGACAGAAAGCAACCTGAAGCCGCTAAGTCCATGGGAACAGTCGCGGCGCAATGACACACAACTTTCCCATTGGCCGTTTCCCATCTTCTTTGCCAATCAGCTCGATGGGATGGCCTGATTTTTGACATGTAGTCGGTGTGAGGAAGAGCAAAACGCTAGTTTGGTCGCCCACTCCTCGCGGATTCTCTGGAGCCCTCAGTGACGCGCTCATTCGCTGCAATTCTAACATGTCCAGGAGCCCAGGACAATACAATCTCGATATCTACCCGGCTCGTGGCAACAGTGGCATCAGAGAACACGGACCAGTGAGTGTGAAGATTGTAATGCTCCGATAGAACTCGGGGCGCTTTGTGAATCGCCAAAGATCACATTTCGGTCTCCGAACCTGGCACGATGCGTTATCTCCCGTATCGAACAGTATTGCAACCTGCTTGGCCGTGAAGAGAGCCGCAGCGCCTGGTAGAGCCTCACTGACTTAAAAAAGAAGAGATACGGCTTGGAAGCCACCCCTTCTGGGACTTGGAGCCATCCGTATACACTGGCACGGATCCATCGTGATATGAAATGCACTCCGAGAAGGCCGAACTCAATACTCATGGCACTTGGAAGCTTGGCGATAAATAGCCAAAGGTTATCGGTACTCTCCAGGGTGGTGTCCTGGAGAGAACCAGAGATGCCACTGGCCTGAGGGCTACACCTAGGTCTCGAAGGAGTTTCCCAGCCCTAAACCTAATGGGCTAAGGGTATGAGGGGAAACTCTCGGTGGCATAGACACCGTCGAGATAAGTGAGGATGCAATGAGAGCCGTTGGCTACTAATGGAGGTGCTTGGCTCGTACATACAGGCGCATAATTCACTGGGCACGGCGCAGAGCGAGTGACATCGAAAAGTAGGCTCTCAATAGGGACAAACAAAGGGAACTGGTCACCAGCCGGAGACCAATGTAGTAGAGCGAGTCCACCTTTCGCAGTACACGCTCTGTTGAGAATACATAAAACTCTCATCTGTAGTCAAACATTGAACAAACAAAGGATCAGAATAAAGGCAAGATTGTAGCCCTATCGGCACCCCTAGGTACTTAATGTTACGTAACGAATAATTTTAATGGCGCGGGTACAAGAGACCCTAATGCTGCGAATATGATCCTCACAGGTGGAAGCGTCGGTCGAAAACAAGACCAAGAAATGGTGCGAATCTACCACTTACAGGAGAACCTAGTTAGGTACAAGTCCTGGTCCGGGTCGAGCCATGTGTGGCAGCAGAAGTATACCACCTTAGTCTTGGCCAGAGAAAACCGAAACATGTGCGCTTCAGCATTGCAAAAGATGTGGTTCAATGCCTATTGAAGTCGACGTTCCAGAGTTGGCATCTGGTCCGCACCAAAAGAGATCTAAAGGTCGTCTAAGTAGAGCGTAGCGAGAACATCTTCCGGCAGCACCGATGTGATGTTGGTGATGCTCAGGGCAAAGAGTGTCACACTGAGCTTCGTCATCCACAGACTTAAAATCCTCTACTGGGACAAAGAAATCAGTCATTTCCTGAAATGAGTACTACCGTGCCCGCGCCAAACACCGCCCGGCGGTCTCGTAGGCGTCAGCGGTCCAGAAAATGACAATTGAATGGGAAAGTGATCACTACATCGAATCCATCGACCGCCCCCCACCCTAAAATCAGAGCACTAGTGATAGATCAAAGCAGGAAAATGAAGCGATTATCGAGCAGGAAGGCGTAAACTCATCCACATTTAGGACACGTATCTCTAGGTCGGCAAGGACCTGACGCCTGGGATTGATCAAGTAGTCTCCATAGAGAGGGTGAGTATCGTTTATAGTAGTAGAAAGGGCCTAGGCAATCGTGCCACGATGTGACAGAAGTGCCCCTCTTTGAAGTCGATTGAAGGTGGAATGTACGCAGAAATAACTGTGTATCTACTATCCAGGTGCAGCTGCACAGCTACTGCCTGAAAGGAAGTATTTAAAGGGAAGAGAAGAACTGAGGCATCATGCCGGGTGTAAATGGCATATCCTTCTGCCAGGCCCCCATCCCGTGGTGGTCGATTCGCGCCGAGCATAGTCTCTGGCAAAAAAATAGCTACCGGGGAATGAGAGGAGATGAGCCTGCGCAGCTCCTCCCAGTTTACTCGGAGTCCACGGTAATTCCATTGAATGACTATGCCATCCAGGCCTAGGTCGGAGGAAATGCGGGGCTCTCTTCGAAGAGAAGACCCCCACGGGAATGGCCGGAGGCAGAACTCCGGGCGCTGTTGGCCGAACAAAGGCTGAAGATGCTCTCGCCTTCGAGGATATCGGGGAAGGTTAGGCTCTCTATCTGAATCTTTTCCTCCCTCCGCCTCGAAACCTTTCGCGGGCCAGGTGGCTTCGGAGGCGAGGGTCCCTCCTTTGGAGTATCCACTGTCTCCGAACCTCACATCCAGCCACGTATGGGGTACTAGTAGCCGAAGCTTCTTTGGTACTGTCCTTCCTGTGGGCAGCTTTAGGAAACCCGGAAAACTGCCTCACAACCACTCTCAGCGGTGTTGCCTCCTGCGAGTCTAGCGACTCGGGGGAGGCGCGCGGCCGTTTCACCTTACGGGAAACAGTCATGCTGGCAGAGCGGGGGCGGGGAGGGGGGGCTGGTTTCAGTCGAGGATGGATGTGAACCCTCTGTGCCGACTGCTGTAACACGCGAGCTCCCAGGGTAAGTAACACCCGCAGGAGGGTTTTGACAGGATGCAGAAACAATCGTACTCGTAGGCCTGGAGGGGCCAGTACCATATAGTGCCTTTTTTTAATTGCCCTAAGAGGTCCCAGACAGTGCCAGGACTAAGTTTTTAGCCTCGCGGAGTGAAAGACGATCCTTAGCTTGAATGGCGAGGAATTCCTTCTTCAGGAGATACGCACCGCATTGTTCCAAAGAAGTGAGGTGCCGCTCTCCGCAATTGACACACTTAGCTATTCACGATAGTAACTTCCTGTTTACAGCCTTGGAGCAACTTACACATACTTCAGGTAAACCCGAATTCCCAAGTCTACAGGAGCGATTTTTATGACCGAAACAGTGAACCGCTTCTCTCCACCGCTCGATGGAGCCCCTAGACTGGATGAACCTTCTCCAAGATGGAAATGGTCAAAAGGGGAGGTTCCTCTTTTCCTTGAGATTTTTCTATGACCCGATGTACGCGAAGAGAAGTTTGGAGAGGGGCAGATCTACGTTTGGTGTTTGGCACCGAGCCCAGGTTCTTCTCGATGGAAGACCCTGCTATACGCTGTTGAGTCGCCTCCGGGACCATGTCCAACTCGGAAGGAGCCTCCATGTGTCGACCATCCCCCTCCCCAATGCATCACGGATCACAATCTTAGACTCTGTTTTTTGGTATTTCATCTTCTCCTGCAAGCTTGAAATGCAGGAATGTAAGCGGTACGGAGCGATGGACCATTCTCTCTCTGTCCCGTTAAGGGGGTTGTCCCTATGAGCGGTTAATTTTGGGCCACATGCCTGCTCTCTTGGCAGTCCCCTGTAATAATAAAGGAAGGATTGCCGCTGGTAGGGAGATGCAGTCGCCCGAGAGCGCCTCCAAAGAAAGAAGTGAAGAGAATTCTACAGCACCCGTAGGCCTAGAAGTGGAGCAAACCACCTCTCCGTTAGAAGAGAGTTAGAGGGGCCGCGATAATGGACAGGGGCCCCGCCTTTTCAGAAGTGGAGCTACCAGAGAGTGGATCCAAGCAGTGGCAAAAGGTAAGCCCCTTTGCCAAATGGCAATGGTGAAAGGGAAGCCCCTCCACCAGTAGAATGGGTACCTCGATTTTCCTCGTCATCCTTGACATCTAGGGAGGGCGAGGCCGTTCTTGAAGGCGGATCTACATGCGCTTTCCCACTATTGCCTGATGTTTTAACTATTTTATAAGATTAAGAGAAAAAAGGGGCACATGCAAAAATAGATACTATCTCCCCCCATTGACTTGGGTGGTAAAGAGAAAAAAAGTCTCCATAGGATCAGAAATTCCAAAAGCTGATCATTTACACATAATCGGTCCCGGTCCAGCGTTGATGGATTTTCCCAACCCGACCCGCATTTTGGCGAAATTCTCCTGGAGCTTTAACCATAAATGATGGTGCCGACGCAGCTACCTTAAAGGTGTACTGGATGAAGGTGAGCTTAGGGACCCCGTACCTAATACTTACCCTAGCCAGCGGGCTTTCGGCCTTCGGAGCAGTTAGAAACGTCACGTTATACTCATCCACTAGACCAGGGGTCGCCAAACCTTTTCCACAGTGGGCCAGATAACTGAGAGAATGATGAGTGCGGGCTGCATAACGATTTTGTTCAATACAATATAGTGAATACACAAAAAATAAAGACAACTAACATATTTATTTACCAATACACAAAAAATAAAGAAAACCAACATATTTATTTATCAATAACCCCAAAATAAAGACAACCAACATATTTATTTACAATACACAAAAAATAAAGACACCTAACATATTTATTTATCAATACCCCCAAAATAAAGACAACCAACATATTTATTTACCAATACCCCCAAAATAAAGACAACCAACATATTTATTTACCAATACACAAAAAATAAAGACAACCAACATATTTATTTACCAATACACAAAAAATAAAGACAACCAACATATTTATTTACCAATACACAAAAAATAAAGAAAACCAACATATTTATTTACCAATACACAAAAAATAAAAACAACTAACATATTTATTTACCAATACACAAAAAATAAAGACAACCAACATATTTATTTACCAATACACAAAAAATAAAGAAAACCAACATATTTATTTACCAATACACAAAAAATAAAAACAACTAACATATTTATTTACCAAAAAGTTATCAAAGAAGGTGTCGTTAGCAATAAGGTAGTATTATCACACCCAGAGCGCACATATCCGAGTCTCACAAACTAAGCAGCAAAAAAGGTTAGTGAGATTTGTGAAAGTGGCGTTTAGCTTTGAACATAGCGTAAATATTTGCTTTGAAATTGCTGCATCCAATCAAAGGAATTGCTTTCAAATGTTCATTTGTGGCACAGTGCAGCGGCGGGCCCAATAAACTGACCTCGCGGGCCGGATCTGGCCCACAGGCCGTAGTTTGGAGACCCCTGCACTAGACTAAGTCCCACAAAAGGACGAAAATGCGATTAAAAAGCAGAACCTGTTTGCGTAGAAGTGCAAATTTGGAAAGGGGTAGGAGGATATTAATAAAGAGAAGTAGAGATAGGTAGGTCCACTAACGAGTAAGGTGGGTGATCAATACCTAACCCTGGTGCTTGGTGATCCCAGGATGGAATGCAGTCAACCAAGGCACCATGGCTACCGGACCGAACTCTGTCCAGGTGGGAACAATCCTCCTGGTACCTGCGACAAAGTCCGGGTAGAAAAGGGTAGGGTATAGCTGTAAAAATAAAAATAAATAATAATGACTGATACTATTAAATAATAATAATAAATTCTATTACTAATAAAATAATATTTATTACAAATGATAATCATAATAAATACTACTAATAAATATTCTTAATAAATAATCTAAAAATAATACTAGATAATAATAATTATAATAATAAATAATAATAAGAAGAATGATAATGACAATAATAATAATGATAATAATAATAACTAATAATAAAAGATAAAAAGGGCTGGCTGGGTGGAGTTGAGGGAAAAACGCACCAACAACTTTCCAAGAATCCAGCAGAGTTCAGGTCAACCCAGTGACAAGACTTCCCTAATTTGCTCTCTGGCCGGGAGGATGTGCAGCTCCTCCAAGTAACAAGTGTAACAGGGTACACAGCGTACCCCCCTGAAGAGCCTTCCGCGACACAACGACTTGCATTGAATGCTGGTGTAGTAGCATTAGAGGGGGTATATACCGTTCAAATCCACGAACGTGAGAAAGTGCCTCGTGGACCCTGCCACAACGCGGCCGAAATTTCCCACATCTAAGTCGGCTGACGGTGGAATGTACGCAGAAATTCCAGTATACTTCCTATCCAGGTTTAGCTTCACTGCCACTGCCTGAAATGTATTTATAGCAACTAGAGAATGGAAACATCGTAGTGGGTGTAGATCACGCATCCTCCTGCTCGGCCCCTATCTTATGGTGGTGAGGCCGTAAATTCCTTGTATCCAAGAGGGTGAGCAGGTGGCACGCGCTCAGCATGGCCTTCTGCAGAAAGATAGCTAACGTGACACGGGAGAAGACGAACCTACGCAGCTCTTCCTAGTTGGCGTTGAATCCGGGCAATTTCATTGAACGAAAACCGTCAACGAAATGGCCATACGCTTCCCGGAAGCATATCCCTGGAGCTATTGGCCGAACAAGGTCCTGCACCTTTGAGGATTTATTAGATAAGTTGGGCTCACTTTGCGAGTCTTTTGATCCCTCCGCCTCAAAGCCTTTAGTGGTCAGGAGGCCCTTTTTTGGATGGTCACAGGTCTTCGAGTCACCCGGTCTAGCCTTGGGTAGGAGTGTAGGAGCCGAAGCTCCTTTGATGCTGCCATTATTTTCGGGAGATAGAATTAGCAACCTTGGAAAATGGGGTGTTTGTTTCCTGAAAGTCTAAGGACTCACCGAAGACGCGCGACTGTTTCGCCTTACGGGAATCGGTTAAGTTGTGGGGAAGAGGGGACCTGGTTTTAGCCAAGGCTGGCTGTGAACCTTTTGTGTCGTCATCTCTACCAGAACCAATCAGGATTGTGGGTAGGAACCACAGAATGGTTATGAATGAGTAAGGGAGTGACCGTGATTGTAATCTTGGAGGGGCCAATAGCAGAGGAAGCCTTTTTTTAGAATTATGGTAGAAGGCTTCCCATGCAGTGCTGAGCGCACCAGAACCTAGTCTTTAGCCCCGATGTAATCGAAGCATCGCTAAGCGTACTTGCGATTTTGGTCTTTGTCTGGGCCCCCTCGCTCGAGGGTGGCTAGGGACCAGATGTGCGGCTCTTAGCCTGGTCACTGCTGAAACGGAAGCGGACCCGTTGGTCCCTAGAGCATCCGCGGAAGGAGATGAACACCTAGTCTTCAATTTCTTCTTTTTCATGGCTTCCTTCTTTCGAGATTTTTATTTTTTAATTTAGGAGCTCATCTGGCGACTGCCTAGTTGGGGCATAAGTTGCCGTACTCACCAGAGCCTACTACAAGGCTATACTAAAAATAAATAAAGATATATAAATAAATAACAACAATAAATAAAACAAAGGTAAAAAAACAAAAACAAAAAACAACAAAAAGGAAAACAAAGCAAAAAGGCAACAAGGAAGCGGACTCCGGCGTCGGAACATGCGACCTATAAAAACAAACAAATAGAGTCGAGGAGACCAGCCTCTTCTGAAATGTTGTAAAGTCCACAAGTTGGTGTGCACGAATCTGTCCCGAGTACAAGGGAGATCACCCAGACTACTCTTCTTTTGAGAGGAAGCGGGAAATGTACCCACTTCTCTCCACCCACGGGAGGAGTCACAAGGCCAGACTGACCGGCCTCAGTAAGATCATTCTCCGTAATGGAGAATAACTTGCCTGTAGAGGAGGCACTAGTCGGGGGAGGAGGTCCCTCTCCTTGTGTTTCTCGGGGGCCAGTGCGATCTGAGGAGGAGCTTGCACCTGGGCGTACTTAGGTTCGGTGCCTGGCACCAAGCCAAGGTTCTCCCCAATAAAAGACCCCGCCGTCTCTTCCGGGACCTTCGCATCTCATAAAGTGCCTCTAACTGGCCATTTCCTTTAAGGTGTCAAGTCTCTCGACCGATGACTCAAAGGGTCTATGGCCATCATGAACTTCATTCGGACGGGAATGTCGTCCTTCGTTGGGAAGAGGAGGGGAGCGGGCATTACTGCGACAAACCTCGGATCGACGAGGTGTCTTGGCAATGCCTAGGGGACGACGTTGTCTCTCACCTCTCTAAAAGAGTTGAGGTGGTTCACTTGTTCCCATCAGGGTGGTCCAGAACCGAGGCTTCGCGTCCTTTGCTTCGCCATGTTCTTGGCTGCCTCCTGAGAAAGCAAAGGGGGACTCGCCGCAAGTGGAGAGTAACTCGAAGGCAATTCTCCGACCTGAAGGAAAGGCAAACCACCGAGCATGTGACGATTAAAGAGGGGAAAGCGTCCGCTCCGCTGAGGGAATCATCGGGGACCCCTGAGAAAGTATGGAAAGCCCCGCCACTAAACAAGAGTCCCCCAACGGCAACTCTGTAAAGGTGGGAATGGGAAAAGCCTGCGAACCCGTATTAGTCAAAGGTGAGAAACAACCCTCTCCGCTAGGACAGACTTGGAGGTGACCCTGAGGCAGTACAGGGGGGGGGGAGCTACTTCCATAGAAGAGGCAGGGATACCCGAGGGTGGCTCCAAAAGGGATATAGATGAAGCTTCTCTATCGGTTAAGGGTGGTCAGAGTAGAGCCCCTCCACCAAGACCACTATTAAGCAAACTAGGGAGTTCATGGGAGAGGGAGGGGTGCATGCTCTACTTTTATCTTTACACGTAGTATTCATTGGGTGTTTGGGGGGTTGTTTTTACAAATAATGATTTTTTTAGGACAGAGACAGAGCTGAATCCATCCGTAAATGTTCCGTTTAAGTGGTTTTCATCGGTGAAGGACCCAGAAACCTGAAAAGGCACCGAGAGTCTGGTTTCCAGTAACTACTACTGGTACTTATTAGCTCAGACAACGGATGGTTCTAAACAAGACAGTAGGCGTGTAGGCGCGAACCACGGGCTCTCTGTCGATGGGCCACGGACATCAGCGCATAGGGGGTAACCCATGCGGATCATGGTGGATCATTATCCCTTACCTCGTCCCTTCTTGGTTCAAGCCCGGTCTCGCAGACCGAACGCTTACTGCTGGGCTCCGCCTTTTCTTGGAAGCACCCCAAAAAGTGGGGAGGGGATGGGTTGGTAGCTCTCAATATTCCACTGCGATTACCGGGGCGGGGGTGGGGCAAACTAGATCGTCTCATAAAATCCGGCCTCCCTGCGACTAGTTTCGAGCAAGGGCCCGAACCCGGAAGGAGCAGCTCTATCTAGTCAAACTAAATACTCTGAGGGAGAGGTGTTACAGAAAGGGGAAAAGCAAGTGTTATTGGAAGGCGGAGAAGAGGCTAAGCTGGGGACAAACAGGGCGCCGAGTCCCGTCAGCACAGCGGCAAGGTAAACACATCGATGTGTCCCTTATGTGGCTTTGTAATGAAAGGTAAATAACCCGATAGTTTAAAGAGGTGACTGCATTGGGGGGCTGAAGACCAGGAGGACTCGTAACTCTTCCCAAGAAAGCGAGGCGAAAAGGTACTAGGGATGCTTTAAAATGACCTCTATCAAGTGAATCGCTTAACACCTCAACGTGATTCTATCTATAAATATACTCCCCTCCCTTCCAACTATACCCAGATCCTCTCCCAATAAAACTTCTTATCGGTACCCACCCATCACCTATCACCTATCCAAGAGACTGAGCGCTAAGATGAGGCAACGGAGTTCCTTGATTCGATTCAAGGTCATTCAGCACATTCATAGGTTTATTATATTAGTAGTTATCGGGAATATTTTTAAAAGTATATTCTAAAGGATTCCGTTAACAAACTATGCAGGACTATAGTTCAGGACTTTATCGGTGGGAACTGTTGAATGCGCGGGATCGAATTCTATCTCATCGGTTGTCTACAGTAGCAAGAGGTTTCTTACTGTGCCTGGTCGAAACCTTTTAAACTACTCAACCCAGCCTCTTTGATTGCTCCCACACAATTCCACCATCTAGGTATGAGGAAATTGACTGCAACAATTTTGTATCCATTCCTCATCTTTTCCATTTCTTTTAAGAATATAAGGAAAGAAGTAGTCTGCAAAAGGCTAATAATAAACTATACGAGGCAACCCCTGTTTCCATCCCCAGGTTCAGTCCCACCTCGCATCCTCAACCATAAATATATTCTTAAAACAACTCCCCTGGGAGGACACTTCTATCACATGACTACTAAACCTATTCCATTCATCTACCACTCGATTTGTAAACCAATTTCTACCAATATCTTTCATAAACCTAATCATTTTCTTTATCCCTTCATTCATTTCCGGCTCTGTATAGAACCGAATAAGAGTGACAGGGTCTAGAGTCCCTCGGAAATAAATATTTTTTTGCCTTACCTCTTTGTAAGAGAATTCCAGACCAGTTACGGAAAACAAGACTTCTCCAGCTGATATGAGCACGTATTGAGGGAGCTGCCACAACATGTGAATGCGTTGTTGGGAGATGGGCCAGATTTTAAATGTTCTCCGGTTCTGTTTTATAAAATTATATGTCAATGTATCAAATATATAAAAGGCGCGTTCATGGAAAATATTTGGAATCATGATGGTGGTAGGTGGGTGTGAAAATAGAATTAGGTATGAGGATCGTGACCGGAATGGTTGATCTTTTTTTCAGAGAGGACCGAAATAAGGACGAATGCCCAGGGGAAAATATTAAATTCCTAAATTCCTTATTTAGGAATTTACCTAGGTTGTATTAATATTTATTTCCAGGACTTCTAAATTATAAACTCCGCTTCTACCTCCACCCCTAATTACAATTTTATGAAAAGATGTATGTGCACAAGTCGTTTGTCATTATGATCAAGTCATTTTCCTTTTCTTAGGTTGAAAAAGACCCTAAAACGCCGCAAGAATTCTAAATTTCGAAGAAATTTCCCTTCTTTTGTAAGAAGATGGATTGATCAATGTGAGTGGGCAACTACGGTATTGACAGTGCTTGGAATCTATTGATACTACTCAGTGCCCTCGTTAGTACAATTTAATTTAGAGGAGAATATAGTTAAAGCATCGATTAAATTCAGCTCCAAGTGGGCTTCAGAACTACCAGGAAAAGTTAAAATTAGCCCTCGAACGGCAATAAATTATCTCCAGCCATTCGGATATTACGAACATACAACATAAGGAAACGCATATTAATTACAACATATATTTAAAACAAAAATGCAATGAAAGAAGCCAATGTTGAAATAATTGATTTCTCATTTTAAATTTCTAAATAAATTGCTATAGAAAAATATTGTCTACTTTATATATATATATATATATATATATATATATATATATATATATATATATATATATATACATATTTATATATACATATTCACATATATATATATATATATATATATATATATATATATATATATATATATATATATATATAAAGGGTCTTTCAATAAGGTCGCTTGATTTTTAAGTGTAAATAAAACAAGTTGTGTGTGATATATGTACTTAATTTATTTTAAATTTGAAAGTACATTTTATGGCATTAAGTGTGGAATATAACGTCGTTCAAATGTCCGCCGCGGATTCGCTTGGTGGAACGTATTCGGGAGGCCCAATTTTCGATGACTTTATCGCATAAATCTGGCTGAATTTGCTCGATGGTGTTCGTTATGTTGACTTTGAGGACATCAACTGTTTGCGGATTATTCGCATAGACCTGAGATTTAAGTCAGCCCACAAGAAAGTAGTCTAATGGCGTTAAATCGCATGATCTCGGTGGCCAGTTGACGTCGCCGCCGCGCGAGATGATCCTGCCCTGAAATCGATGGTGCAAAATGTCTATCGTGGCGTGCGCAGTGTGGCACGTAGCGCCGTTCTGTTGGAACCACATGTCGTCAGTACCCATATCAGGCATATAATCCAGTTGAGGCCACAAAAAGTTGCTTATCATCGATATGTAGGTCTCGCAGTTGACGGTTATGGCAATCCCATTTAATTCTCAAAAAAATACGGACCGATGATTCCGTTAGACGAAAATCCGCACCAAACAGTGACTTTGTTGGGATGCAATTGGTGCTGGTGTATCTCATGTGGATTGTTTTCGTCCCAAATCCGACAATTTTGCTTTTTCACAAATCCATTCATCGAAAAATGGGCCTCGTCTCTAAAGATGATTTTTTGGGGGAAATTTGGAGCAGCTTCGAACTACTCTAGAGCCCAATCAGCGAACACACGGCGTTGTCTATGGTGTTTTACCTTAAGTTCGTGGGTAAGTTGGATTTTTTACGGATGCACACCCAAGTCCCTACGCATAATTCGCTGAACTGAAGTCGCAGAAAGGCCAAGTTCTTGTGAACGACGAGAAATTGACTGCCTCGGATTTTCCTGTACACTCTCATTTACGGCAGCGATGTTTTCAGCAGACCTTGCGTTTCGGCGACGTACGGGTGTTGGCTGATTGTTGATCGACCCTTTTTCCTCGAATTTGGCCACCAAGCGTCGAATAATGGACTCGGCAGGACGATTGTGGCGAGGATAGAAATCACGTAATGCGCGGAACGTTTGTCGAACGGAGCACTGATTTTGATAATAACATTTGATAATTGGCACACGCTATTCAACGCTATAAACTTCCATAAAGACTTGCCAAGTACTACTGAACAGTCACAGTGTGGTTGCCAGATGTCGCTTTAACAACATAGCCACTATCGCCTGACAAAGCTCGAGCGTCCTTGTTGAAAGACCCTTTATATAATTGTGAGACTCATAGACTTCGGACAGCCAATTCAATACTAATACCTTAAGAAAGAAATTCATACTTCCGCTTCTCTAAAATGCCGACACATTCTCGCATAATCCACCTTAGCGCCACTGATTTGTATGTTTGTACGTTAAGGAACTTCTGTATCTTACTTGTTCACGAGCGATTGACAATGACGGAGGTCTCCGTCGAAACCTGGTTTCGCATATAAAATTAGTCCTATTACTGTGGTTTTATCCCTATAGTTACACGTACGCTACTGTACTTTTTGGATATATATATATATATATATATATATATATATATATATATATATATATATATATATATAAATAATTACCGAATGCTGTGTTGTTGGAGAGTAGATCAATATAATACTATATTTGTATGCAGTAGAAATCCATCCAAGAGAAGTCGTCTCCTTTTGAGAAAATGAGCTGGGAATAATCAATTCGAACCTGGAAAAGGACAGCAAATATACGAGGGCCGCGGAACAATTGTCTATAAATATTCTTCATTTCCTCAATTATGACTGAATTCAACTTATTTTTACTTGATACGACTAATTTTGGATTAAAAGCATGATGTTTATAACAAGGGAGGGGGAGGTGTCAAAAAGTACAACCAATTGCGCTGACTGAATAAGGAAAGATAATAGGAGTATACCTGATGATAGCAACCAAGTGAAACTCGGTCCCCCGTTTTCACTCGATACAAGACCTATAAGACATTACATGGAATCATACCACCCCATACCCAGACGCCAACACAAGCATAAAAAGACAAAGACACATAAAGGAAAAGACACCCATACCACACAATACAAAAGTCGCCCTGGTGAGATTCAGTCCGTAAATGGGTGCCACGTTTAGATTTTTACGTCTGGCATCTTTAGGTACGGCAGGCCCTTCCGGCCGCAGTGTCCCCGGGTAGTCTCGAACTAAGTTTGAAGAACCTGAACTTTACTCCCGCGAGATATCTCCATTTCCCTATCTCTTCGCTACTCTCTCTCCCAACTCCTTATTGCCTCTTTCTTTTTGGCTGTAGAACGCAACAGAGGACGGTCTAATTTGGTTGTTTGTAGGCTTTAATGCCCTCCTTACTCCACCAACCGAAAGGGTTAGGCGGTAGTAGTGAATATACCACTACAACTACTGCCTAGAGAAGTTGGTGACCCCGAGTGGTCCTCGATATCTCCTCTCTAAAACTCTGATTCTCCTTTCCTCCTGCCTTATATCTCCTATTTAGCTCTAAAGATCTGACCAGTTACCCCGGCAGAAAGGCTTTAGCAATTCTATAAGCAACGCCTTTCAATTCCTCTAGGTTGAATGAGACCAAGCTTAAGCGTTCACAGGCGCTAGAGAGCGATTAATGGGATGGTGGGTTTACACCCCAACAACCCCTTACGTGCTTGTAGTGAGCTGACCACACAGCCGTTACCGTTCACGGTTGTATGGGGCTGTACTTCCTGTGGTGAGCGGGCTTTGCTGCCTTGTTGGCTACCAGGTCAATTAAAAGTCTCGGATCCAAACTCTAGGTCAGTGATATGAGATCTTCATATCTTGGCCGTCTTGTCGAATAGTGCGATTTACAAAGGAGTTCCACTCTGACGCCCAACAGGTGAGAGCCGCGCCTTTGGGGACTGACCAAATACTAGAAAAATTCTGCTTGCTGGGCGTTGCGAACAGGTACGATCACTACCCTTTAAAACACCCATTGTTGGAGTCTTGAATGATACGAAAATCCTAGACGGGATAGGCGAGAGCAGTTGGATGCGAGACATTGCTTACTACCGTATTTTTCTATCTTCATGTGGTTCAAATCTCAGCTGAGTCAGAAGTGTGCTCAGTGTGTTTTTAAACTAAATAAGGTATTTTCTGTAAAATACCAGAAGCACCAATTCTAGCGAAACCTAATCCCACTTTAGTTCCAGGAAAGCAATGGAGAGCAGCAGCGACACTCCCCTTTCTTGATGAAATGGTTCCCTGCTACTATCTTCAATGAGGTAAGAGGGCTTACCTTTTACCACCTTTGTCTGGCGAGCAGTTCACAAGCGGCTCTTTCTTTACTGCAGAAGAGGTCCACACTATACCCTATCAGGGACCCTACAAAACTCTCCTTAAGAGTGAAGAAGTTTCCCTTCTCTTACATTTTTGCTTCGTGGAGTCTCCCTCGACGGTCTTCTCTCCAATACGGAGGTGGCCACCTCTATCCTTTCTCAGGGACCTCTCCATAGAAAGAGGAGAAGGAGATCCGTGCACTCCGACTGGGAACATGAAGCATTTCGTAATTCCTCAAGGAGATTGAAGAATACCAGGTCCATTGTGAGCCTGCATGGCATACCAAATCCCCAGATTGTAAACATTTTAGGGGCCCGCGGGCTGATCTCTCATATGATACCACCTGGTGCTCGTGCGCACCAAGTGGGATCACCTAGTGAGAGTGGTATTGGCGCTGCTCGCCCTAGAGCGAAGAAGACAACTCCGACAAGTCCCGAACGAAACTCCGGATGCCTCGAAGAGAGAGATCCATATGGAGTTCCCCTGAGGTGAGCGGTAGCTCCGACAATGGGACTAAGGCGACCCGCCCCTTGAGGCAGAGTCCTCCCCCATTCTTATCAAGGTCTAGAGAGAGCTATCCCATGGTACGATCTCGCTACAGGGCGAAACCCTGCCGAGGGGAGTTCTCGCCCTCAAAGGAAAAGAAAAGTACCCCCCCCCCCACGCGCGCAAAGACAAGCACTGTCCCTCTTCCAGGATTGATGTGGGTCTTGGCGTGTCCGTCACTCCACGAGGGAACATCCGTGTGTGCAAGTCCGGTATTGGAGCCCCTTCGGAGGGAAATGGAGAGGGATGAATACTCTCGAAGTCATTTTTTTCCACAAAGAAAAAAAAATGAGAGCAAAAAGAATTGAACCTTTGGATCGTCGCAGGGGTCTTCGAACCTTTTGTCTTCAAATGTTTTCTCTTCTTCGCGCGACCGATGGGACAAAGTTGTTCGAACGGGGCTTTCGTTCAGTGCAAGGGCCTATCTTTGTTTCTTGCTATGGAGCCACGCTTTTCTCGCTTCTCAGATGGTACCTTCTCTGGGTATTGGTGTCAACCCTGTCTAGAGTGCCAAACTAGTGTCCTTCGGATACTAAGTGGCACACCTGTTTGGGTGACTCCACACTCTACGATGAACGTTGTAAAAGAGGTAGTTTATGCCAAGGAACTGGTAGAGTACTATGTTGAAAATAATACTGAATAGCTGACCGACCAAGTTGTGGTCAGGGTTGAGGAAGAAGGCAGATGTCTTTAGATCCACCCCAATGCTCTTCGTAATTTTCGACGTAGATAGGCTTCCTAAGTCGCCTAGTGCAGGCTGGTATGGATACCTTGTGAAGCCATTCGTGACTTTAGCAACAGAGGTGCTATCACTGTCAACGTTTCGGTAACACGAATAAATCCTGTAGACGTGCTAAGTTGGTTCAACCACAAATCTATGTAAACTCCTCTAGCGCCGTGCGCGATAGGGATGTTTTGTGTAAGAGCAAGTGAGCGACTATGCCTAAATGCATCCTGCTTATTCTAAACATTACGAGTCACATTTGCTTGAAAAGGAGTTCATGGCCATTCAGACTTTTTTTCAAGCCCATCTGGCGACTACCTTCGAGGGTATAACAGGCGGTAAATAAATTTCAGCCTAGTGCTAAACTACTTTAAAACCTTGCAAACCAAACACCCCAAAAAGTATAAAAAAAACAGACAAAAAACAACAAAAAAAGAAAACAAAGAAGCAAGATGAAGGAGGCACACTCCGGCGTAGAAGGGATGCGCGACCCCCCCCACCCCCACCCCCCCACCCCCGGCGCAGGAACATGTGACGTACAACAGAGTCAAATAAAATGGAGGAGGCCATCCTCCTCCAAAAAGTCAGATAGTCGACAAATATGTATGTACGAACCCATCTTGAGTACAAGGGACAAGCTTTTTAATTTTAAGAGCCCATCTGGCGACTGTCTACTAGGGCAAAAGTCGCCGTAATTCACGCTACAGCCTAATACTAGGCTAGAATAAAAAATATGCAAATAAAAATTAAAAAGATAAAAACAGGAAAAAGCCTAAGAAACAAGCTAATAAAAAATAAAAACAAGATAAGCATAAAAAGTGAGAAGAAGGAAGCGCGCTCCTGCGTCGGAGATAGAGGCCCGCCTCCCCTCGGCGCAGTAACATGCGACCTAAAACAAAAAGTCAAATAAAGTGGAGGAGGCCAACCTCCTCTAAAAAGTCATATAATCCGCAAGTATGTGTACACAAACCAGTCCCAAGTAAGAGGGACAAGCGGTAGAAACCTTGTTTGTTCCGCTTCAGGGGCAGATGACCCAGAATGAGAAATTCAACAGGAATGTGCCAAACCTTTTTTTTGGGGGGGAGGAGCCTATCTGGCAACTACCTACTTGGGCATAATTCGCCGTACACAGCACAGCCTACTACTAGGCTGCATGTGCCAAACAGTATAAGGGGAGGGGAGGACAACGCACTCGTCGTGGAAAAGGGGGCAGGGGAATGCTTCATCAAATGTCGCTGCGTACCTCGAGGGGGTTTAATTCGGAGACGAGAGAAATCGACCTGAAGCCTTTGCGGCATTGGGGAAAGGTCCATGGAAATAATCGCGGCGCAATGGTACGCAACTTTAAGTTCCCTTCGGCAGTCTCTCATCTTCTTTGCCAAACAACACAGATGGCTGCTCTGATTTCTGGCATGTAATCGCTGTAAGGAAGAGCGAAACGCTGGTCTGGTCGCCCAGTCCTGACGGACTCCTTGTCACCCTCATCGGTGCGCTCATTCTGCGCAATTCCCATAGGTTAATCTCGAAATCCACCCAGCTCGCGGCAACCGTGACGTCACGGACGTCGCGAACCAGGTAATGTGGAGATTCCACTGCACTGCGAGCAGTCAGGGCGCTTTGTGACTCGCTATAAATCACAATCCAACCTCCAAACCACGCATGACTCGTGATCTCCCGTACTGAGCGGTGTATTGCAACCAGCTCGGCCGTAAAGTCAGAAACAGCGTCTGGTAGAGCCCCGATAATTTCAAACAGAGGAAATATGACGTGGAATTTGACACTCTCCTAAGACTTGGAGCCATTTGTATACACTGGCACGGATCCAGCGTGACATGAAGTGCGCTCAAAGGAGGCCGAACGCAATACTCCTAGCGCTGTGGAAACTATGGGAGCAGAGGCGTGGCGACAAATACCAAAAGTGGTTGGTACCAATCAGGATGGCGTCCTAGGTAGAACGAGAGCCACCATCGGCCCGAGAGCTACAGAGAGATCTCGAAGGAATTTCATAGCCTCAGGGTACGACTAGCGTCTATCGGCGGCATAGGCACCATCGAAAACGGCTGTGGGACAAGTAAGAGCAGTGTTCCACTGAGTGAGGCGACGGGCTCTCCTGTACAGGAGCATAATGACCTTACATGGGGGCAGAGTGATTGGCATCTCCCCAGCATCGACAAGTAGGCTTTCATTTGGGGACTTGTGGAAGGCAGTTGTCGCTAGATGGAGGCCGATGTGGTGGATCGAGTCCACCTTCCGCAATGCACGCTCTGCAGTGGGTGCATAAAAGGATCCGTAGAAAAGCATGGCAGTAGCCTTATCATAACCCCAAATGCTGATCGTCACGGAATGAAAAATTTCCATGGCGAGGGTACAAAAGACCCTGAAGCTACAAATATGAGCTTCCTAGGTGAGGCGTTCTGTTACCCTCGATGGCAACAGAACTGCAACCCTTAGTCTTGGAGAAGGAAAACAAAAACCTGCGCCCATCTACATAGTGAGGAATACAGTTCAATGCCTGTTTGATTTGACGCTCCAGAGTTGGTAACTGGTCGCACCAAAAGAGATCGATAGGTCGTGTACGTTGATCATAGTGAGAACATCTTCTGGCAATACCGAGGTGGTACCGTTGATACTCAGGATAAAGAGTGTGACAGTGAGAACCATTCCCTGCCGGATGCACTCTTCCTGCTGTTTTACGTCGGAAAGGGCTCCGCCCACCCGTACGTGGAGTCGACGATCTCTCAAAAACTCCTAACTAAAGATTGGAACGCATCCCCTCGCCCCCAACGTGTGAGGGTCGCTATGATACTGTATCGCCATGCGGTATCATAAACCCTCTACAGTTCGAAGAACACCGTGCATAGTGCTATCTGCGACGGAATATCGCAAAAACAGTACTTTTCGGTCGGAGCAGAACATCTGTGGAGTGGAACTTGCTGAAACCGCACTGTGCGGAAGAGAGGTGGCATCTGCTGTCCAAGAAAAGGGCTAATCTAACATTTTCCAAGTTTCAGACGTAGGAGGTTAGAGAGAATGGGCGGAAACCGGTCTCGGTAGAGTGTTCTCTCCCCAGTTTGTGAAAAGCGAGCACAGTAGCCCTTTGCAAAGAGTCTGGCAGGATACCCTCTATCCAGATCCTGTTAAACAAATCTAACAGTGAGGTGTAAAATCATGACATATAGTACATCGACCGGACCAGAGACGGTGTCCGCGCATGAGGCAAGAGTGAAACGCAACTCACTCAATGTAAACCTATCGTTAAAGGGTTCTCCGCCTCTGGAGATATAGTCGAGTCGGTGGCCTTTGGAAACATCACGACGAGCATTGAATGATGGTGGAGCAGCAACACGTCGGCCCGAGAATAAGGAGAAAGCGATAGCAAAGGACACCACCACTGACTGGGGCCCGAGATTACATGCCTATTCTCCAGGAGAACACGAAGGAGGAGGTCCTGCGAAAGCTTGCCCCGAATCATTTGGACACACCTCTGCAAGATGGGTCTTTCCGTTAAGTAGACACACGTATACCAATCAAGAAGAGCGGTGGGCGTGCTTCGAAACATACTGGAACCTAGCTCTAGCTCGATGAAATTCACCGTCAGCGCTAATAGCGCATGTAGGCATAACGCTTCTGTTTGAGGGCCGTATCACACTCCGCTGACAACCACGGAAGTGGTTGGCGTGCGAAACGGCCATACGTTCTAGGAATAGTGGCTAGGCCAACGGCAATGAGGTGCCGGAGAACTCAACGGCCTCATTAACCGACTGAGACAGAGAAGTCATTTCCTGAAATGTGAACCACCGCGCCTGCGCCTAGCACCACAGGGGCGGGCTCTCGAGCGGCAGCAGCCCAGAAAATGATATTTTAAGGGGAAATTGATCACTACCATGGAGGTCATCGATCACCCCCACCCAAAATCAGGCTGTGCATCGGGAGAACACAAAGATAGATCGAGGAAGGGAAATGAAGCGGTTCTCGGGTAGTGATACGAAAACTAATCCAAATTTATTCTACCTATCTCCAGCTCGTCAATCAGGTCGGCAAGGACCTGACGCAGGGTATTAATCGAGTAGTCTCCCCAGAGAGGGTGTCTACCGTTCAGATCGTCGAGCAAGAGAAAGGGCCTCGACAATGGTGCCACGACGTGGCGGAAGTCCACTGCGTCGAAAGCAGCTGACGGTGGAATGTACGCGGAAATAATAGTATTATATCTCCTATCCAGTTGCAGCTGCACAGCTACTGCTTAAAAGGAGATATTCAAAGCAAAGAGAAGAACGGAAACATCACGCCGGCTAAAAATGGCGCATCATCCCGCCTAGCCCACATTCCGTGGTAGTGGAGTCTCAAAACCCTTATAGCCCGGGAGGTTGGGGATCGGGCAAGCGTCCAGCATAGTCTGCAAAATATACTTAACGTGAGACGGGAAAAAACAACCTTCCGCAACTAATTCTAGCTCGCCCGGAGTCCGCGGCAATTCTAGAGATCTAGCTCGGAGAAGATGCTGGGGCCCCTTCGAAGAGAAGACCCCACAGAATGGCAAACGCTTCTCGTAGGCAGAACTCTGAGAAGCGTTGCCTACTGTGTTTCGAGCGACTCGGTAGAGGCGCTCTCCCGTTTAGCCTTACGGGAAACGATTACGCTGGGATAGGGGAAGGGAACCCTGGTTTTATCGAGGCCTGCCAACTCCACAGAAGAGAGTGATGGGGCAATCCACGGCACCCGTAGGCCTAGAAACGGAGTAAACCTCCTTTCCGGTGGAAGAGGGAAGGGGGAGGGGGGCTCTATTAACAGGTGGAGCCGCCCGAGACTGCTCCAAAAATGGTAAAGAAGAAGCTCTTTTGCCTTATACGGATGTTGAGAGGGGAGCGCCTCAACCGGTCGAAGGGGCCTCTCGTGTTACCTCGTCCTCTGGTACACCTAGGGAGGGCGAGGTCGCGCTTGGAGGCTGATACTCTATGCGCCTTTTATTAAAAGTTTGCCTTGTATCGTAACCATAGTTTAAAAAAAAGAAAAGAAGGACTCATAAAAAGTAGATTCTATGAGCTCCCAATGACTTGGTAGGTTAGGAAAAAAGTCTTTATAGGATAATTTGCACATACATGGTCCAGGTCCTGCATTGATGGGCTTTCCTATCTCAGACGGACATTCAGTCGAAATTGTCCTTGAGCTTTAACCATAAAGGATGGTGCTAGTGTAGCTACTTTATATGTGTATTGGAGGAAGGTGACCAGAGCCGACGGCCCAGCACATCCCGTACCTAATACTTGCCCTAACCAGCGGGCCTTCGGCCCTCGCAGCAGGTAGGGACCTCACGTTATACACTACCATTCGATTAAAGATCATAAGAGGACAAAAAGGCGCTGGGCAACCAGAACCATTGCGGTTAGAAGAGCAATTGTGCAAAGGGGTAGGAGGGTATGTAATAAAGAGAAGTAGAGATAAGGGAGTCCACTAACGAGTAAGGTGGGTGATCACCTATTATTATCATACCCTGGTGCTACGTGATCCCAAGATGGCATGAATTCCATCAAGGCACCAGGGCTACCTGATCAAACCCAGGTGGGAACGGAACATCTGGTACAGAGTGAGGGTCGAAAAGCTTGAGGGGATAGCCATAATAATCATAATAAATACTACTACTAAATAAATAATAATAAATAACAAGGTCTGCTGACCAAAGTTGCATGCTCTCACTTATTCTGATTTATGACCTTACGACCTAGAAAACTTTCAAAAGTCCCGGACTAACCTTGGAAAGACCTTGACAAATATATAATTCGAAGGAGAATATAAAACATCATGAAGGTTTCAAATTTCGTTAGAATCGGCTGAATAGTTACAATGTTATTACAAAAACAAACAAAACAAAACGGGGACCTACGGACCGACCGACCGACCCTCATAATGAGATATAGAGTCGCAAGCGACTAAAAACAATAATTAATAATAATATTAAATAATACTAATAATAAAATTAATAATAAAACGCGATAATAATAATAAAGAGGCAAAGTAATAATAATAAAAAAAAACGAGATGCAAGCGCACAAACCATCCCAGGTCCCTTAATTTGCATTCAGGCGGGAGGAGGTGCAACTCCTCCGGACAGGGTCCCCCCTCCCCCCGCTCCTGCGGAATAGAAAAGTTGTAAGGACAAACTGTAAGGAAAATGAAAATGTGTGGAAGATATGTATATATAGCACCAACTCCTACACCCGGTATTGGGAGCTGAAAGTACCCACAAGCCTCGGATGTAACTTCCAAGGCGGCGTTTTGGTCAGAATCATGGACGCCAGGAGAGACTTCAGAAAATGGTTAATCTTAAATCATTTTAGTAATTATGAAGAACCATCATAATTAAGCATATGTATTTCCGCCCGAGTAAATTCGTAATTATTAAAGAAAAATCAACAAAAACTTACTCTGTCATGTTACGAGGAAGTGATACTTCTGTGCAGGAAATTCCTTTGGAAAAAAATTTACTCTTTATTAACACTGACTGTTTGTTGGCACTTAGAGAGAGGTGTGAGATCCTCATGATATCGGTTGAATCGATGATCCTAACAAAAGAGAAAGGGGTGAGATCCTCATGATATCGGTTGAATCGATGATCCTAACAAAAGAGAAAGGTGTGAGATCCTCATGATATCGGTTGAATCGATGATTCTAGCAAAAAAGAAAGGGATGTGATACTGATGTATCAGATAAATCAATGATCCAAGCTTAAGAGAAAGGGAGGAGATCCTCAGAATATGGGTTGAATTAATGATCCTAGCTTAAGAGAAAGGGATGAAATCATCATGGTATCGGTTGAATCAATGATCCTAACAAAAGAAAAAGCAGTGAGATCCTCATGATATCGGTAGAATCAAAGATCTTCCTAAAGAGAAAGTCGTGAGATCCTCATTATATCGGTTAAATCAATGATCCAAGAAAAAGAGAAAACAAAGAGATCTACCAGATATCGGTTAAATCAATGATCCTTACTTAAGACAAAGGGATTGAATCCCTATGATATCGGGAGAATAAAAGATCCTAACAAAAGAGAAAACGATGAGATCCTCATGATATCGGTTGAATCGATGACACTAACAAAAGAGATAGGGATCAGATCCTAACGATATCAGTTGAATCAATGATCCAAACAAAAGAGAAAGGGATGAGATCCTCATGATATCGGTTGAATCAATGACCTTAACAAAAGAGATAGAGATCAGATCCTAACGATATCAGTTGAATCAATGATCCAAACAAAAGAGAAAGGGATGAGATCCTCATGATATCGGTTGAATCAATGACCTTAACAAAAGAGATAGAGATCAGATCCTAACGATATCAGTTGAATCAATGATCCAAACAAAAGAGAAAGGGATGAGATCCTCATGATATCGGTTGAATCAATGACCTTAACAAAAGAGATAGAGATCAGATCCTAACGATATCAGTTGAATCAATGATCCAAACAAAAGAGAAAGGGATGAGATCCTCATGATATCGGTTGAATCAATGACCTTAACAAAAGAGATAGGGATCAGATCCTAACGATATCAGTTGAATCAATGATCCAAACAAAAGAGAAAGGGATGAGATCCTCATGATATCGGTTGAATCAATGACCTTAAAAAAAGAGATAGAGATCAGATCCTAACGATATCAGTTGAATCAATGATCCAAACAAAAGGTAAAGGGATCATATCTTCGCGATATAGGATGAATCAATGATCAGAGCTTAAAAGAAAGGGAGGGGATCCTCACGATATTGGTTGAATCAATGATCCTAATAGAAGAGAAAGGGATGAGATCCTCATGATATCGGTTGAATCAATGACCTTAACAAAAGAGATAGGGATCAGATCCTAACGATATCAGTTGAATCAATGATCCAAACAAAAGAGAAAGGGATGAGATCCTCATGATATCGGTTGAATCAATGACCTTAACAAAAGAGATAGGGATCAGATCCTAACGATATCAGTTGAATCAATGATCCAAACAAAAGAGAAAGGGATGAGATCCTCATGATATCGGTTGAATCAATGACCTTAACAAAAGAGATAGGGATCAGATCCTAACGATATCAGTTGAATCAATGATCCAAACAAAAGAGAAAGGGATGAGATCCTCATGATATCGGTTGAATCAATGACCTTAACAAAAGAGATAGAGATCAGATCCTAACGATATCAGTTGAATCAATGATCCAAACAAAAGAGAAAGGGATGAGATCCTCATGATATCGGTTGAATCAATGACCTTAACAAAAGAGATAG
Source organism: Ceratothoa steindachneri (assembly GCA_963969495.1). Taxonomy (NCBI): domain Eukaryota; kingdom Metazoa; phylum Arthropoda; class Malacostraca; order Isopoda; family Cymothoidae; genus Ceratothoa; species Ceratothoa steindachneri. The sequence continues at coordinate 30,129,826 of OZ018335.1, forward strand.
GGATCAGATCCTAACGATATCAGTTGAATCAATGATCCAAACAAAAGAGAAAGGGATGAGATCCTCATGATATCGGTTGAATCAATGACCTTAACAAAAGAGATAGAGATCAGATCCTAACGATATCAGTTGAATCAATGATCGAAACAAAAGAGAAAGGGATGAGATCCTCATGATATCGGTTGAATCAATGACCTTAACAAAAGAGATAGGGATCAGATCCTAACGATATCAGTTGAATCAATGATCCAAACAAAAGAGAAAGGGATGAGATCCTCATGATATCGGTTGAATCGATGATCCTAACAAAAGAGAAAGGTGTGAGATCCTCATGATATCGGTTGAATCGATGATCCTAACAAAAGAGAAAGGTGTGAGATCCTCATGATATCGGTTGAATCGATGACCTTAACAAAAGAGATAGAGATCAGATCCTAACGATATCAGTTGAATCAATGATCCAAACAAAAGGTAAAGGGATCATATCTTCGCGATATAGGATGAATCAATGATCAGAGCTTAAAAGAAAGGGAGGGGATCCTCACGATATTGGTTGAATCAATGATCCTAACAAAAGAAAAAGCAGTGAGATCCTCATGATATCGGTAGAATCAAAGATCTTCCTAAAGAGAAAGTCGTGAGATCCTCATTATATCGGTTAAATCAATGATCCAAGAAAAGAGAAAACAAAGAGATCTACCAGATATCGGTTAAATCAATGATCCTTACTTAAGACAAAGGGATTGAATCCCTATGATATCGGTAGAATAAAAGATCCTAACAAAAGAGAAAGAGATGAGATCCTCATGATATCGGTTGAATCGATGACACTAACAAAAGAGATAGGGATCAGATCCTAACGATATCAGTTGAATCAATGATCCAAACAAAAGAGAAAGGGATGAGATCCTCATGATATCGGTTGAATCAATGACCTTAACAAAAGAGATAGAGATCAGATCCTAACGATATCAGTTGAATCAATGATCCAAACAAAAGAGAAAGGGATGAGATCCTCATGATATCGGTTGAATCAATGACCTTAACAAAAGAGATAGAGATCAGATCCTAACGATATCAGTTGAATCAATGATCCAAACAAAAGAGAAAGGGATGAGATCCTCATGATATCGGTTGAATCAATGACCTTAACAAAAGAGATAGAGATCAGATCCTAACGATATCAGTTGAATCAATGATCCAAACAAAAGAGAAAGGGATGAGATCCTCATGATATCGGTTGAATCGATGATCCTTACTTAAGACAAAGGGATTGAATCCCTATGATATCGGTAGAATAAAAGATCCTAACAAAAGAGAAAGGGATGAGATCCTCATGATATCGGTTGAATCAATGACCTTAACAAAAGAGATAGAGATCAGATCCTAACGATATCAGTTGAATCAATGATCCAAACAAAAGAGAAAGGGATGAGATCCTCATGATATCGGTTGAATCAATGACCTTAACAAAAGAGATAGAGATCAGATCCTAACGATATCAGTTGAATCAATGATCCAAACAAAAGAGAAAGGGATGAGATCCTCATGATATCGGTTGAATCGATGATCCTAACAAAAGAGAAAGGTGTGAGATCCTCATGATATCGGTTGAATCGATGATTCTAGCAAAAAAGAAAGGGATGTGATACTGATGTATCAGATAAATCAATGATCCAAGCTTAAGAGAAAGGGAGGAGATCCTCAGAATATGGGTTGAATTAATGATCCTAGCTTAAGAGAAAGGGATGAAATCATCATGGTATCGGTTGAATCAATGATCCTAACAAAAGAAAAAGCAGTGAGATCCTCATGATATCGGTAGAATCAAAGATCTTCCTAAAGAGAAAGTCGTGAGATCCTCATTATATCGGTTAAATCAATGATCCCAGAAAAAGAGAAAACAAAGAGATCTACCAGATATCGGTTAAATCAATGATCCTTACTTAAGACAAAGCGATTGAATCCCTATGATATCGGTAGAATAAAAGATCCTAACAAAAGAGAAAGAGATGAGATCCTCATGATATCGGTTGAATCAATTACCTTAACAAAAGAGATAGAGATCAGATCCTAACGATATCAGTTGAATCAATGATCCAAACAAAAGAGAAAGGGATGAGATCCTCATGATATCGGTTGAATCAATGACCTTAACAAAAGAGATAGAGATCAGATCCTAACGATATCAGTTGAATCAATGATCCAAACAAAAGAGAAAGGGATGAGATCCTCATGATATCGGTTGAATCAATGACCTTAACAAAAGAGATAGAGATCAGATCCTAACGATATCAGTTGAATCAATGATCCAAACAAAAGAGAAAGGGATGAGATCCTCATGATATCGGTTGAATCAATGACCTTAACAAAAGAGATAGAGATCAGATCCTAACGATATCAGTTGAATCAATGATCCAAACAAAAGAGAAAGGGATGAGATCCTCATGATATCGGTTGAATCAATGACCTTAACAAAAGAGATAGAGATCAGATCCTAACGATATCAGTTGAATCAATGATCCAAACAAAAGAGAAAGGGATGAGATCCTCATGATATCGGTTGAATCAATGACCTTAACAAAAGAGATAGAGATCAGATCCTAACGATATCAGTTGAATCAATGATCCAAACAAAAGAGAAAGGGATGAGATCCTCATGATATCGGTTGAATCAATGACCTTAACAAAAGAGATAGAGATCAGATCCTAACGATATCAGTTGAATCAATGATCCAAACAAAAGAGAAAGGGATGAGATCCTCATGATATCGGTTGAATCGATGATCCTTACTTAAGACAAAGGGATTGAATCCCTATGATATCGGTAGAATAAAAGATCCTAACAAAAGAGAAAGGGATGAGATCCTCATGATATCGGTTGAATCAATGACCTTAACAAAAGAGATAGAGATCAGATCCTAACGATATCAGTTGAATCAATGATCCAAACAAAAGAGAAAGGGATGAGATCCTCATGATATCGGTTGAATCAATGACCTTAACAAAAGAGATAGAGATCAGATCCTAACGATATCAGTTGAATCAATGATCCAAACAAAAGAGAAAGGGATGAGATCCTCATGATATCGGTTGAATCAATGACCTTAACAAAAGAGATAGAGATCAGATCCTAACGATATCAGTTGAATCAATGATTTAAACAAAAGAGAAAGGGATGAGATCCTCATGATATCGGTTGAATCAATGACCTTAACAAAAGAGATAGAGATCAGATCCTAACGATATCAGTTGAATCAATGATCCAAACAAAAGAGAAAGGGATGAGATCCTCATGATATCGGTTGAATCAATGACCTTAACAAAAGAGATAGAGATCAGATCCTAACGATATCAGTTGAATCAATGATCCAAACAAAAGAGAAAGGGATGAGATCCTCATGATATCGGTTGAATCAATGACCTTAACAAAAGAGATAGAGATCAGATCCTAACGATATCAGTTGAATCAATGATCCAAACAAAAGAGAAAGGGATGAGATCCTCATGATATCGGTTGAATCGATGATCCTAACAAAAGAGAAAGGTGTGAGATCCTCATGATATCGGTTGAATCGATGATTCTAGCAAAAAAGAAAGGGATGTGATACTGATGTATCAGATAAATCAATGATCCAAGCTTAAGAGAAAGGGAGGAGATCCTCAGAATATGGGTTGAATTAATGATCCTAGCTTAAGAGAAAGGGATGAAATCATCATGGTATCGGTTGAATCAATGATCCTAACAAAAGAAAAAGCAGTGAGATCCTCATGATATCGGTAGAATCAAAGATCTTCCTAAAGAGAAAGTCGTGAGATCCTCATTATATCGGTTAAATCAATGATCCAAGAAAAAGAGAAAACAAAGAGATCTACCAGATATCGGTTAAATCAATGATCCTTACTTAAGACAAAGGGATTGAATCCCTATGATATCGGTAGAATAAAAGATCCTAACAAAAGAGAAAGAGATGAGATCCTCATGATATCGGTTGAATCGATGACACTAACAAAAGAGATAGGGATCAGATCCTAACGATATCAGTTGAATCAATGATCCAAACAAAAGAGAAAGGGATGAGATCCTCATGATATCGGTTGAATCAATGACCTTAACAAAAGAGATAGAGATCAGATCCTAACGATATCAGTTGAATCAATGATCCAAACAAAAGAGAAAGGGATGAGATCCTCATGATATCGGTTGAATCAATGACCTTAACAAAAGAGATAGAGATCAGATCCTAACGATATCAGTTGAATCAATGATCCAAACAAAAGAGAAAGGGATGAGATCCTCATGATATCGGTTGAATCAATGACCTTAACAAAAGAGATAGAGATCAGATCCTAACGATATCAGTTGAATCAATGATCCAAACAAAAGAGAAAGGGATGAGATCCTCATGATATCGGTTGAATCAATGACCTTAACAAAAGAGATAGAGATCAGATCCTAACGATATCAGTTGAATCAATGATCCAAACAAAAGAGAAAGGGATGAGATCCTCATGATATCGGTTGAATCAATGACCTTAACAAAAGAGATAGAGATCAGATCCTAACGATATCAGTTGAATCAATGATCCAAACAAAAGGTAAAGGGATCATATCTTCGCGATATAGGATGAATCAATGATCAGAGCTTAAAAGAAAGGGAGGGGATCCTCACGATATTGGTTGAATCAATGATCCTAATAGAAGAGAAAGGGATGAGATCCTCATGACATTGGTTGAATCAATGATCCTAGCTTAAGAAAAAGAGATAAGATCCTCTTGCTATGATTTGAATAAATGATCCCAGCTTAAGAGAAAGGGAGGAGATCCTCAGAATATAGGTTGAATTAATGATCCTAGCTTAAGAGAAAGGGATGACATCCTCACGATATCCGTTGAATCAATGATTCTAACAGAAAAGAAAGGGATGAGATCCTCATTATATCGGTTGAATTAATGATCCTAGCAAAAGAGTAGGGGAAGAGATTCTCATAATATCGGTAGAATCAATGATCCTAACAAAAGAGATAGGAAACAGATCCTCACGATATCGGTTAAATCAATGATCCTAACAAAAGAGAAAGGGATGAGACCCTCACGTTATAGGTTGAATCATTGATCCTAGCTCAAGAGAAAAGGATGAGTTCCTCGCAATACCGGTTGAATCAATGATCCTCACAAAATCGAAAGGAGTGTGATCCTCAGGATATCGGTTGAATCAATGATCCTACCTTAAGAGAAAGGGAAGAGATCCTCACAATATCGGTTGAATCAATGATCCTAACGAAAGAGGGAGGAATTAAATCCTCAAGATATAGGTTGAGTCATTGATCCTAGCAAAAGACTGGAAAATACTTTATCGCTGTGAGCAAATTCATGCTTTGTTAATTCCCGCACATTTTGCTCTTCTTTTTTACGAGTGTGGTAGAATGGACAAACTCTAATTCTTTTTTATTATTCCTCCCTTTCCATTCAATATTTGAGTCTTTTTTTCTCTTATCTTTTCACTTATTTTCTTTGTTCACGTATGGGTTAGGGATTAGCTGAGTGGAAACAACTTCCGATTACTGCGAAGCTAAGCTACCTTGGGAGTGGCAAGTAGTCGGATGGAGTTCTGTTTCAGGTCCTTCACAATTACTGTCATGTTTAAGATCCCACTTTAAACTGTAGTTACCCACTGGGAAATATAAAGCATCTTGAGTGAATATCGTTGGATTACATTCTCCAGTTTTCCTTCTCAATAATCCAACAATGAAATGCAGCTCACTTCGTTACATGTTAGTTGTGTGTTAATAAAACAGCTTCAAAGGCCGAAACCTCAATATATAAATATAAACAAACTTCGTAAGGAGTTTATTTTGCAGCTGCGCAGGATTTTGAAGTTATTCACTGAAATTTTAAGTTTACAGATTTAAATAACTCGTTATTTCGTATTTATTTCCTATCTTATATTGGTTCTTAATGCAGGCTTCCTTTCTAAGAAGTTGTTAAATGAAATTTATTCAAATAGGTCTAGTTGATTTCAACACTGTATCTACTTTACTCTCAGTGAAGTAGAAATGGTTGAGAGAACAACATAGGCTGTGTGGGGGCGTGCTATAACTGGAAATAAGGCTACCCGCTCTGTCATATACCGTCTTTCGTCAGAAACGGGCCTTGTCAATTTGCACAAACTCATCTTACAAACTGACGCCAATTTAACTAATCGAAGAGATAAGAGTAGCTACTGAAAATGAAAATTAATATAATTATCTTACGCTGGCGTTGGGAAAGAAATCATTTAGAGCTGTGATAGAAACTGGATTCTATGAAATCAGTTTTTCAAACTTGATCTTAACAAAAATTCAGAAGACTTAGAAATAAATTAGCTCTCCTCCTCCACTTTCCATATTGATAGTAAAACCACCCTCCAGTAACTATAAGATCATGCTTTGTTTTTTATTCTGACCTCTCAGATTGCTAACGAACTCTGGTTTATCCTGATGGAACACACTGCCCCCTCGAAGTGAAAGATATTTGCTTTTTCTTACAATCCCAATTTATGTAGCTCATCAAAGTAATTTTGCTTTCAATTTTCGATTTTTCAATGGTTCGCAAGTACCCTCCTATTCCTTTTTTAGTGTTAACACATTTCTTGATTTATAACGTAACTTACCTTCCTTAAAATTTTCCTGTTCCTATCTGAATCTTCATATATCCTCCTTCCGAATTTTCATTTGTTGCTCTCATAATTAATCTTCGTTTCATTGCTCTGTTCATCTCTTTATTTGCATTCATATTCATCCCCATAACATGCTCATCTGTACTATGAAACATCTGTAATTACACCTCTAGCTTTCACTGCACGTTCCATATCTTTCCATCATTCATCTTTACTATTTATATGTCCAGCTCTAGCATTTGTTCTTCTCTCACCCATTTTCTCTTCACTGGGAGGTGTAAACACCGAGTTGAAATAAACTAGACCTATTTTAATGAATTTCATTAACCCAACGGAAGCCGGTATTGAGAACCAATAATAGGAATACAACAACAAAAAAACAACTGGAAAAGAAAGAAGGGGGGGCAGAATAATAATTAAAAGGAATATAAAAAGGAATAATGAAATTGATCACGAATGGAAATGAATGAAGTATCAAATTTGATTAATCCCAGACACGGGCTAGGGTATTCGATTCCATTCTTTTATATTAAATGAACGGAATCTAATCTCCTTATGCGGTTTAAAAATTAGAGATTAGTAAAACTGAGATAGAGGATGGTCCTGATTAACCCAAATGTCTCTCGATTAATGAAAAACTAAGAATTAATGCGTTTAGTACCTCATCTTCGATGACAAATCACTTTCCAAGTTGGTCTCATACTTGGAGTTTGGGAGATGAACAATCATTAGCTTTTCCAAGTAGCGAACTACTGCTACAAATATTTCCTGTATACAACGGTATAATCATTAGGGCGATGTATCTAAATGGGTTAAGTTTGTAATTTGAATGAGTTGGATTTAATTCTGAAAGTAAACAGCTTAAACATCCATTATTAGGGCGATGTATATAAATGAGTTAAGTTTGTAATTTGAATAAGTTGGATTTAATTCTGAAAGTAAACAGCTTAAACATCCATCATTAGGGCGATGCATCTAAATGGGTTAAGTTTGTGATTTGAATGATTTGGGTTTAATTCTAAAAGTAAACAGCTTAAAAATCCACCTAATTCATATGTATGGGAAAAAACATAATTTTTTATATATTTGTACATTGTTAATTTTGGGAAAAAAGCTAAAAAAGAATTGATAAAGTCTAAAAAATTATCTTGTGTTAATAGAAAAAGTTAATTCAAGTTACATAGGTTTATTTGTTCTATTTTGATTTATTTGGTTGATGGGTTAGGGAATTATTGTTCGAGCGACATGACTTGTTGGTTTAACAAAGGGATTGATTAGGGGAGTTGTGCGTCCTTAAAGTCTCTATTGACCAAAGTAGATTAATAGATCTATGACCAAAATATATTAATAGATATATGTGTCTTTCTAGACATTTCTTACAAATCTTTTTGTCTTCGTTAGTTTTAATTTTAATAATTTTTTTCAAATAAATTCTTTTAGAATGTAATTTTAATCATCAGTGGTGGTCCTAGCCTATATGGTGCCCTGGACGAAAGCCCCCCTTTCAGCACCCCCCTTTTCAGAATGCAACCCACCTTCCCAAAGATAGAAATAAAAAATTATATATAAACACTCCAACAATTATGCACAAACTAACTAGTTTATTGAAAGTATGGTCGTAACATTTAAAACTACAAACATGAGCAATTGTGTACATATATGTACGATAAATACCTAAATTAAAACAATAATCATGTAAAAAAAATAAGCATGAATAGAAAAAAGTGTATATAAATGAATATATAAAAGGATACTCAAGACATACTCTGAAAGACAGTGTAGCATCCGCCATCGGTCCTGGGTGCTCACTTTTCTTTACCCCAGAAATCCATGCCACCTTAGTACTGGGTGCTCACTTTTCTTTACCCCAGCAATCCATGCCACCTTGGTACTGGGTGCTCACTTTTCTTTACTCCAGCAATCCATGCCACCTTTGTACTGGGTGCTCACTTTTCTTTACTCCAGCAATCCATGCCACCTTTGTACTGGGTGCTCACTTTTCTTTACTCCAGCAATCCATGCCACCTTGGTACTGGGTGCTCACTTTCTTTACCCCAGCAATCCATGCCACCTTGGTACTGGGTGCTCACTTTTCTTTACTTCAGCAATCCATGCCACCTTTGTACTGGGTGCTCACTTTTCTTTACCCCAGAAATCCATGCCACCTTAGTACTGGGTGCTCACTTTCTTTACCCCAGCAATCCATGCCACCCTGGTACTGGGTGCTCACTTTCTTTACCCCAGCAATCCATGCCACCCTGGTACTGGGTGCTCACTTTTCTTTACCCCAGCAATCCATTCCACCCTGGACGGCTGCCTAACCTGCCTATACTTAAAGGCGTCCCTGTTAATCATAGTAACAAGGTGTTTCGAGTTTCAATCAGCTCTCTGAGCCACCATGACATCAACAATCTACCAGGCGAGGACTTTGTTCGTGTTCAAAGTCCTTTTTTGAGCAGATTGGAAAATACTTAAATTTATTTCGGGATTCTTCGAGACGTTCAAACAGAAAGCGATTTTTTTTACGACTCAGAAACTCGTTATGAAACAATCATTTAATTTTTCAGTTAATACATTGGGAAAATATTGATAAACAGAACAATAAATACCTTTTGACCGGGTTCTATCTTAATATTTGCAGCTGCGCTTTTCCTAGCCAATTTTTGGCAATAAGGAAATGGACCATGAGGCCTGACCTTCAGTTGGAGATAGTGGCCTCTTGCTCCCGAAGAATAATTTCCCAAATGTCTTAGATCTTCCCTTGTGTAAGTGACCCGGATCTAAAATTGAGACAAAATCTATTACTTTTTCTGATAAAATCAAGCATCATTTTCTCATGCGAATGAAGCAAAACATTAATTATAATCAAAATTTCAGATGCTTAAATACTAGGTCTAGCTATGACATATATATATATATATATATATATATATATATATATATATATATATATATATATATATATATATATATATATATATATATATATATATATATATATATATATATATATATATATATAGTACAAGAAAGAGAAATTGGACGCGAATAAGCAATGAGACAAGAAACAGGAGTTTGTTAGAGGTAAGAGAAAGGGACATAAGAAGAAGACTAGAATTAAAGAGAGCAGAGGGCGGCACAATGAAAGCAATCCTTTACCGAGAAGACAGAGATAACGCCAGGGAAAAAAAAAATTTGAAATTCCTGGCCGAGACTCGAACCCGGGTCTGCTGATTGCCGGTCAGATGCTCTACCGCTGAGCTACCAGGCACAGTGACTCTTCCTCGCCCAAAGCGTTACCCCATCAAACCCAGTATCTCTCTAAGCTAGGAACCTCCAAGACAAGAAAGGCGATAGAGATACCAACCGGCACACACCGACTCATGTAGTTTGTCACAACCGACCATGAAAAGAGTGTAGGGGTGGGTCTCGTGGCTCCTCCCTGTATTCTCATCACACATTCGACCTTGACCGTTCCATGGTCGGCCAACTCTAATGTGGTCATCTATGGAGTAGTCCACGAGTTCCCTCGCATTAACCCTCTCTTTTCATAAAGTTTATGGTATATTGCAGTGTCACACTCACTGGCGTGCTATCAAGTGTCCGAACAGAACTTATCTTGGTCGCTTCGGAGGAATTCGATACATTTGCCATAAGGCCTCCGTCGAGAAAAGTCGAGGAGAGCCAAGGCTCTCCTCTGATTGGATTATGTTGAGCTTAGCCAACATGCTGGCATCAGTTGAGCGAATAACGAGGAAGCATTTGAAGCCAGCGGACTCGAAAACGCCAGGTAGCCTCAGAATGATGGGCCCCTACGTAATCGAGGTTCCGCTCTGCGCACTTTTGGTCTTTGTCATGGGTTCCCCAACAGCGGGAGCAACGGTGCCGTACGTGCCGATCTTGGCTTGGTCGCTTACCGAAACGGCAGCAGACCCGTCCGTCGCTGCGGCTCCCGCGAAAGGAGAGGAAATCCGAGTCGTCTTTGTATTTTTTTTGTTTTCTTGTTCCTTTTCTTTTTAGGAGAGGAGGTTGAGGAATGAACCCGCCTCTCTCCTTCGCCAGTAGTTGGCCCCTAAGCCAGATGGACCGGCCTCAGAAAGATCCTTCTCTGAAATGGAGAAGATCTTGGCTGTCCATGCGCACCAGCTAGGGCAGGAGATCCCTCCTGTCTTTGTGGATTCTAGGGGTACCAAGCCGTCTGAAGAGAAGCTTGCACAGGCGCAGAATCTGGTTCTGTGCTTGGCACTGAGCCCAGGTTTAGCCCTATGCAAGATTCTACCATCTGGGGCTGGATCACTTCAGTACCATGTCCATCTCTTTGGGTGCGTCTATATGACCATACCCCCAAAGATATCATGGATCCTATTCGAGGAACCTTTTTTCTTGTCTTGTGCTTGCAAACCGTCATCCGTCGGGGAACAGAGGGCGGCAGGTATACTGATCCCCTGCAAGCTATATGCGCCCACAAGTTGAACATTAGGGGGCACGGAACGACGGGCCCTGCCATCCCTTGCTCCCTTATTGTGGTTGGCCCTATCGAGCCGCCCGCCTGCTTTCTTAGCAGTACGCTTGGAAAGTCAAGAGGGGGCTGCCGCTGGAGAGAGGGAGTCACTCGAGGGCGACTCCAGAGAAGGGGGTGAGGGGAAGTCCTCTGCACCCGAAGCCATAGGAGAGGAGTAAGTCTCCTCTCCGGTCAAAGAGTTTTGGAGGGTTTCATGTGCAAACACATTTTTTCGGTTGAGCTTCTCGAAGGCGGCCCCGACGAAGGTCAATGGAGAGTTGTTTTTTTTTATAATCTTCATCATTTGGCATGATGACCCTATTGATCCAAGGGGATGCAACCACTATCACCCAACGCAGTAGCCCGCTTGTCGCGGGTTGAATATGGGGCCGGCAAAACATGCTGCCGCTATTTGAGGCCACTCCTCCCGCCTAGAGACCTGGTAGTCCATCAGCATGGCGGCTCCACCTCAGGCACGGCGTAAAATTGATAGGCTGTGAAAAGCGAGAGGAAGGTGAGGGTGGGAATGAAGCAGGTTGTTAAAAAAACACCACCCCAAACCGGAGCTCAGAGGTGAGGGAACGTGGTCCCCTCCCCCCCCTCAGCCCTGATCCGGAATAGTTGGGTGAGAGGAAGCTGGTCGGCGTCTACCCTGTAAAAATAGAGGCCGACCAGAGAAAGTTGTGCAGAGGTTGTAGGGAAAGTGAGGAAGTAAGGTAAAAATACAGGCTGTCAGAAAGAAGGAGAAGATCCTAAACTGGAGCCGGACAGGACGCTGAGTATCCTGAGCATGGCGGCCTGGAAAGCAAATCGCCATGTCCCTTACGGGGGAAAAATAAAGGGATATTATTTGAAAACATTGTGTGCATAGAGAGAAAGGGGGTGGGGGAGTGAAATCACTAACTAGCTCCGGTCCTGTCTAAGAGTTCAAGTCAACCCACTTAGCCAGGCCTTCCCCATCGAAACAAGGGGCGGGAGGATGTGCCGCTCATCTAGGTACTAGATATAACAGTATACGCAGGGCATTCTGCAAAGGACATTGCGAGGACATAGAATAGGGTAGAGCGAGGACATAGAATAGGTACGAAGGGGAACATATAAGTGGTGCGTATGAAGAGAGATAATGGGGCCATGCAAGGACATAAAAGAGGGCGTCAAGGACATAGAAGATGAGCGTGCGAGGACATAGAAGAGTCGCATGCGAACGCATATAAGAGGGCCGTGCGAGGACATATAAGAGGGACGTACGAAGGCATATAAGAAGGGCGTGCGAGGACATATTAGAGGGGAGCACGAGGGTATGAGTAAGTGTAAGTAAATATATGATCTGCATGCGAGGACATATAGAGGGTTTTTTGAGGTGATATCAGAAGTAGGTAGAGAGAATATGGAAGAGAGCGTGCGAAGAAATACGAGTATGAAAGGGTTGCTAGGTCATAGGAGATGAGCGTAGGAGGACATAGAAGAGTGGCGTGCGAACACATAGAAAGAGTAGCGTGTGAGTACATAGAAGAAGGGGAATTCTAGGAGATAAACAACGGGCGCACAAAGTCATAGAATAGGAACATAAGGGGTACTAAATAAAAGCGTACGAGCAACTGAATAGGAGCGTGCTATGGAATAAAAGAGGGGCTTGGGATGACAGAGAACGGGTATTTGTGAGCATATAGAAGAGAGGCGTGGGATGACTGAGAACGGGTATTTGTGAGCACATAGAAGATGGGTGTGGTAGGACAGAGAACGGGTATTTGTGAGCACATAGAAGATGGGCGTGGGATGACAGAGAACGGGTATTTGTGAGCACATAGAAGATGGGCGTGGTAGGACAGAGAACGGATATTTGTGAGCACATAGAAGATGGGCGTGGGAGGACACATTAGATGTACGTGTGAGAACCTAGAAGAGAAGACACAAAATGGTCGGGTGAGGACATAAATGAGGTGCGTGCAAGGATAGGGAAAATGGGCTTTCGATCACATAAATAAAGAACATTAAAGAGCATTAAAGAGGGTCTCGTCAGCATAGAGAAAATATGTGTTCAAAGATGGGTTGTCGATGACATATATGTATGAGGGCCGTACAGTGACATATAAGGAAGGTAGGCGACAGCATACGCGTAGGGTGGGGCAAAGACAAATAAGTTTGGCTAGTGAAAGCATAGTAGATGGGCGTACAAGGACAAATAATTGGGTTGTGCGAGTATATTTATGTTGGGTGTGCGAAGAGAAAGAAGATTGGCGTCGAGGACATATAAGCGGTGCGTAAGAGGACATAGAAGAGATGCGCGAGATGATATTGAAGTGGTGCGTGAGAGGACATTGAAGAGGGGCATGCGACGAAGGTGAAGTGCATCGTGCAACGAAATTGACATGGAGCGTAATGGGCCATTGATGATGATGGACGCGCGTGGTAAATGAAAGAAATGTGCGAGCAAATATTAGAGGGGCTTGTGAGGACATAAAACCTCGGCTTGCCAAGACAGAGGTTTTTTTAAAGGAGCCCAACTGGTTACTGCCTAGTAAGGCAAAAGTCGCCGTAATCACGCTACAGCCTAATACTAGCCTTCGAAGACATAGAGGAAGAGCGGGTAATGGTATATTATAAGGACGTGTGAGAACATAAAAGAACGGCATGAGAGGACAGAAGAGCGGCATGCGAGGACATAGAAGAGCGACATGCGAGGAGATAGAAGAGGGACGTGGGAGGATATATAAGTAGTAGGTGAGATGACATAGATTGGGGCGTTCCAGGACATATATGATTGTGCGAGGACATATAAAGGGGCGTGAGAGTACGTTGAAGAGGGGCACATGAAGAAATATGAGAAAAGTGCTAGTAGATAGAAGATGGGCGGGTGAAGACAGAGCCTGGGCGTGCAAGGACAAAATAAATGGGGAGTGTGAGGGAATAAAAGAACAGTGTGCGAGGAGCTGGATGAGAGATCTATGTAGGATGATATAAAGGAGGTGTGTACTTGATCAAAAAAAAAAGATGCGTGCACGGTCATAGAAGAGGGGCACGCGAAGAAATAGAGGACATATAGAGATGCCTACGAGGCCATAGAACAGTGGTATATGAGGACATAGAAGAGGGGGTGTAAGAGGACATAGAAGTAGGTCGAAAACAGAAATTGAAGAAGCGATAGCGAGTATATAGAATTGAAGTCGTAGATGACACTAAAATGGGGCTGCGCGAGGACACAATTATGACGTGAGGGTACATATTGAATAGGCGGGAGAGGACATCAATTTAGGTGGTGGGAACACATAAACGATGGGGTTGCGAAGAGATAGAAGTGAAGAGTGGGAGGAGAGAGAAGAGTGGGAGGAGAGAGAAGAGTGGTCGTGAAATTAAATAGAATAGGAGATTCGAGGAAATAGATCTGAGGCATTCGAGGAGATTAAAGAACGACTCGCAAGGAGGAAAAATTGAGGCGTGAGATGAAATTTAATTTAGGCGTGCAAGGAAATTCAGGATGTGAGTTGGAGGACATAGATGGAGAGCCTGAAAAGATAAAAAAGTGAGGTGCGCGAAGATATATGAGGATTGTGCAATCACATAGAAGAGGAGTGTGCAAGGACAAAAATTGGGGCGTGTGGCCGCATAGCTTATTTTAGCGTCCATCTGGCGACTGTCAACAAGGGCATAAGTCGCCGCAATTATCTTATAGCCTAAGTCAAGGCTAAATAAGCTTCCCCCCCCCCAAAAAAAAACAAACAAACCCAAAAGCAAAATAAAAAACAAAAAGAAAGAAGTAATAAAACAAGAAGAAGGAAGCACGCTCCGGCATCGGGGGAGGCACGTCTCCAACTGGCGCGGGAGCACGTGACCAACACCAAAGAGAGTCAAATAAAATGGTAGAGACCCTACTCGTACCGGTACCGGGACAGGTAACGTGCGTGAAAATCACTAGACTGGGACATTCGACAAGAATGTGCAGAACAGTCCAGGGGATAACGCCGTCGTCGCAGTAAGATGCAGGGTATTGCTCCATCAGATGGCGGTGCATCCTGTGAGTGTTTCCGATTCGAAGATGGCTGAAAGTGAGATGAAGCCCTCTCAGCATTGACAGGAAGCCCATGGGAATCGTCGTGGCGGGATAGTCCGAAACTTTATGTTCCCCACGGCCGTGTTTAATCCTCTTTGCGAGGTAGCCCGGATGCCTCAAGTGATTCCCTGCATATAGTTAGTGGGAAGAAGAGCGAAACGATGGTCTGGTCGCTCAGTCCTTGCGGAGTATTT
This sequence comes from Ceratothoa steindachneri, assembly GCA_963969495.1. Taxonomy (NCBI): domain Eukaryota; kingdom Metazoa; phylum Arthropoda; class Malacostraca; order Isopoda; family Cymothoidae; genus Ceratothoa; species Ceratothoa steindachneri. Next base: position 30,145,228 of record OZ018335.1, read on the forward strand.
CGCACCCTCTTTGGCGTGCTCATTCTCCGAATCCCAACATATCAAAGAATCCAGCATAAAATAATTTCGACATGCGCCCGGCTCTTGGTGACCGTGGCGTCCCGGATACCACGAGCCAGGGGGTGAGAAGATTCCAATTCCCCGAGATCAGTCAAGGTGGTTTGTGATTGGCTAAAAATCACAATTCGGTCTGAGAACAAGGAACAATGCATTATGTCACGTAAGGATCGGTAGATTGCAATCAGCTACGCTGTGAAGACACGCAGCGAATTGTAGAGAGAGCCCTGTTGATTTCAAACAAAGGGGATATGGCATGGGAGCCGACCCCCTCCTGAGAAATGGAGCCATCCGTGTACACTGACACGGAGCCATTGTGGCATGAAATGTGCTCCCAAAAGGCCGAACCCAATACTCCATGCGTTGTGGAAGCTTTGGGAGCTACACCAAGCAATCAAAGTAGTTTTCTAGCCTTGAACCCAAAGGACTTAGGATACGACTGGCGTTTCTCGGCGGCATAGGCATCGTAAAGATCGGTCGCCGATGCAGTGAGAACTGTAAGCGAGAGGCAGACGCCGAACCCCCGCGTGCAAGTGCAGAATGCACTGTGTAAGGCACATAGCGAGTGACATCTTCGAAAATAGGCTCTCATTAAGAGACGTGCGGAATGCACTCATCGCTAAAAAGAGACCGATGTGGTGGATCGAGTCCACCCTCCACAATATATGTTCGGGAGTGGATGCGAGGAACTCATATCAGTAGTCAAGCTGCAAACGAAGAAAGAATTGGCAGAAAATTAAGATATTCTCCTCGTCAGCACCTTAAGTGCTGAATGTCACGGAAGGAAGAATGTTAATGGCGCGGGTACAAGAGGCCCTAAGGCTGCAAATATGAGCATCTCAGGTAAGGCGTCGGTCGAAAACAAGGCCAAGGAGACGGTGCGAATCCACCACTTTGAGGCGAACTTCGTTAAGAAACAAGTTATGATCACGGTGGAGCCGTGGATGGTTGCAGAAGTGAACCAACTTAGTCTTGGCTAAGAAAAACCCTAAGCCGTGCACTTCGGTATTGAGAGAGAGATAAGGTTAATGTCTGTTGGAGTCGACGATCCAGGTTTTACATCTAAGCCGCATCAAAAGAGCTCGAAGGGTCGACATCGTAGAGTGTAGAGAGGACATCTTCTAACAGCACAAAGATAACGCCCTCTTCCTGCCCCATTGGGGCGGAGAGGGCTCCCCCACTAGTAAGTGGAATCGACGATCTCGCAGAAATAAAGATTGGGAGGCGTCCCATCGCTCTCATCGTGTAGAGTGTTTGTGCGATACTGTACGCCATAAGGTATCATAGTCTTCCAGATCGTGACGTAATGATGTTTATGAAAGAAAGCCTAACAGATACCATTTTCCTGTCGGAGTAGAACATCTGAAGTTGAGTGGAGCTTGCAGAAGCTGTACTTTGCAGAAAAAATAGGTGGCAGGAGGTTAGAGAGATTGGGCAGGAACCCGCGGGGGTAGAGTAATATCTCCCCGGTTTGCGAAAAAAGAGCAGGATATCCATTTGCGATGAGTCTGGGAAGGATACTTTATCTAGATTCTGTTGAGCAAATCTAGCAGAAATGTCATGCTTCACTCATCTAGGAGTCAAAGCATGGCATACGGGACATAATCGGAACCATGGGTGGTGTCCGCGCATGAAGCGAGAGTGGAACGCAATTCAGCTCACCTCTCTATGAAGGGTTCTTCTCCTCTGGAGTTAAAGTACAGTCGGCGCCCTTGAACGACAAAAGACATGCATTAAATGCTGGCGGAGCAGCATCTCAGCTAGAGAATGTGAAGATAGCGATTGAGAAAGGCCCAGACACATACTCCTGGAGAAGTGGATGGGTATCTTGCATGAACTTCTCCCAAATTATTTTGACACGCTTCCATACCTCTGCAAGAGAGGTCTTCACTTTAAGTAAAGACACGTATGGCTGCCACGAAAAGCGTCTGGCGTTCTTCGAAATTTAACGAAACTTAGCCTTAGCCTATAACACATGTAGGCATATCGCAACTGTCTGAGAGTTGTCTCACACTCAGCTGACTACCAAGGAAGCAGTTTAACGACTATACTTTCTAGGAATAGTAGTTAGGGCCATGGCTATGATGTTGGCATAGAAAAACTCAACGGCCTCATCCACCGATCTAAATTCTTCGAATGGGATAGACAAATCAGTCATTTCTTGAAATGCAGAGCACCGTGCCCGCTCCATGCATAACCGGAGTGTTTTTCAGGCAACAGCGGTGCAGAAAATGATAGTTGAATAGAAAAGTGGTTTGTACCATGGCTGTCATCAGCCATCTCCCACCCAAAATCTGTGTGTGAATCTGGAGGGCACAGGGACAGTTCGAGGCAAGAAAATAAAGCGGATCTCAGGCAGTGGTGTGTAAACTCATCCACATTTAGTACATCATTGTCTAGCTTGTCAATCAGCTGGGTAGGACTTTATCCCAGAGATTGATCGTGTAATTCCCCAGAGTGCGTGCCGAGCGTTAAAATCCCCGAGCATTCGGAAGGGCCTCGGCAACCGTGTCACGACGCGGCGGAAATATCCCGCGTCGAAGTCGCCTGACGGTAGAATGTAGGCAGAAATACCAGCATACCTTCTCTCCAGATGTAGTATTGCATGAGAGTCGGTATTTATAGCAAATAGAAGTAAGGAAACATCATGCCTGATGTATATAACACATCATCCTGCCTGGCTCCAATCTCGTAGGGGTGGGGTGGCAAAACCCTTATACCTAGTGAGGTTGGGCATAGGGCACGCACCCAGCAAGAGCTACCTAAAAAAATAGCTAACTGGGAGCGGGAGAATACGAGTCTCCGCAGTCCCTTCCAGTTGGTCCGGAGTCCACAGCAATTCTATCAAGGAATAAGCCCTCCAGGCTTACATTTTCGTCACAGAAGTGGAGCTGCTCATAGAAAGCTCCTAAGATAGCAAAGGAGAACCACATTCGACGCATTCAGAAGGTAGCAGGGGGAGGGGGGGGAGCTTCCACCTGTTAAAGTGGTGCTGTCATTTAACTCCTCGTCAGCTCCAACACCAAGGTAGGGCGAGGACTGAGAGATGGGGGCGTAGTCTGAAATAATGGCGGAACTATTGAAAAACTTTCGAGAGCCAGACAACACACGGAAATTTCTGACATTTGTGACCACTAAAGAAAAAAGAAGGGGTTCATGGGCTGTATCCCGCGTCCAGCCAATCTCGTCTCGGGTTTTTGGACATTTCAGGGGTCCAAGCTGGTTGCGTTAAAAAATGGTGTTTACAATCTAGGACAGCGATTCACACCGACCAGAAATTACCCAAAGGTCGCAGCTCTCAACTGGGCAGCCAGAGACTCAGGGCAACATGGTGGATATCTTTTGTAGGACGTAATAATCTTCAACAGGCCGGCGAGGATATGATGATCTGTTGTGGCAGACCTAGAGACGGGACTCGAAACTTTTAGTTGACCTGGCAGCCAACAAGGCAGTAAAGCCGGTCCTCCATAAAACAGTACAGCCTTATTCACCTGAGAACGGCCACAGGGAGGTGGTCAGACCATGGCACGCAGCGAACTGGTTATTGTGGCAAAACCTATATTCCCATTATTCGCGCCACAATGCCAAGGTTCCCTCAAGACATGGTTGGTCTCTTGCAACCTGCCTGCGTTAAAGGGAGTTGTTTATAGAGACTCCAAAGCCTTTCTTCTGACGCGGTATGAGATAGCTGGTGAGATCTTTAAGCCTAGACAGATGGTTGAGGAGATAGTCGTAGAGAAAGAGGAATGCTGAGGGGAAGGTAGAAGGAAGTCCACAAACAACTTCCCTATGCCCCGGCAAAGAGTTCAATTCAACCCAGTGATGGGGCGTCCCTAATTTTTACTCAGGCCGGGTGAGAACAGTTCACCCTGGTACCAATGCAGGGAGACAAAAGGTTAAGGGGATACTCGAAGAGTAAATATAAAATAAAAAGTATAGCGCTGAGAGAGAGAGATGGGGAAGCGCACTAACTTACCAAGGCCCCATCAGAGAGTTCATGTCAACCCAGTGACAGGGCTTTCCTATTTTGCAATCAGGCTTGGAGGACGTGCGCTCCTCAAGGTACTAAATGTGACAGGCACCACACAGTACCCCCTCCTCCACTGGGCATAGAAGAGTGGCGGGCAACCGCATGGAATTGAGGCGTGCGGCCAGATCAAAGAGTGGAATACAAGTACATAGAATTCGGGCTTAGAAGGACATAGAAGAGTAGCATGCGGAGAGGTGCAAGTAGGTGGTGAGAGTACAGAGGAGAGAGGCGTGAGTTGACATGGATGAGAGGCATTTGAGGACATAGAATTGGGTCGTGCGAAAACAAGAGTGGCGGGTGAAGAAATAGAAGAAGGTACAAGGATGAAATTAAAGAGTGGTGTGCGAGGACCTAGAGAAGAGTAGAAGGATTAAAAAGGAGAGGTGCGTGCAAGGACATAGTAAAAGGACGGGAGAAGTCATAGAAGAGGGTCTGCGAGGACAAATTGAGGCGTGCGAGGAGAGGCGCACGACGAAATAGGGGTGAACAGCAAAAAATACCTTAAGAGGCCCGAAAACGGTCGGAGTGGGCTGTAAAATGGATTTGTGAGTTCCTACAAGGGCGTGAGGATCCAGGCAATGGACTTTAAAGGCCCGAAAAGACGTGAGTGGACTGTAAAAGGGTGTGAGGGAATCAAAGAATAAGTGAGGGGCCGGATAAAGGCATGATGGGACCGATGAAGCGAAGCGCGTGAGGAAATCAATGAAGGGTGTTAGGTGACATAAATAGGGGAGCGATGAAGGGCATGAAGGAACAAATAACGGCGTGAAGGGATCGAAGAAGGGCGTAAAGGGACCGGACAAAGAGCGTGAGGGGACTAAAGAAGAGCGTGCGGAGATATAAAAAGAGTGTAATGAAACCTAAAAAGTTCGTGGAGCGAAGGTGGCGTGAAGGATGGAAAGAGGGCACGAGAAGATAGACGAACGGCGTGAGTGTCCGGAAGAGGTTCGTAAGAAAAACGAAGAGGGTGGTGAGGGAAACAAAGAGGGTCATGAAAGGGGAGGGAGGAGAGGCGTGATGGGAGATAAGAGGGTGTGAGAGGACAAAAGAGGGACGTGAGTTGACAGAAGAGGGACATAACTTATATGGAGGAGGTAAAGTGATAGAAGAGGGACGTGAGGGGACAAAATAGAAGCTTGGGTGGACAGAAGTGAAGCGTGATGGACAAAGGAAGGGCGTGAATGGACCAAGAGGGGCGTTAAGAGGCAGAAGAAAGCGTGAAGGTCTAAAATATGTACATCAAGGGATAGAATAGGGGCGTGATGGAACAGAAGAGAAACGTGAATGAACAGAAGAGGGACTTGAAGTAAAAAAAGAGGAGACGTAAGGGGACAGAAGATGGATGTGAGGTCGCAAAAGTGGGATGTAATGCTTCAGAAGAGGAACGTGATGGGACATGCGAGGAACATAATGGGACATGAGAGGAACGTGATGAGCCATAAGAGGAGCGTGATGAGCCATAAGAGAAACGTGATGGTCCATAAGAGGAACGTGATGGGCCATAAGATGAGCGTGATGGGCCCTATGATGAGCGTGATGGGCCATAAGAGGGGTGTGATGAGCCAGGAGAGGAGCGTGATGGGCTATAAGAGTGGTGTGCTGAGCCAGGAGAGAAGCGTGATGGGCCATAAGAAGAGCGTGATGAGCCCTAGTAAGAGCGTGATGAGCCATAGTAAGAGCGTGATGAGCCATAGTAAGAGCGTGATCAGCCATAGTAAGAGCGTGATGAGCCATAAGAGAAACGTGATGGTCCATAAGAGGAACGTGATGGGCCATAAGATGAGCGTGATGGGCCCTATGATGAGCGTGATGGGCCATAAGAGGGGTGTGATGAGCCAGGAGAGGAGCGTGATGGGCTATAAGAGTGGTGTGCTGAGCCAGGAGAGAAGCGTGATGGGCAATAAGAAGAGCGTGATGAGCCATAGTAAGAGCGTGATGAGCCATAGTAAGAGCGTGATGAGCCATAGTAAGAGCGTGATGAGCCATAAGAGAAGCATGATGGGCCATAAGAGGAGCGTGATGGGCCATAGGAGGAGCGTGATGAGCTATAAAAGAAGCGTGATGGGCAATAAGATGAGCGTGATGGGCCATAAGAGGAACGTGATGGGCCATAGGAGTATCGTGATGGGCTATAAGAGTAGTGTGATGGGCCATAAAAAGAAGGTGATGTGCCTAAAAGAGGGCTGAAGGGGGAGAATTAGCACGTGACGGGACATAATGTGTACGTGGGGGCAGAAGAGGGACGTGAGCTGACAGATGAGCGTGATGGGCCATAAAAGGAGCGTGAAGGGTTATAAGAGGAGCATGATGGGCCATAAGAGGAGCATGATGGGCCATAAGAGGAGCGTGATGGGCCATAAGAGGAGCGTGATGGGCCATAGGAGGGGCGTGATGACCTATAAAAGGAGCGTGATAGGCAATAAGATGAGCGTGATGGGCCATAAGAGGAACGTGATGGGCCATAGGAGTATCGTGATGGGCTATAAGAGTAGTGTGATGGGCCATAAAAAGAAGGTGATGGGCCATAAAATAGGAGTGAAGGGGAAGAATTAGCACGTGACGGGACATAATGTGTACGTGGGGGCAGAAGAGGAACGTGAGCTGACAGATGAGCGTGATGGGCCATAAAAGAAGCGTGAAGGGTCATAAGAGGGGTGTGATGAGCCATGAGAGGAGCGTGATGGGCTATAAGAGGAGCGTGATGGGCTATAAGAGGAGCGTGATGGGCTATAGGAGGAGCGTGATGGGCCATAAGAGGAGCATGGTGGGCTATAAGAGGAGTGTGATGAGCCACAAAAAGAAGATGATGGGCCATAAAAGGGGCCTGAAGGGGGAGAATTAGCATGTGACGGGACAGAATGTGGACGTGGGAGGAAAAAAGAGGGACATGAGCTGACAGAAGGAGGAGCGTGAGGGCACATAGGAAGTGGGGTGTGCAGAGACAGAAGACGGGCGTGAGCAGATATAAGACCCACGTGGGGGACACAAGAGAAGCATGCGTGAGCACAATAAGAGGGGCGTGAGGCCACAGAAAGGGGGTTTGATGGCACAAAGGAGGTGGTGAAAGGACAGAAGAGGAGCTTGACGAGAGGAAAGAATAAAGAAGGGGCACAAGAGAAGGTTGAGAGGGACATGAAAAGAACATAAGTGGACAGAAGAAAGGCGCACGATGGGACAAATGAGATGTGTGAAGGGAGAGAAGAAGGGGTATGGATGATATAGGAAGGAAGTGAGGGAATAAAAATGACGTGAAGGGGTGTGAGGGGACATACAAAGGGCATGCAAAGAAAGATATGCAGAGGGCATGAGGAGACAGAAAAATTGCGTGAGGGGACATACAAAGGGTGTGAGGGGTCATATCAAGGGCGTAAGAGGACAGTAGATTAGTGCAATGGGAGAGAAGTGTCGTACAACGGTCATCGATGACAGGTGGGTATTAATTTTATTGAACATCTTGGAGGAATCTTTTCATCCATGCAAGAGGTACTGCCCTTCTCCTCTCCCTCCCACCCTTTATTGTGTGCAAATCCCTTTTGGCTTCACCTCTCCCTCCCTCCCTTTATTGTGTGCAAATCCCTTTCGGCTTCTCCTCTCCCTCCCAACCTTTATTGTGTGAAAATCCCTTTCGGCTTCTCCTCTTCCTCCCAACCTTTATTGTGTGCAAATCCCTTTTGGCTTCTCCTCTCCCTCCCTCCCTTTATTGTGTGCAAATCCCTTTCGGCTTCTCCTCTCCCTCCCAACCTTTATTGTGTGAAAATCCCTTTCGGCTTCTCCTCTTCCTCCCAACCTTTATTGTGTGCAAATCCCTTTTGGCTTCTCCTCTCCCTCCCTCCCTTTATTGTATGCAGATCCCTTTTGGCTTCTCCTCTCCCTCCCTCCATTTATTGTGTGCAAATCCCTTTCGGCTTCTCTTCTTCCTCCCTCCCTTTATTGTGTGTAAATCCCTTTCGGTTTCTCCTCTCCCTCCTTCCCTATATTGTGTGCAAATTCCTTTCAGCTTCTCCTCTCCCTTCCTCCCTTTATTGTGTGCAAATCCCTTTCGGCTTCTCCTCTCCCTCCCTCCCTCCCTTTATTGTGTGCAAATCCCTTTCGGCTTCTCCTCTCCCTCCCTCCCTCCCTTTATTGTGTGCAAATCCCTTTCGGCTTCTCCTCTCCCTCCCTCCCTTTATTATGTGCAAATCCCTTTAGGCTTATCCTTTCTATCCCTCCCTTTATTGTGTGCAAAGTTCTTTCGGCTTCTCCTCTTCCTCCCTCCCATGATTGTGTGCAAATCCCTTTCGGCTTCTCCTCTCCCTCCCTCCCTCCCTTTATTGTGTGCAAAGCCCTTTCGGCTTCTCCTCTTCCTCCCTCCCTTTATTGTGTGCAAATCCCTTTCAGCTTCTCCTTTCCCTCCCTCCCTTTATTTTGTGCAAATCTCTTTCAGCTTCTCCTCTCCTCCCCCCCCTTTATTGTGTGCAAATCCCTTTCGGCTTCTCTTCTCATATTTCCCTTTATTGTGTGCAAATCCATTTCGGCTTCTCCTCTCCCTCCCTCCCTTAATTGTTTCCAAATCCCTTTCGGATTCTTCTCTCCCTACCTTCCTTTATTGTGTGATATCCCTTTTGGCTTCTTCTCACCCTCCCTCCAGTTATTGTGTGCAAATCCCTTTCGGCTTCTCTTCTCTATCTCTCCCTTTATTGTGTGCAAACCCTTTCGGCTCCTCCTCTCCTTCCCTCCCTTTATTGTGTGCAAATCCCTTTCGAATTCTCTCCCTCCCCCATTTATTGTGTGCAAATCCCTTTCGGCTTCTCCTCTTCTTCCCTCCCTTTATTGTGTGCAAATTCCTTTGGCTTTTTATCTCCCTCCCTCCCTCTATTGTATGCAGATCCCTTTGAGCTTCTCCTCTCCCTCCCTCCCTTTATTGTGTGCAAATCCCTTTCGGCTTTTCCTTTTTCTTCCGACCTTTATTGTTTGCAAATCTTTTTCGGCTTCTCCTCTCCCTCCCTCCCTTTATTGTATGCAAATCCCTCTTGGCTGTTCCGTTCCCTCTCTCCCTTTATGGTGTGCAAATCCCTTTTGGCTTCTCCTGTCCCTCTCTCCCTTCATTGTGTGCAGATTCCTTTAGGCTTCTCCTCTCCCTCTCGACCTTTATTGTGTGCAAATCCCTTTCGGCTTCTCTTCCCTATCTCTCCCTTTATTGTGTGCAAATCCCTTTCGGCTTATCCTCTCCCTCCCTCCCTTTATAGTGTGCCAATCCCTTTCGACTTCTCCTCTCCTTCCCTCCCTTTATTGTGTGCAAATCCCTTTTGGCTTCTCCTTTCTTTCCCTTCCTTTATTGTGTGCAAATCCCTTTCGGCCTCTCCTCTCTCTCCCGACCTTTATTGTGTGCAAATCCCTTTCGACTTCTCATCTCCCTCCCTCCCTTTATTGTATGCAGATCTCTTTCGGCTTCTCATCTCCCTCCCTCGTTCCCTTTATTGTGTGCAAATCCCTTTCGGCTTCTCCTCCCCCTCCCTCCCTTTATTGTATGCAAATCCCCTTCGGCTTCTCCTCCTTTTCCCTCCGTTTATTGTGTGCAAATCCCTTTCAGCTTCTTCCCTCCCTCCCTTCCTTGATTGTGTGCAAATCCATTTCGACTTCTCCTCTCCCTCCCCCACCCTTTATTGTGTGCAAATTCCTTTCGGCTTCTCCTCTCCCTCCCTCCCTTTATTGTGTATAAATCCCTTTCGGCTTCTCCTCTCCCTCCCCTCTTATTTTGTGCAAATCCATTTAGGCTTCTTCTCTCCCCCCCCCCCTTTATTGTGTACAAATCCCTTTCGGCTTCTCCTCTCCCTTCCTCCTTTTATTGTGCTCAAATCTCTTTTAGGTTCTCCTCTCTTTCCCTTCCTTTTTTTGTGTGCAAATCCCTTTCGGCCTCTCCTTTCCGTCCCGACCTTTATTGTGTGCAAATCCCTTTCGACTTCTCCTCCCTCTCCCTCCCTTTATTGTATGTAGATCTCTTCCGGCTTCTCATCTCCCTCCCTCATTCCCTTTATTGTGTGCAAATCCCTTTCGGCTTCTCCTCTCCTTCCCTCCCTCTATTGTATGCATATCCCTTTTGGCTTCTCCTCTCCCTCCCTCCATTTATTGTGTGCAAATCCCTTTCGGCTTCTCTTCTTCCTCCCTCCCTTTATTGTGTGCAAATCCCTTTCGGTTTTTCCTCTCCCTCCCTACCTTTATTGTCTGCAAATCCCATTCGGCTTCTCCTCTCCCTTCCTCCCTTTATTGTGTGCAAATCCCTTTCGGCTTCTTTTCTCCCTCATTCCATCTATTGTGTGCAAATCCGTTTCGGCTTCTCCTCTCTCTCCCTCCCTCCCTTTATTGTGTGCAAATCCCTTTCGGCTACTTCTCTTCCTCCCTCCCCTTATTATGTGAAAATCCATTTAGGCTTATCATCTCTATCCCTCCCTTTATTGTGTGCAAATCCCTTTCGGGTTATCCTATCCCTTCTCCCGTTTATTGTGTGCAAATCCCTTTCGGCTTTTCCTCTCCTTCCCTCTCTTTATTGTATGCAAATCCCTGGCGGCTTCTCCTCTCCCTCCCTCCCTTTATTGTGTGCAAAGCCCTTTCGGCTTCTCCTCTTCCTCCCTCCCTTTATTGTGTGCAAATCCCTTTCGGCTTCTCCTTTCCTTTCCTCCCTTTTTTGTGTGCAAATCTCATTCAGCTTCTCATCCCTCTCCTCCCCTTTAATGAGTGCAAATCCCTTTCGGCTTCTCTTCTCATATTTCCCTTTATTGTGTGCAAATCCATTTCGGTTTCTCCTTTCCCTCCCTTCCTTAATTGTGTTCAAATCCCTTTCGGCTTCTCCTCTCCCTACCTTCCTTTATTGTGTGATATCCCTATTGGCTTTTTCTCTCCCTCCCTCCCTCTATTGTATGCAGATCCCTTTGAGCTTCTCCTCTCCCTCCCTCCCTTTATTGTGTGCAAATCTCTTTCGGCTTTTCCTTTCCCTTCCGACCTTTATTGTTTGCAAATCTTTTTCGGCTTCTCCTCTCCCTCCCTCCCTTTATTGTATGCAAATCCCTCTTGGCTGTTCCGTTCCCTCTCTCCCTTTATGGTGTGCAAATCCTTTTCGGTTTCTCCTTTCCCTCCCTTCCTTAATTGTGTTCAAATCCCTTTCGGCTTCTCCTCTCCCTACCTTCCTTTATTGTGTGATATCCCTATTGGCTTTTTCTCTCCCTCCCTCCCTCTATTGTATGCAGATTCCTTTAGGCTTCTCCTCTCCCTCTCGACCTTTATTGTGTGCAAATCCCTTTCGGCTCCTCCTCTCCCTATCTCCCTTTATTGTGTGCAAATCCCTTTCGACTTCTCTCCCTCCCCCATTTATTGTGTGCAAATCCCTTTAAGCTTCTTTTCTTCCTTCCTCCCTCAATTGTGTGCAAATTCCTTTGGCTTTTCCTCTCCCTCCCTCCCTCTTGTAAGCAGATCCCTTTGAGCCTCTCCTCTCACTCCCTCCTTTTATTGTGTGCAAATCCCTTTCGGCTTCTCCTTTCCCTCCCGACCTTTATTGTTTGCAAATCTCCTTCCGCTTCTCCTCTCCCTCCCTCGCTTTATTGTATGCAAATCCGTCTCGGCTGTTCCTCTCCCTCTCCCCCCTTATTGTGTGAAAATCCCTTTCGGCTTCTCCTCTACCTCCCTCCCTTTATTGTGTGCAAATCCTTTTTGGCTTCTCCTCTCCCTCCCTTTCTTTATTGTGTTCAAATTCCTTTAGGCTTCTCCTCTCCCTCTCGCCCTTTATTGTGTGCAAATCCCTTTCGGCTCCTCTTCTCCATCTTTCCCTTTATTATGTGCAAATCCCTTTCGGCTTCTCCTCTCCCTCTCCCTCTTTATTGTGTGCAAATCTCTTTCGGCTACTCCTCTCCCTCCCGACCTTAATTGTGTGCAAATCCCTTTCGGCTTTTCCTCTTCCTCCCTCACTTTATTGTGTGCAAATCCCTTTCGGCTTCTCCTCTCCCTCCCTCCCTTTATTGTGTGCAAATCCCTTTCGTCTTCCCCTCTCCCTTCCTCCCTTTATTGTGTGCAAATCCCTTTCGGCTTCTCCTCTACCTCCTCCCTTTATTGTGTGCAAATCCCTTTCGGCTTCTCTTCTCTATCTCTCCCTATATTGTGTGCAAACCCTTTCTGCTTCTTCTCTCTTTCCATCCCTGTATTGTGTGCAAATCCCTTTCGACTTCTCTTCTCCCTCCCCCTTTATTGTGTGCAAATCCCTTTCGGCTTCTCCTCTGTCTCCCTCCCTTTATTGTGTGCAAATCCCTTTCGGCTTCTCCTCTCCTTCCCTCCCTTTATTGTGTACAAATCCCTTTCGGCTTTTCCTTTCTCTCCCTCCCTTTATTGTATGCAGATCCCTTTGGGCTTCTCCTCTCCCTCTCTCCCTTTATTGTGTGCAAATCCCTTTCGGCTTTTCCTTTCCCTCCCGACCTTTATTGTTTGCAAATCTCCTTTGGCTTCTCCTCTCCCTCCCTTCCTTTATTGTATGCAAATCCCTCTCGGCTGTTCCTCTTCCTCTCTCCCTCTTTTTTGTGCAAATCCCTTTTGGCTTCTCCTTTCCCTCCCGACCTTAATTGTGTGCAAATCCCTTTCGGCTTTTCCTCTCTTTCCCTCACTTTATTGTGTGCAAATTCCTTTCGGCTTCTCCTCTCCCTCTTGACCTTTATTGTGTGCATATCCCTTTCGGCTTCTCTTCTTCATCTCTCCCTTTATTGTGTGCAAATCCCTTTCGGCTCCTCCCCTCCCTCCCTCTCTTTATAGTGTGCAAATCCCTTTCGACTTCTCCTCTCCTTCCCTCCCTTTATTGTGTGCAAATCCCTTTCGGCTTCTTCTCTCTTTCCCTTCCTTTATTCTGTGCAAATCTCTTTCGGCTTCTCCTCTCTCTCCCGACCTTTATTGTGTGCGAATCCCTTTTGGCTTCTCCTATCCCTTCTTCCGTTTATTGTGTGCAAATCCCTTTCGACTTCTTCTCTCTCTTCTGACCTTTATTGTGTGCAGTTCTCTTTCGGCTTCTCCTCTCCCTCCCTCCCTTTATTGTATGCAGATCCCTTTCGGCTTCTCATCTCCCTTCCTCCCTCTCTTTATTGTATGCTAATGCATTTCGGCTTCTCCTCTCCCCCCCTCCCTTTATTGTGTGCAAAGTTCTTTCGGCTTCTCCTCTTCCTCCCTCCCTTGATTGTGTGCAAATCCCTTTCGGCTTCTCCTCTCCCTCATTCCCTTTATTGTGTGCAAATCCCTTTCGGCTTCTCCTCTCTCTCCCTCCCTTTATTGTGTGCAAATCCCTTTCGGCTTCTCCTCTCCCTCCCTCCCTTTATTGTATGCAGATCCCTTTCGGCTTCTCATCTCCCTTCCTCCCTCTCTTTATTGTATGCTAATCCATTTCGGCTTCTCCTCTCCCCCCCTCCCTTTTTTTGTGTGCAAAGTTCTTTCGGCTTCTCCTCTTCCTCCCTCCCTTGATTGTGTGCAAATCCCTTTCGGCTTCTTCTCTCTTTCCCTTCCTTTATTTTGTGCAAATCTCTTTCGGTTTCTCCTCTCTCTCCCTCCCTTTATTGTGTGCAAATCCCTTTCGGCTTCTCCTCTTTCTCCCGACCTTTATTGTGTGCAAATCCCTTTCGGCTTATCTGATTACTGCCTGTTTCCTGAATCTATCATTTGATATATATCACCTCTTCGGACTAATAAAGAAGGCCACCCCTCCGTTGTTAGTTGCGAGTCGTGAAAAAGTCTAAATAAGAGGACAAACGTGCTTGAAATTGATGGAGAAATTGACTGGATTACTCACTTTCATCTATTATAATCCGATGTATAATAATCTTGCTTACAGATAACTTTCAAAAGGTGTGCCCTGAGCCCTTATAGCTCGTGGGGCGAACACCTGACACGAATGGATGTGACCCTGATCGTCATGGCCGAGCCGAGGTGTGTCTGGGAGGGGCAATTCACAGATTCTGTGTCCCATTCTTCTTTCTTTCCTAAGAACTGTCGCTTGACAACGCCCAGTAATTGGGGGCAGGAACGGATCCAGGGAGGTGGTTAGGGGGCTGAAGCCCCTCAAATTTCAGACTCGTTTATGTTTATATTTCTTTTTAAAGCCATACTTCTATTCTGATTTCAGAAAGTTATGTAATAATATAGAAAATATATATAGTTTTTTAAACCGTTCCGATCGAATGTATCTTATATGATACATGTCTAAAATACAGGTAAATCTAAAAAAAAAATTAATTCCAGTATTATACCTTAGCTGACGTCCCAAAACTACAATAAACCACAATTAATAATTTTCTGATGTGTGTCAAAATAATTGGATTTGAGAGTTATGCTCACTTATGTGTGAGATACTGTTATTTATTAATAATTATCAATGGTATGTAAGATAACCATTATTAATGTTCAATGCGCTTTTCTCCACAATTTTTTATCCTGGATCCGTCACTGATTGGGTACTGTGGCTGTGATGTTAATGGGAAAAATCCCTATTTTTTTTGTAGTTCTTACCAAATCATGAGCTGGAATCGATTGATAGGATGAGGTAGAATCGACACTGAATCGAATTGGACAAGGAAGAATGTTCACTGCGAAGAAATTAAAACCACCTTCCTCAGGTCGACGATATTCCAGTGAATCCTGCAAATATCAGATCGCAAATTATTAAATAAAGCAATTTATGGCATTGAGTTTATTTGTTAACAATCTTCCGAGAGCATCTTTTGTTAACAGATTGCTGTGCTTAACTCAAATGCGAGGTCTAATATGTTTCATAAAAGTCGAAGCAAATCATTAATCTGTATTCAAACTATGGCAGGGACTTGAGCTTTGAATAATTGAGGAAAAAACCATAGAAATATAAGAGAATTGGGATGAATTTGAGTCGCAACTTAACCAACAACATTAATTTTGGAAAGGGGTAACCTTACAAAAATTGTGATCTTCCCCGATGTCTAGCACCCAAAATAGTTCCCCATGGTCTTTTCTGTTAGATCCCAGAATTTCTCCCAGTCTCATCTCAAGCTGACTTAGCTTATGGGAATTATTGGTTAGTCACAAAACAGTCAAAGACTTCAAGAGCACTCTTACAACGCCCATTTTTCCATTGTTTCTGTCGTTTTGTAGGTTAAGGGCGGTTAGTTTTTTTATATAGTTAATTAAATGGTTTAAACTACCCTGTTTTATATTTTAAAAAAATCCGGAAAGTAAAAAAACAAAACAGCACCATGAGGATAATATAGACTATCCAGGTACCACCGTGCTCTTCTGTTTTTGTTTACTTTCACGAAACAAGAACTTCTAAAACAGGTAACACGTTCGGTTGTTTAAATAAAGAAAATTTAATCCTATCCTTCAAAACTAACCATAATTTAGTTAATCCACTTATGACGTTTTATACAATTCGCCATTAATATTTGGCTTTATTGTTGTTATTTGGTTTTGACTGTTTCCCAGTGAATAAAAATTTAAATTACCCTCCCGGAGCTATTCTGGAAGATTACCTAACGCTAAGCAGGATTACCAGACAGAAAACCTTATATGCTAAATGATCTTAGCAACGACTTGTTGTTTGATATTTAATTTAGTCTTCGGGAATTCATATAGGCTGGCGAGTCGGCCCCCCTATCAGCCAGTTTCAGCCTGTCAGCCAGAAGATGGCTTAAGTTGAGTCACTCTGCGAGAAATGCGTGGGTCGAACAGAAAAAAATCCGTCCCCCCTTATATTTATTTTGGTTTGTAGCTTCCATGCACATACATACACATTCTCCACCAGGAGGAGTCAGGTGTGACATGGGCCACCAGGCTGCATCTAACTATTGCAGGTTGCACGTTTTCCCGGTCCATCGCCTGCTGGTGGATCTGCAGCGATATCAGTTCCACACATTTTTGACTTCCTCCACCTTAACCAATTTTTTTTATGGATCTCTAACAAACCTTTTACCGAGTTAGTTTTCCCATCTAACTTTTTATTAACAACAAACACTTCACTTCAGTTCTTCAATTTCTTTACAAACCTCTTTTTTTATCTTTTTGGCCTTCATGCGCACGTTTATCTTTTTTTCCTTTTAATGATTTAAAAAAATGGGATTCTTTTGAATTATTGCAAGATTACCTTTCGTAATCCAGCGGTGACAAGTTCGCCAAGAAGGACAAATCAGGAGGAAAAAGCAAATGAATATCGGGCGATAAATAAAGAAAGAGAAATCAGAGTCGAGGAGAAGCGAGCTAAGCCCACCCAGGAAGATGCCTTGGTCATTGCTCAAGAACGAGTTCGTACCAAAGAGAAGAGGCGGCTCTCCTAGGTACGAACGAGTTCTTTCCAAAGGGAATAGGCAGATTTCGTAGGTACGTACGAGTTTTTAGTAAAGAGAAAGCACGGATCTCGTAGGTACGAACGAGTGGTTGTCAAAGAAAAGAAGTGGCACTCGCAGGTACGGACAAGTTATTACCAAAAGGAAGAGGCAGTTATCTTAAGTACGAACGAGTTATTACCAAAGATAAGAGGCGGCTCTCGTAGGTACAAACGAGTTCTTACCAAAAAGAAGAGGCAGCTCTCGCAGCTACGAACGAGTTCTTACCAAAGAGAAAATGCTGATCTAGTGGTTACGAACGAGTTATACCAAAAATAAAAGGCAGTTCTCGTAGGTATGAACGAGTTCTTACCAAAGAGAAAAGGCGGCTCTCGTAGGTATGAACAAATTCTTACTAAATAAAAGAGGCGGCGCTCTTAAGTACGAACCTGAACACTTTTAGATGGAGCGTCTGTGGTTCCGTGAACAGTAAACATTGTGGAATCTATTGAATAGTTAACTCGCCCCGTGGTGGAAGATGGGATAAAATGATTCTGGCGAACACCAACGAGGGCAAAAAGAGCCTCTGAAAAGTTTTACAAAAGGGAACAAACTGGAGTTAAAAAGGAAATGGATAGAAATAGAAAATGTTTTAGTCTGGGTTTTAGCAACGGATGGTAGCCTCTCGGTGCTGAGACACAGGCTACCGTGGGGTTCAAACCACGACTGAATTTGCTGCAGGGTCCTGTGGCGACAAAGATGGATACAAACACCCATTTCTTTTAAAGCCCATCTGGCAAATCCATAGTAGGACAAAGGTTGCCGTAATCACGTTACACCCTAACACGAGGCAAGGTTAAAAAAAAGAAGTAAAATACCAAATAACCAAAACACAGACACCAACACGACATCTTCGAGTACTTCGGAATGGCGTGTATGGAACTGAAAATATCAAAGACAAACATATCCAAAACAACACAGAAATGTGGTAGAACATAGAAAAAGAAATTATACAGAGTGAGGTTAAGCGGGGGGAGAAGGGGGCTACGCGCACCCTTTCATTGCAAGCTTAAATAGTTGTGGGGAAAAATGAGAAAAGAGAGATAAAGGAGAAATTAAGAAACAAAAGTGGGATTTTGTAAAGATGAGCCATTCTAAAGGTTTTTTTTACCATAAGATAACCTAACCTAACTTATCCTATTCTAGATTAGATTGGTTAGGTTAGGTTAGGTTAGGTTTAGTTAGGTTAAGTTATATTAGGGTTGAAAAAAAACTTGGGATGGCTCATCTTTATAAGATCCCGAAAGTGACTAAAATGATGATGAATTAAACGGAATTAAAAGCTTCTTCGTCCATTTCATTTATGGTTACGCTCACATTTCGCCTTTTACGACGCGCAGCTGACGCCATGGTGTCCTTAATTTTCTATCACACAGAGGCTTATTCCTCCATTAAGACTCCAATGGAATCTAATTTGCACAGTGAAGTGGCTAGGCAGTTGTACTTTTTCTTCGATGCTTTGGGTGCACCCTCCCTGGGGCTGGCATCTGAGGTCTGCCCCTTCCCTCCATTTTCCTATCACCACCCTCATTGTTACCCCTGGGAAGACGCCAACGGTCGCCCCCCCCCCACCTCCCTAAGTATTTACTATTCTTAAAACAAAAAAAGGCGAACCAAAGAGATCATCTCTGAACGAAAGTTCATGAAGGTGAAGTTAGTGGAAGTAAAAATGAAAGGGAGATACTCTAATTACTCCTTAGAGGAGACTACCGGTGGAACTAGAGACCCAGGAGGTCGTCCAACTCTTTAGATTTTGCCTAAACTCTACACTTAAAACAGAGCCCGTCCGGAGGAAGGGGAGGAGATTCACCTCGACAGCGATTTGAACCATCCCTGAAGCGACAAAGGCCGAGCTGACCAGGAGGCTTCCAGCGATCATCCGTCGGAGGGGGTTCTTGAAGAGGCCCCTCGACACCAAGAAAGGGTAAAGAACCGAGTGGAAGATGGGAATCGCGATCAGAACCAGAATAGGATTCAGCACCTAAAGAAAAAGAACAGTTTTACTCGAAACCCTTAGTTTTTTGGAGCCAAGTATGACCTGTCCAAGGCCAAGTTCAAATTTGTATTTTGGGGTCCTTGAACCTTTTCTACTAATTTTGTCTTGGAGGATATGAATGCACGCATCTTGTTCTTCTTATGGTTCCTCAAATTTACTGTTACTCCTTTGCAATCTTTTCTTTTAGTGTTCCTTTTCTTTTCTTGGACCAATCCATTCTCTCTTTAAGATTGGTTTCTTCCCAATGATCATATCTCGGGTAATGATGGAACCTTTATTTATTAACATATGCCCTAAATTCTCTTGTAGCGGTTGGCAAAGCGAAAAATCTTTCGAGCTTTCAAGGCGCTACACTGTCCATTCCCCCCTCCTCTACCTCACCTTGCCTTTTCGAAGCCTTGATCTATCTAGAGCAGGGATGGGCAATAATTTTAAGCAGCGGGCTACATTGAAGCTTATGTAAACCTTGGCGGGCCACATTGAAGCTTATGTAAAGCTTTGTGGGCCGCACTGAAAATCATATACAAATTTCTAATACATATAAGCTAATTGCAATTACTTTTGTGCATTTGTTCACATATACTACAATTACTACATAGTCATAGATAGATCTAGCTACACACTAACAACTAAAGGTAATTTTTTTAGGGCAAATTGCCACCCCTTTTAAACCGTTTCCAGACTTTATCAGAGTGGAGACCTACAGTTTAACGTGGAATCACAACCACATCTAATTACTAACCACAGTCAATGTAGCTTAACTTCCGCGAGGGAAAGAGAGCGCGCAGATGATGATAATGAGAATAAGTATTTGTAAATTATCGTATTTTTGAAAGATCATTTTATATACGAATGAAATATATTCCAAAATTACTAATTTAAGAATCTTTTTCAGTTCTTTTTAGGTTATTAAGCACATTGAATTTTAAGTGTTTTAAAAAAATAAAAAGAACGAACTTGCCTAAACCCCACGTAACCCATTCTTTTGGTGGGTTAAAACAAGATACCAATGACAAGATGGCTGCCAATCTATTTTTTGTCATATCATATTTAGAAATTTGCGCTTCTTAATTAGCGAAAGAGCTATATAGTGTATATCAAAAATATACACTATATAGCATTTGCGTATTATTTTAAAAATAGAGATTTTTATAACAAAGCGCCCACAAAATAGCAACGATTCAAGAAATAGATATTATAAAATAATGAGGCAAATTTAACTACGATATGAGAAGGTTAGGAGTATTAGGTTATTTAAACAGATTTAGTTTTAAATTAAAAAAATATATATAAATACCGGACGGCCCTGCACACCCTGTGAATAATCCTTCCCTCAGTCATTGGGCTTTCGGGCCTCGCAGCGAGTAGGGACCTCACGCAATCCACTGCCATTCGACTAAGATCTGGTAAGAGGACCAAAGTGTGCCGAGCAGCCAGAACCTCTTTGTATACAAGAGCAAGTTTGGAAGGTGGTAGGCGGGTATGTAATAAAGAGAAGTAGAGATCGGCGGGTCCACTCACGAGTAGGGTGGATGCTCACCTATTATTATCATGCCCCAGAGCTAGGTTCTTCCAGGATGGCGTGCAATCCACGGAGGCACCCTGTTTAGCGAACCGAACACGTCACCCCAAATTACTACAAACCCTGTCTGGTTGAGGGGATAGTCATAGCGAAAAAAGGAATTCTGAGAGGGGCCGAGGAGAAAGCGCACCAAGAACTTACCCCAACCTCGTCGAAGAGTTCTATTCAACCCAGTAGCGAGGTGTCCCTAATTTTCACTTTGTCCGGGTGAGAACATTTCCTCCTGGTACCAAGTGCAGGTAGAAGAAAGATTGAGGGGAGAGTTGGAGAGTGGAAAAAAATAGCACTGGGAGGGAGCGAGGGGGGAAGGGTCACCAACAACTTACCACGACCCAGTCAGAGAGTTCAAGTCAACCCAGTGACATGGCTTCCTTAATTTGCACTCAGGCCGGAAGGATGGTCAGCTCCTACAGATACTAAGTGTAACAGGCTACACAGGGTAACTCCCGCCCCATGGGGTTGTCCTGGGGAACCTATAACCGTTGCCTCGGATGCGTCATCCACCAATGTCCGTGCGACAAGACAATAGAAGATTGGTAACTCTTATCAACTCTCTCCTTTTCAAAAGAGGTACAGTACGCCCTCGAAGAAATTGATCGGCATTTACCTCACTATCCACCAGTATTTGAAAAAACGTGATTTTACTATCCTCACTGACCACAAACCTTTAGTTGGTGCACTCTCGGCCCGTAGCACGTCTTTTGGACACACTGCAGTTGATGATCGTCATTTAGGTTTTATCCTACAACTTACAAGCGACATTTGTTACATTCCAGTCTCTTCAAAGGTCGTAGCGGACGCGCTTTCTCGAATTTCTTACATTTTAGGCACGGAATTTTGTAATCTTTCGCCCAGTGATCATGCGAACATGAAAATAGCCAATTTTAATGTAATTACGAGACGTTATCTGAGCACTTACACGCAGCATCCCATCACCGCTCGGGACGAATGCTCCGACTGATGTTGAATCTCTCTCCGCTAAAATGAGTGTTTGCTCTCAATGGTATCTCCTGGCTCTCTGCTTTGAAAATAGGGAACCCACACACCCCGACAGAGGACAGGGGACCCAAGATTGTCGGAACACACCACCCCCTTATCGCAATCTTCAAAAATGTGCATCCATCCTCCCTCAACACCAACCAAGTAGGGGACGTGAATCATCAAGGGTCCAAAAATGCCCGAGAAAACTGGGCGCGACGACCACTCTCGTCTTAAATTTCAATAACAAAGTCATAAGTACCCACCAGAGATCCAAGACTGAGGAGAGAAATTTAGACATGTAATGAATATACCTAAAAAGAGGGGATTGACAAAGGAAATAATGATAGATAAGCGAAAGGGGGGAAAATCCACAGGTTGAAAATATTTTTATTACAGCAGTCGTTGGTTTTATGGGTACGATACCATTCTCACAGCAATCCTTGGTTTTATGGGTATGATACCATTTTCACACACATAACGATTTTCTAATAATTGCCATCCTCTTTTCTGTTTACGCCTTCTTTACGGTTTATCTTATCAGTCGATGAAGTATATCTCTATGACAACGTTAGCAACATCTTCACACCACAACATATGGCACTCCTTTGGCCAGCACCATTCATCATTTACCTACCAATGCCTGCAGCAGTCATCAATCGATTCACCGATTCCAAAGAATCTACTCACTCGCTCGACGCGACGAGGAAATTTTTCTTCACCTGCCTGTCCTCGGTCGCTCTCCACTAGCTTGAGTCTTTGTTTCCTCTCGTTCTGGTATCCAAGTGATCGTTGTCATTTAACAAATACCCCCTTGTTATAAACTTAATTTTCGTTCTACATCAGTCATTTAGGAAAATTTTTAATCTTTTCTTATTTCTTCCATTTACCCCCGGGTCTCCCTCGGGCGCCGATCTTGACCTATGCCCACTTACAAATTTCCTTTGTGTTCCCTGAGGAAATTTAACTTTAGTTCATTTTCCCAGAAGCAACGAATCTCTAATTGTGCTTTTTCACGAAGGAATTATTTAGCGTTATAATATTTTTTTCCTCCTGTAATAAAAGCTATAAAACCCTGATGCATTAGATCTAAATTAGAAAAGGTAATATGAATATTCCTTCGTTAGTTCCTCCTCTTCAAATGAGCGAGTCCCTAAACATATAGAGTAAGTTACTTTCAGTTACCGAATGAAGAGAGGCAATTTTACAACACTAGAATTCATCTTCGAAAAAAAAGGGATTTATGCAAAAAATTACTCATAAATCCAACGTGAATGATAACGATTATTTATCAATGATAATCTCATACCTGCATCTGGTCCGGTTTTATGGTCCATAATCCCAACTTGCCTGACATCTTTGTTGCTTGGAAAGTCCATCTTGATCCCTAAGAAAGGAAATCAATTTAATCCCTAACGATAACATAGGATCTATTTCCAAATGTAAACATTACTTTATAAATCAATGTTGCCTCTTTGCAATCCCCTTTATTTCCTCTCTCACCTGCTGGTCGTAAAGGGCCCAGAAAAAGGGCAAAGGGAGGTAAAGGACGAGGACTCGAAGGAGAATTTTGACTTCGGTGATGAGTGACCGCGAATACCGGTCCCCAGCTAAATGTAGCCAGTGCGAGGGGCGCCGTTCCCCCACGTCAGAGTCAAACAGTGTCCTTATTTTGCGAGATCCGGCGCACTGAAACAAGGCCGAGGAATTAGCGCCAAATGAAGGGGGGTTTAAGAAGGAAATCATTCCAGGCTGATGGCCCATGGAGCTATGGCCATCCTGGCGGATACGGCGTTTGATTTCTGATGTCAAGGCATGGGTTCAAGCTAAGCGAGCGTTGAAATGAAAATTTCAGCAGCATCATGAGCTGGCGCCCTAATGAGCGGGCACACTGATGCCCCCGAGCGGGAAAGTATCCCGATATACATGATCAAGGACTTAGACAATCACAACGTCGCTACCATTCTTTTCTCGTCTTCGCACAACATCATACCCACACTCGCCTCTGTTTCGGAAACCTGCTGATGGAGTATTAGTACCCTTATGGGACCACTCATATCCACATGACCCTGACACGGAAAAGGTACTCCATCCCCCGTGTCACAAAGGGTCCCAAAAAACACAATGCGACCCATATCCCCTCCCCAACTAGAACCCACCCCTGGTGCCTACAGGCTCACTAGTAAGTGTAATGAAGATTTTGTGTGCCCCTTATTACCCTCCGGTTGGAGGAAGAGCCTCGGCCTGAGCCTGAGGAACCAGCCGCACCCCACCCCCAGAGTCAATCTGCACAAAGAGTTCGTTTTTTAACCCCCTGGTAAGCACTAACGAGGGCTAAGCCGCCCAAAAGTAAAAGAAAACCCTTAGTTCCAAACTTCACTTCTTCCGATGGGCAATTCAACACTAATCCCTTGATAAGCAGAAGACTCATCCGGCCTTTGCTCGAAAGTGACGTTCCATACCAATCCCCCTGATTAAATTCTGACTTGGAAATTTGTGTATCCTTAGGTTAAGCATCTTTCTGTATTCATTAGTTTGCCAGCGATTGAAGATGATGGGGGTGTCTTCGCCGAGACATATAGGGACTTAACTACGCTGCTCTGCTTATAAGATGACTTGAAACATCCTTTGGTTCGGATATGGATGGTAACTTAGCGGCTAGTGTGGTGGCCATTATCTAATTCCGTTTTCTATATCACTCTCGCTTCATTGTTAATCTCTTTATATGATCCTTGTTTAGTCTTATAAAAAGACGAAATCACTTGTGTATCATCTTTCCTTATTTTCTATAGGTTATTGAGCATTTACCGCCGGTACCAGGCCTTGACGGGGATTAGAAATTTGCCCCCGGAACCACGCAAATATTTATGTTTTTCGGTTTGTTTCCTTTGTTTTCATTTTGTTTAGTTTTTTGTTCGCCTTTCTATACTGGAATCGCTTGCCTTGTTTCAGCTTAATGGCGTTAAGCCGAAACTAGTCTTGTTTCGTAAATAAATTAGATTCCAATATTGTGGTTTATTATTATTATTTTTTTGCACTGGATATATATCTCATTAATGCAATATCTTTTAATCTAATATATATATATATATATATATATATATATATATATATATATATATATATATATATATATATATATATATATATATATTATGTGTTATTAAGGCATTGTACTCACCAATATGCATTTTATAACATCTGTGATATTTCCCTCTGAATGCACAATTTTGTATTGGGGGGTTCCCATTAGAAAGAGTCCTGCAGAAAATTGAAACAATTTAGCTACTAGCAGAATATAATCATTAATATAATTCATAGATCTTCCTTTTAAATATTTGCTTTTGAATACGGAGCATTTAGTATTAAATACCCCGCCCCCTTCATTTTTCCACACATTTGCAACATGGCATCTTGAAGAAGATAATTTAATTTTTCGGGAGATTATATTGAACTTATTGTACTTAATTCCCACGGCCCATTATTCTTCTTATCGCACTATGGCAACTTATGCCCTGGTAGGCCCAGATGGACTCTTAAAAAAAATATATAAATCTATCTGAGGGTCAATTTTCTTTTAATCCTGTAATACGAAAGCAAATAAACAAAATAGTAAAATGTCAGCCCTTCAATATGTTTAGGCCTACCCCCCCCCCCCCTGATTAGCCACAAGTAGGGATTGGGGGAAAAAAGAGGGGATCTTTCACGACTTGACCCCGTGTTATGTTTGTAAGCACTTTTATAATATTTTCTATCCAGTGTCAGTTGAAAAAGGGTGAGAGATACACCGAAACTGTTCTGAATTAAATTGTCTTCGGAGAATGTGGTTTAATTTCTCATATATATATATATATATATATATATATATATATATATATATATATATATATATATATATATATATATATATATCGCAATGAGAACAAAGTCACGGTTTGCGCTCGGATTATGACACTTAAAGCGAAGTCTTCTGGGTTTTCGACATTGGAGAAGATGATACAAATCAATACTACTGATCAAGCATCACCCCTCGTCACCTGAGATTCCTGCTCTCATGGGCCTCAAATGTACATTTGATTGCGTTTAACTCATTAAAAGGAAATTATAAGTGAGTAACTGTTTTTCAGTCTGTTTGATCATGTGTGTTACACCTCCATGCCATTAAGAAAAATGTAATTGAAAAAAATATATATATTCTATAATAAACATTTATTCTAAGATAAAATAGTTTTAATATTATTTGGTATTTTAGAAACGATCTTAATTAAAACGAACCTACTCAATTTCGTATAATTTATTCAGATAGTTTTAAGGTTTTTGAAATTTTTGTTTTTCGAAGTTTTTGTATTTGAAATTTATTGCATTTCGAAGTTTTAGAACTCGAAGAAAACTTTTCGAAGAAGTGTCCGTAAGTGGGCTGTTCTTCACTACCGGGTAATTCCCCCTATTTCCGAACCAGCCCGCCCGAACTTTGTCTTGCTCCCTTTCCCCTGAGTAAACAACCCCTCCCCCTCTTCGACAAAAACCCCTTCTCCCTTAGATGCATTCCTCCAGGATTTACCTGCAATTCCTTCGTGTTCTTCTCCCTTATCTCACTAATATTTTTAATATCTCCCTTTCGTCTAGAATAGTACCATCTGACTTCAAACACTCAACTGTTCGCCATACCCTAAAGAAACCGAGCCTGAAACCAAATGACCAAACAAACTACCACTGAATCAGCTCTCTGACCTAAAAACGATCGCTTCATCGTGTGCCCGACGCTGGTCAACCATCCTTTCTGGTAGTTCTGCACTTCTAGACAACATATGACACGAGACCATACTGCTCTTCTTTACTATCTCCGTGAATTCCTAGGTTGCTCTGAAACTGCACATAACTGGTTCCGTTCGTACCTTTCATCTATTCATATTGAAATGATATTATGGTAGAACAGGGTCAAGTTAACCCTTTCTGCATTTCTCAGCCGAGGTCGAACGGCTATGTGCGTGGGAGATTTATAATACAAGCAGAGTGTGAATTAACTAAATGTAAGTTGACCAAACAGTCGACTATCTTGGAGGTTCCAGGACAATAGAAATACGGGTACAAAAATAACTTTACTAATATGCAAATTAATATTCTTTTACAAGGTTAAAAGGGGCCTTAAAACAAGCTATATACATATTAGACGTACACGAGTCTCAGCGACTTAAGCGACTTAAAGGGGGGGAGACTTGGGGGGGACGGCGACATACAAACAAACGAACAATATTCACCGAGGGTCACTTGAATGACCTTGAGCGTATACGAAGCCGACGATGGAGGCTTACACTGGGGGAGGGGGAGAGTAGAGAGAGAACTTGCACAGGAGAGTTGCGCGTTGCTGTTACCTCGGTGATTTGATCCGAGGAGGTAATCCTTGCATTGGCGCAAAGTTCAAATAATACTCTCTTGACAATTACTATTACGGGATGAACTTAAATCTTGCTTTCGAGTTAGACACGAATCGAGACTGGGCGCGTTGCGTTCGAGGAGCGGGTAGAAACGAGTACGAGGTAGACTCACGTGAATTAAACGAGAATACTCGGAGCTTGAGGGGTTCTGCGAGAATTGTGCAGAGTACAACGGGGAGGGTCCCAGGGTCCGACGCATCGGCAAGCGAGAGTAGTCTCGCCCTATTAGCACGATCGCGAGAAGGTTCCTAAGCCTGAGATGTGAAACTTTGTCCGACTCCCACTGGGACCTTTTGGGGCTACCAAGCTTGTCGCGGCTTTCTGCGATGGCGTGCTTTCAGTTACCACGGCGTCTCATGATTTCGTACTCTCATTAGCGCAGACAAAAAGGGTCGCCCAGGTGCCTGTTCTCTCTCTCTCTCCATTGACGGCGCGGCAGCGCGCATCTTCCCCTCTCTCTCTCTCTCTGATTTCTGACAGATATATAGATATATATATATATATATATATATATATATATATATATATATATATATATATATATATATATATATATATATGGTGTTTCAATAGGGTTGGTGCTTAGTCCACTTCTGTTTCTCATTAATATTTTTGCCTTGGTATTCTTATGCGTCCTCTTGGTCTATTATTTCATTTCTATGCTGATAGAACAAATCGCTTTCTTCTCTTCCTCAGTCTTGTTTCCTACTGTGGCTTATAAATTCATCACTGACTTGCCCTCAGATAACTTTCTAAAACTCCACCATAACAAAGCAGAAGTAGTGCTGGTGCGCACTCGTGCAGAGTTGGTTCGCTCCAAAACTATTGTTTACCCTTGGCGCTTCCCATACCGACTTTTTTCGATAAAAAAATTTAAGCGTCACCTTTGATAACTATTAATTATCTCTCAAAATTCATGTTGCTAACGTCCATAAATACTCTCCGTTTCCACTGTAATCTCGGCCACATCCGCCCCCACTCGGACCAAAACATGTTTAAGATCCCATTACCGGTAACCTCCGTCACCTCTCGCCTTGAGTACTGCACTCCTTTCTCGCAAGATCACAAGTTTCTACTTTTCTACCTCTTCAATTAGTAATAAACTTAGCAACCCGTGGGATTCTTCTACGTCGGAGCGTCTTTTCCGTAGGTTCGCAAACTGCAGTGGTTGCCCATTCGATACATAATTCCTTTCAAGGTCCTTCATTTATTTCCAACTCGTTAATCTTTATAGCTCTCACCTACCTGTCTTGATCACTGACCTTATCCAAGTCCGTGAGAACCCTACGCTCTGCTCCCCAACCTCTCCACCCTACTGATTGTTATTCGTAGTCGTCCACACTGCATGGGGTATCGTGCTTTCTCTATTTTTGCTCTGCGAATGTGAAATGAGCTGCCTCCTGCGATATACTCACCTCCCCCTCCTCCCTCGGTGCCTTCAAGCAGTCTTTGAAGACTCACCTCTTCTCTTAAGCATTTCCTTAGTCGATAAGCGATTTAGGAAAGTCAATGGCTCTGAAGAGCGCCACGCCAAATAATTTATCATCATCATCATCATCAATTATTATTATTATTATTATTTAGAACAATTAGATGAAAACAATATTTGAATCGAGTTGTGAAGCCACACCTGACCACCCTTGTCTCAACATTCGTTTCGTCGGACATATTTGTGCATACGAAAAACAGCCATCTTTCATCACAGGTTGGTACTAAAGTTCCAAACAGATCTATTTCCTTTAATTTTTCTCACAATTTAACATCGGAGAACCTCTACCTTTTTCCTCAAGTCAAGGGTACATTTTTCCTCAAACAAAAAATGGGCGTAAATTGCCGCAATTTTAAAGGGAAGGCATATATATAGTGTGTGTTTACAATGTTCTTTTCAATTATGGTTTAGTAATAATACAAATGAAAACATATGTGCACTCACCTAAAGCGAGAAACATCAATAAAGCTGGAACACCAAACGCCAATGCGAAACATTCGCCGCCGAAACACGAAACGTCTTTCCTCAGGATAGGTGTCAAAATGGTGGAAAGCAAAGAACCAGTGTTGATACTGAATGAATTAAACAATAAGATTCGTCTAAAACATAATTGATAAAGAAAACAAAGAGTAGAAAGAAGGAAAGTGGAATGACTAATGAAAAATAATAAAATACAAGGATTATAATGGCTTGTGAGGATTTTGTGATGTTGCTAAATGGCTATGGAGCCATAAAAACAAAACAATTATTTTTTTCCATTTTCAAAAGATTTTGGAAGGAAGAAGGCTATGAGACGTAAGGAAAGCCATTTAAAATGAAGAAGAATTGTATAATAGAAAGATTTCTCTACTTTCACAGTTGGATATTTGTTGGTGAAGGAAGATAATCTTCCTTTCGTTTTATTTTATCGCTTTTTATAGCACATGAGCTCTCCCTCACTCTCTCTCTCTCTCTCTGTCTCTCTCTCTCTCTGTCTCTGTCTCTCTGTCTCTCTGTCTCTGTGTCTCTGTCTCTCTCTCTCTGTCTCTCTCTCTCTCTCTCTCTCTCTCTCTCTCTCTCTCTCTCTCTCTCTCTCTCTCTCTGTAACTTCTTTTCCCCGGTAAGTAATCCCTTTTCCGACTAATCGTGTTATCTACCCAACACACATTCCATTTCTCCTAACTTTACCCCTTTGAAAACAAACCTGGTTCTAACATTTTCAAGCCATGATGCACTGCTCACTCATCGCTAAATTTATTAAATAAATTAAATACCAAAAATTACCTGAAATAAAAAATGGAGAAGAATTTGCTAAGCATCTGACTCTGTCGGGGCAATTGAAACTGGTCCCCGCCGAAGGCCGAGACACAAGGCTTGATTCCGCCAGTCCCGAAAGCAATTAGTACAAGGCCGAGAGCGCTGAGTCCTCTGGAAAATGGAGAGGGAGGCATCGTTAGAATTTTTGATTACGAGTGGCAAAATAAATGTAACCTAAAAATAGAAGAATAAGTAGTGGAAGGTAAAAAGTAAAGAGAAAAAGGTGTTGAAGGTAAAAAGAAAAGGGAAAAGATGAAGGTAAAAAGTAAAGAAAAAAATAAGTAGAAGATAAAAATAAAAAAGTGAAAAAGAGAAAGGCAAAAAGAAAATAAGAAAAAGAGGAAGTTAAAAGGAAAGTAAGTGAAAGGCAAAAACAAAAAGGAGTAGAACCAAACAAGAAAAGAAGATAAAGAATTTGAAAATAAAAATTAATGAATATAAGTGAATAATAAAAAGAAAGAAAAAAAAACTGCGCAGGGAAAGAGAGAAGAAGTGAAAGGTGAAAATAAAATAAAAAGAAGTAGAAGGTAAAGAGAAAAGTAACAAAGAAGTAGAAGATGCAAAGAAGAAAAGCGGGTGTAAAAGAAAAGAAGATGAGGTAAAGGAAAAGAAGTAGATGCGAAAAGAAAAGAGGAAAGAGAAGTTGAAGGTAAAGAAAAAAGAAAATAAAAGGAAAGGAAGATAAAATTAAAAGAAATAGAAGCGGAAAGTGAAAAAATAAAAAGAATGTAATGTAATAAGAGAAGTAAAAGAAGGAAAACGAAGGAACAAAGCACATAAGAAAAAGAATTTGAAGGTAAAACGAAAAGAAAAGAAGTGGATATTAAAAGAAACTAGGAAAAATAAATGAAATGTTCAAAAGAAAAAAAAGTGGAAGTTAAAAGGAAAAGAATAAAAACAGGTGTAAGATAAAAATAAATAAAAACACGAAGGTAAAAAGATACGCAGAAAACGAAGTTGTAGATAAAAAAGAAATAAATTGAATGTTAAAAAAAAGAATGAAGGGTGAAAAGAAAATAAGAAAAAGAAGTTGAATTTAAAAAGAGAAGAAAAAGTGTAAGGTAAAAATAAAATCAAAATCAAAAGAATGTAAAAACAAAATAAGAAGACGAATTGGAAGGCAAAAAAAAGAACAGATGGGCAAAGTAATATGAAAATAAAAAAAATAGGACGTTAAAAATAAAATATAGAAGAGGAGAAGTTAAAAAAAAGAAGAAAAAGAAATAAAGGTAAAAATATTGAGAAAAGTAGAAGTCAGTGAACGAAGTGGAGGCAAAAAGAAAAGGAGAAAAGATGCGGACTGTAAAAAGAATAAAAATAGAAGAAAGAAAAGTTGAATGTAAAAAGGAAAGAACAAGGAGTGAAGTTAAAAAGAAAAGAACAAAAAATGGAAGGTAAAAAGAGAATAAGAAAAAGTAGATGGTAAAAGCAAGAAAAATAAATGAGGGGAAATATAAAAGATGAAAAAAGAGGAAGGCAAATAGAAAAGAAGAAAAAGTATTGGAAGGTATAAAGAAAAGAAGAAAAAGAAGTGGAATAAAAAGAAATAAGGTCATGTGAGTTAAAAAGAAAAGAAAGTTATGTGAGGTAAAAAGAAATGAAGTAGAAGATAAAAAGAAGAGAAGAAGTTGAAGGTAAAAGAAAATAAATAGTGTTAAAAATAAAAGGAAAGAAATAATTGGAAGGTGAAATAAAAGAAGAAAAAGAAACTGAAGGCAGCAAGAAATAAAGAAAAAGAAGGTAGAAATAAAATAAAAGGAGGATCAAAATAATGGAAGAAATATGAATGGAAGGTAAAGAGAAAATAAAAAAGAAGCTTGCAGGCAAAAGTAAATAAGGAGTGGAAATAAAAAAGCAAAGTGGGAGATAAAAATAAAAGAATAAAAAGAGTGCAAAGTAAAAAAATAAAAGGAATATGAAGGGAAAAGAAAAGAAAGAAGTGGCGTGTAAAATAGAAAAATGGAAGGGAAAAGAAAAGAAAGAAGTGGCGTGTAAAATAGAAAAATGGAAGGTAAAAAAGAAAAGTAGAAATAAGAAGAAAAAGGTACAAATTATATAAAAATGCGTTGAAGGTAAAATAAAGGAAGAAAAGAAATTGGAAAATGAAAAGAAAGTAATAAGGAGGGAAAAAAGAAAAGAAAAATAAATGAATGTAAAAATAAAGAAGAAAATAAAGTACAAGGAAAAAATACGAAAATATGTGGAAGATAAAAAAAATAGTCCCAATGCCTAAGCTTGAAAGGCGCGGAAACCAACGTATTAGGTTTGTTAACGAAAGCTGGGTGGTTGAAGGCCAGGAAAAAGAGAAACCGGTAAATAAGAGTAAAGGTGTGTGAAAAGATACAGGTGCTCTTTTCAGGGGAGATTCTCTAAGTGATATCAGCTCAGAGATTCCTCGTTAATTCACAATTTGGAAAGATACATGAAATGGAGAAGAGATTAGAAGAGGGAAAATTTGAAGGACAAGGTCCGTTCTCCTGGGAATTAGAAATTGTGTACTTACCTTGAGTAGCCTCGGAATTGAGATCTTACCATCGAAACCACTGGACCGTATTTTGAAGGGGAGGAAACGGAACGTGTCGGGAGTTTTGGGGAGAGATGTTGGCGCCTCGAGACCAAAGGAAATTGTGCTGGGACAATCTCGAAAGTGGGAAAGAACCCAGGGTGGGGGGAAAGGAAACTTCATTCCCACGCGTCGTAGGGAGTTTGGGGGCGCTCAGATAACCAAAAGAGGGAGGTGAGGGCAACAAGGTCAGCGCACGTGACAGCGTGGAAGAGCCCAGCAAATGCATGGTCCATTTTTCTTACAAAAAGGAGGAAGTTAAAATTATAATAAAAACAAATGGAAGGAAAAAAAATAAAGATTTTAAAAAGTAAAGAAGAAAAAGAAGTAAAAGTCAAAAATTAAAAAGCAAAGAAAAAATGGGTAGAAGCTTAATTGAAAAGAAAAAGAAATATAATTTAAAAAGAAAACAAGAGAGGTAAGGTAAAAAGAAAACAAAAAAGTGGAAGGTAAAAAGAAAAGAAAAGGATGTGGAAGGCGAAAAAAGAAAAAAAACAAGTGGAAGGTAAACAGAAAACAAGAAAAGAAATGAAGGATAAAAAGAAAAGAAGAAAAAAGTGGAAGATAAAAAGAAAAGAAGAAAAAAAAAGTGGAAGGTTTAAGGAAGAAAAAAAGTTGAAGGTGGAATGAAAAGAAGAAAAAGAAGGTCCGTAGATGAATTGTACCAGACATTTATTTAATCCACTTGCATTTTTTCATTAATGTTCGGTAGCAGCGGTTTGACAGCTGCGGCAGATAGTAACACATTTCCTGCGAGGTATAGGGCAGACAGCAGCAAAATGGTTCTGCAAAAAAAAGGAAAATTAGCATTTAGAAGCGGCGCCTATTGGCTGAGCGTTAACGTCAGAAGGAAAAATAAGATATAATTCTTTAATGGGTTTAGCGCCCTCCTTCACCCGAAGTCGAGTCTATTCAAGAGCATGGAGTGTAATTGAATAGCAGAGATATGAAAATTAAGGGCATCTGAAGAAAGAGGATAGGATGAAATAGGTCTGGCGAAGCATCTGCTTTCTATTCAGCTCTAAAAGTAAAGAGAAGTCGGTGGTGGCCGAAGGCAAAAATTTAAATCCGCTTTCGAGAAAGAGCGCCGCGGCCGGTCGGTGACCAGAGGAAGCCTTCGATTGTAACGCGCGAAATCGCATCAACTCGCTTCTCTCGATCAGAATAGGAGGAGAGGAATAAGGCACCCCTTAAAGAAGAGCAATAAGGCACCCCTTGGAGGAAAGCAATAATGTAACCCTTGGAGGAGAGCAATACTTACCCCTTGGAGGAGAGCAATAAAGCAACCCTTGGATGAGAGCAATGAGGCACCCCCTGGAGGAGAGCAATAAGGCATCCCTTGGAGGAGAGGAATAGGTCTCTCCTTGGAGGAGAGACTGCCAAGCGCTTGAAAATTGTAGTCCCTAATATACTATCAACTTATGGCAAAACAGGTGTATGTAAGGCTGGTAATTCAACCTGTCGTCTGCCAAGTACACATCAAATAGGGAAGAGTGAACTCTTCCCAAATTGTGAAGAAGGAACTTTTAAAGACGGATGCAGCAGTTTGTCCAAATATTAGTTGGAGTTTAGCCATCAATGTTTCTAGGTAGATTATTTTTATTTAAAAAATTTTGAGAGCCCATCTGGCGACTGCCTACTAGGACAAAAGGCGACAAGAAAGAAGCGCGTTCCGGTGTCAGGGGTAGGCCCACTTCTCCCCTGCGCAGGAACAAGCGACCTACAAAAAAACAGTAAAATAAAGTGGAGGGGGTGAGACTCCTCCAAAAGGTCGTATAGTCCACAAGTTTATGTGGACGAACCAGTCCCAAGTACAAGGGACAAGCGATGGTGACCTCGCTCGTCCCGGTACCAGGACAGCTAACGTGCGCGAAGACTGGGACATTCAACAAGAATGTGCCGAAGAATTAGGTCAGGGTTACAATGCAGTCATTACAATAAGGCGCGGGCGAGCGCTCCAGTAAATGGTGATGCGTCCTGCAAGAGTGTCCAAGTAGGAGACGACAGAAAGCAACCTGAAGCCGTCGCGGCATTGGGGGTAGGTCCATGGAAATAGTCGCGGCGCAATGTCACGCAACTTTAAGTTCCTCTCGACCGTCTTCCATTTTCACCGCCCGGAGGGCAGCCCATATTCCTACCATGTAATCATGGTAAGGAAGAGCGAAACGCTGGTCTGGTCGCCTAGTCCTCGCGGATTCTTTGGCTTCCTCATCGGCGCACTCATTCCCAACAATTTCTACATGTCTAGGAACCCAGCAGAAGATAATCTCGACATCGCCAGGCTCGCCAAAACCATGGCATCAAAAATATCACGAATCAAGGGATGCGGAGATTCCTAAGCCCCAAGAGCACTCAGGGTGCTTTGTGATTTGCTATAAATCACAATCCGGTGTCCGAACCGGGCACGTCAAGTTATCTCCCGTACCGAGCGGTGTATTGTAACTAGTTCGACCGTGGCGACAGAGACAGCGCCTGGCAGAGCCCCGCTACTTCGAACAGAGGGGATACGGCGTGGAAACCGACCCCGTTTTGGGACTTAGAGCCTTTCGTATACACTAGCACGGTTCCAGCGTGACATAAAGTGTGATCTAAAAAGGCCGAATGCAATAGTCACAGTGCTGTAGACGCTTTGGTAGCAGCAGCGTGGCGAAAATAGTCAAAGGCGGTACCTCCCAGGGTGGCGTGCTGGGTAGAACTAGGGGCACCACCGGCCCGAAAGCTATACGGAGCACTCGAAGGAGTTTCCTAGCCTTAAACCCAAAGGGGTTAGGGTACGACTGGCGTCTCTCGGTGGCACAGGCGCCGTTGAAATCAGCTGCGGATGTAGTGAGAGCAGTTGGCGACTGAGGGAGGCGCCACTCTTTCGGTTACAGGCGAATGTTGCACTGTGCACAGCGCAGAGCGAGTGGCATCTTCCCCAGCATTGACAAGTAGGCTCTTAATGGGGGACGTGCGGAAGGCACCAGTCGCCAGGCGAAGTTCGGTATGATGGATCCGTATTCGAGCTTCAAACAAAGAAAGGATCTATTAAAAAATAAGGCAGTAGCTTTATCAGCGCCCGAGGCGCTGAACGACACGGAGCAAAGAATATCCATGACTCGGGTACAAGAGACCTTAAGGCTGCGAATATGAGCCTCCTAGGTGAGGCGTCAGTCAAATACAAGAGCAAGGAAACGGTGTTAGTCCACTACTTCCATCGAACCCCATCTAGAAACAAGTATGGGTCAGGGTGGAGAGATGGATGACGGCAGAAGTGCAACACCTTAGTCTGGCCAAGGAAAAACGAAGCCTGTGCGCTTCAACATAGCTGATCTGGGCCACGGCAAAAGAGATCGAAAGGTCGTCCACGTAGACTCGTCGAGCCTAGTGAGAACATCTTCCGGCAGTACATCACCAGGTGATGCCGTTGATGTTCTGAAAAAAGAGTGTGATACCTAGGAGACTTCCATATAGGACACCCTCTTCCTGCTCTATTGGGCCAGAGAGGCCTCTTCCACCAGTAGGCGGAATCGACGTTCTCACAAAAATTCATCGTGGAGTCTCCACGATGCCGTATTGCCATTCGGTATCATAGGCCTTCTCCAGATCGAAGAACACCGTGGCGTAGTGCTGTCTACGAAGGAAGCCTCACAGACGGCATTTTCCAATTGGAGCTAAGCATCTGACGTTGAGAGGAACTTGCGCAAGTCGCACTGTGCAGAAGACAGATGGCCTCCGCTGTCCAGAAAAAAGCTAATCTAAAATTTACTAATTTTTACATCAACTTGCACACGCTGGAGGTTAGGGAGATTAGGCGGAAACCGGCCGGGATAGTCTCTGAGGATACCCTCTACTCAGATCTTGTTGAACAAATCTAACAGAAATGCCATGCCTTGCTCACCCAGGTGTCGAAGCATGGCGAAGAATGCCGGAAGCCGTACTGTGCAAAAGACAGATGACCTCCGCTGTCCTATAAAAAAGGATAATCTAACATTTACCAATTTCTAAATCAACTTGCACAAACCGGAGGTTAGAGAGATTGGGCGGAAACCGGCCAGGTTAGAGTGATCTCTCCTCAGTTTGCGAAAAGCGAGCACAGTAGCGATTAGCCAGGAGTATGAGAGGATACCCTCTACCCAGATGCTGTTGAATAAATCTAACAGAAAGGCCATGCCACGCTCACCCAGGAGTCGAGCATGGCGTATGGGACATCTTCCAGACAAGGGGTAGAGTCCATGCCCGAAGCGAGGGCGGAACGCAATTACTCAATGTAAATCTGTCGTTGAAGAGTTCTCCGTCTCTGTAGGTAAAGACCAGTTGGCATCCTTCAGCGACATCTCGACGCTCTTTAAATGCAGACGGAGCAGCATCCCGGCTAGAGAAAACGTCGAAAGCGATCGCGAAGGACTCCGCCGTGGACGTGGGGTCCAAGATCGTGGTCACATTCTCTTGGAGAACTGGAGGGGGTTCCTGCAAGAATTTGCCCCGAATCCTTTTGACTTGCTTCCACACCTCTGCTAGAGGGGTCTTTCCCGTTAAGTAAAGACACGCCAGGAAGAGCGGCGGGCGTGCTTCGAAATATACAGGAACCTAGCCCTAGCTCGGCAAAATTCACAGACAGTGAAATAGTTCGGGCGGCTCTTATAGTGAATGTAAGCATAACACTTCTGTTTGAGTGCCGCCTCAAACTCGGCTGACCACCACGAAAGAGGTCGGCGTGCAACACGGCCAGATGTTCTAGGAATACTAGTTACGCCCGTGGCGATGAGGTTGCCGGAGAAGAACTCAAGGGCCTCACCTACTAACCTAAACTCCTCGACTGAGACAGAGAAACCAGTCATTTCCTGAAATACGGACCACCGCACCCTCGCCAAGCACCAGTGGGGTGGGCTCTCAGGCAGTAGTGACCCAGAAAATGATATTTAAATTGGAAAGTGATTATTACCATGGAGGTCATGGACGACCATATACCCGAAATCATGCTGTGTATCAGGAGTGTATAAAGATAGTTCGAGGCGGGAAAATGAAGCGGTTCTCAGGCAGTGATGTGTAAACTCATCCACCGAAGTTTGTCGTGAGGCTATTTTCTATGGTTCCTAAAGCTGTCCCCAGAAAGGAGGACAGCACTAAATGGGTTTAGCTCGTCGATCAGGTCGGCAAGGACCTGGCCCCTGGGATGTCTACCATTCAGATCTCCGACAAGAGAAATGGCCTCAGCAACCGTGCCACGACGCAGCGAATGTCCCCAACGTCATATTCCCTCCAGGCCTAGCTCGGAGGAGAAGCGGGGCCTCTCTTTGAAGAGAAGACCCTCACTGGAATGGCCGTACGCGTCACGGTAGCAGACCTCTGGGCGCTGTCGCCTTCGATGACATATTTGGGGATGTTGATCTCGCCATGCGAGTCTTTTCCTCCGTCCACCTCGAAACCTTAGGTAGGCCGGGCTTCTTTGGAGGCGGGGTTCCATCCTTTGGAGGATCAACCGCCTTCGAGTCACCCAGTCTAGCACTCGTTGTATCGTAGGAGTCTAAACCCATTTAGTGCTGTCCTCCTTTTGGGGGGGCAGCTTTGGGAACCATAGAAAATAGCCTCAGAACAAACTTCATGGGTGTTGCCTCCTGTGAGTCTAACGATTGTAGGAGTGGGGTCACGCCGCCGTTTCGCCTCACAGGGAAAGGGTCACGTTGGGGGAACGAGGGGGATCCCTGGTTTTAGCAGGGGCTGTGTGTGAACCGTTTATGCCGCCAGTTCTACCGGGGATGCGCTCGAATTGGGTAGAACCACCAAAAGGGTTCGGAATAGGTGCGAAAATAACCGTACTTGTAGGCCTGGATGGGCCAGGAGCAGAGGGTGTCTTTCTTAACATTGAGGCATAAGACTTTCCTGTCAGCGCCGGACTCACGAGGACCAAGTCATTAACCTTACGAAATGCGAGACGCTCCTGGGCTTGAATGGCAGGATTTCCTTCTCAAGGAGATACGTACTTAATTACTTCGAAGAAGCGGGGTGTGGCTCTCCACAATTGACACACTTGGCCACACACAATTTGGACTTATCGTGTGCGGCCTTGGAGTAACTTACACAGACTTCGGGTAACCCCGACTTCGCGCGTCTACAGGAGCGATTCTTATGGCCGAAGCGGTGGCATTAGTAGCACCTTCGTGGCAGTGACACGAATGCCTTCACGCGGTAGTGATACCAACCGGCACGCACTGACTCAGGGAGATTGTCATAGCCGAACGTGACGATGAGTGTAGGGGTGGGTCTCGAGGCCCAACTCTGTTTTCTCATCAACGTTCGAATATGACCGATCCATGGTCGGCCAGCTCTAAGGTGATGCCATCTATTGAGTAGTTTGCGAGTTCCTTCGCATACATCACTCCTTTCATGAAGTTCATGGTAGAGTACGGCGTCACACTCACCGGAGTGCCATCAAGTGTCCTTAATCATGGCTGTTTCGGAGGGATTCGACGCATTCGCCTAATGCTCCCGTCCGAGAAACGGTTCATTTTCGGCTTTAGTTCTTTCCTCTGCTACCTAGTTCTCTCCTTTGATGGGTCATATTGTCCTTGGCAATATGATGCCATCAGTGGAGCGAATAATAAGGAAGAGTTTGAAGCCAGCGGGCTCGAAAACCCATGGTAACCTCTGAATGAGTGGCCCCGACGTAATCGAAACTCTGCTCTTAGCACCTGCAATTTTGCTCTTAGTCAGCAACTCCTCACCTGGAGGAGCACCAGGACCAGACGTGTCGATCTTGGCTTAATCGCTTACCAAAACCGTAGCGGATCCGTCTTTTTCCGAGCGCTCTTCCGGAGGGAGAGGAGCCCAGAGTTTTTTTTGTCTTTTTCCTGTGTTTTTTCTTCTTAGGAGAGGAGAGTGGGGAATGAACTCACTTCTCTCCTCTGCCGGTAGGAGCCCCTACGGCAGATAGACCTGCCTCGGCAAGATCTAAGGGCAGCAGCCGGGGGAGGAGACCTCTTCTCTCCCCGTAATGCCTCAGGGGCCCTAGCCGTCTGAGGATAAGCTTGCACATGGGCGGACTCGGGTTTTGTGCTTGGCACCGATCCCGGGCTCAAGCCCATGGAAGATCCTCCCGTCTGGGGCTGGGTCACCTCAGGGACCATGTCCATCTCAGGGAGGGGGGGGGGTCCATGTACTTCCCTCCCCAATACATCACGGATCTCATTTGAGGAACCTCTTGACTCGTCTTGCGCCGGCGAACCGTCATCGGTTGGGTGAGGGAGAGGGGCACTTACAGTGACCCCAGGTAAACTTAGAACACAAGAGTTGAGGACTTTAGGGGGCACGGACCGACGGGCCCGCCATCTCTTGCCACCCTAAGGGGGTTGGCCATATCGAGCCGCTCCCAACGGGAGTGGCTGCGTGCTTTATTGGCAGTCCCCTGTGAAAGAATAGAGGGACTGCCGCTGGAAGGAAGGGGTCGCCCGAAGTGACTCCAGATAAGGGGAGTCTGGTCGGTGAGGAAGCTGGTTGGTATCTAGCCTGTGAATTTAGAGGCTGACCAGTGAAATTTTTTCTGAGAGGTTGTATGGAAAGTGAGTAAGCATGGTGAGAAGACAGGGTGTCAGAAAGGAGAAGAAGCTAAGCTGTGGCCGGACTGGGCGCTGAATCCCGGCAGCACGGCAGCCAGGAAAGCAAATCGCCGTACCCCTTACGTGGTTTCTATGTAGACTGTCACGTGGGCTGAAAGAAGACAATCTTCACGCTTGCACACCTTCGGTCAAGCTATTGATCAGTGCGAAAAAATAAGAAGGCTCGTCTTGCATTTGCGATTGAGCACATTGCATGCTCTGATAATCAATGGAGCAAAGTCTACTTCAATGATGAATCTAACTTCAATTTGTTCGGATCTGATCACAGGAAGTCGTTCATCGCAGAACAGGCGAAAGATTGTCTATCAATTGCGCCAAAAAGAGTGCGAAGTTTGGCGGGAGAAGTATCACGGTATTGGGCTGATTTCTATAAAA
Organism: Ceratothoa steindachneri; assembly: GCA_963969495.1. Taxonomy (NCBI): domain Eukaryota; kingdom Metazoa; phylum Arthropoda; class Malacostraca; order Isopoda; family Cymothoidae; genus Ceratothoa; species Ceratothoa steindachneri. Next base: position 30,184,968 of record OZ018335.1, read on the forward strand.
GACACTGGGCTACTTGTGCGCTTAAAGGGAACAGTGAATACACAACTGTACAAAGGCCAAAGAACTGCTGCGGCAACATGATTTGTCCCATCTATGAGCCCCCGAAGCCCTGCTACACAACCAACTCGTTAAAGACCGTCCTGAACGACGAGCACATCACTGTTATGTGATTTGCAAAGAGACCGGACCTGGATTCCATTGAAAATATTTAAGAGACACTCGGAAAGAGGTCTAAAGCGAGGAATTCAAAAACATTTCAAGAACTCTGGTAAATTCTTTAAGATGAAAGAAGCAAGATTACTGTGCAAGAGTGTCAACAATTGGTTTGTTTCTCTAGCAGTAGTTGACGAAGCATCATAAAGAATAAACTTTTCCACACTAAACACCAATTACTCATTGCGTACAAATGTTTTCTGCTAATGATTTAATCGCTATATTACAATATAAATTTGTTTCCGCTGTCATTTCTATCATTTTATACAGCATTTTTTCTATTAAATTGCTCATCTGCTGATAACTTTTGTTTTATTCGTCCAAACTTTCATGACTTTTACCCATATGTAGTTTATTTTTTGATTCGCTCAACCGAGACCCGCCTTATCATTGCCTAGCTTTCATAATCTCGCTCGGTGATGGCTCCTTTTGTTCCGCTGGGCCGAAGCGACCCACATAACTTCACTCGCCTCATTTTGATTTTCGTTCAGTGAACATCGTTTTCAATATCTTTTTCATCACTTTTCTATTTTTAGCCATTCACCAGTATTTCTTTTTCTCTAATTCTTTCAAGAATTTCTCCTATTACTTTTTAATTTCTAAAACAAATATCGAAATATGGAAGGCATTATTAGGAATAGAAGTGGCGTGACCACCCCACCTCACCCCATCCCGCACACCGCAGCTACGATCACAAAGACCCCGTAATCTATGGTTACCCCCAAGAATGTCCTCAATGCCGTGGTTCTCAACTGCAGAGCTCGGTTACCCTACAACTTCAGCTCTATCCTTTGTGCCTTTCTTGACATACGACGCGATGAATCCCATTAAATGGATGGACTTGTGCGACAGTGTTAGGACTTCCAGCAACATCAGGGAGCAGCAAATGACCATGCTCTTAGCACAGAGTATCTAATTAAGTATTTTAACATTATTTAATGAAATAATAATGAACAGTGATCATATAGGTGTTAGGTAAATTGCAAGGTACTTTTCTTAATGAATTCGATAGGCTTGAGTTAAATAAAATACGCGCTCCTACCGTCATGGGGTAGAGACGCTCGAAATGTTTTCTGCCACTCTTAGATGAGCTTACCAGGGCTGAAGCTGCTTATTTTGAATTCGTCAATTCTATTTTAAGAAAGATATTTATGAGAGTCATGCCTGAGCAGATTCGTTCATATTGACGATTGTGGGGCAACGTAGTTTGGGTGATATGGCCGAAGTAGCTAAAGAACTTTACATATATCAGTGCCTAGATAAATTGGGAAACGGCCTCTGTAGCTCCTTCCCCCCATATTTCTAACTTAAGTCCACGTTCGTAGGTCTAGTTCACGACTGAGCTTCCCAAAGACCTTCCAAAGTGCAATGGAGTTCAGGTTCCTCCTTCATCTGACTTTTACCTAACATTGGAATAGGTACTGCATAAGCTTCGTGACTTAAGGTTGCGAGAAAGGTATAGGCGTGAGCATATCATATAGAATACGGCAATAAAGCTGTGAATTGTAAACACCCACGCCATTTTATCTCATCTGGTCCTTTGAACTCTTCTTCGTTGTTCTCTTCTTCGTCTCATTTCTCCTTCAGCTTCTCAGGGTTTTTTTAAATTTAAAAAAATCATGCGGTGCCGAGATCAATCGCCACTGACAGCTGTTTTTCTCTTTGGGTAGATTCTCTTTTCCGCATTTGTTACCTGCTTTCAGGTCTTTCGTTTCTAGTCAACACTGGAATAGTGTGTAGCTTTCTTCTCGTTTTTACTTTTGATGAAACTTGTCCACGTTTGGATCTTGTTCTTCGTGCAGACAACTCATCTGAGATAAAACTTATGGAAGGCGTACCCTCCAACTTCTTCTTCTCAATCGTCAAATCGCCTCTGACAGCTGTTTTCCTCTTCAGGTAGGTTCTCTTTTCCGCATTTGTTACCTGCTTTCAGATCTTTCGTTTCTAGTCAACACTGGAATAGTGTATAGCTTTCTTCTCGTTTTTACTCTTGATGAAACTTGCCTTCGTTTGAATCTTGTTCTTCGTGCAGACAACTCATCTGAGATAAAACTTATGGAAGGCGTACCCTCCAACTTCTTCTTCTCAATCGTCAAATCGCCTCTGACAGCTGTTTTTCTCTTCGGGTAGGTTCTCTTTTCCGCATTTGTTACCTGCTTTCAGGTCTTTCGTTTCTAGTCAACACTGGAATAGTGTGTAGCTTTCTTCTCGTTTTTACTTTTGATGAAACTTGCCTTCGTTTGAATCTGAGATAAAACATATGAAAAGCGTACCCTCCAACTTCTTCTCAATCATCAAATCGCCTCTGACAGCTTTTTTTCTCTTCGGGTAGGTTCTCTTTTCCGCATTTGTTACCAGATTTCAGGTCTTTCGTATTTAGTCAACACTGGAATAGTGTTGACTATTCTGTATGTCCGTTTCACTTTAGCTGGAATTAACTATCAGCGTTTGCTTTCACAGGAGTTTCCTGACCTTACCTTTCTTCATTAGAGGAATAGGCCTATGAAACATTATTGTTGTTCACCGGATTGAGACGTCTTGAAGACCTATTTTCACTCCACCGAAATGTTTCGCCCCAGATACTCTTTAATGAAAAAGGAGTTCAAGTAAATGCTTGATGCTAGCAAGGCCTGCCCACATACTTCTCATTTGGTCTCTCCACTCTATGTCGTACCAAAGGCTACACCTGGTAGTTACGGAGCAGTGCACGATTATAGAGATTTGAACGCTTCTACTGTTCTCGATAGATATCCATTACAGAATTGATCGAATTTCACTTCTTTTCTCTTCGATTGCACTATCTTCTCCCATATCGATTCGATTCGTATTTTCCATCAGATCTCTCTTCCTCCTGAGGTTGTCCCTAAGAAAGCTATGACCACTGCTTTTTGCTTCTATAAAATGGTTCCATGAGCTACGTATGGAATGCCTAGTAGTGGTGGGACCTTCCAACGTTTCATGAATCAAATTCTGATAGGTTTTCTTTGCCATTTGCTATACAGACGACCCCCTGAATAACATCTTCGTTTTGAGAAGACCATTTTTCTCATCTTCGTCATGTATTTTTATCACCGTAGAAAGTATGCTACGGCATTTAGATATTCTAAAAAAAATAGGTGCCTTGTAAGTTTCTTTTCTTGGGCACCATGTTCCTTCCTCCTGGCGGAACTCGGCCCTTTAAGGATAAAGTTTCAGGGATTCACGAATTTCCTTAACCCTCTTGTCTCAAACAACTTCCTAATTTCTGTGAGATGGTATTTTTTTTACCAAAGATTCATTCCTGCCTGTGCTTGGGTCATGCAGGCCGTAAAAACTTTACAGTCGAAAAATAAAATAAAATATTCTCTCCAATTGTCTCATGAGACGTGCGAAACCCTTTCTCCTACCAAAGAATCTATTATTGCCTTCAAAGTATGTATACTTGTCCTACCCTTGCTTACCCTGAGGCCCAATTAGCCTTTACTCAGAAAGCTTACTCAACTCACGTAGGAGTGGCTCTACAGCGGAAGGTTGATGACAGGTGGCAACCTCTTGCTTTCTTTACTCGCTCTCTTTCAGACTCTCAAAGAGATACGGCACATTCTTTTGAGAGCTTCTGGAAGAGTATCTCGCAGTCCATCACTTCCATCAGTATTTGGAAAAAGGAGAATTCCTGTAGCGGATTGCCTTCCAGGTTAAATGACAAGCGGTTCATTTTGGATCAGGACTTTATTAGAAAAACCCTGAGATATAGATTTAAACCTTCTTCTCTATACTATTTATTCGTGCCCGTCAATTATATTTATTTTCGATAATCTGTTAGGTAAATCTTTGTGTGGAAGTTTTTTTATTTAAATTAAAGCAAAAACTAACGAAATCATTTCCTGCAGAAAGTGTTTAAGGCGAGATCTGTAAAGAAAGTGGTGAATATAGAGGACTTGAAAATAAGTGGAAGAGATATAACATCATAACCTGCTGGAATTAGGGGTGGAGGACACATCATCCTCCAGATATCAGCAGCAATAGGCTGGATCATGCTACACCTGACACACCCTTGAGTGCCCATGGGGTATAAATAAGCGTACCATCAATATGGTATGAACGGTGTGTCATGGAAAGCGAATAAAGGTCACATCACTCATGCGCAAAATAGGTCATAAAGGTAAAGTTCGAATTTAATCTGGAATTTGGTAATTAGAAACTTGGCTCATTGTTTAAGCCACTTTTTTATGTCCTTTTGACATTTTATCCAGTATTTGAAAGTTCAAAATCATAATTAAATCGAAGGTAAAATGAACCACTAATCCTTACTTGTATCTTCCTATGTAAGAGTCTGCCATCAACGCCCCGAATAAGGGAGTGAAGTAACAAAGAAAAACCCATGCGTGATAAACAGCAATTGATGTCCTCTCTTGCATGAGAAGTTCTTTGGAGAGGTATAGTACGAGCACAGCTGAAAATTAGTGAAAATTGCTAACGGCGACTTCTAAAGAGTTTCGATAAATCAATACAAACACTTATGAAAAAAGTACATAAATAAAAAGCAAAAAGATATTTGCGAATCACCCGCTCCTTATTTTTTTGCAATAAGCATTCCAAATATAATCTTGCAACACAAATTTAGCAAATTACTTGTAATAAGTGTCTCGTGGTTGGCATCGTTACTATCGTTGATACTATGAACAGCGGACGCGCCGCTGTTTGAACCGTTTCGAAACGGCGATTTATGTATACCAAACTTAACACCGTCATGAATTCTCTCGCCTGGCTTTGCCTCTTCAATGAGGTCGTCGATTGTTGCACGTTGTTACAAATTCACATACCAATTTGTTTCTTCTACCAATTAGCTTACCTCCTATCTATACCCACTCTTTTCGAGCTTGTTCTCTTCCCATGGTCAAAGTTGCGTCCCAAGTGAAGTTACCGTTATACTAAAGCGTATTGAATTAAACCTCAGCATTTTATACTCCTCTCCATTAATGTAACACCAAAACAACGATTTCAAATGCTAATAAAAATCAACTTAATAATTTATAATCCTGTATTGTAGAAAAAAGGAACAAATTCATTAGGAAATAATAATACATACAAAAAGTTTGATAAATTAATTTTAAACGAGCAAACCACGTTTAAATTTAGATGCAATTGTTTGCAATATTATGCTCATATTCATCCTCATAATATGACTTCTTAAGTTATTGAAGTTAAGATTTAAAAATACGCCAATTCATTAATCATAACTATTCTCACAAGTTTAATGCTTGCAACTCGGGACACTATATAATGAAAATATGAGAAGGTAAATTAAAGTATTGTACCATTCTGCACACACTATCTCTAAGTAGATATCACATAAATATATCATGATCATCAAAGACTAGGAATCTCTCCCATTCACCGCCCCTAGAATTGTGTTTTTAAGGTGTTATTATGCAGTTAAATAAGGACATCATTGAAGTTTAAGAAATCCTCCCTCTGGTTATACAGAGGAAATTTTGACAATAGCACATAGACAAAACCGGCAAATTGCGCTCGGCATTTCTACTACATCGACAAGAAGGTCCTCCATACGGGAAGCAGGGAAGACGCCAGCCACTATCCGAAGACAGTAGTCATTCGTCAGTTTAGTCGACGGCATTCAGCAACCTCAGGACGTGTAATAAATGCGGGTGCAGCAGCATCCCAGCTAGAGAATGTATGTAAAGTGGTTGCGCTGTCCGAGCTTGCAGTCACGTTCTCCTGGAGAACTTTTCGCGATTCCTTTTGACTCGATTCTACACATCTACAAGGTTGGTATTCCAATTAAGTGAAGACACGTATGCCGGCAAAAATGAGGTACTAGCGTGCTTTGAAACATACCAGAAACTAGACCTAGCTTCACCGAGATTCATCCGCGGTGAAATCGGTCGGGTAGCGCATATAGGCATTACACTTGGCCCTGAGGGCCATCTTACACTTGGACGAGCATCAGAGAAGCGGACGGCTTGCAAAACGGCCAGATGTTTTAGGAATGGCAGTTAGGCCCACGGCAATGAGGTTGCTGGATAACCTCCTACCTGAATTGCCTCTCGGTCTCCATTCCGTTGTGGTGGGGTTGCAAATCCCTTATTTATACATTTATACCCCGAGATGATGGGTAGGGTTCACGCGTCCAACATGGTCTCCTGAAGATAGATAGATAACTGCGAATAGGAGGAGATAAGCCTCCGCAGCTTCTACCAGTTATCTCGGAGGCAACGACAATTCCATTGAAGGAATATGCCCTCCAGACCTAGCTAAAAGGAGATTCGGAAGCCCTCTTCGAAGTGAAGAGCATCACGAAATGGGCCATAGAATTCCTGGAAGCAGAACTTCAGGAGCTGATGGCTGTAGAAGGTTTTGAAGGCTTGTTGCCTTCAAGGACTTATTGGGGGAGATTAAGCTCGCCATGCGAGTATTTCCTCACCCCGCCTCGACATCTTTGGTGGGCGGGGTGCCTTCGGGTTATGATGAGACTCGCGTCTCCGATTTGCGCCGTCCAGCCTTGGCAGGGGGCGTGGCAATCGTGGCTTTCTTGCTGCTGTTCCTCTTTTCGGGAGGAAGACTTAGAAATCCTCGAAGACGGTCTCACGACCACCTTCGGGAGTTTAATTCCTGTGACTAACAACTCACTAGATGCACACAGTTGCTTCGCCTTACGATAAGTGATGACGCGGGGGAAGAGGGGAGCCGTGGTTTTAGCCGGGGATGCGTTAGCCGTGAAATGCCAGGGGAGTTAGAACCACCAGAAGTTTCTGGAATACGGCCTGGAGCCACCGTACTCGTAGGCCTGGAATGGTTAGGAGCAGAAGGTGGTGTTTTTTTAACCTGAGAGGGAGGAGGGGCTTCTGAGAAAGAATAGGGGGGGGGGGGCACCTCCATTTCAGAAGTAGAGAGTGACTCCGAAGATGACAGCGGGGAAGCTTCTTTGCCGCATGTTGATTGTTGCAGGGGAGCTCCACCTTCAGAGGTGCCTATGGTTTTCGCGCCCTATCCGGCACCTAGCGGTAGAATCCCATGTTTTAATGGACACTCATTATTGTTTTCACTTATTACCTTGAATAGAAGAAAAACAAAAAAATACGCATGAAAAGTAGATATTATGATCTCTTAATGCCTTGGTAGGTAAAGGAAAAAAGTCGCCATATAATCAGAAATATCCAGAATGCAAACATTTACACATACTTGGCCTGCACATACGAGCTAAAATGGGCCTTGACAACCTGACACGCCATAATGGCGACTTTGTGCTGCGTTTTTTAACCATTGAGGATGCCGATGGTATAGCCGCGACTTATGTCCACTGGAAGCAAGAAACAGACTTGGCAACACACGAATGTGCACCGAACCACTAGAACATCTTTGGATAGTAAACGCGAGAGTTGTCCTGGGATAGGCAGAAATATTTAATAATAATAATAATATATATAAGCTGGTCCAAAAAGGCGTAGGGTGGGAGATCACCTATTATTTTCATCACAGCCCGACACTGAGGAAGTAGGAGGCTGTTCCTGTCTTCCAGGTTTCAGTTGCAGCAGGGCTCTTAATCCCTGTTACACCATCCACCCTCTTGCGCGAAAAATGGAAAGGATACTCGTAGGAGAACATGGGTGCATAGAAGAAGAGGGGAACTGCCAGCTCCACCAGGAACAGTCAAAAATTAAGTCACCCTAGTGAGACAGGCTTTTCCTATTTTCATTCGGACCACGAAGGACGTGCTGCTCCTCGGGTACCAGATGTATGTCTACACATGGTACCCGTCTTCTGGGAAGGAGTTTGACATAAATAGGTTAGAACCAACAGTAAAACATGGTGGCTCTTTTGTGTTGGTGTGGGGAACAATTTCGAATGATGGTAGGTGAGACTTGGTTGAGTAGGTTAGCAATACCAACTCAGAAAAATACATTTCTATTCCTAAAGAGGATCTCCTATCAGAATTTTCAAATGGTCAGGTAGAAAAAAAGTTCAAACATGGAAGATGAGACACCCTACCATACTGCAAAAAACGACAAAAGGATAGGAGTAAAGTGACATTAAACGATTTCGTTGGCCGAATCAGTCTCCTGACATGAACCCAATAAGAACTGTGTAGAGAATTGTAGACAAGACTACGGAAAAAATCTCCCAATGTAATACACCAAGCATTGTTGGAAATACAACCAGTTGTAACCTCAGAAATTATTAAATCAATGCCTATGAGAGTTGCAGCTCTAAAAGCCGCTAATTCTACAAAGTATTAATAATCTACTGTTATTGCTCAAAATCTATTCCTTTCTTTAAATTTCCAATATAAGATATTTCAATAATTAATTGCGTGTCTATTTGCTCCCCGCATATCTCTCTATAGCACACATCTAGCCGTTCCCAGCTATCTAAATATAAGATTTTCGAACATTTCAAGGATCACCTCCCAGGATGTGGAAAAGACGGTCGGGCAGGAGAAGCAAAGCCAAAGGCAACAGCCAGAGATGCCGGCCGGTACATATAAACCATATAAAAGACCCGTCATACACAATAGAGACTGTGTCGGCCAAGAACGGTCACAGGAGGGTGGTCATCTCATTGCATGTTAGAGATGGATTTGCTAGGGTGCTAACCACTCATCCCACTAATCACGCCTCAATGTTTAGAACCCCTCAAACCTTGTCTCTGGCAATCACTGAGAGTTAAGGGAGTGGTTTGTATGTTGTTGTTTTTTTATATTTTAAGCGGGTATTGACTGGCGCATGCCATCAAAGGTATAGCCACCTAAATTAAAATTTAGCCTAATCTTATGCTATTTTAGCAGTGTAAAACAAGAATATTATAAAACACAAAATTAAACTAATAAACCACACATGACAATAAAAAAAACGACTAAAAAAAAACTCCTTTCACAGTTAATGGAGATTGCAGTGTCACCTGTACAGGTGAGGTATAAAATGTCCGAAAAACACAATGACCGCATTCACCAAAAAGACTCCGTCCGAGAAACGGCGATCTTCTGTGTCCTACCGAGAACCATAACTAATGTTTAACGTTGATGTAACATGTGTTATTTGAACAGCATGTTCTCATCAGTTGATCGAACGATTACATATTCCTTGAAGATATGGCTGCATGTGGGCTCACATAGGGCCCTCCTCTTCTCTTTATTCTTCATGGTCCGTGTTACTCCGGGAGAAGAATGCCCAGAATCGGACTTAGATTCGGGGGTGTCACCCGCCGAATTAGTGTTCGTTCCTGGGAAAGACCCTGTCGTCTGCGGAAGGGACACTTTTGGGTCCTTGCTTACATAGGTAGGGACCCCATTTGCCATCTTCACAAGGTGTCGGAGATCCAGCAAGCCGACCTTAATCTGACAAAGTTGCCGGAGGAAGAAGCACACCGGCCCCTAACCGAGTTGCAAGACGCGGGTCGAACAAGGATGCGGGCCATGGAAATGGAGCCGCTACTCTTTAAGGGGGTCGTTACTTGCAGATGCTCCATCTAGAATGAGCGTGCTTTCAGCGCTGCTTTCGCGTTTTCTGTTTCGGAGTGCCCTTGCGAAGGAGAAATAGGAGGGGGGGGGGCAGGGCACCACTGCTTCAATAAGGGAGCCGCCCAAAGGCAGCTCTAAGGAAGTGGATTAGGAGCAAACTTCCTTAACCGTAGTCATGGGATAGGAAGAAACCACCTCTTCGCTAGAGGAAATTCCCATGCTGGTCACTGTTATGAAATCACACTCATTTTCCTTCACAATAATCATATTCACCATGTAAACCATAAACAGCTGAATCACGCAATATTCACGAACACTGTGGACTATGATGTAACTCCTAAAAATTACATCAGACACGTAAAATATCAAAAAACTTACTAGCAAACAAAAATGGCGTCGGAGCCCCGCGAGAAGAAGAGGGAGTTGACGTCACATCAGACCCGTTTTGTATGCCAAAGCTAAAGTAAATCAAACCCATATTTTGGCAAGAAGGCTTTTTGTACGGTCCGTGTCCACTTCCAAACAACTTATGATCATATGTAGGAGTTTGCAAAGATGTCAGCTGCTACACATATCCCCTCTCAATTCTTTGTACCTTTCATGGGCTCGAAATACATGTGCATTAAAGGGTGATATCTGCGCCTGTGCGGCAAAGCATACCATCCCTAAATTTCCCAGCGGTAGGTCGATCCCCAGAGAAAGCAACTCCAAACTTAGCAGCCAGAGAGGCAGGTGCGACAGATGCATCCCTTACTAAGTCGCAGTAGTAGTCGACGAGATGGCCAGGATCGGAAGATCTGCCATGTGACAGTCCCAATAATAGGACCCGAGACTTTTAGTTGGCCTGGAAACCAACAAAGCAGTAAATCCCGGCGCAATACGCAGTAAAGCAAGGAGGTAATCAGCCTATTAGGCGCAGAGAAGAGGTAGGGTGGCAAAACCGATCTCCCCATCATTCGCGTCCAATGCCCAAGCTCATTAGAGCCTGGTCTCTTGCAACCTGAGACCGTATATTTTGTATAGAGGTTCCAAAGCCTCTTCTGACGTGACGTGAAGTAGTTAGTCAGGTTCTTAAACTTAAATAGAGGAAATAAGGAGATGATACACTTAGATAAAAGTGGTGCATAGAGAGACAGGAGAAACGCACCAGCTTCCCTAGACCTTATCAAAGAATTCAAGTCAACTCAATGAGTCAGGGCTTCCTATGGGCACACTGGCCGGAAGGACATCATGCAGCTCGTCCAAGTACACTAGCCGGAAGGACATGCCACTCCTCCAAGTACATGGTCATACATCGACCAAAGTTATCCCCCTCTGCTGGTTGTTTCTAGGAAATAGCTGGCCATGTACTTAATACTAGATAGGAGAAGTCGTCAGGATTAATAAAATGTCAGAGTTGTGAAAGAGATGGAAATGAGCACCCGAGAAAGGCACCGTTTTCTCTCGGTAGTGAATTCAGTGTAGCTAGTTGCCAACACGGCCTAGGACTTCCCGGGAAGGTGGGAGGCCTGGATGGCACGCAGAACTCTCTAAATGCTACCGATACCATTACCATGATTGCCTTTGCTACACTTGATACCTTTAAGAAAACAGGTGAGAAAGTGTTCGTAGGCAGTGATGAGAAAAGTGAAAGGAAGATGTGTATAGTCATGGCCGAAGGTTTTTTTTACTAATATATATTTTTATTTTATTCATTCGTGTTTTTTTTAATTTAACTAATAGGAATAATTATCGCAATATTTAAATTATTCCAGGTTTATTAAAAAGTTATAATTTCAAAAATAATATGAAAAAAACAGTGCATCCCATCGTTAAATCCAACATAACGCTCTGGACCTGTTCCTGTAGGAGGCGATTTTCAGTCCCTGGAGCTTTGCTACTCCATCAAAAGGGTAAAATGATGACAAATAAGTTAAATAAATAATGTGTAAAAATAATCTTTTTGTAGTTATTATGGTAAAAATAAATGTTTGAATCTTTTTCAATTCCACAAAATGGTTCTTTCTAAAGAAAAGCGTCCAACCATTGTTGCTCTGCAACAAAGCGGCCTGAAATGCGAGATAGTTGCCTAGGGTATTGCATCAAAGAGAACTATCGTTAGGATCATTAATGACTTTAAAAAGACTGGTTATATGCCTGTAATGAAGTCGTTTGAACTCCCAAGAGCCTTAACTAAACGCCAATATCGCATCATAGTAAGGCCCCAGCGCAAGGATCGGGTTGCCTCCAGTGCCAAGCTTACTCACGATTGAAAAGAAGCAGGTGTGAATGCTTCGCGCGCGCAGTGAGTCGAAAGCTTTTCCACAGGGTTTCCAGTGGAGAAGGGCTGCTAAGAAGATTCGTCTTACCAAGAAGCTCCTGACAGATAGGCTTCAATTTTGTAGGAAATATATAGAATGGAGTGTTGAAGACGTGGACAAAGCGATATTGTCTGATGAAGCTTCCTTCTGATGGAGGGGATCTTCTGGAAGGCTCTTCGTTAGGGAGTAGAAAAAGGGAGCGCTTTTATGAGTTATGTGTCGTCATACCCATGGCGAAGCACGCGGACACTTCATGTATGTTGCTGCTTCTTATCTAAGGGAACTGGAACACTAACAACTTTGCTCATGAGCACTGCCATGAACTCAAAATGGTGCCAAAACGTGCTTTATCACCACATTTTCCCAACAGTTGAGGACCAATTTTCGGATGATGTATTTTTCAGCATGATGGCGCACCTTGTCACAAAGCAAGATCAATAACAAAGTCCTTGGCACTGGAATTCGCATGATTTGAACCCGTAGAGAATTTGTTTGCGATGATCAAACTGGCGCTTGATAAACAGAAGCCATCCAATTGTGAGCACTTGCTTGTGCTCATTGAACAAAGATGAAGCAATATCAGTCATGATATCATAAAAAAATTTATTCTCCAGTATGTAAAGACGAATTGAAGGAGTCCTGATGAACAAGGGATAGCATTGTAAATATTGACTGCGCGCATCAATTGACTCTATTAATAAAATAGGTTTGATCTCTACATTTTTGTCTAGTTCACCTTCAAATTAAGATGCAAACACAGTAAAGCAAAATGCAACCTTTGATTAGTTCTATTAATTTTCTTATATGAAGAAATATATGTTTCAAAACTTTGGGTCACGACTGTACATAGAAAAAATAAAGTTCAAGTAGTTTAGAGACTCGTGATCATTAGAACCGGGAGCTCGTACTACTCTTCATGATTCATCTGTAGCAGAGACTTCGCCCTCTTGCGGGGTCTAGGTTGAGAAATTTACCCTCTCCCGTTCCCATTTCGCCCACCTTCCCTCCATCCCAACTCCGAGGCTTACTTCTTAATCCATAGTAGCAAAACCGTTCGCAGAATTCGTTGCCGAGGATGAAGAAAACGGCCGAAGGAAAGCGGGTCTCCTGCGGACAGACAGAATACACCCTGGTCTAAATCCCGAGGTTAGATCAACTTAATGTTAAAATTTTAGTCGAGAACAAGAGCTACACAAGAGACCCTGGTCTATATCGTCTTATTACCTGGTTACAATAGTTAAACAAATAAAAATAACCTGGAAAAATCTCAGCTAAAAAGAGTTAGAGATGAAGGTTGAAATATTAAAAGTGTGAGTCACAATGAATAGTAGTACCTGAAAAGACATTGCTAACCATACCGAGGAGGTACTATTTTGGGAAAGCCCTGACATGTAGCATGAGAAAAAGCATAGCACAGGTGCAGACTCTCCCCTCCCACCCCTCCCACCCGCTTTTGCGAGTACAGAAAGGAAAAGATACCTGATTGTGATGTGAAAAAGGGCACAATCAGGAAATTTTAAGAGAATCGTTGAAACCTATTTAACTTACTTTATAATCTACTTGACCCTACCTTCTATAAATATTCATGAATTACATCATCCAGCCTAGATATGAGCTGTTCTCGACCGGAAGATGGTTCCATGTACCACAGATCTTATACGAGAAGTAGTTCCCGAAAATACTAGTCTGGAATGGTGGCAAATCCAGCTTGTAACCAGAGTTACCTGTCGGATTTGTGTTCAACGTAAACATCCTTCTATAGTCCACATTTTTGACACCCCTTAAATTTTTGAGCACCTAATTCTCCTTAACTTTGTGGCAATCAAAGGAGGTCACCATTGGGAAGAGAATTTCGGATTTATTATTCGATTCCCTTCGGCCCCCGTCAACAACGGTACAGTTGCCTGAATTACAAAGATAAGCCGATCTTCAGGGTATTACAAATAAAATAATAATAGAAAAGAAATAAAAATATAAATATAATAAACCAATAAATCAGAGACAAAAGGAGAACAACGACAAAAAAGAATTTTGAAAAAAGCGTGTCCAGGTGTTCTGAGAGAGGACTTTTTGTCTCGTGGACCTAAGCAAGCCATCGAAAAATTAGAAATAATAAAGTATGGAAGAGTTCCACAGCACTGAACGTTGTGCCGGAAACTAATCCTCAGTGGAATGGCCGACTCAGGGAGCCTGTCTAAGTCAAAGGTGAGGAATAACGTGGGCTGCAGCTAAAGACCCTTCCCTTCACTTTAATCATTTTGGTTGTCTGAGCAGGATTGGTCCCATCAACGAGAAGGGTCTTGCCCGAGAACCATTAGATCCTTTCGTCTCTATGGAGGAATGCAACTAATCCCTGACGCTGACGGACTTTGTGTCTTTTGGGACTCATTGGTCAAGTTTATTTTACCAAGCATTAATGTTGACCTGTGGCATAGGCGTAAAGTGACCTCTTTATGCTTGTTGCATAAAATTTACTACAGTGATAAACATCCTTTGCATTTGTCCTTACCTGATCTAGCTGTTTTTGCTCGTAATACAAGGCAGGCAGCCACTGCTAATAGTGTGACATTTTCTAGTATCAGGTATTGTAGTAACCACTTTGCCAGGAGTTTTATTGAGGCTGCAACCGTGATGTGGAATGGTTTGCCTAGTGCTGTTGTGGAGTCTACTGATCTCCATACATTTAAGAGGGGAGCTAACTCATTCTTATTATTTGTTGACATCACCTGATTTCCGGTGTTATTGTTGTTGATGTTGTTTTTTTGTGGGGGGATTCCTCATATTTAATCTTTACTCTTCTTTCGTCTCTATCATATTTTTATTTGTAGGCTGATATCCCTGTGGAGACCCTTGGGTTTATAGTCTTTTGACTTTTTCCATGGGGGTGATCAGCTCAACATTTAAAAAAAGGAAGAGAGAAAGAAATATCCCCAGCAGTGTTTCAATGAGAGGCCCCCGGATGTATTTCTTGCAACCAACACCAGAGAGAGTCAAATACAATGGAGGAGGTCAGCCTCTCCAAAGAAGTCAAAATATCTAAAACTATGTGTGCACAAACCCGTCCTGAGTACAAGAGACAAGCTGTAGCAACCCCGCTCATCCAGATACCGGGGCAGGTAACGTGCGCGAAGATCATCCAGACTGGGACGTTAAACAAGAAGGTGCAGTAAGGAAGCATAAGACGGGTTGCCTTCCCTTTAGAGAAGAGCCGCTCGGGGGTGACTTAAAATATGTCAAATGGAAGTTCCTTTGCCGTTTAGAGGTGATAGGAGGACCTTTCAAGAGTTACTTTCTTGACTTCCTTAATGATATTTTCCAGACAGGACTCACTGCTATCCCAACTTAAATTACTCCGAAGCTAGTCGTTATCAGAGACGGGTTGTCATAAACGGTTCCCTAAAGGCCGGCTTCCAACTTTGCAACCAAAGAAGGAGGGGGGGATCAGGGAGAACCCCTTAGTAAGTCTTACTAATCCTCGGCAGGACCGCCAGGAGCTTTTATTTGGCGGACCTAAAGACACCGCACATGACTTTTAGTTGGCGTGTGAGCCCGCAAGGCATTAAAATCCGCTCACCATAGGCAGCACAGCTTTAGGCCTCCTAGAACGGACAGAAGGCGATGGTCAGCCCATTGCACGCAAGAATGGCATTATTGTGCCAGACAGATCCTCCCATTCTTCTTCTTTGTGCCTTCGCCGATGCGGCGTTTGACGAACTATGGTTCGTTTTCATATTGTAGCATCCATAGTTGATTAGACCCCATACGGGAGTGGGGGGCCCATTTTTCTTTCTCTAGGGTTGAAATCAGAGTTTTTTCCTTCTCTTAGGTAGACTGCCGGCCATGGGTACGAGCTCCACCTACCGTGGATGCCCAGTCACGGAGGTAACCTCCCTATTAAATAGTGGCAGCTTAAAAAGAATCCGGACCGAGATTCGAACTGCCGACGTAACGATTGCTGGGCAGGCGCGCTAACCACTATACTAGCCGGGAGGCTAGTATAGTGCCCCTATGCCCATACCCCTCAAGCCTGGTTTCTTGCACCCTGTGAACGCTAGATGGCGTTTTTTTTATTAAGGTTTCAATGCCTCTCTACTGACTCATCATGAGGTAGCTGTTGAAGTCCCTAATACTAGATAGGAGAAGAGTGAAATGACAGTGGGAGATATTAGAGCGGTCCAGATGAAGAACACAAGAGACGATACCAATTTTTCTAGTCAGTGGTTATATTGGTAATACTTATCACTACCACTTTCTAATCCTTTCTCACGGGCGATGGCAGAGAGGAGGCCAGATCCTCCAAATGTCACCTCTGCTTTGGTTATCCATGCTACTGTTGACATCCCCTGTGACCCTGGGGTGAGTAGGGCATACTGCTCTACCAGATTGCACTCGTACCTCCAGAGTTTCGCGTACGCACTTTTCCCTTCATTAATTCCCAAGTTTGTCTACTAGGACCTTCTGCCTTATACACATTCTCTCTTCCTCACTCTTCACGCAGTTTACCAACAAATCATAAAGTAAAAAATTAAATACTAAACAAACTACTAACAAATACGAAGTAAAAAAAAACACCAAAAATTCTAATCAAGAATAAATATCATCGCAGAATTTAGGTAGCCACGTGATTTGATTTGTTTTAGCCGGCGTCGACCACTGAAGTGATTGTGGTAAAGTCGAACCCAAACAGATCGCCATTTAGCAGCTTACGACGCGCCTCAACTTCGCTCAGCATGAATCTGGCGCTTCCAGCCAGCTAGCCCGGAGAGGCAAACGTGCAAAGAAGAAATGAAGGATACTGCGACACTAAATTACGAACCTTCAGTTCGTCCTAAAATTGTACTTCAGTACCATTCAGTTGTCTAAATAAAACTTAATGATTGATATTTATAGACCATTCGACATTAATTCATTGCCTCGGTTTGTAACTCAATTGTTGATTACGTAAAGATATAATAAGGTATGTTGTGAGTATATAATGTGATTGCAACTCTGGACTCTTAAAATCATTCACGGTCACTTCAGTGGCACCTATCTAAACATCCAACAAGGTCAAGAAACTTACCTTTTTCTTCGAAGATGATTTAGTGTTATCGTATTGAGCAACCAAGTCCATCTCGTCGTCAGGTGGATCTTCTGTGAAGAAGTGAATTTCAAATATTAAAAACGCACTTTATAAAGTATATGGTCGATGGCAGGCATTACCTAGTTTCAAGAGGATCAAAGTCCTGTAACTGGGTACATTTATGAAGACCATGACCAGAAAGGTTGATCTGTTTTCCAGATCGGACTGAAATAATGACAGATCCTCTATCAAAGGACGTTTTCCAAATCAAATCGGTCATAAATAATTTTCCGGAATTCCGTCCTTATGAAACTCCTGGCCAACCAAAGGCTATTAAATATCAAGGCTGACAGGAAAGAACAGGTCCTTTCAAGTTCAGCCTTATTAACACTATTAACTTTATTCACTGGGATTGTGGTATTATGAGAAAAAGGAACAACACCTATCATACGTCCCTTATCAAAGTCAACTGGATCTTTAAATGGCAAGAGAACGATATGTCCTAAACTGTCTGGCGAGTTGTCAAGTTTCAAACTCGCATGGGGAAGTCAGGTCTAAGACGTGCAACCTTTCTGCCGCTAATCTATGGTAGGTTGTATACTCTCCTGGCACCAATGCTTGCAGGAGGATATGTGCCTTTATATCTTGAACACATTTTCACTCTCCCTCGCGTCATCACTTTCTTTAAAAATCTCTTTTTAGAAACTTTCAGCGGGATTCGCCTTCGTTGGTATTTTGCTTTGAATGAAGAAATAAATGCCACGGTCCAAACCCATTGTAGCTCCGGTTAAGCCATTTTCTGAAACTATAGAGTATTATTGTTCCATATAAGAGGAAGGATATGTAAAAGCCGCAAATATATTGTGGAAGCTGGGGCCGGGTTTTTTTTAGCACCCATCTAGTGTATGCTTACAAGGGCATAAATCTTTGTAATTAATTAATAATTAAAATTTATAATAAGTTAAACACCAAAACTAAAACCCAAAACAAACAAAAAACAAAGCAAAAACAAGAAGGGAGCACGCTCCAGCGTCGGGAAACGCCCACCTCCCCCTGGCGTGGGAGGTGGGCTAGTCCCTGCAGACTCATTGGCGCCCTTATTCCCCGCAAGTCCTACATGTCCAGGAACCCAGCAAAAGATAATTTCGACATCTACCCAGCTCGTGACAACCGTGGCAACACGGATACCGCAAAACCAGAAATTCTGTAGATTCTAATGCCCTGAGAGCACTGAAGGCGCTTTGTGAGTCGCTACAGATCGAAATCCGGTCTCTGAAATGGGCACGGCGAGTTATCTTTCGTACCAAGCAGTGTATTGCAATCAGTTCGGCCGTGAAGACAGACGCTGAGCCTAGAGGAGCCCCGCCGACTTCAAATAGAAGAGATACGGCATGGAAGCCGACCATCCTGGGACTTTGAGTAATCCTTATGCACTGGAAAGGATCCAGCGTGACGGGAAGTGTACTATAAAAAGACCAAACACAATACTCCTGGCGCTTGGAGCTTGGAGAGGAGACGTGTGACGACAAATAGTCAAAGTTGGTACCAAACAGTTCGGCATCCTGGGCAGAACTAGATGCACTACCACCCCTAGAGTTAAACCGAGCTTTCAAAGGAGTTTCCTAGCCCTAAGGCACTGTGTACGGCCCAGAACGAGGGCCATATTCCCAGCATCAACAAGTAGAATCTCAATGGGGGACGTGCGGAAGGCACTGGTCACCAGGCTGCAACCGGTGTAGTGGATTGAGTCCATATTCCGCAATACACGCTCGTCTGCGGATGCTTATAACTCATCCGTAGTCAAGCTTCGAACGAACAAAGTATTGGTGGAAAACCTAGGCAGTAGCCCTATCAGCAAATCAGGTGGTGAACGTTTTAGGGTAGGACTGGCATCTCTCGGCAACATAGGCACCGTCGAGATCGGCTGCGATTGCAATTAGACCCGTTGGCAACTGAGGGAGGCGCAGGGCTGGCACGTACAAGCGAATAAGGCATTGTGCACGGCGTAGAGCGAGTGACATCTTTCCAGTATCGATAAGAAGGCTCTCACTGGGGAACGTACTGAGGGCACCGATCGCCAGGCGAAGGCCGGTGTGAAGGATCGAGTCCACCTTCCGCAGTACACGCTCGGCTGTGGATGCAGAAAACTCCCATTCGTAGTCGAGCTTCGAACGAACAAAAGATTGATAAAAAGTAAGGCAGTAGCCTTAACAGTACCCCAGATGGTGAAAGTCACGGAACGAAGAATATCAATGGCGTGGGTACAAGAGACCCTAAGGCTGCGAATATGAGCTTTTCAGGTGAGGCTTCGGTTAAAAACAAGACCAATGAAACGGTGCAGATACACCACTTCCAGTCGAACTCCGTTTAGGACCAAGTCCGTGTCGGGGTCGAGCCGTGGATACTGAGAGATACGGTTCAATGCGTTTCCATGATACCGTATCTCCATTCAGTACTATATAGGCCTTCTCCAGATCGAGAAACACCGTGGCGTAGTGCTGTTTACGAAGGAAGGCCTCGCAAATTGTATTCCCCCTTCGGAACAGAGCATCCTACGTAGAATAGAACTTGCGGAAGCTGCATTATGCAGAAGACACGTGGCCTCCGCTGTCCATGAAAAAGGTTAATCAAACATTTACCAATTTCTCCATCAACTTGTACACGCAGGAGGTTAGGGAAAATGGGCGGAAACCAGCCGGGTAAGAGTGATCTCTCCTCGGTTTATGAAAATCGAGCAGTCGACATTCCCTAGGAGTCTAGGAGGTTACCCTCTGTCCAGACCGGACCATGGGCAGTGTCCGCACATGGAGTGATAATGGAACGCAACTGCTCAACGTATACCTGTCGTTGAAGGGTTTCCTGTCTCTGGAGGTAAAGTCCAGTCGGTGGCATGCAACCACATCATGACGTGCATTATATGCTAGCGATCGCAAAAGACTGGCACGCACGCGGGATCAGAGTACGGTCCTATTCTCCTGGAATAAAGGGAGGGTGGTCCTGCGAGAATATTCCACAAATCTTTTTGATTTTTTTCTACAGATCTGCAAGAGAAGTCTTTCCATTAAGTGAAGATACGTATACCCACGTGAAAGAGGTGCGCTGGTGCTTCGAGATTTACCTGAGTTTAGCCCTTCCTCGACGAAATTCCCTGACGGTGAAGTCGTTCGGGCGGCGCTTATAGCGCATGTATGCTTATCGCCTTTGTCTGAGGGCCTTCTTACACTCGGCCAACCACCAAGAAAGCGCACGGCGTGCAAAACTACTAGAGGTTCTTGAAGTAGTAGTTAGGCCCACCACTAGGAGATTGATGGATAAGAAATCAATGTGCTCATCCACGGACCTAAACTCCTCGGCTGGGATAGAGAAATTAGTCATTTCCTAAAATGCGAACAACTACGGACGCTCAAAGAAGGTAGCTGCAGTGCAACTGTCTGAAATGAGGTATTTATAGCAGAAAGAAGAACGGAGACATCATCGCCCATTCTCCTGCTCAGCTTTCATCCCGTGCTGGTGGGGTCACAAAACCCTTATATCTCGGCAGGGTGGGTGGGAAGCACGCGCCCAGCCTGGTCTTCTGCAAAAAAAAATAGCTAACGGTGATCGGGAGTAGACGAGCCTCCGCAGCTCTTCCCAGTTGGCCCGGAGTCCAGAGCAATTCCATTTAAGGATTTTTTTTCTTCTAGGCCTATACCTCGAATGAGATGCATAGACCCTCTTAGAATTAAAGGCCTTCGTGTGAATAACCGTATGAAGCGCTGAATGCGCTGCAGCCTTCGAGCACTTATCCGGGTAGGTTGGGCTCGCTATGAAAGTCTTTTCTTCCCTCTGCCTCGAAACATTTCGAAGAGTCCGGCGTCTCCGAGTCGCCCGTTCTAGCCTTGAGGGGGAGAGTAGGAGTGGAAGTTCATTTAGTGACAGCTTGACGAACATCTTCAGAGAATTTCTGTCCTGTAAATTTAACGACTCGGTGAGGCGCGCGGTCGCTTCGCCTCGCGAGAAACCATCATGTTGGAGGAGGTTTAAGGTTTAAGGTAAGGAACCAGTGGGTTGCTGCAAAATCCAAGTGGATTCTATATGGCAGCTAGGATAAAACGAGAAAAATCATCTATAAAAGGTGGAGGAGACCACTTTGTGATAAAAATTTTAAAAACGACGGGTTAAAACATTCCTCCGCCAATATGAATCAAAGGATAGTTGAGGGATAGTTAAAATGGTCAGAAAACAGGACAACCGGAGAATGGCGAAATGGCTACAATCCAATAAAAGGTGGGCAACCGATTGGTCCCCACCGCAAAAACGACAGCCAGGGCTGATATGAGCATCCCCCAAAACAAGATGGTCGTGAGTAAGTCTCGTGTGGCGAATGCGAACTCGGCAAAGGGCCACCTCCAACGACCGCATTCTATGACGACTCGAGGGCCAAGAGCGAATAATCTTTTATTTTGTATAGTTTGGATGATGAACAGTCATCCCATTCATTCTGCCACAGTTAAAAAATATATTTTCTTATTAAGGGAAAGTAGTCCCTAAAAGGCAGAGCCGAGTTCTCAGGGGACACAGAATGTGCTTAGAGGGCCAGCCGATCAGCCTTCTCGTTGTCCAGGACCCCCACATGCCTAGCGACCCAGGAAAAATAATCTATATCGGGACACATTTTGGATCAGCCAATGCAAATTTCTGTAACTAAGGGATGGGACGCAATAAAAGATCTAATTGACTGTAAGACACTCCTTGAGTCGGAAAAAAATGACAAAATCACTGAAAGGTAAAATTTGGATGAGTCTAAAGGCTAAAAGGATTGCTGAAAGTTCAGCGGTAAAAATGGATGCTGCTGGCGGCAAAGATAGAGTTAGGAATTCTCCTCCTGGGTAGATGACTGCGGCGCCCACGCCACCGTCTGACTTAGAGCCATCCGTGTATAGTGCGCAGCATTGTTTGTGGGAGATCGAATGCTCTAAGAACAGGCTCTTAATGATGCGAGGGTCCATGGAAGACTTCTCTAGGCTCCACATGTTGGTACATACTGTGGGGAGGAGCACGCCAACTAGGGGTCAGTAAGGATGGAAGGGTAAGGACCCTTGGAGCATCCAGGTTAGAGAGATGATCTCCTATGCGAAGGTTCAAGTCAAGGGACAGGGTAAAATGGCAACCTACCATATGCCGCCGTTGATTCGGCAGCATACAGGCATCTGCAGACCTCTGATACAGGGGTTTGCTGTACTCGGCAAAGATATCGCATGCAGATTTAAAGTCTATGGTATGGCAAAGGAAGTACCCCACTCTCGCAGTAAAGGCTGTTGACTGGAAAAGTACGGAAGGCTCTACTGGAAAGTCAAACTCCGAGGTTTCGAATGGGGTTCCGCATTTTAAGGGCTGAAGGGAAAGCTGATGAGTAAATTTGTCAGCCATAATCCCATTTGGATTCTACGAGGGCTGTGTATAATGTACACAATATTTTTCGGTCGCTGCCCCACGAAGTGTGTGAAAGGACTTTCAAAATGTCTAGAGCCCACATACAGCCCGCTCGAAGTCAGCGTAAGTGTGTTAACCAGGATAATTTTGGATCGATAGTTACGCCAAGAAACCGAAACTCGGAAACAAAATCTATATATTCGCCTTGTATGGAGATAGATGACGGAACAAGAACCCCTCTGCCTCTATGGAAATACATTGCTTTGGTTTTGTTCTTGGAAAAGCGGAATCCCTTAAGTTGTACTCTTTTGGATACAGCATCGACCGCGAGTTGTAGCCGACGCGCTGCTGATAGCAGGCGAGGTGAGGAACAATATAGTGCTAAATCATCGACAAACAGAGTTGCTGATACACCCTCTGGGAGAGACGAAGTAATACCATTGATGACAATTATAAAACATAAGACACTTAAAACACTGCCCTGAGGAACTCCCTCCTCTTGGGGTTGCAGGTCAGAGTATGCGTCTCCAACACGTACCTTGAAGGATCGATATGCTAAAAAACTTTAAATAAGTGACGGTAAAAGGCCTCTCATCCCCCAGACGTATAGCTGCTTCAAGATGCCGTATCTCCATGTTGGGTCGGAGGCTTTCTCAATATCGAAAAATATGGCCAGGACTCGGTGCTTTAATGAGAAAGCTTTCCAGACCGATCCCTCGAAACGTACTAGTAGGTCAAGGGTAATATGACATTTGCTGAAGCCACATTGAAATGGAGAGAGAAGGTGATTGATTTCTAGGAACCAGCTTAGGCGCTCCAACACCATTTTTTCCAGCAACTTACTCAAACAGTTGGTGAGAGCTATAGGGCGTTAGTGATCGCGTCCAACCCATCCCTGCCAGATTTGACAAAGGAAAAGATGATCCCAATGCGTCATGATGAGGGGTAAAAACCCTCTACCCATATAAGGTTGTACAAATTAAGTAAGAAGAGAGTAGAGTGTGGATGTAGGTGCCGAATCATATCAAAATGGATCTCGTCAAGGCCAGGGGAAGTAGATCTGCAAAGGGACAAAGCGCTACGCAGCTCATGGATGCTGAATAGAGCGTTATATGGAAGGTTAGATTTTGTTGTGAAGTTAGAGAATGAGACTTTTCCTTTGATTTGTAGGATAGAAAAGCCTTATCGTAACGGTTGAGACTGTTGACGGCACGGAAATGGTCAGCAAAATCATTGCTGACCGTCAGGCTGTCATTCTCCAAGGAACCGTGTAAGTTGAGTGTGGGGGTATGATCCCCACACATTGAAATGGAGAGAGAAGGTGATTGATTTCTAGGAACCAGCTTAGGCGCTCCAACACCATTTTTTCCAGCAACTTACTTAAACAGTTGGTGAGAGCTATAGGGCGTTAGTGATCGCGTCCAACCCGTCCCTGCCAGATTTGACAAAGGAAAAGATGATCCCAATGCGTCATGATGAGGGGTAAAAACCCTCTACCCATATAAGGTTGTACAAATTAAGTAAGAAGAGAGTAGAGTGTGGATGTAGGTGCCGAAGGTTAGATTTTGTTGTGAAGTTAGAGAATGAGACTTTTCCTTTGATTTGTAGGATAGAAAAGCCTTATCGTAACGGTTGAGACTGTTGACGGCGCGGAAATGGTCAGCAAAAGCATTGCTGACCGTCAGGCTGTCATTCTCCAAGGAACCGTGTAAGTTGAGTGTGAGGGTATGATCCCCACACATTGAAATGGAGAGAGAAGGTAATTGATTTCTAGGAACCAGCTTAGGCGTAACAGCCCCTGATCTTATTAATCCTCTTTCAGATCTTAGCGGTAGGTGTCATAGAGGAAATTGATGAAACATAACGACGCCATGAATTTCGGCGAGCTTGACGAAGGGTTCTTTGGCGAAGTGCACGAGCTCGGTTTCGGTTGACCTTGTTGCACAAAGTTGGGTTCTTTCGGAATCGGACATGGGCTAACTTGTAGTTTTTTATAGCTGTTGCACGCGCCGAGGTCCACCAGGGCACGGTTGAGCGGCCCGTGGTGGGTCGTCTCCAAGGAATGGTCTGTGTTGCTGCATTGTAGATAGTCGATTTAAAGTATTCTACTACCGCGTCCACTCCATTGAATGTCCCCAAGGATGCACTTGTGAAGGACGCCTTTGGGAAACCTTCCCAATCTGCATGACATAAATCCCACTTAAGGGGCATGGTTGTATGAGGGCTAACTTGAAGGGCCGACAAGACAATAGGGAAGTGGTCACTCCCATGGAGATCGTCAAAAATTGACCATCGAAATTGCGTGAAGCAATCCGGGGAACAAACAGACAGGTCAACACAGCTAAAAGAGTCCGTCTGGACATGATAAGAGGTAAAATCGCCAGTATTTAAAACACAAAGAAGGTCAGATAATAAAAGAGACTCTAAAACACTGCCTTTGGCATTTCCAGTGATGTCACCCCAGTATGGGTGACGGGCGTTAAAATCTCCTAGTAATAAAAATGGGGAGGCCAACTGGTCTATAAGTTCTAAAAGGTCGGGCCTTGACAATGATAAACAATGGGGTAGGTAAATAGAGCAAACGGTAAAAAGCTTAGTAAGAAAACCTCTCACGGCAACAGCTTGGAGGGTAGTATGTAGGGAGATGGGAGAAACATGGTGGGATGAAGATACCATGATTGACACCCCTCCATGAGAGGGGCTTCCAGCAGGAGTAATAGAGTTGAAAGTGAGAAAGCCGGGTACCAGCGGAAAGGGCCGTATACCCAGTTTCTTCTCCTGAAAACAAATAACAGCGGGGTGGATAGTCGTCAAAAGAATTTTGAGTTCTTCCCACTTTGGAAGAACGCCTAAGAATAAGTGCTTCAGGCTGGTCGGAACTCGAGCGTGATGGTGGGTTTTACCAGCGTCACGTAAAACGTCAGAAAAGAGCTGGCCGAGTGGTGAGGTTTGTGCTCGATCACGCTGGCGGGCCTCTCTTATATCCTAGACGTAGGGAGTCGCGTAAAGCGAGCACCTCCTTTTTATATAAAAATATAGACCAGAGTTTTGACGCAGCACTGTGGGTACCTCCGCAATTGGCACAGCGAGGCGTTTTGGTGAATTCGGAGCCATGGTAGTCAGAGCTACAATTCACGCAGGAGCGAGGGTGCCGACAGGCACGGCCAACATGTCCAAATTGATTGCAATTGAAGAAACGTCTGGGTAGTTCGATGTAGGCACTTACCGCGACACGAAAGTACCCAGCTTTAATATAATGCGGCAGTTCTTGTCGTTCGAATGTTAAATTCAGTGTGGCGGTTGGGACTCTAGTGGAGCCTAATGATTTAGTTACCCTGTGTACGTGTGTGACACGTTGGGTACTAAGCTTACTTTGAAGGCGGGTGGGGTCGTAGTACCTTAGTTCGTTTAAACGGACGACACCTTTGAAAAAATTCAGATGCGGATGGGGCGAGTTAATTACTGGAATTTCAGCTATCGAAGTTAGATTTCGCACACGGTTGTGTTGAGAGTGGGATGACACTTCGACCACGACATTACCACTACCTCTTGACCACATCCGGCGAGGTTAACCACAGCGGGACTCAAAAGATTAGTTGACATCAAACACATCAACTTTTGCAAGTAGGGTGTCGGATGATGAATTCATGACAAGAAAGCGGGGATAATCTAGATCTGGGTCTACTTCGTTAGAATAGGGGTCCAGCGAGCGAGGGAAGGCTGAAAGGGTAGCTAAGGAACGTTTGGCACGAGAACCCTTACGAGTAGAGGAGGTTTTTAGTTTATGGCTAGCCATTACAAAAAGAAAAAACTTAGCATTCTCGCTCGGGACTCCCCACCATGGAGACCTACAAGGGCCAGACACTACTGCAACTATACAATCAGTTACGTCCGGTATGTCCTCTTGGAGAATGGATACGGATCCACCACATCATCTTTAGAAACCTAAGAGGCTGCCCGAGTTCTCCTACGCACGGATGGGTTTCTCCCTGGGCATTCGGTAGACAAAGGCGGTGGAGATTCCCAGCCTCTTCCACCTTCATGAAAGAACAATTCAGAATCAATCCATAAGACGAGCAGAGGTCGGGTATCTATAAGGGTCACTGGATATGTGAAGGAAGAGGGGGAAATCGAGGGCAGTGGAAGAACGTAATAGGGGAGGAAAGAAAGAGGGGCATGTTAAAAGTCTTGTTGGTAGCACTATGGGACCCCTAAGGGGTCCAGTGCTGACCCATCCCCCCCTTCCTCGCCACGAGAAGGCCAGAGCCTTTCTCGGAACAACCCCTGAAGAACAGATTCCAGAGAGGGAGGGGGTGTTGGAAGAGGGAAGAAAGACCTGGTTTTAGCCGATGCTGGGTGTGAACCCTTTGTGCCGTAAGCTATACCAGGAAATCGCCAAAATTTAAAAGGGGTTAAACCTGCAGAAGGGTTCTACCGTGCTCGTAGACCTGGAGGTGCCAGGAGCAGGGGTGCCTTTTTAATATTGAGGCATAAGAAACGGGTCACCTTTGGCTCTCTACCCGTCAATCTAGGTAAAACGCTCGTTTGGTTGACCATATTGCATTTGGCCATCGTATTGATATCAGTGGAGCGAATAACCAAAATGCGCTTGACGCCAGCGCGCTAAAAAAGGCCAGGTAGTCTCTGAATGAAGGGCCCCAACGTAATTGAGGTTCCGCTTACCGCACTTGCCACTTTAGTTTTCTTGTCCGCCTCCCCAGCGGAGGGCGCCTCGGGAACCCATCCATCTCCGGAGCCCCGGCAGAGGGAGACCTTGTTCTCTTTGATTTCTTCATCTTGTTTTTGTTCTTCTTTGAAGGGAGGGCGAAGAGTGAACTCGCTTCCCACCTACCCTTTAAGAGTCCCCTAAACCAGATGGACCAGCTTCTGCCGGATCATTCTCCGAGATGAAGAAAATCTTGGCCTTCAAGGGGACACCAGGTGGGGTAGAGGGCTTACTCCTCTCCTTGCTAGTACTGAGGAATCCGTGACACTATAGGAGTAACTTGTACAGAGGCCGACTCAGTTTTGGTCTCTGGCACCGAACATAGGATTGCCCTATCGAAGACCCTGCCATCTGGGAGGGGGGCATTCCGGGATCATTTCCACCCTCGAGAGGCCTCTAACTTGCGATATCCCTCCAGAGCTGTTGAGTATTCCAACTGAGGACATATAGGACCCATGACCCATCATGACTTCACTGGGGCTGCATACCGACCCACATTGGGAAGATAGGAGAAGCAAGCATGCCGGCTCCATCAATGGGGCAAAACGAGTCTATAAGATTCTAGCAAGTTCCAACGGATGATGCCGCCTCTTACCTCTTTAATGGGGTTGTGGTGGATCACCTGACCCTAAGGGAGGAAGGGCAGGGACCGAGGCGGCGCGTTATCTATCTTGCCGTGTTCTTGGTGGATCCCTGAGTAAGCAAAGGTTCACCCGCCTCGAGTGGAGAGTTGCCCGTTGGCAAGTCAACAAAAGGAAGAAATCCCCGAACTTGTCAAAAATGGAGAGGGAGAAGCTTCCTCTCCGATAGAAGGGTCTTGGAAGGGCCCCTAAGCACAGGGGAGGGCACCTCTGTCACAAAGTTGGAGCTACCTGGATATGGCTCCAAAGATAGCACATTCTTGAACAAGTACAGTACTGTAGACGTACGATTCCACCGCTGATTCGGCCCGAAGAGACCTTCCTAATGCTTAGAGAACAACTGTAAACTTTCTTCGGTGAAATTTCACCAGTCTCTTGAACATCTTAGCTGTCCGGTAGACAGTTCACACACGCGTGTTCTTCATCGCACAGATTTCTGAACACGAGAAACCACCATTAAAAAGCTATGATGCCTGCATGAGCTCCCTTAGAGGTGACTATTGTTAAAAAAAAATTTTTTTTTAAGAGCTCATCTGGCGACTGCTTACTAAGGCATAAGTCGCCGTATTAAAACTGGCCTAGTTCTAGGCTACTTTGAAATAAAATTAAAGAGAAAAAAAAAACACCCCAAAAATGAGGAAAGGAAGCAAGCTGGTGCGTCGGGGAGAGGTCCCCCCGGCGCAGGAACGTGCAACTAAAGGATAAAAAACAACAACAACAAAAAATGCAAAAAACAAAACAAAACAAAAAAACAAACCTTGCTTAAATAATAGGGAGAAGGCTGGCGTCCCCCAAGAAGTCAACAAGTCCACAAGTCAATGTGCACGAATCTGTCCCGAGTACAAGAGACAGGCGGTAGCGACCCCGCCCATCCCGGTACCGGGACAGGTATCGTGCGCGAGGATCACCCAGACTGGGACATTCGACAAGAATGTGCCGAACAGTCTGGGGGACGACGCAGTCGTTGCAATAGGGCACAGGCGAGCGCTCCATCAAATAGCGATGCGTCACACGAGTGTGTCCGATTCGGAGACGACAGAAAGCAACCTGAAGCCGCCGCGGCATTAGGGGATAGGTCCATGGGAACAGTCGCGACGCAATGGCACGCAACTTTAAGTTCCATTCGACCGTCTCCCATCTTCTTTGCCAAGCAGTCCGAAGAGCTGCCCGTATTCCTGCCATGTAGTCGGTGTGAGGAAGAGCGAAACGCTGGTCCGGTCGCAGAATCCTCGCGGAATCTTTGGCGCCCTCATCAGCGCATTCATTCCCCGCAATTCCTACATGTCCAGGAACCCAGCAGAAGATAATCTCAACATCTGCCCGGCTCGCCAAAACCGTGGTGTCACGGATATCGCGAACCAGGGGATGCGGAGATTCCAATGCCCCGAGAGCACTCAGGACGCTTTGTGAGTCGCTATAGATCACAAACCGGTCTCCGAACCGGGCATGTCGCGTAATCTCCCGTACCGAGTGGTGTATTGCCACCAGCTCGGCCGTGAAGACAGACGCAGCGCCTGTTAGAGCCACGCTGACTTCAAACAGAGGGGATACGGCGTGGAAGCCGACCCCCTTTTGGGATTGGAGCCATCCGTATACACTGGCACGGTTCCAGCGTGACACGATGTGTGCTCAAAAAAGGTCGAACGCAATACTCCCGGCCCAGTAAAAGCTTTGGGAGCAGAGGCGTGGCGACAAATAGCCAAATGTGGTACCCTCCAGGGTGGCGTCCAGGGCAGAACCAAGGGCGCCACCGGCCCGAGAGCTATATTTACCTCTCGAAGGAGTTTCCTGGCCCTAAACCCAAAGGGCTTAGGGTATGACTGGCGTCTCTCGGCGGCATAGGCACCATCAAGATCAGCTGCGGATGCAGTGAGAGCTGTTGGCGACTGAGGGAGGCGCCGGGCTCGCGCGTACAGGTGAGTGATGCACTGCCCGCGGCGCAGAGCGAGTGGCATCTCCCCAGCATCGACCAACAGGCTCTCAATGGGGAAAGTGCGGAAGGCACCGGTCGCAAGGTGAAGGCCGGTGTGGTGGATCGAATCCACCTTCCGCAATAAACGCTCGGCTGCAGATGCATAAAACTCGCATCCGTAGTCGAGCTTCGAGCGAACAAAGGATCGATAAAAAAGTAAGGCAGTTGCCCTATCAGCACCCAAAGCGCTGAACGTCACGGAACGGAGAACGTCCATGGCGCGGGTACAAGAGACCCTAAGGCTGTGAATATGAGCCTCCCAGGTGAGGCGTCGGTCGAATACATGACCAAGGAAACGGTGCGACTCAACCACATCCAGGCAGAAGTGCACCACCTTAGTCTTGGCCAAAGAAAACCGAAACCTGTGCGCTTCGGCATAGCGAGAGACGCGGTTCAATGCCTGTTGGAGTCGACGCTCCAGAGTTGGCCTCTGGGCCACGCCAAAGGAGATCGAAAGGTCATCCACGTAGAGCGTAACGAGAACATCTTCCGGCAGCACCGAGGTGATGCCGTTGATGCTCAGGGCAAAGAGTGTGACACTTAGGACACTTCCTCTGCGGGACACACTCTTCCTGCTCCTTTGGGCCGGAGAGAACTCCCCCCACCCGTACGCGGAATCGACGATCTCCCAAAAATTCAGATATAAACATTGGGAGGCGTCCCCTCGCCCCCATCGTGTGGAGAGTCTCCATGATACCGTATCGCCATGCGGTCTCATAGGCCTTCTCCAGATCGAAAAAGACCGTGGCGTAGTGCTGTCTACGAAGGAAAGCCTCGCAGATGGCATTTTCCAGTCGGAGCAGAGCATCCGACGTGGAGTGGAACTTGCGGAAGCCGCACTGTGCGGAAGACAGATGGCCTCAACTGGCCAGGAAAAAGGCTAATCTAACATTTACCAATTTCTCCATCAACTTGCACACGCAAGAGGTTAGAGAGATTGGGCGGAAACCGGTCGGAGTAGAGTGATCTCTCCCTGGTTTGCGAAAGGCGAGCACAGTAGCGATTCGCCAGGAGTCTGGAAGAAGACCTTCCACCCAGATCCTGTTGAACAAATCTAACAGAAAGGCCATGCTTCGCTCACCTAGGTGTCGAAGCATGGCGTACGGGACATCGTCCGGACCATGGGCGGTGTCCGCGCACGAAGCGAGAGCGGAATGCAACTCACTCGCAGTAAACTGGTCGTTGAAGGGTTCTCCGCCTCTGGAGGTAAAGCCCGCCAAGAAGAGCGGCGGGAGTGCTTCGAAATATACCGGAATCTAGCCCTAGCCCGACGAAATTCAGCGACAGTGAAATCGTTCGGGCGGCGCTTATAGCGCATGTAGGCATAACGCTTCTGTTTGAGGGCCGTCTCACACTCGGCCGACCACCATGGGAGTGGTCGGCGTGCAAAACGGCCAGACGTCCTAGGAATAGTAGTCAGGCCCACGGCGATGAGGTTGCCGGAGAAGAACTCAACGGCCTCATCTACCGACCTAAACTCCTCGACTGAGATAGAGAATTCAGTCATTTCCTGAAATGCAGGCCACCGCGCCCGCGCCAAGCACCACCGAGGTGGTCTCTCAGGCGGCAGTTGCCCTGAAAATGATATTTGAATGGGAAAGTGATCACTACCATGGAGGTCATCGACCACCCCCCAATCAAAATCAGGCTGTGCATCCGAAGAGCACAAAGATAGGTCGAGGCAAGAAAATGAAGCGGTTCTCGGACAGTGATGCGTAAACTCATCCACGTTTAGGACACCCATCTCAAGGTCTTCGATCAGATCGGCAAGGACTTGTCCCCTGGGATTTATGGAGTAATCTCCCCAGAGAGGATGCCTGACGTTCAGATCTCCAAGCAAGAGATAGGGCCTCGGCAACCGTACCACGACGCGGCGGAAGTCCCCCGCGTCGAAGTCAGCTGACGGTGGAATGTACGCAGAAATGATAGTATACCTCCTAACCAGGTGCAGCTGCACAGCCACTGCCTGAAAGGAGGTATATAAAGAGAAATGAAGAACAGAGACATCCTGCCGGGTGTAAACCGCGCATCTCCCAGCCTGGCCATCCCGCGGTGGTGGGGTCGCAAGACCCTTATACCCCGAGAGGGCGGGCAGGGGGCACGCGCCCAGCATGGTCTCCTGCAAAAAGATAGCTAATGGGGAACGGGACGAGACGAGCCTCCGCAGCTCCTCCCAGTTGGCCCGGAGTCCACGGCAATTCCATTGAAGGAATATGCCCTCCAGGCCTAGCTCAGAGGAGACGCGAGGGAACCTCCCCGAACTGAAGAACCTCACGGCAATGGCCGTACGCTTCCCGGGAGAAGAACCCCGGGCGCTGTTGGCCGGACAAAGCGCTGAAGGCGCTGTCGCCTTCGAGGACTTATTGGGGGAGGTTGGGCTCGACATGCGAGTCTTTTCCTCCCTCCGCCTCGAAACCTTAGGCGGGCGTTGCGGCTTCGGGGGCGGGCAGCCCTCTTTTCGAGGAACCACCGTCTCCGAGCCACTCGCCACACCTCGGGGCGTGGGCGAAGAAGCCGAAGCTCCTTTGTTGCTGTCCTCCTTTCGGGGGGCAGCTTGAGGAACCCTGGAAGATAGCCTAGTTACCATCTTCAGGGGTGTTGCTTCCTGAGTCTAACGACTCGGTGGAGGCGCGTGGCCGTTTCGTCTTACGGGAAACGGTCACGCTGGGGGAAGAGGGGGGAGCCCTGTTTTAGCCGGGGCTGGGTAGGAACCCTTTTTGCCGCCAGCTTTACCAGGGGAGCGCCCGGGTTAGGTAGAGCCCGCAGAAGGGCTCCGAATGGGCGCGGAAACAACCGTGCTCGTTGACCTGAATGGGCCAGGAGCAGAGGGTGCCTTTCTAACTATTGAGGCATATGACGTCCACGGCAGAGCCGGGCGCGCCAGGACCAAGTCCTTAGCCTAGCGGAATGAGAGTCGATCCTGAGCCTGAACGGCCAGGATTTCTTTCTCAAGGAGATATGCACCACATTGCTTCGAAGAAGCAGGGTGCGGCTCTCCGCAATTGACACACTTGGCCACACACGATTTGGACTTATCGTGTGCGACCTTGGAGCAATTTACACAGACTTCGGGTGACCCCGACTTTGCACGTCTACATGAGCGATTTGTATGGCCAAAGCGGTGACAGTAATAGCACCGCCGCGGCAGTGGCACGAATGCCTTCACGCGGTAGCGGTACCAACCGACTCAGGGAGCTTGTCACAGTGGAACGTGACGAAGAGTGTAGGGGTGGGTCTCGACACCCCTCCCTGTTTTCTCATCACACGTTCGACCTTGACCGCCCCATGTTCGGCTAGCTCTAGGGTGATGTCCTCAATGGAATAGTCAACGAGTTCCCTCGCATAAACTACTCATTTCACAAAGTTCATTGTAGAGTGCGGCGTCACACTCACCGGGGGTGCCATGAAGTGTCCGAAGAGCACTTATCTTGGCCGCCTCGGGGGATTCACCGCATTCGCCAGAAGGCTCCCGTCCGAGAAACGGGTCACCTGCGGCTCTCTACCAATTGCACTAGCTAATCCTCTCCTCTGATGGATCATGTTGCCCTTGGACAACATGGTGCCATTAGTGGAGCGAATAACGAGGAAGCGTTTGAAGCCAGCGGGCTCGAAAAGGCCAGGTAACCTCTGAATGAGGGGCCCCGATGTCATCGAGGCTCTTCCCTGTGCACATTTGTTCTTAGTCAGTGGCTCCGCAACCGGGGGGGGGGCAGAGGGGGCGGATGTGTCGATCTTGGCTTGGTCGCTTGCCAGAGTGGCAGCAGACCCATCCGTCCCCGAAGAAGCCCCCGCGGATGGAGAGGAGCCCCGAGTCTTTTTTGTCTTTTTAGTCTTTTTCTTTTTCTTTTTCTTTTTTTTGAGAGGAGGGCGGGGAATGAACCCGCTTCTCACCTCCACCGGAAGAAGCCCCCAGGCCAGATGGACCGGCCTCAGCCAGGTCATTCTCCGAAATGGAGAAAGTTCTGGTAGTCTTTAGGGCACCGGTCGGAAACCACAGCCGTTTGAGGAGGACCTTGCTTCGGGGCGGATTCGGGTTCGGTGCTTGGCGCCGAGCCATGCTTCCCCTTCATGGAAGGCCCTACCATCTGAGGCTGGGTTTCCTCAAGGACCATGTCTATCTCAGGGGAGGCCTCCAGTTGGCCATCCCCTTTCCCCAAGACATCGCAGGTCCCGTTGACAGTATTGTCACTAGTCTTCTTTGGGGAGGCATGGGCCTTGACCCCGGCAAGGTTCAATATTCTTGCCAGCATGTCTTTTGAGGGAAGCGTCCGAAGGGGCCTGGCTTCCCTTTTCCCCCTAAGGGGGTTTGCCCTACCGAGCCGCTTCGATGTGGAGCGGCTGGCTAAGGGCTGCCTGCTCGCTTTCTTGACAGTCCCCTTGGAAAGAACAGAGGGGACTGCCGCTGGTAAAAGGGAGGCGCCCGAAAGCACCTTCAGAGAAGGGGATGAGGGAGAGTCCTCTACACCCGTAAGCGAAGGAGAGGAGTAAGCCTCCTCTCTGGTTAGAGATATATGGAGGGTCCCCTGAGCAAGCACAGGGGGGAGGACCTCTATTTTTTTGCTGAAGCTGCCCAAGGGCGGCTCCGTCGATGTTATAGGGGAAGTTGGATGTTGGGTTTTTTTTTTACTCATCAATGGGCATGGTGACCCTCTTTTTAAGACAGGAAGCAATCGCGCATCACCTCTCGCAGTAGCCCGCACTGCGAGAGGTGCTTACAAGCCCGGCAGAGCCAGGCGCCGCCATTTAAGACCACCCCTCCCGCCTGGTGGCCTGGCAGTCCATCGGCATGGCGGCTCCACCTTAGACACGGCGTAAAACAGATAGAATGTGAAGAGGAGATGAAAAGGGATGTGAGGAAGGTATGGGTGGGGATGAAGCAGGTTGTTAAAAACCAACCACCCCAGACCGGAGCTCAGGGGTTAGGGAACATTAGCCCCTCCCCCCTCAGCCCCGATCCAGGACGGTTGGCCGAGAAGAAGGTCAGCATCTACCCTGTGAAATTAGAGGCTGACCAGAGAAAGTTGTCGGAGAGGTTGTATGAAAAGAGAGGAAACAAGTGTTTTTGAAGGAAGGAAGAGAGGCTAAGCTGGGGCCGGACGGGGTGCTGAGTCCCGTCAGCACGGCGGCCAGGATGGCAAATCGCCTCGCCCCTTACGGGGACTATTGTTAACAAAAGAACATGATAAAGTTTCCGTTTCATTTCCAAGGGGTCTTTGACGATAGTTTCCGTGAGAATGGTATATTTCCGTTAGTATGGTACTTTTACTTTGCTCACATTAAGGTAAACAAGTGGTTGGTTGGTTGTTTAAGTTTCTCTTTTGGTCGCATCTTTATATATTACAGTAACTTTAGAGGTACAGGGGTAAGGAAAGGTTAAGAACATTTATCTCCTTTTACTGAATTGTTCTCCTTTCCTCCACTAATTAGAGTGCTCTCGTTGGATTACATAGTTTTCTTTTGTTCATTCCAGTAAATACAAGTATACAATGGGAGTATTTCTCCCATGTTTGGGTGAAAAATGTATGTACGAAAGAGTGCAATTGCAGTTTCGAGGATATAGGCTGAGGCCTCAATCAGAGGCGTTAATTCAGCAGAAGCTAGGGCGTGGCAACATCATCAGCTCCCCCTCCTCCCCGCCCCCTAATTATTTATGTAATTATTTAACTGTCTTCATTTAATATCTGCCTGTGCATGGAGCACATTTTGTTTAGAAGTGTTTAATACACCTTGAGCCTTTCAAATGCAGTCTCATTCACCATCACGCCACTTTGAACACTTAGGCTTCCGGCCTCTGACAGATTACAAAAGGCAGTAGAGAAAGGGGTGAGGTAAAGGAAAATGAAAATGTGACTTGGGCACAAATGATGTTCCGAATATCATTAGCACCCAAGACACATTTTAGATGGACAGATAAATTTCTTACATTTATTCTAAAAAGGTACATTTTTCCCTAGGACCTAGGGTATGGCGGTTGACACACCCAATTGACGCCACTGGCCGCAATGGCTGGCTAATTCCAGCCACAATCGCAAAATTAGCCGTCTTCGTTTCAGTCTAGGAGAGTTGCGCGTCCTAGCAAGGGGATATAAAAGGTAGCATAGGCATTGGGCACTCATTCCCTAGACGGCATCATTAAGATTGCGTACTCTCGTGTCTCCAACATTCGCAGGTCAATCTCCAGCTATATACAGTAGGCCACAAAAGTTTACAACACTGTTATAAATGTAAAATTACATACTTTTAGTTAATGCAGGTTAATGAAATTTGCAACGCACGTCGAACTTTATGTGATAAATACAAAGTAAAGCTCAAAAAAGAAAAATGGTGAAGGGGAAAAACTTAATAAGGACCAAAGTTAAATTTAACAACGCAAAAGTCTACGACACATTGATATAAATAGGTTACATCTGGTAAATGTCTCATTGAAAACTAATCTTCATTTGTTGCCGAATATCTAAAATACTCTAAACTAAATGTGAGATTTATTTCGTAATCGTGTAAGGCTCCTTCGTTATTCCTTACAAGATAGACGTACATCAACATCATCATGGGAAAAACTAATCATTCAAGATCTTCGTAAAGGCATTGTAGCCCTTCATAAGAGTGCTTTGGGTACAGAAAGATATCTTCACCGTTTAAAGTACCATTAAATTTAGTTGGTATCGATAATATGCAAATATAAGTTTCGTGATTCAATTCATCCTTTGAATCGTTCAGGTCGCCAATCGGATGTTAACGGAACGTGCAGCTCGAAAACCTGCTAGAACAGTATGTGATAAACCACTACTCTTAGAGATTTGCTGGAAGACCTGAAAATAAGTGGAGTTGAAGTTAGCAAAGATATAATAAGTAGAACGCTGCGTTGTTACTCTAAAAAAAGCCTCGACTCTTGAATAAAACTCCCTGTAAAGAGGGCTTGACGTTTGTAAATGAACACTTAAATAAACCGACAGCGTTTCTGGGAAGAAATCCTTTGGTCAAATGGAACGAAGATAGAAGTTTTCGGGCGAGATTCAATTAGCAGGATTTGGATAAAAAGTGTGAACCTTACGCGCCAAAGAATACGATCCCTAAGGTCAAATTTGATAGTTGATCAATCATGGTAGGGAATTGTGTTTGCTCATCAGGGGTTGTGAGAATGGAGGTAGTCGAAGAAAGAATGAAGGGCGAAATGTACATAGGAAATATGGAAAGAAATTTGTTATCTAACGTTGGGTCTCTGAACTTGAAACCAGGGTGGGCATTTCAACAAGACAATGAGCCCAAACATACAGCAAAGCAAACTAAGAATCGGTTAAATACAGGTAGAATTGGTGTTTTGGAATAGCCAAGTCAATCTCCTGACTTGAATCTCATCGAAAATCTGTGGAGGGAATTGAAACTCAGGGTCAAGAAACGAGATCCACGTAACTTATTTGATTGGGAGAAAATAGGTTTGGAGGAATGGAACAAAATCATGCCAAGCACCTGTAGAGAGATCGTAAAAGACTGCTCAAAGTGTCTGCAAGCTGTAATTTACAACGTGGATTATGCAACCAAGCACTAAACCCTGTTTATATGAATGTGGTGTAAACTTTGGAGCTGTCAAATTTCACTATTGTCCTTATAAAGTTTTTCCTGTTCTCCATTTTGCTTTACTAGTCATTAGATTGTATTTATTACATAAAGTTCCACGTGCGCTGTAAATTTCATTAACCTGCGCTAACTAAAAGTATGTAATTTTGTATTTCTAATTGTAAGCTTTTGTGATCCACTATCTTCCACACATTTTCACCTCCTGCATCTTCTTCACTTTTTTGCATAACTCTCACCTTACGAACATTCTGGGGAAGAGACCCCCGTTATTTTTTGCTTTTTAGTTCTAAGTAACAATACTAACGCCACAAGTTCTCCCACCTTCACTGACGAATATTCACACATTTTGGGGGACAGATTATAATTTTTAGAACGTTTATCGCTATCTTTCACTCTTTATTGGGCCTATCCAGGCGTGGAAAAGATAGTGAGAGCTTTAAAAGAGGGTCACCACCGTCTCTTGGGGCTCTAGGCTCGGAATGGGGGGGGGGTACTAATCCTACAGAGGGGAATTAGCCCTTTTACTCTATCACTCCCCTTGCGGGGGTGATGAGATAGCAACCACAAATTAGTGTGGGGGGAGGAGTATACCAAAGCCGAATAATAGACAAATTAATCAACTGATACAAATATCCCAGATAATCAAAAGTACCAACTTGGGTATATAGAGACGACGATAGTGCCGTGATTTACAGGGTTTTAGAACCTTCTAATCAATAAAAGTTATAGAAGAAATGTTATTCAATTCATTAAATTACATAAGAATACCCGGTTTTGGTACAATTCTGATTAAATTAGTTTATCGATACTTTATTACTTTTTCTAAGTTCTGACAAAAAAATAGATAGGCCGCCTTCTTGGGAGACATTAGCCACATCGTTAATGGAAGCGTATCCTATTATATTATATATCATTTTGAAGGGATTTTTTTCTGAATTAAAATATGATGTGGACATTTCATATTAATCAATTTTAAAGAAAATGTGATTGATTTAAATAGCATTCGGGGGTGAGGTTTATTTGTCTGAAGTCAAGGAACGCGGTAGAAAAACTAGAGGCCTAACGACATTTAGTAATCGCCTTTTGAAATCGAATGTAATGTTAGGCGGCTTTCGGATTAGGAATATTACTTGGGTTTTTGTTTTTTTTCGGCGAGTGTACCCCCCCCCCCCCCCACACACACACACTTAAGTGGGAGTATGGTGGCGAAGGCCTCCATTTCGTAATTACCTTAGAAATGATTATTTGGGGCGGAAATAGCTTAAAGTAGGTAGCGCTATCGTCGTCTCAATTTACCCCAACTTGCGCCCCATTGTGAGTATTCGGGTCTTATGCGGAGGCAACAGACCAGGAATCGAGAAATTTTTGACAGGCACCCAGGAACACTTTTCGCCAGTTTAAGGCCGAGGTTAAATGCCTGGCTTCTTCAGCAAAAAGACGCTGACGCCTTCTCACCTATCCCGACTCCAAGAGAGTGAATTTGTACCATCAGTAAACTCGATATAAACTTACCCCTGGCCAGTTCACTATCGCTGATGCGATTCCAGCACTTGTTCGGTTTAAGCTTCAGCAATGACTCTCGATCTCCCTCCCATACATCATTGCCATCTTCAGAAAGGTCTTCGTCACAGTACTCATCTTCGAATGAATTCCGTCCAGATTGTTGCGGAAAAGCCTCCAAAGTAATGGGAGAAACTGTGTGCCTGGACATTGCTCGTTAATCCCACAACTTACGCAAAATAATGGTATGGGAGGTATCCAGCGCGTCTATTTAGATTAAACGATAGTTTTTCATTGTCTAATTTGTTTGGAAAATACATGAAAAATGTAATACTTTCAAATAATATTCGAAATTTGGCTAAGTAAAATCACGGTGTTGGTTCTTACTCTAATAAAGACGCGTAAAACGGATCTTGGGATAGCTACCACAAAAGAAAGAACTTCCGTTTTCTGAACTTGAAATTTAAACCACCTCATTTTTTTAATCTTTTGCATATCCCGCGTCGGAAATAGACGACAAAAGGTGAGCACTTCCATTTCGGATAACTTTACCCTCCCCTATACACATACATACACCACCACCATCACCATTACACACAAAGCAAGTTTTAGAGGGAGAAGGGACGTTGCTTATTAGCGAGAGTTTAGGCTTGGGGTGAAGGATACTCGAATGAGCGGGGTCAAGTTAGCCAGATGATATATTTGCAGTAATTAAACAGCTGACTCCATGTAGTCGTGTCAGATATCTTTTTTATCCAGAAATAATGAAATAGTAAAAATAAAAAAGCGCAAACAATTTTAGTTTTTTATAATAATATCAATTATAACTTCTCAGCTAGTAGGTTATTAGGTATAATTCGCTCCAAGATTTGCACTACGTATGTAATGTTTTGCTCGTGAATTTAGTATTCTTGATTATTGTTTGTTTGGGTTTTTTTATGTTTAATGTGCGTGAATCCATAAGGTCATAGGCGGTTGTATTCTTGATTATCACTTCGAGGGAAGATGAAACTCGTCGTAATTTCGTGCAGGATTCAATGCTGCCAACTCATGCATGAGTGAGCAGAGGTATTGAAATTTTGACTGAATTTTGGTTGATTTTTTTTGCTTTTCTCTAAGATGATTTTTTTTCTAACATAATTCATGGAAATATAATAAATTTGATTGAAATTTAATGCATAAATGTAAGGGCTGCAACATAATGAAAATTTATAACGGAAGTGTCACCAAGTCACAAACGAACGCAAAATAGTACAATATACTTTTATAAGAACATC
Organism: Ceratothoa steindachneri; assembly: GCA_963969495.1. Lineage (NCBI taxonomy): Eukaryota > Metazoa > Arthropoda > Malacostraca > Isopoda > Cymothoidae > Ceratothoa > Ceratothoa steindachneri. Next base: position 30,225,103 of record OZ018335.1, read on the forward strand.
ACTAAAGCCTAGATTATTAATCGCTTCGAACGATTTCAATATTGGAACCTTCCATTTTTTAATCGCATTTATGTATGGAAATGCTTCTCAATCAATGATAAAGTGTATTGTAAGAAATAAATAAAATTACCACCCACAGTCCTTTTGCCTGCTACACAGCAAAGAAGATGCCGTTAAACTGAAGCTCAGAGTAAAGTTTGTTTCCTTGTTCACATTGAAATTGAAAGTGAAAGTGACCGAACGCGAAGTAACAATAGTGACTTCATTTCTAGGGACTTGGAAAGGATTGATTTATCAAAATTTGAATTAATCTCATTCGGTGAGATTTGTGGCAGCTTCAGAGAATATGGTATTGTGGGGACCAGAGAGCATGCATCTTCAAGGTCAGTTTTCATTTGCTGCCAAACATTTATACTTGTGCGTTTGTTTGTTTGTTTTTTGTTTAATGTGCGTGAATCCATAGGATCATAGGCGCATACTTGTCTAATTAATATGGCAGGCTTTCAGATATCTATCTCATACTAGCTGAGTTATCCGGCGTCGCCCGGCTGAAAAGTGACATTTGAAATCTATAGATAAATATTTATTCCAGAAAATCATTCACTAAATATACCAAAGTAGTGAAGAGATAAAAAAAAAATTCGATCAACCAAACCTTTAACATTGCACTTTTTACCAAAAGGAGAATATACCTAAAGATTGTTAGGGTTTTCTTCCCCCGAGCATCCTACATGCGGTTGACCATGAGAAAAGTCTTCTTGTAATGTGTCTGTGTGATTTGTTGATCGCACATCATGTTGCTTCTTTGTTTCTTGCTCTCTGCTTGAAGTCTGGTTTGAGATTTATTTATTTAAAAGAGTTTAATGCTTCTTTCATCTCCTTTTAGGGCTACCTAGGCCTGGAAAAGGTAGTGGGTAATTTTAAAGAGTTGCAAAAGATGACCGCTGATTCTCATTGGGCAGACCGGTCGAGAGGGCGGGTTACCCCTCCAGGTTTGTTTTCGTTTTCCATATCCAGCTTGACTTGACAAATCTGCCTGACTTTGCCCTTGGCGCTTTTCACGGTTTTCTTGCTGTGGGAATAGGCTTTATAAGGAACGTTTAACGTCTTCCTTCAACCTTTGTTTGGTTGTATACAGACGCGGAATAGATAATGTACTTGAACAGTGTCTTGAAGCTTGTATTTGAAGTCATTGATTGAGTTCTTCTTTGGTGTCGGCAGCATTTAGCGATTATATTCTTTTAACGGCATAAGATTTTCGAGAGAATTGGAGTGTCTTGAATGGGATTCTATAAGTTATAGGTGATAATCCCATTTACTGTTATAGGCTATAACAGTAAATTGTCAATTTCGTCACTATTGAAAGTAATCTCTTCAGTCTCGTTTTGGTTACTTTATCTAGAATTTAAACCAAATACTGAGCCTGAAAATGAAGCTTTTCATATATATCAAACCTTTTTACTCCGACAACAGGTTTGGAAGAGATGTATGTTATTACCCGTGGATGTCTGTCTGTCTAAGTGTGTACAAGATATCTAAAAATTTTAATGACGGTTGTCGAGTAAATATTGTGTCCGTTTTGGAACATCTTTCATTTAGCCCACCTCTTTGAAAAGTCGTATATAGGTCCTTTGCCACATAACCTCCCCCCCCACCCTCCATCTCCCCGCCTGCGGAGACTTTTGGGGCTCCCAGCGAGACTGCCCACTGCCGTTTCGTAGGAGAGGGGGATCATCCCTCACTCTTGTGTTCGCTGCGAACTGGACTTTTATCCGCCCGACTCCTTCCCCGCCCTCCCTTTGCGTTATTTAGAATCTATTTATTGTATACTTATACGTCATTTAAGTCCTATTGCTGCCCCCTCATCCCCCTTCCTGTTTTTTCTTTACGCTACCTCACAGGAGGCTTACCCCTTGATCGTGCCTGGAGACCTTGTAACCCCCGTTGCACCCCGCCTGCAACGAGAGCTTCCCTCCTGAATTGTGACCTTGAGATGGCAACACACTTCTTTGTCGGGGAGGGGGGGGGGATCTATGCCTGGTCAATCGATCTTCCCATCGGGTAACTTGTTCCACGTCAGCTTAAGGGATCAATCAACACCTGAGGTCCTGGTACGTCATTGATCCTGTGCTGCAGTCTGTCCACTTGTGATTACCGAAGTATACAGGTTTGGTATCATTGGGCCCGCTGAGAGACGAGCCTTTTCTTCGTCAGCATAGTCCTTCTCCATGTGCAGATGGCTCGTTGTAGGGGGGTGAACCCGCCTGGTTAAGTAAAAATCTATTTAGTTCAAGTGGGAAACTTTTGCACTCATTCCCAGAAACTTCCAGTTTCGAGTCCTCGTGCTACTCGATCTCGTTCCAGTCCCAACATCTCCTCTTACGTTCATCCGTTCTCAAGTTAGGTGGATACTGATTTGGATTAACCATCGATTTCTAGAACGCTCAGATTCAGACTTTTCTCTCTCGAAAGTGGATGTTTTTGGAAGTTGTTGATGTCAATAAGCGTTGCTGCGAACGACGTTGTATGTGGTCTGGTACGGATGGTAACCTTGTTGTAGAGGTGTCCGCTCGCACCCAACATGTTGAAGTCAAGACTCTTGAGTTTCTCGTCTCATCCTCCTTCACTATCTCCTACCCCACATTTAAATAGGTAGTGCAAACCTTCAATGGTTTCTGAATTAATACAAGTAGGTTGTTCCTAGCTTTTGACCGGCAGCAGTTGTCTACTCACGTGGAGGCGGGATATCTCCCCATTTCTGTAAGTCGATGCATCAATAATCACCGACGATGCTTCAAATGGCGCATGTTTAGCCATATGATCCAGAATTATTGCATTAACGTGTTTGTGTCGATTGCGCACTCCCTTATCATGGTAAATCTTGTCGCCACCCTAAAATGTGCACCAATTGTGGAGAAGCACACAGTGTCTCTTCAATTTATTTTGCTGTCTTTCTCTTTGAAAAAGATGTACTGCCAGTCCGCGATACGCACAAAGTTCCCACCTGTGAGACATTTATGTCAAACGGTGTTCTCTTCTCAGACGACCCCCGGAGGGCCAATTCCTCGCGCCATGTTCACCCTCGACAGTCCGTCACTTCCTCCTTCCACGGTCTCCCAAACTATTGATTCTTCTGCGACTTCGGTGCATAATGTGTTTCCGTATTTGTAAGCCTCCATACCAGTTTTCTGAGGCCCCTTCAGATGCCCCGAAAACCATTGAGAGCATCCGAGCATATTTGCAGTGGTCTTCTGACACCCCGAAATCAAAAACCTCCACTGATGCCACCCCCGTGCAATCATCGTCCATCAAATGCAAAGGTTCGCCTATCTCTTCTCCTCCTGCTACGAAAATTCTTACTGGTACTTCTGATTTGTCATCACACAAAGATCTATCTTGCCGTAAGTAGATGTGCTCTTCCGTGCTTGATATCCAACCATCCGTGCAAGTCCGCCCGTTCCCATCTGACTTACCCCTATGCATGTTCCCTTTTCTCCTGAGCCTCAAAATTCTTCAAAGTCCGTCTGAAATTGTCTCCGGAGCGGGGTTAAGTTGAGGGTTGCGATGCCGGAATGGGACCATACCTCGCCTTTTTTCCCCTCCCACTTTGCTGTAGGACTGGTAATCTTAACTCTCCTTGTCCACATGGCTTCCATCTATTATAAAGATCTGGACTTTTTTTTCGCAAGCTTCACCCGTTAGTCATTCCATTCAATCAGTTCTCATCTCCTTCTCCCACGAAGAAGAAAATCATCATGATCACAAGGAATCCATCACATCAAACTATCAAGAAGAAATGCTATTAAAATTGAGTCCAGCAGAGATCGGTCCTCTCCTACAACCTTTTCTTTAATGATATTCCTCCTAAAGGTCCTATCATCACCTTCTACAGCTATGCCAATGACATCACCCAACTCTCAAAGTACACCAAAGCAGCTCGTGATCTACAGATTTACAACGCATGGCTGAAAAGCTGATTGCAACGGAACTTAATGCTCATCTAACCTTCATAATTCTGCGTTACTCTATTCTCAACCCACAAGCTGGTGTACCCCCACTCGCATCATTCTATCAAACAATCCACTTTTCTTAGATATAACAACTATAGTCCTCGGTGTCACACACTCTAGGACACAGGACTAACTTACCGAAAACGAGAAATATCACAAACAAAGCTAATACCAAAAATAAACACCACAAACACACACAAGCCATATGACTATATTGTACACTTTTACAAACACTGTATCCGCTCCCCACTGACCTATCCCTCTCTGGCCTTGGCACACAATCTCATACACACTAACCTTAGCACACACAAAACAAAGCATTCCGCCCTTATGCGGGGTACGCCCGCAGCACACCCAATAAACCACCTTCATTATGTAGCAGAGGTCATGCCCATAAAAAACACAATTTTTACCTTCGCGGAATGCAGTTCTTCCATAGTACGCGAAACCCTGGCCATTATAAAATGGGAGGGGGGGAGAAGTTCTTACCAACCTCCACAAGACGTCGGCAAAGCTCGAAGAACTATATCAAGTTACTCCAAGGAAATCTACCTCGCTGTAACTACGCTACTATTACCCACAAAATTATCCGCATACACGCATAATACAACATAGCTTCCAATCTCTCTGTTCGAATCACCACCCCAGCGCCATTTTCCTGGATATAAGCCCAGAAGAAGCTTCCCTCTCACTTTACACACGGGTCACCCTGGCAAGGATATAATGAGGTTATAATCTAAAATTAAACACATACAAATACCACTAGCCTGAACGATACATAAATCGGCTTTCATAGCACCTAGGATCTATATACACTTTTGCACATATTCACAACATACCAGACACGAGACAAATTGAGAAAAAACGTACAAATACCCTGAATGTTGGATCTTTGAGAGAACTCCGTCCCGTCAATCGAGTTCGTTGAGGCTGCAGGTCAGCAAAAAAAAAAGGTGAGAGGGGAGGGCCTATATTTCTCAGGGAATATTTTGTGACCATGGCAAATCAAGAGGACTGTTTCACAAGCTTCCTTTCTAGGTTTATAAAGTTTGGTACAACCGATGACTGAGTTGAAACCTTAATTGTAAGTAAAGTCATTTACATCAAACCTATGTGCTGCTCTATAACACATTTTTGCTAAAATTCTTTAGCAAAAATGCACAACTAAAATCATTTTGGTCTAAAAATAAAGTTTTGAAAACAATTACAGAATTCCAGGACGGCAAAAGTCTTAAAATCTACTCGAGGCCAATCCAATAAAGGAAAAAGAGGGATGAAAGAAGACGAAAGTGGACGGAAGAAAAGGATATAAATTCTTTATCATTTATACGTAATGATACTCTTTATAGAAATTTTATATGTTAAAGTAATATTTATCAATTTTATTGTTAATCATGTTAACGAAGTGCTTTTAACTGTATACTAGGGTAACTTATTACATAGCTGATTAATTTTGTAAGATAAAAAGTTCTGTGCTATCGCAGTGTTAAATCCTCTATTACTTCTTGTTGGAGGGGGCTACACTAATATTTCCAACGTATCCGCGCTTTAATTTTGACCGTCCATGTTATACATTAGGGATTTAGGGTGTCCTAAATGAATTGAACTTCACGAACCCTTTTTGAGGTCATTCCAATACTCTACGTCGCTTTGTAAATTCACTCGAACACAGCGACGATATTTTGCTGTATTACCTATTTGTGTCATCCGCAAATTTGCAAAATTGTCATAATAAATTGGTCAGGAACGTTAATATACGAGGGGCGGTCAATAAGTTTGGCGAATCGGTAGGGAAAAACAGAGGAAGGGGGGTGGCTGTTTGTAGGGGTGTTAGGACAAGTTATGACAAGTCAGGACCTGCAGCCGCACGCTCCTGCCTCGTCTATTTAAGAAGCAGTAGCTGATCGCAGATCGTCAGTCACAAATTTTTCAACAATGGAGAAGGTTGAGCACCGCGCAGTGATCAAATTTTTGACCAAGGAAGGCAAGAATGCAAAAGAGATCCATGAAGGCATGGTTGCAGTGTACACCGACACCGCCCCTTCCTATGCAACAATTGCTCACTGGAATATGGAGTTCTGCCATAGTCGTGAGTTCCTTGAAGATGACCTCCGTCCAGGACGCCCGTCAGACGTGACCAACGAGGACAATGTGGCCCGTGTGGAGAGGATGATCCTCGAAAATCGACGGGTGAAGGTCGAAGAAATCGAGCGAGAACTTGGAATATCACATGAAAGTGTTATCAACATCATCCACGACAATTTAGCCATGACCAAGGTCTCTACACGTTGGGTCCCTATAAACCTCATGCTCCATGATCGACTTCAACGTCGTCAAAGTCCACAAGGACAGAGTTGCACAAGGTGCCCTGCGTGAGTGCGGATTCGAGGAGCTCAACCATTTCCTCTACAGTCCAGATCTGGCCCCCAGAGACTACTTTCTATTCCGCCAGCTCAAGGCTGCACTGCGTGGACGCCGGTTTGGGGACGATGAAGATGTCCAGCTCGCCGTCCAGGAGTGGATTGAACAGCAGTCGGGATATTTCTGGTTGTCGGGAATTCGAAGCCTCAGGGACAAGTGGCGCAAGTGCATTGAAGTTGAGGCTAGTTATATTTAAAAATAATAAAACACTTTTCCTCATATCTCGTTTCCTTATATCCGAATTGCAAACCCTATTGACCACACCTCGTAGATTATAAACAACAATGGCCCAAGAATTGACATCTGAGAGATACTACTAGTGATCGATACCCAGCTTAAAATTATTCCATTTACCAGGACCCTCTTCCGGCCGTCGGCCAACCACTTCTCGACCCATCTAATTAAATATCCCCCTATCCATGACATTTAACTTTATTATAATTCCCTTATTCAGAACAGCATCAGACGCCTTCTGAAAATATAGAAGAGCCATATCATCAGTTTTATGTTCCTCAAATGTTGAGATCATTTCGTGAATAAATTCTAAGTTATTTCTACACGAGCGCTCCCGCCGAAACCCATATTATCATCCATTATATTTTAGAGTCCGTAGATTAGTTTTGATGCCATTTTTAAACTCGCTTGGAACTAATCCTGCATTAAGTGATTTATTAAAAATTATACAAAAGTCTTACTAGTTCACCTTCCAATTGTATACGGTAAATCGGGTAGAATTTAAAGGTAAATGGCGCCTTTGTTTATTTTTATAGAAAGCCATTGTGTTTTTGGTTATATTAATATTCAAATAAGTACTGCCACCATTAAAATCAATTTCGTCAGGGATAGTAGGTAAATTTATAGTGTTATCAACGGTAAAATTGTTTGTAAAATGCTCATTTGGTAATTGTTAAGATTAGCGGCCCCTGACCAATTATAACCGTTTGTTTTTCCTAAGCTTTCCTTCGTGTTTGCAAAGATGGGAAAAAAGTATGTTTTTTGGTATTTTCTATTTTTTGTGAAGTTTATTATCGATCTAGTTTAAATACTCTACGCCTGCCACTATTTTATCCTTTGACAGTGTTCTCTTTTGTAATAAATAAAATTTCTTTTTCCTCTTGGCAAGGAATTCTGCTCGCCGGAAGGAAGTATAAAAGAGTTTTTTCTTTATTCTATGCTTTTTTTTTAATTTGGGGGGCTTTTATTCAAACTATTAATTGTGTCTCGCATAAATACTCCCTCGCAGGCGTTACGCGTCAGTTTTATCGAAATGGCTAGTTCGTGCGATGTATGTTCACTATCGGTCCACCATCTAGGTGTGATTTTCACTGATCCCGAGAAAACCAACGATTTTTTAGTTAGCCATCAGTTACTAGAAAGCAAGATGGAGTGCCCTACTTGTAAATCTAAAGTGACAGTTACTAAAGATGATTTTTTCCATTACCGTAAATATTTTGTGTACCTTACTAGGACGGAGAGGGGCCCATATGGACGGATATCTCGCAACCTCTCTTTTCATCCAAAAAATATCCCTGCATAAAAGAGAGGTTCCACGCATTCTGGGTCGCCGCCGCAAATAAAATAGTGATTAAAGAACCTCTCGTTTGGTGGATGAGTCATGGAAAGAGAAGAAATGAGGGTATGATTCTGGGGGTATCTTTACGATAGACTGTGGAAGATGGGCCGCGGGGATTCTTACTACGTTAAAGTTATTTTTATCTTGATGTCACGGTGAACAGACATCGTCTATGTAGCGGAGCAATAATAAATTATGGGTGGGTGTAATTGTTGTCAGCGATTCAGTTTCAAATTCTCCATAAAAAGATTACTCAAAATTGGTGAAAGGGGGTTACCCATAACCAAGCCATATCTTTGCCGGTAAAATTCATGATTGGCTGTGAAAATAATGTTCGAGAAAGTCTTGTCACCCCCTACCGGAAAGTAATAAGAACAATAAAATAATATCAAACCCATGTGCTGGATTTAGTGTATTTACTTTCATTGAAACTGTCACACATCGAGAAGGTCTGTATGAACACCATCATTTTCGTGGCACAAAATGATGGGGCGCCATGTCCTTTGTGATATTTTACGAAACTGTGCTTTGGTGATTGTTGCAAAATCTGCCAGAACAGCATCCTGCAACTGTTGGGTATTATGGTATCACGTTTGTGAAACTCTCTCCTTGATAATACTCCACAGGGCGTTGTCGCAAGAAGTGAGGCCTAGACTTCTGGAAGGCCAATTGAGAGGTGCTGGAAGTTGTTGTGATCCTCGCCCCATCCATCTATCCCGAGAAACTTCATTCAGGTATTCCTTGACATTGATGGCATAGTGGGGAGGGAAACCATCTTGTTGAAGCCAACAATCATTCACTTCCACATTGAACCTCTGGAGCTGTGGAACAAACCACTCCTTTAACATGGCAAGGTAAGCGTGCTGATTAACAGAGCCCTCGAAGAAATAGGGAGGGTCATATCAAGTAAAAGTGTGAATTTTCTTTGTTCTACCAAAAATATTCTTAGCCCGCCTATTCCAGTAAATTGCACAATCATCGGAGAAAAAACAAGTTGTGTGATTGTCGGAAACACATTAAGAAACCGTTCCACAGTCCACACGTCTTTTGGCCATGTCGTTATCGCTTAGTTCTTTGACGAATGTTGGCCTAAACGATTTCAAACGAAGATAATTTGTCGTGTGTTAACATTCTGATTTTATGAATTCGTAGCTCTAAAGACCGTTTTCGAAGTGACTTCGAAGGTGATCATAGCACAGATGTCTCCACCTCTGCACATGTGTCCCTTCACGTTGAGGTTCGTCCTGTCCTTGGTTTATCCTTAATTGATCCTGTCAGAAACAGTTTATGTTCCCGACTTGATTTTCCGCGTGACAATAGTTACAATTTGCAGTTTGAGTGCCCGTGTTCTCGTAAATTTGGAATACACCGTCACCCACTTCAAGGAAATTTAATGACTCCATTTTTAGCTCTTCCTCGAAGGGGCGGACTGCATAAGAACAATGACCATTGGAGAATCCTAACGACATCTGGCAACCGAAATGGAAATTCAAACCTCAAAGTGATTATTTCGAAATGGTGCTCATCAACGCCATTATAGGTATAGCATGTCTGGTCCGCAAGAGCCCCACCCATTACCACAAATGAGCACGCAGGAACAAAACTTTCGGTTGCGCGCCCTTTTCCAATGGCAATTCGCCTCCACTGAACAGTAGTACATTTGAGTTGGGGGGAGATCATTAATATGGTTACCGTGGCAATTTCTCCCTCAAGCAACGAGGCGTTGATTTTCTTTCGAATGAGACCATTGCCATTATTACCGCCTCCCCCCTAACTACTATCCTACCCCCACCCACCCCTACCCCAGAGCTAGAGACCCGTATGATCCCAATTAATGTTAAATTTTCTCTTTTTTTTTTCAAAATTATAATAATCCTAATTCATGAGGGGGGACATCTTTTTTTTAGTCATTTTACTTCGAGGGACTTTCCGACCTCTGTAGGACCTCACTTATTGCCTCCCCCCTCCCCCTTACATTTTGAAGACTCAGACGGTGGGGATCCACCAGGCCCACGGGACGGGGAGAAGCGATATATCGTCAAACAAAAGAGGACGAAGCGCGTTTGCGTTGAAGCCGGGAGGGAATTTTGACCATTATTTGGGCGAGGGGGACTCATAGTAACACCCTGCGATGTCGTTAAAGGTGACTAAACCCGGATATTGGCCGCTCACCTTGGAAGTCACACACCCGAAAGTTTTCTTTCTGCGAGTGAGATACGTAATTACGGTAATGGGCGGGGTTTTCACGACCGCACTCCAATAGTGACATTAGTTCTTGCCAATTCGCCTCTCCCCCCAAAGGGAGGAGTAAAATTATTAATGCTGAGGTTGCCATGCTGCCCCTTCCCCTGATAATGCATTTAGTGGCCTTATGGGGATAACAGTGAGAATATGAGGGGGCGGGAGGGGGGGCCCTACTCTTAGTGCCTTCATTTTCTCTCCCATCCCTCTGGCGTTGACGCTTGTAAAACCTCATTCGGGAGGGGCGACGGTGACGCTGATAAAAAGACTAAAACCAAAGTGGGCATCCCATCCCGCCTTTAAAAACAAAACAACTTTTGAAGAGGAGGCTTTCGTGACGAAATTGGTAGAATTGGTAGAATTGGTGGAATTGAAGTGTATATAGTAGACCCAGTAATCAATCCCTTAACCCTAACAAAAGATAAGTTATCTCAAATTAAAAACCTGTCGATCCCCAATTAAACCGGGGGTCTCTTTTAATTAGCTAGTTGCAATATTTCTTTTTAAACAAATGATGATGATTATTAAGTTGAGGGTTCGAATCCGCGAACTTCGAGGTTGATGTCAGACATTTCTGTTGATTTTTTTTTTTTGATGACTAAGCATCAGCAAAGACTACTTTAATTTTATATTTATCTTTTGTTTTAGATTCGGCAACTCGACAGTCTGATTAACTGTAACATTAAATCTTTTGGAAAAAGATCTGTCTACACAAAGAGTACTTTATGTAAAAAAAACTTCCCTGGAAACTTTGTTATTGCGCCCCCCCCCCCACCACCAACAAGATTTTTTAGTCGAGAAAAGAATGGAAGCAGATGTTTTCAAGTAGGGCATCTTTACTCAGCAAATGAGGGTTGATAAACGAAATAGAAAGTTGGCAAAAGGAAATAACAGGGAGAATAAAAAAAGATTCCAAAATCTGCAATAAATAACAAATTATATTACTATGAAATAATAACGCGGAAGGGAGGATTATAAAGTCCGGTAGCAATGACCAAAGAGAGTTAAAAAAGTGACATTGTTACAGTCCTTCTATATTCTTAGATGTGTGTATTAACGTGTCTTTGCCTTTCTATTCATTCTTTTTACTTTCATGTCACTTCCATGTTGAGTAAGTATGCCTTTATTGGATTACGCATATTTGTTTCTTAAACATTCACCAGCCATGTCAGAGATGGATTTTGAGCACATTAGTTCCTCTTAGCTTCTCAAAATTTGTAAGATTTAAAGCCTCGAAGCTTCTCTAATCGTTGACATTGTGGTCGAGGCCAATTTTCAGTCAAACCCGTGAAACCACTATTTTTCCTTTTCTCACTAAATCCTCTTTTTATTCCCCCCCCCCCCCTAGAAAAATGGTGCTCTCGATTATTTTCACTTTGCGTTATAAAATCCAGGCAATTCCGGGCCTATATGTAGCCTACACAACCACTATTCCGGGCCTATGTAGCCTAACTACCACTGACCCATATTTGCTGAACAACCGATGATCTAAATTGATTTTTTACTATTGCCTATTTAAAATAACCTTTGACTAAAGGTTCGGAGTAGATCTTAACTAATCCAATGACCCATAAAATTGAAATTTAAGATTAGAGCTGAGTTACAATCATCTAATGCGAGTAAATTGAAGCCAGTGTGTGCCTTGAAATTGAACACCTAACACTATTCAATAGCACAATTGCAGCTTTCTAAAGCCCTCCTCAGAAATGAAAGGAGGTTGAAGTGGATAAAATCCCAACTTCGCGTCGGTTAACTGTTCTATTTGAAAGAGGTCGAATTACCACAAATCAGGGAAGAGATAAATGCCATGTTTTGTGTGTCTGTATTCGATGTTCTAACCTTACAATTTTGCGCTTGCAGAATATTGCACCTGGAGCGTTTTTTACGCAGCTTCCTTTCCCAGAATGCTGACAGAAGGGGAGAAGGACTATTTAGTTTTGAAAATTAAGCCCCCATTTTGGGGATTTTTCCGTTCATTTTTTTTCTCAATTTATTAAGGCCTCGGAATGATTTTTGCTGGCCTCAGAAGATACATTTTATTGCTTTGCCAATCAAATAAAATATTAAGTAGTATTTTTTTCGTACTTTTCAAAATGTTTCAGCCACAAACTTTCATCAAAATATATTTTTGTGGTTTACTAATTGGAATAATAATACCCACATTCTGCAATCATATTTAAATGGCCTCTCAGAACCAACCGCAAATAAAAATGAATTGTAACCATTTTTTTTTCTGCAACCGCCAAATTAACCATTGGACTCGATGTATGGTTGAATGCAACTGAGGTTTACATGTATGTCCAGTTGCAAGTGACTTCCTCTCGTATTAGTTGTCCTTCCCCTTTTCCCAATTCTTTGTTCTTCTTGTCTTTATTTCTTTGTTATCAAGAGTTGACGCCCTTATTTGCCCCCGTTTTGGAATCTCTTATATAACAGGACAATCGCATCAATGGATTTATTATTTTCGCCGTATCTGAGCCTGATTATAAATGCGGGTTAAGAGTGAACGAAGGAAGCAGTTTACTTCCTGTACATAACTTGCCCAATATCACGTTTCTTTTCTATACTCGGCCAACCCCTTCCTTTCTGCAGTCCCCCTCCCCCCTCTCCCCAGCCATTGCCCCGGGTGTGCTTCGGATCCATTTCCTCTGGCAGCTGCACCCAACCGAGGTACCTGGAGCTACCTTCGCACCAGAATCAACCGAAATGTGTGTGCGTACTGTTTGTGGGGAGTGGGGGCGGGGAGGGCGCAGAAACCTCGCAAAGGCATTGACTTAGATGAATAAAAAGCATGCGCTGTCATGCTTGTGCTGCCCTCATATATATATATATATATATATATATATATATATATATATATATATATATATATATATATATATATATATATATATATATATATATATATATATGTGTGTGTGTGTGTGTGTGTGTGTGTGTTGTAGCTAACTAAGCTTTTCTTCAAGACTTCGGAAAGAGTTCTTCTCACAGTCACGAGAGGATATCGCATAGCCTCTTCGAAAGTGGGGATAACAATTAAAATAGCTGATTGATACTCAATTTGGGGGTTTACGTTAGAAAGTCTGGCTTATGCGATATCCTCTCCTGAAGTGCGAGGAGCTTCTTCCGAGGGCATAATCATCACTAACTCTATAATTTAAGTAGGGGATGTGAATAATAATTTCATCTTAGTTTGGTTATGACTTATGTTTTTTTATCGAAGTTATTTCTAATAATTCTTTTATAATATCAAAAAACAAAATGGTGAAGTTTAGAAAATTTATTTTTATATATCTTCTTCTATTCTTCTATAATAATATTTTAGTAACGTGATATTTTGAAAGGGAATAAAATTTAGTTTTAGAGTTCCTTTTTAAAAGTATTAAAATTGGCGAAGTTCAGAAAATTTATAAAAATTTAACCATGGCTGCTTTTTTGTAGATTTTAAATTTTAATCTTAGTAGCGAAGCGCAAGCCCCGTCCCCCTCCTAGGCGCATCAATTGCCTGGTAAATTAATAAAATGCTTAGTTAGCTACAACATTGTTCTTTCAACGGCATAATTATAATTGCCCCATTGCAAATAATTCTCAGATATATATATATATATATATATATATATATATATATATATATATATATATATATATATATATATATATATATATACGATCTACCCAATGTTTTTTCTTGGGCAAATTAAAAAAAGTGTTTGGTTTGTTTTGTTTGTAGGCTCTTGCAATTGCATCATATTGTATTATATATCATTTTTAACGTAATTTTGAAATGGGGGGATTCGCCTCCATAGCCCTACTTAATTGTGGGGTGCTGCCCGCTCCCCTTGCAATTAAAAAAATAACCTCGTAATAGTCCTGATTCGAAAGCCTCACATTAGATTCGAATTCAAAAGGCGATTGCTAAATGTTGTTAGGCCTCTAGTTTTTCTACCGCCTTGCTTGACTTCAGACAAATAAACCTCACCCCCGAATACTATTTAAATAAATCATATTTTCTTTAAAATTGATTAATATGAAATGTCCATATCATATTTTATTTCAGAGAAAATTCCCTTCATTTGAGTGATCCTGATTTCTGATCCTGTTTCACTGTAATTTACCTTACATTGGATTGTATTGAATTAATATAACATTAAATTCAACTATATTGCTAATGTAAGAGAGAGAAAAACCGGTAAGTTCTAAGGCCCTTCAAATCATCAAAGTTTTCTGTGTCCCCTATAATTTGCCAAGGCTCTCGGTTCAGAACCATTGATCTAGAGTCTTTAAAAGTAAGTAAGCCTCAAAATCTTTCGTCACGGTGAGGTAACGGGCTTCTAGTGCTTATGTCACGCCTAATTCTAGAATGGCCTTCCGCCTAGAATGGGCAATATTTCCATCATGTAAAACTGTAAGACGAGATTTTCAAGGGTATTAAAATATTCGTAATATAGGTTAAATTCCCAGCTCTCCTTGCAATCATAGTAACTACCATTGAAAACCTGATGTAGAATAACAGGGTTCCCTCGTCACCAAGCAGTTGTTTTTCACCTACTTGCAGGTTGTTAAAGATTGTGCCAAATGATGTTAGTGACACGATTTCCAGCGTGATTCTCCCTAGCATCAGTTTTCGTCAAATCCTACGTCAATCCGGTTTTAACTCGAGGCCAGCCTATACGTTGAGCCAAATTACATCATAATTACAAGATAATGTTTTATTTCTAGAACGGCATCCTGAATTGATGTCATCTCTTCGTTACCTCATCGAGTATCGTTATCTGTTCATTCACTTGAGAGATAATTTGATTCGTGAATTTACGCAGATTTCCACCTCGTTCATTGTTTGTTGTTGGTCATCTTCGGTTGCCAAATAGTATCCTTGTTGGTTCCTCGGTGTCTCTGTCTTCTCTAGGTTTTTGGTAAGCCGGTATCAGATTGATTTATCTATTCTTCCTCGAAGGCATAGTAATCTATTCGGTGAAATACATGAGTAGTAATGTCTCTCGCTATCCTGTCTCGATTCGCGCCAATCTGGTGCCTAGTAGTAAGTAACATGCTGTAAAAGGAAGGTATTTGGTGTTTTCTTTTTGACCATTAGATACTTGTATCTCCCTGGTTTGGGTAGTTCAAGTAGTCCATTCCAGTAGGATCGACATCTCGAATTAGTTACATTCTCGTCACTCCGTACTGTTTTACATATTCTCTCATAATTTTCTCGACCTAGTCGTCTGGCTCATATCGTTTGCGCTTCCTTTCTTCGGTAAACTAAACAAGGCCCGGAACGTCTGGGAAGCGGAAAAACATAAACATATAAGGAGTATTTCTAGTTAGCCGATATACTCATGTATTTAAGGAAAACTCGACGGAACTGAATAATCACCCCACGTTCCATCCGTCTCCTTTCACAGGATTCTTAGTTTTATCTCTACTTCTAGGTGACACGTTCTATGTTTCCGTTACTTTAGGGATAGTATGTTGTTTTTTTAAATACAGCGTTCATCTCGCGACTGACATCAATGCATAAGTCACCGGAATTATAAGTTAAGCCTAGTACTAGACCACATTAAAATACACATAAAACAAACTAAATCGCTAAACGAAATCATAAAACAAACAACAAACAATAAAGAACAAAAGCAAGCAATAAGAAGAAAGAATCACGCTCTGGCGTCGACGAGAGGCCCGCCTTCCTCAGGTGCTCGGTCATGCGACCAACACCAAAGAGAGTCAAATAAAATGGAGGAGGCTGAAATCCTCTAAAAAGTCAAATAATTAACAAGTTTCTGTGTAGAAATATGTCCCGAGTACAAGAGACAAGGGGTAGAGACCGCGCTCGCCCCGGTAATGTGCGTGAAGGTCACCCAGAATGGGACATTCAACGAGAATGTGCCGAACAGTCTGGGGGACAACGCAGTCGTCGCAGTAAGGTGCAGGAGAGCGGTCCAACAAATGGCGGTGCGCCCCGAGAGTTTGCCCAATTCGAAGACGACATAATGTGACCTGAAGCCGACGCAACATTGTGGGGGATGGGTAGGTTCACTAGAACAGTCAAGTATCAATACCACGAAACTTTAAGTTGTCCTCATCTGTTTCCCATCTTCTTTGCCAGGCAGCCATTAGGGACTCCCAGATTCGGGCCATTTAGTTGGTGTGAGGAAGAGTGAAACGCTATTTTTGGTTTATTCCTCGCGGACTCTTTAACGCTTTCATCAGCGCGCTCATACCCTGCAATTCACAAACGTCTAGGAATTTAGCAGAAGATAATCTCGATATCCGTTCAGTTTGCAGCAACCATGGTGTCAGGGATACCGCGAAGCAGGATGCGTGGACATTTTAATGTCCCAAGGGCACTCAGGGCGCTTTGTGACCCGTTAAAGATCAAAATGCCCTATCCGAAATGGCCACGACGCATTATTTCCAGCATCGAGCGTTGCATTGCAATTATTTTGTCCGTGAAGACAGACGCCTCGCCCGATAAAGCACCGTTGATTTCAAACAGAGGGGATAGGGCGTTGAAACCGAGCCCTACTGAGAGTTAGAGATTTTCGTATACACTGCCACGGATACAGTGTGACACGAAGTGTTCTCCAAAAGGGTAATATGCCTGGCGCTGTGGAATCTTTGGGATTAGAGGCATGATAATAGATACCTAAACGCGGTACCATCCAGGGTAGCGTCCTGGGCAGAACAGGAAGGGCCACGTGCCCGAGAGTTACACCGAGCTCTCGAAATAGTTTATTAGCCATAAACTCAGAGGGCTTAGAGTATAACTAGCGTCTCTCCCCGGCTAAGGCAACGTCGAAGTGGGCCGGTGATGCAGTGAGATGAATTAGCGACTGAAAGAGACTTCGGGCCGCGGTACAACCGCATAATTTATTGATTGGTTGGTTTTAAATGGCACAACTACTACAGCCGGATAAAGCACTGACCACAGTGGTGAGCGAGTGGCATCTTCTCGAAATCGCCAATTAGGCTATCACTTGTGGAATTGCGGAAGACACACGTCGGCAAAGTGAGACCGGTGTAGTGGAACGAGTCCATAGTCCACAATACACCCTCAGCTACGGATGCGTAAAACTTATATCCGTAGTCAAGCTAAGAACGAACAAAGGCTCGGTAGAAAAGTAAACAGTAGACCTATCAACACTACTAGTGATGAACCTCGCGGAACGAACATGTGCATGGTGCGGGTACAAGGGACCCTAAAACTGCGAATTTGAGCCCCCACGTGAGGCGTAGTTTTAAAACAAGACCAAGGAAACGGTGCGAATCGACCACTTCCAGGCATACCACGTTTAGGAACATGTCCGGTAGCAGTGGAACCGTTGATGGCGCCAGAAATGTTCTACCTTAGTCTTGGTCAAAGAAAACCAAAATCTGTGCGCTTCGGCATAGCGGTAGATGTGGTACAATACCTGCTAGAAGTGGTGCTACATAGTTGGCATCTGGGTAGCGCCAAAAGAAATTGTAAGGAGGTTAGCATAGAGGGTAGCTAGAACATCTCCAGGTACCACCGATGTAATATCGTTGATCCTCAGGGCAAAGAGTGTGACACTGAGGAGACCTCCATGCGCCACGCTTTCTTCCTGCCCAGTTGGCCTGGAAAGGGACTGCCTCCATCCCACCTGTACCCGGTCCCAGAGCAACCGGGCAGGGTGGTGAACCCCTAGTATTAGATTTCTTCTTTTTATTTTTCTTCTTTTGGAGAGGAAGGCGAAGAATGCATTCGCTTCTCTACATCCCCGGACGGGGCCCCGAGGCCTGATGGACCGACCTCAGTAAGATTATTCTCTGAGATGTGGAAGAACTTGGCTGTAAAGGGGGAACAGTTAGGGGGTGTCTTCTCTCCTTGTGAGTCACGGGGAAGCAGTGCAGTCTGAGAAGGAGCCTGCACAACGCTAAACTCTGGTTTTGTGTCTGTCACCAGATCAAGGTTTTCCCATGGAAAAGCCTAACATCTCGTGCGGGGTCTTCTCCGGAGCTCTAATTGTCTATTTCCCTAAGGTGTCATGTATCCAGACTGGGGCTCAAAGGGACTATGGCTCGTCATTAACGTCACTGCGGCCGGAATGCCGACCTGCGTTGGGAAGATACGGGGATTGGGCATATCGGCTCCCATTAATGTGACAAACCATGGATCGACGAGGTGCTTGGCAATACTCGCTGGAAGTCACCGCCTCTTACTCCTTCAAAGTGTTGAGGTGGCTTTGCCTCGCCCTGTTTTTGGCCGACCCCTTGAAAGAAAAGGGGTACCCGTCGCAAGTGGAAAGTCGCTTTGAGGCAACTCTCCGACAGGAATTAAGGAGCAAAACTCCAAAACTGTCACAATTGGAACTGGCGAAGCGCCCTCTCCACTCAGAGAATCTTTGGGGAACCCCTGAAAAAACATTGGGGGGCCGCCACTAGACTAAAGTCCCCCAAAGGCAACTCTGCACAAGCGGGCACGCAGGAGCTTCGAACTTGTATCTATTAGAGGGAAAAAACACAATCTCCGTTAGAGAGATTGGGGAGGGGGGGGCTGAAACAGCACAGGGGTGGGGCCACCTCCTTAGAAGAGGCGGAGTTATCCTAGGGTGGCTCTGAAATTGATAGGGATGAAGCTCCTCCATCGGTTGAGGGCGGCCAGAGGAGAGCCCCTGCACCAACATCAGTCCTTATCAAACTAGGGAATTCACGGGAGAGGGTTTGGGAAGGAGGATGCTATGGGTTGTTTTTATTTCTAATTTAGTTCTAGTGTCCATTTAGTTGTTGAGGGTTGTTTATAGAAATAAAGAATTTGTTTGGACAACAACAGAATTGACTCCATCTATGAACGTTCCGTTTAGGTAGTTTTCATCGGCGAAGGAACAAGATACCTGAGGAAGGAACCAAGGTCTGGTTTCCAGTATTCACTACGTATGCCTGTTGGCGCGGACAACAACTCGCTTCAAAACGCCACAGTCGGCGTGTAGGCGCGGGTGCTGGGCTCTCTGTAGATGCGACACGGACATCCCCGCCTGCATAGGAGTTAACACATGCGGACCATGCAGGCTGTATACTGGCGGGTCGTTATTCTTTATCTCGTCACACTCCTCGGTTTAGACTCAGTCCCGCCGACCGAACGCCGACTACGGAGTTCCACCCCTTCTTGGCAGCAAAAGCAAAGTGGAGATAGAATGGGATGGGTTGGTTGGTAGCTGCCAATATCCGGCTGCGATTACCGAGGGAGGAGGCAGGGCCAGTCCCAAAAAATCAGGTTTCCCTGCGACTAGTTACGAGCCCGGGTCCAAACCCATAAGGAGCAGCTCTATTTGGTCGAACAAAATGCTTTGAGTGAGAGGAGGAGAGGTATCGCAGAAAGTGAGAACCTAAGTGTTAACGGAAGGCGAAGAAGAGGATAAGCTGGGGCCATTCGGGTGGCTGAGTCCCGTCAGCACGGCGGCCAGGTAAACACATCGCCGTGCCCCTTACGGGGTGGTATGCGGCAGTGCGATTCTAAGTAACTTCCCAAATCATAAGTTTTGTCATTATCTTCTTATAAATTTCCCCTCCTTGATCCTATACCAGTTTTTGGAGCCCTGATGCCCCAAAGGATTTCTTTATTGACTTTTTCGGCCACATCACGTGACGACTTATCAACTAATGGAATCAATCTCACGTACCAGGTGAAGCTGTCCATACAACCTGGAATATGTTGGTTAACCAGAGCATGTTTGCTAATGGACTAATTAAGTGTAAATTGACCAGTTCTCAAAAAAGATCCTCGGTTAAATGGGAAGGGGTCTAATTTTCCTATTTTTCAGTTTGTTCTGAACGCACACGACACAGGTATCAAGTATGCTTTTAACCTTACTTGTCATTCCTGGCCAGTAGTATTCCTCTTTCGAAAGTTCAATCACTTCAGCCGTTCCAGGGGGAATAAGATTTAACAGTAGATGAAACTCTCACATAAGCCTATCTCATAGTTTTTTGGGAACTAAATACTATTAATTTTCGTCCTCTGGGAGAGGCTAAGACTAGTAAATCATTTTCGAGATTCAGTTTACTTGGATCGATCTGCTTCAATTCTGATCATTGTATCTTCCTTCGGTTTCTTAGCTCTTCGCTTCCATAATTTTATTGGCAGTGACGTCTTTCTTCTGGTGCTTTAAGAAGGCTTCCTTATTTAAATAGCATTTATCGAAGATACCATTTATCTTTTCTTTCTTCAACTCTTAGGTTCGTGACAGGAACTTTGACACCCTATTCATTTTCTATTTTATGTATTCTACCCGAAGGACATTGTCTTGTAGTCCAACAAGGTCTGCTGACCAAAAGGTCGCGTGCTCTCACTTATTCTTATTTATGACCTTACGACCTTCAAAACTTTCAATATTTCCCTGACTAAGCTTTAGAACACCTTGGCAATTTAAGCATTCAAAAGAGAATATAAAATAACATAAAGGTTTCAAATTTCGTTAGAATCGGCCGAATAGCTATGATGATATTGCCAAAACAAAATAATTTTCGAGCTAACCTTGAGAGGACTTTGGTAATTAAATTATTCGAAGGGGAATGTAAAGAGCAATATAAGGGTTTCAAATTTCGTTAGAATCGACCGAATAGTTAGCTTATTGACAACCAAATTAATTATCGGGCTAACCTCGGTAGGACCTTGTCAATTATATCATCGAAAGATAATGTTAAAACAACATAAGGGTTTCAAATTTCGATAAAATGGGCTGAATAGTTATGATTTATTGTCAAAACAAAATAATTCCCGGGCTAACATTGGCAGGAATTTGGCAATTATATCATTCAAAGGAGAATGTAAAACAACATAAGGGATTCAAATTTCGTTAGAATAGGGCGAATAGTTACAATGCTATTAAAAAAAATACAAAACAAAATGTCTGCTGACCAAAAAGTTGCGTGCTTTCACTTATTCTGATTTATGATATTACGAACTTCAAAACTTTCAATATTTCCCGGACTAACCTAGGGAGGACCTTGCGATTCTATGATCGAAAGAGGATGTAAAACAACATAAGAGTTTCAAATTTCGTTAGAATCGGCCGAATAGTTACGATGTTATTACAAAAAAAAGCAAAACGGGGACCAACCGACATAGTGAGATGTAGAGTCGCTCGCGACCCAAAAAGCAAAACAGGGACCGACCGACCGGCATAGTGAGATGTAGAATCACACGCGACCCAAAAATCCAACGAGCTAACCTGCGGTTCGATGCCTTATGGTTATCTTTGAATAGCTTTATCTGTGGTTTATGGTCCGTTCTGACAATGGCCTTCTGGTCCCATATTACACTTCAACAATTCCTCAGACAGAAGACAGAAGCCAACAGTCCAACTCATGAACAGCATAATTTCTCTCTGCTGCCGATAAAGTTAATGGACGTTCCTTTCCTCCTTATAAACTCTTTAGAGAATAGATAACTTTACAAAAAAACAAGAGTGAAGATGATTCTTTATTCATATCAACTCTCTCTTTTACTTGTCCTTCACCTCTGACTTCCATCCTTCCCATTATTATTGAACTAGCCTCTAGAGGTCTTAGGGTCATTGTGGGGAAGACAAACTTCGGGGGTTGGGGTTTGAATGGCACAATGTCAGCCGGATATCTTCTTGTATGGTTGCGAGGTCGACCGCCGATTGACGAATATCCGTCCCTCTCAGACAACGGGATAATAATAAAAATAAATTAATAAGAAAAAATAATAACGATAAATAAATAATAATTAATTTTATTTATTATTATTATTATCGTCAATATTATCATTATTATTATTATTATCAAATCGTGAGAAAGCTTCTACGCCGGAATCTTGGTGGTGCGAGATCCATAAACGAAATGAAATTGAAATTGAAAATGTATTTAAGGTAAATTATCAAAAATACAAGAAAAGATTTTTGAAAACTGCAAGTACAAATTCGTACAGGGGCAGATGTACTCAGAAGTACATATTTGAATGTTACTGCGGGAGCAAAGCGCTAATAGCTGTTGCAACTGAAATTCGGCCGAAAATCTTGAGAGATAAAGAAGAAAAAACACCATTGTTACCATTACTGCCCTACAAATTAGTTCAATTATTATTTTTTTCTAATTATTAGACTACTTGATTTAATTACCCGTCCAAAAATCTCAAAAACCACGAATTATTACTATCTCAATCAATCAACCACGAATTATTTCAAAACACAACACGGTTTAAAAAAAAAACAAGTGCCTAACTTGCTTGAGTTGTAATTTCATAAAATAGTTCAAGAATATGACACGAACCGAACAGTTGAAATGAACTCTGATTTTCTAAATGCCTTTGTTAAAGTTTCACATCGGTGACTAATTTAAAAGCTCGAAGCTCATGGGAAAGAGACAGTAATTAAGGGAAAGAAATTGGCGTGGGAGGCAATATCTAGTGGGAGTCCCACATGCATCTGTAATGGGACCACTTTTAAACCACACTTTAAATTCTAATCGTCACCATCATAGCTGTTGCTCGATCTGAACAACACAAACATAATTTGTTCGATGAAATTGTTCGGAAATATCTAAGCCTTTGGTAATTGTTTCAAGAGGGGAACGAAAGAGAAACTCTTTACCAGGGCCTTCAAAAAGTTCCCGGAAAATATTTCCCATCCACGTGAAAAGGCACGAAATAATTCGTGATTAAACATGTCCATTCAGAAAAGTGATTTGCAGCATTTTGTAGAAACATGAGAATTAAAAGCAAAATTTATGAAAGTTACATCATTTTCAATTATACACCATCATGAGCAACATGGAAAAGCAGAAAATTGAAGTCAGATGCAATATCAAATTGTAAGTGAAACTGAGTTGGAAGTAAAGTGATATTGTTGAAAGTGTAAGAAAAGTTTAGGGAGAAACTGCTCCCAAGAAGACAATCCTTTATGAATGGATAAATGGGTTTTCAAATGACCTGGAGGGAATAAAAGATGGCACTAGAAGTGGAAGACCTTCAACCTCCATAAACAATGAAAACATGAGTCGTGTGTGAGAGAACTAGTAGAGGAAGTTCGTCGATATTGTGTGGAATTTATAGCTGGCAATCTAGCCATATCGGTGGGATCGACTCTTTCATTTCTAAAAGACCATCTACACTTGAGTAAGCTTTCTGCCCGATGGGTGCCAAAATTGTTGCAGGATCATCAGCTTGAAATGAGGGTCACTCTGTCAATTCAAACTTTAATCAAGTGGGATGCTAATTCAGACTTTATTTTGCAAAGAATCCTGACCGGAGATGAAACATAGTTGTACCAGTATGATCCCAAAGATAAACAGCAATCTAAGAAATGGTTGCCGAGGGGGTCAAATGAGCCCATCAAAGGAAAAGCTGAAAGATCTTTTGCAAAGATTATGGAAACAATTTTGTGGGATTCTGAAGGTGTTTTGTTAATAGTTACCTGGAAGGACAAAGAACTGTAGATGCAATCTATTATGAACGAGTTCTGGAGAAATGACATTAAGCAATTAAGAAATAACTCCAATGAAAACTTCATTGCAGAGTTTTGTTCCATTACGATAACTCTCCGGCTCATTCATCACGACTCGTAAGGGCAAAACTGAGAGAATTGAGATGGTAATTGCTCTTTCACCCTCCTTATAGTTCAGTCTTAGCTCTCTCTGACATTTTCTATTGACAAATTTAAAGAAACACCTGAAGGGGACTCGTTTTTGATCATCAGAATAGGTGAAAAGAGGAACGACAACTTGAATTCATTCAGATGATGTTCAATTCTACAAGCAAGGTTTAGAAGGCTGGAGGCACAGACTCCAAAAGTGCTGTGATACTGATGGTCATTATCTAGAAAAATAAAATTTGTACACTCTCAATTTTTCTTTTTATTACCTTTTTTCCGAGAACTTCACGTATCTTTCAAAGACCAGCAACTGAGAACACGATACCACATCATTCAACAAGTTGAATTAAATAAACCAAATGTTGTAGCATAGTCTCTTAGACAAATTGACCCTTGATGCCGATGGTTATGTCGCTGAGCCTCCTCTGAAGTTGCTATAAATTATATTTCCTACAATCCATTTTTCAACACTATTTCCACTATTTTTAGAGCTTACGGTTTGATCAAAATTTCCTCAATTATATGCTTTTTCTTATTTATTTATTATTAATAATGTAATATTTTTTCTTCTGTTTCCGGGTCTTTAATGACTAAGACAGTGTGGTATGACAAGTAATGGCTTACAAATGGAGTAACAACTGGGTACGAGCTAAAATGTTATAAACATTAAACGGATTAAAATGTTCCTGAGGCAAAATGTAACTTATTTGGCAGTCATGGTCTCTATTGCTAGTATCGATCTCTCCAATTTAGGAGGGTTAGTCTTTATTGGGTTTGAAGGGGCTTTAGAGTAGGCGAAATTCGGAGATTGATTATTTTAGAAAAAGTTAAATGCCTTCTCCAGAGATATTTTGAGACGTGTTGAGTCCCAAATTCTTTCGTTAGCTGGTAGATATTTGTCGAAAGGATGAATTTGGCACTGAATATTTGAAAATAAGGGTATTAAAACTTTGATAAAGGCAACTGGAGTCAGACTGAAAGTTCCGTTTTTGAAAGAGAGATCGCTGCAGGGAGCAAAGCCTCTCGGTTGAAAGATGGATTTCGGAAGGGAGCTTGATAATAATTCGATAAAGATAATGGATTTTAAAAGAGTAGACACATAACAGGATGAAAATAATAGCAAGGATTTGAAAGTACATACAAAAGAACCACCAAATCTTATTGCAAAGTAAAAATAATTTACAATAAATGGAATACCACGACAAAACAACAAATGTGAACTCACTAGGCACAACAAAATACCAGCTTGAATTAATTCATCGTTAACATACACACAATATTAAAAAGGTTAAAAGATAAGAAATCAAGTAGAAAGGTCAGAGGAGGTTACTTGAGAAGATGAAGGGTATTTTGAAGGCGACTCTGTCCTCGAGACCTTCGGTCTACCGCGACAGTGTTAACGCAATGAAATTTCTTAACTTTCTACTTTTGGAAATGTTTAACGTGTTAAAAGACCTCCATACACCATCACCAGAGGGAAGGGGGCTAAGGTCCATGAACTCCACCCACTGGTCCCATGATTAAAAAAAACTGCCCTACTGAGCCCTGTCACCCACACCTACCCCCAATCTCATGTAGGGAATTGGATCAAACGTGCCCCTCAAACGCCACAAAGGGTATATGGAAGGCAATAAAATTGTACCCAATTACTCAAAAGGTGGAGAGACAGCGACCGGGCACCGTGTTCTTGTCAGCCTTCCTCCTGGGACTTGGACAAGCGGTCGCCGGACAGATTGAAGATACCTCCTGTTTATGGCGCCCTTGACCGGGACCAAAAAGGTTGAGATAAACTTATTGGAAATACCTCTTGTTTCGTCTCACCTGTAGGGAAGGAGGGTGATACTTTACGGAAACAGAGTGAGGTATTCCCCCCCCCCCCCCAATGAAAAGACGTCCATGCAATGAACGGAGGAGCGGGAGAGCCTCTAGACTTTGGGGTCCCACTGCGACTAGTCGGGAATGAGAAACCCGACAAAGCTAAGGTCTTTGACACTATCTTCGGGAAACTGGGGATCGGACTCAAAAGGCTAATTGAGGCTACCAGAGGATACACCGCGATTTGCCACACACAGACGGACCTAGTTAAGCTGACCTCAACAACCGACATAAAAAACTAGGTGCCCTAGCGGCAAGGAAGGCTATCGTATGCAGGCAAGTTGACCCATGGGTAGGCGAAAGGTTAGCCGAAGACATCAAACAAGAAATAGAGAGAAATCAAGAATAGGTAGAGGTGACCGAAGTGGTTAAATTTCGGAACCTCGCGCACGTGTTTAAAATCGTGTTCGGAGAAATGGAGATGGCCGCCAAGGTAAAGGAAGTAGGACTGAAGCGATTCTTCATAATAATCTCCCCAGAGCAGATTGAAAGGGAGAGATTCTTCGAGCTGCTAACTTGCTTCTCCTGCTACAAGATCGAAGGACACCCTACTAGTGCCTGCCCAGACAATGAGAACGCTAAGATCTGCTCTGAGTGCGCACAAACCGGCCACGACTGGATTCACTGCGTTAACGACACAAAGATGTGCATTAACTGCGCTGGTTCCCACCGTACATTAAGCATACGGTGCCCAGCCAAGAAGGAATATCTAAGAAAGAAGAGAGTAGCGGCTGACAGGCCGAACATCTCTTACGCAACAGCCGCCAAGATCCTGCCACAAACAAAGACAACGCTGGCACAACCACAAATAGTTTTACAGCTCACCGATGTGACCCATCCTAAAATGCTAACATGCATTCTTCACGCGCATGTGATAAACCTAGGCTGCCCTGGTTCATTTAATATCGAGATGAACAAGATGATTGCTGCAAATGGCCTGGAATCTATCACCTTCCTGGACAATCCACAGTCAGACAAAGTTCTCTTGGCAATATGCAACAAGGGAGCACAAGCAGAACTAGTTAAGCCAACAAAAGAAGCAAATACCCACGAGGATGTACCTACAACGACTAAATATGAGCCTGCAGCCAACCAAACAGGGATGCCTGCCTCGCCCAGACAGAAAAAGAACAAAACGAGAAAAAAAGAAGAACCCAGAAAAAAAAGGAGGAAACAGAACGACTACCACAGCAGGAAGAATACGAGATCGACGGAAGGGATATCAATCTCACCATCGCCCTTAACAAAAACCCCACTCAACAAAGAGAGATATCCATCAAGGAAGTGGCCTCAGGAGTCAAAAGAGGCCACATCAAGTGGTGCTATGACTCACCCGAAGAAGAAGAATCGGTCAAGATAGCCCTAATGAAATGCAAAGTAAGACTCTACGACGACAACTTCAAACTCTACGAGCCATCCTTCTTCTAAAAGCTACGATCGGGCAGACACAACAAACAAAAGCCCTCAAGCAGCTCAGACACACACGATGGAAACTAGAAATAGGCTAAATATTCTAGCACACAACGTGCAGGGGTGGCAGATAAATAAACACCAGCTGTACAACGTCTACCGAGAACTGGATCCGGACATTCTTCTCTTGTCAGAAACTGGAATCAGGGACGACGACAAGCAGAAAATATTCGGATACAACGTTCTCCAAAGGAACATTACAGAAAAGAGGTTCGACTATAATAGCGGTCAAAAAAGATCTGCAGTACAGACCATGGAATCCAATGGACGAATCCTTTCTATCGACCATACTGAGATGCTCTCTTGGTGACATCGAATTCGACGCGGACTACCAACCTCCCCGCCGTTCATACTTGCCCTATCACGATATGTATACCCTTTTCAGGACAAAACACACAGTGTTGTTTGCCGGGGATCTGAACGCAAGGAACCCCCCAGAGGGCTATGCAAGGACAAACGCAAGAGGCAGGAATCGTGACCTCTTGCTAGGAAGGGATATTGCTGAGCGCATCGGGCCGGACTTCCCTACATTCTTGTATCCAGGGTCGGCCGCCAAGCCTAATGTAGTTCTCACGAATCCCGGCTTTCCCTTCTACCAGCTCGTCAGTCCAGGACCGCTGACACCTAGCGATCACATTACCATGTTAATCATTATAGCAGCTGTTCCTATTCCAGTTCCTGATGCTCCAAGGAAAGACTTCTCGAAAGCCAACTGGGAAGCATACAGGAGGGCGTTTCCATTAGACCTCTTTGACCTAGACGGTGATCCGAGGTAGACCTCGACGATGAGCTTACTGCTATTAATGCCTGCATTTCAAACGCAGATGCGATAGCTATCCCGACAACCTCTCACAAAATCACATTACCAATAACCCCTACACAAGAGAGAGTGGTGCTCCAACAGCGCTTCGCTGATGTCTAAAACCGCATTCTCGACATGGGCTACACCAGGCCCATGGATATCCGACTCGTTCAATACCTCAGGGGAGAGCTGAACACCACGCTGGCGCACAAACTGAGGGAGAGGTGGAACCGTCTAATTGAAAATTTAGACACTGACAGGAATCAGAAGTCTTTCTGGGAAACAGTCAACAGACTAAAAGGGAACTCCCGTTCCCATGGCCCAACTGCAATTCCGCACGAAGGTACCACGGAGACAGCTCCCAGAGAGAAGGATAGGCTGTTCCGTGGAGTCTGGAAAAACGTTTTCAAAATTTCAGATGAAGAGGAGGAAAACTTTGACATAGGCTTCGAGGATCAGGTTCTCGAGTACATGGAGATGAGGGAGGGCAGGTTTGACCCTTATGGAACCTCGTACCTCCACCGTCTGCGTGGCAACTCTCAAGAGGGGAACCTCGTCACCAGTGCGGAATTGCGGGGAGCAATCACTTCATTTAAACCTAAAGCCCCAGGCCTCAGCCAAATCACCATCAGGCACCTGAAGGAGGCACCCGAAAGATTTTGAACTAGGCTGTCTGTCGAACCTGCTCAATTCGTCCCTAGCAATAGGATATTTCCCAGATGGCCTGATAACCTCAAAAATGATTTTCATATCTAAGCCTGGGAAGCCAGCGAACCAGGTCATGAATTTCAGTCCTACCTCATTGCTGGAAACCATTAGGAAGGTTTTTGCAAAAAATTTCAACAGCAGACTATCAAAATACCTGTCAGAGCACTATGTTGAACGAGGAATAGCACGGATTCAGAAGACACCGAACAAATGAAAAAGCCATAGCCCACATGCTTCATCACACAGCGGCAGGGGGTATATGGGGTGCTGGATCGACGTTGTTTGCAGAGACGTAAAGAAGTCCTTCGACAAAGTTTAGATTGACGGCCTGAAGTACAAAATCTCGTGACTAAGACTCATGTCCCACTTCGAAAAGATTCTTTGTAATTACTTGACCAACAGGCAGGCTGTTATTGCCTTCTAGAAGTATACAGGGGAAGCCTTCGAGCTCCTGTCCGAGTCCCTCAAAGAGGATGCCTCAGCCCCACTCTCTACACTCTCTGTACGAGAGATGTCCCCAAACGAAGTGAGTGAAGAACTCTTAAAATCCAATATGCGGATGATATTACCCAAGTTGTGGTTCGGAGAACAAATTCTGCGAGGATGATGG
The DNA here is from genome assembly GCA_963969495.1 of Ceratothoa steindachneri. Taxonomy (NCBI): domain Eukaryota; kingdom Metazoa; phylum Arthropoda; class Malacostraca; order Isopoda; family Cymothoidae; genus Ceratothoa; species Ceratothoa steindachneri. Next base: position 30,254,381 of record OZ018335.1, read on the forward strand.
CCAGAGCCACGACAGCAGAAGCTGAAAAAATCTCCAAGTTCGAGAAACGCTGGAAAATACAGACTAACGTATCAAAATTCTCAGCAATCACAATAGGGAGACGTCGTTCCATCCCTCTCAATCTAGAATACTCTGAAATTGACTACTCACCGCACGTGTCAGTCTTCAGTTATAAACTTGCCAGTATTGGCATGAACAGACACGTCAGCTCCAGGATTGGATACGCCAACACGGAACTCGACAAACTGCTCCGATTCAGAAACCTCAGCACAACATAAAAAGAAGTAAACCACTGTAGTCAGATCGAAACTGGTTACTTGCTATTCCGCTCAATGCAGCGTCAAGGAAAAATATGACAAGACTCCAGAGAGTGCAAACTCGAGGCCTCTGGTTTATTACCAACGCTTAATGGTATGAGTATCAGACCTCGAGGAGCCTCTATGCAGAAACAGGGCGTGAACCATTAAACACATACCTCTATAAAAAAGGTCGAGACACCTGGGCAAGATTAGAGGCTATTCTCCCTATGGAGACTGTAACGGCTCTAGGCCCAGAGGCAGAGGGAGGTCGATACAAGAGACAGTAAAAATTTTTTTAGAAAATCAAGATGCGACAAATTAGTATGTCAATAACAAATACAAAATAATAAAAAGATCCCGCAGTGGGACAACATTAAAAAAATAACAAATGGAGATTGCCCGTTCACACACATGCATATCTGACTACTACTTCCTTCCTTTTTTCGCTATTACCCTCCACTCTCTCTTCAAACTCCTTTCCCTCTTATTCTATTTTTCTCTTTCAAGTTTACGGTTTCAAAAGGTACGAGATTTCGATGAAGAAAGAGGCGCGACAATCAATGCCATCTTACGATTCCAAAACAAAACCATAGATGCCCAGCACAGATCCAAGACTGAAGAAAGAGATTTAAAAAAGGGATAAATAGACAGAAGAAGATGACTAATAAACGAAAGAAGGGCATATAGACGAAATAAGAGTAGATAAATGAAAGAATGGCATGATGAAAAATGTTTTTTCTACAACTTCCCTCTTAGAAGATTAAAGGAACTTAAATCTACAATATTGTTGTGTATTTTTAAAATTTTCAATTAAATTTCCCTTATAGCTAATAATAGATGTTTGTTTTTTGAATTCCTCTTTTTTCTCATAATTTGAACGATCACGAAAATGATCGGAGGCAAATAATCAAAGTTTTGAAGGCAACAAAGAATTTTCAATTTAATCAGGCCCCGATCTTTCAGAGAGGAGCGAGGAATGTTCAATACATCCAATTTTTCCGGGTCGGGGCGTAGCGATTTCCCTGGTTTAAAGTTCGATATGGTTACACAGGCCTCATGGTGACCTCTGATACCAGGCGGCTTCAAGCAGAACTCATTTTCCAGGCCAACACCCGAATCGTGACAGAATTTTGAAATTTGAATAGATCGAATTGCAGGGGTAATAGTCCTAGGGCAGAGTGTTTATAAATTAAAATGTTTCTTATACACTAGAGTCACAATATGTATACCTTTCAGGTGATTTGATTATACTCACCCTTTCATCCTTCACTTTGACCTTTGGAATGTTAGAGTGGGCCCCTATTTTATTATCTTTAGAGAAGAAGTTTGCATGAGCAAATAATGTCGAGTTGGATGTTTTTGAGAAGTGATGTGGGATATTTCTCTCTTTATTTCTCCTTTTCAGAAGGAAGTACACTAGCCAAGGGTCCTAGCGCCTGCAATCCCTGAGTTAATTTTCAATTCCTTAAAGGTCAAATCTCTTTTTTTTCCTGGCTGGGTCATTTCCTGATTCGAAGCTCCTAGCAAACAAAAGAGGGACCCTCATTCACCTTTTCGGGGTATGACTAAATAGACTGTCATTTCCTTCGGGAATCAAACCGAACTCGGTCGCTAAAAACGAACCTACACAACTCGATCTGCGAATAATAAGAATCAGGTGCTGATTGAAATAGACCCCGAGCAACAATTTATTCTCTCAATTCGATGTTTCAAATCGAATGGAAAGTAGAATGAATTATCTTTGAGAGATACCCGCTCCCCCATCAGCTTTCAGAGCACGCATTACTCCTGGGTTTGATTTGACGAAAATTTTAGCCGATGCTTTTAGACACACAAGATAGAATGCCCCCCTCCCTTCCCCACACACACACTTTCCCCGCTGTGTTTGTTCAGAGTGCCGATTAAAGTTTTGTTTATGCGAGTGTGTATTGGTAGCTTTCCCATGTTAGTGCCCAACGAAGTCGCCGATAGTTCGAACATGAAGGATATTTGAGTTGAGGTTTTGATAAGAATCCTGACAGGTCTGACCTCACGATCAATCCAAGATCTTCAGTAAAAGTAGGAAGCGGAGACTTTATATTTACTTTAGAAGCCTCAAAGGATTCAGACAGTGGACCTAAACGACATCCCTTTCACATTATTTGATCCCCGTGTTTGACATTTGGTTGTTAATGGGAAGTGTGCCAAAATATGCGTCTTTGCCTCGTAAAAGTTGTACTGGTGAGATAATGGAAAGCGTTCTGCGAGACAATGGTCGCCATATCTAGAGTGACGTCCTACCAAGAATTTGCTGGTTAAGTGTGAGGACATAGCACATGCGTTAAAAGTAAAAGTGTGAAATGAATTTTGGAATTTATGAACTCCTTCCCTGAAATTTGGAATTATTGCGCCAACACCTAAAGAAGAAAGGGACTCCTCTGAAGAGTTTGACGCTGAAGGGGGTGTTGAAACGGGATGTAACGAATGAAAATATGGGCAGTGCTTGGGACTAGATTTGACAGACCGATTCGGACTAAGTTAACTTAAAGGATCTTTGAGATCCGATTTCGAAGCACCGACGGAATTGCTAAAATTATGTGAAGTGAATTTTTGATACATCGAAAAATCATTTAATTTAATTTTGACTTAAAGATTGGATCGGTTTAAGACGACGATTACTCTTCAAACAAAGATTCATTCACTTCGTCCATGTTGATTGAAATGCAAATTTGATTTATTTGTTTGTTTAATTTTTCAACAGAAACAAGGAGGGATTTTTCCGCATCTATTCTATCTAACACTCAATTCAAGTTCGGAAATGGAATCTGAATTAATTCCGCACTGGCTCTTTTAAAGAAGGCAGACGGACGAAAGCGTAGATAGACGAAAGAAAAGTAGATGTACAAAAGAAAAGGAGGGAAAATATTTTCTTACACTATTGTCAAGTCTAAGTAAAAATGCAAAGCACAACGTTAAAAATCTTATACAATGCACCAAAACATGCCCACGTAGAGTTGTCTACAAAGGAAGGCCCCGCAGACGGCATTTTCAATTTGGAGTACAGTATCTGATGTGGAATGGAACTTGCGGAAGCCGCACCCTGCTGAAGACAAGTGGCCTCCGGGGTCCAAGAATATGGCTAGACTGTCTAACATTTACTAATTTCTCCACCAAATTGCACACACAGGAGGTTAGAATAGTGGGAGTAAACTGGCCAGGATAGAATGTTCTCTCCCCGGTTTAAGAAAATCGATCACAGTAGCCATTCAATCCTGTTGAACAAATCTAACAGAAAGGACATACCTCACTCACCTAGGTGTCGAAGCATGAGATGCGGGACTTCGTCGGACCAGGGGCGGTGTCCTTGCACGAAGCTAGAGCGGAACGCAACTCACTCAATGAAGGCTTCTCCGCCTCTGGAGGTAAAGTCCAGTCGGTGGCCTTCCGCGACATCATGATGTGCATTGAATGCTGGCAGAGCAACCTCCCGACTAGATAACGCAAAGAAAGTGGTTGCGAAGGACTCCGCCACAGAGCCGAGGTCTGATATCGTGGTCCCATTCTCCTGGAGTAAGAGAGGAGGGTTGTTCGAGAACTTACCCAGAATCTTTTGGATTCGCATCCACACCTCTACTAGAAGAGTCTTCCCGCCAGGCAAAGACACGTATGGCCGCCAAAAAGAGGGGAGGGCGTGTTTTGAAACATACCTGAACCTAGCCGTCGCTCGTCGAAATGTAACCCACAGTGAAATCGTTCGCGCCATGCTTATGGTGCATTTAGGAATAAAGTTTATGCTTGAAGGACTTCTCAAACTCGGGTGACCACCACGGAAGTGGTCGACGTGCAAAACTGCGAGACGTTCGAGAAATCTCAGATAATTCTACGGCGATGAGGTTGCCGGAGAAGAACCCAACGCCCTCATCTGCGGACCTAAACTCTACGACTGTGACCGAGAAATCAGTCATTTCCCGAAATTCGAACAACCGCATCTGGCACAAACACCACTAAGGAAAAGGGGAGGGGGAAGGGTAAGGGGTCTCTCATGCGGAAGCGGTCCAGAAACTGAGATTTTAATTGGAAAGAGATCATTAACATGGAGGTCATCACCTACCTCCCACCCGAAATCGTAACTGTGCATCCGGAGAGCACAAGAATAGATCAAGACAGGAAAATGAAGCAGTTCTCGGGCAGTGATGCGTTAACTCATCCACATTCAGGACACATATGTCCAGCTAGTCGATCAGGTCAGCAAGAACCAGACCTCTGAGATTGGTTGGGTAATCTCCCAAGAGGGACTGTCTACCGTTCAAATCCCTGAGCAGTAGAAAGGGCCTCGGCAACCGTGTCACGATGTGGCCGATGTCTCCCGCGTGGAAGTCTGCTGATGGTGGAATAAACGAAGAAATAACAATATACCTCCTATCCAGGTGCAGCAGCATAGCTACTGCTGAAAGGAGGTATTTAAAGCAAATGACAAAACTGTTATACTACCGGAGGGTGGGCAGGAAACAAGCTCCCAGCATGGTTTCCTGTAAGACAAGAACTAACGGCGAACGGTAGGAGACGAACCTCCGCAGTTCCTGCCAGTTGGCTCGGAGTTCGCGGCAATTCCACTGAAGGAATATCCCATTCAGGCCTAGCTCAGAAATCCTGGAGCTTTTCCTTACAATTCGCCCATCTGGCGACTGCCTTCAAGGGCACTAGTGGCCGTAATTAAAATTCTAGCCTATTATTAGACTATTCTTATATTCGCTACAAATAAACATAGAAAGCAAGAGAACAAGAAAAGAGGAAGAAAGCAGGTTCCGAGGTCGGGGGGAGACCTACCTCCCCCCGGTGCAGGAACATGCGACTTAAGAGAGAGAGAGAGTCAAATAAAATGCAAGAGGAGAGCCTCCCAAGAGAGATGCGTGGGCGCTCTTCGAGGACAAGACCCTCACAGGAATGACCGTAGGTTCCCGGAGGCAGAACTCCGCGCTGTTGCCCGAAAAAGGCGCTCCTGGAACAAGTCCTTAGCCTCACAAAATGAGAGACGATCCGTAGGCTGAACGGCCAGGATTTCCTTCACCAAGAGATATGCACCACATTGCTTCTAAGAAGCAGGATCCGTCTCTCTGCAATTGACAGACTGGGCCATACACGATGGATACTTATCGCGTACGGACTTGGAGCAACTAATAGAGACTTCCGGTAAACTCAACTTGAAAGTCTACAGGAATGATTCGTATTTCCGAAGTGGTGGCAGTAGTAGCACCTCTGCGGCAGTGCCACGAATGCCTTCACGTGCTAACTATACCAACTAGCACGCAGCGACTCAGTAGCCTCTCATGGTCGTGCGTGAAGAATAGTGTAGGGGTGGGTCTCGAAGCCTTTCCCTGTTTTCTCATTAGGCGTTCAAATTTGACCGCTCCATTGTCGGCCAACTCTAAGGTGATGTCATCTATAGAGTAGTCCACGAACTCACTCACGTAAACCATTCCTTTCATCAAGTTCATTTTAGAGTGCGGCGTAACAATAACAGGCAAGTCATCAAGCACTAATCATGGCTACCTCTGAGGGATCCAACGCATTCGCCAGAAGGCTCCGGTCCGAGAAACGGGTCAGCTTCGGCTCTCTACCAATCAAGCTAACTAATGCTCTCCTCTGACGGATTATCCCTCGCTTAGCCAACCTGCTGCCATCAGTGACGTGAATAACAAGAAAGATTTTGAATCCAACGGCTCGAAAACGTAAGGTAATCTTTGAATGATGGGCCCAACGTAATCGACGCATAACTAAATACACTTGCGACTTTGGACTTGGTCTGGGATCTCTGTCCCGAGGGCTCCTTGGGGCCGGACGTGCTGATTTGGCCTGGTCGCTTGCCGAAACGGCAGCGGACTAGTCAGCCCCCGGAGCTCCCATAGAGGAAGAGAGACCCTTATTCCTCTTTATCTTCATCTTACTTCTTTTCTTTTGGGAAGAGGAGGGTGGGGAATGAACCTGCTTCTCTCCACCGCAAGAAGGCGCTCACAGGTCGGACGAACAGGCCACAGTAAGATTCTTATCTGAAATGAAGAAGGTCTTGCGGTCAAATGGGCACCAACAGGGGGAGGAGGTCCATCCTCTTCATATGAGTCCGTGGGGGCCGAGCTAGGCTCGGTCTTTGGCACCGAGATCTGGTTCCCCACATGGAAGATCCTGTCATCTGTCGCTGGGTCACTTCTGGGATCATGTCTAGCTCGAGGGGGGGGAGGGGAGGCTCAATGTGGCATCGCGGATCCCATTCTAGATAGCTTTTGTCGTGTCTCTGGTGGCGAACCGACCTCCATCGGGGAAGAGATGAGATCAGGCACGCCTACCAGCTGCAAACTGCAGGAATGTAGGGTGCACGGATTGCAGATCCTGCTATTTCTTGCCCTCCTAAAGGAGTCGGCCTTATCGATCCGCTCTCACCGCTAGCGGTCAATTTTGGCTGCCTATCTGTTCTCTTAGCAATATCCTGCGATAGTAAAGAAAGGACTATCACTGGTAGGGAGAGAGAGTCACCTGAGGGCGCCTCTAAAGAAGGGAATGGGGGAGTCCAAAGCACCCGTAAGCCGAGGAGAGGTGTAAACCTCTGCAGGTAAGAGGGATGGAGGGTCCCCTGAGGAAGAAAAGGGGAGGGCGAGGGGTACCTCTTTTTCAGAGCTAGAGCTTCTCGAGTGACTCGAAATATGGAAAAGGGGGAAGGGAGTCACTCTACCCGTCGAAGGGACGCCTAGTGTTACCTCGTCCAACCCAACACCTAGTGAGAGCGATGCCACGCTTGAAGGTGAATACCCATAAGCATTCCCACTATTGCCTTGTATCGTACCCATGGAAAGTAGATACTATGACCTCCAAATGACAAGGGAAGTTAAGAGAAAAGTTTCCATCGGATCGGAAATTCAGGAATGTGATCATTTACTCATAATCGGTCCCGGTCCAGCGTTTAGGGAGCGGAGTCGACGGCTCAAGCCAGCGGATTTTCGGCCCTCGCAGCAGGTAGGGACCTCACGGTATACACAGCCATACGACTAAGGCTCAGAAGAGGAGGAAAGTGCGCCGGGCAACCAGGCAGGTATACGTATCTCGTTTCCTTATATCCGAATTGCAAAACTTATTGACTGCCCCTCGTATAATAAAGAGAAATAGAGATAAGCGGGTTTATAACGAGTCGGGGGAGGGGGTGATCCCCTATTAATAGGAGGGTATGTAATAAAGAGAAATAGAGTTGGGCAGGTTTATTAACGAGTCGGAGGAAGGGCGAGTGATCCCCTATTAATAGGAGGGTATGTAATGAAAAGAAATAAAGATAGGCAGGTTTATTAATGAGTTGGGGGAGGGGGAGTGATCTCCTATTAATAGGAGGGTATGTAATAAAGAGAAATAGAGTTGGGCGGGTTTATTAACGAGTCGGGGGAGGACGGGAGCGATCCCCTATTAAAAAGGAGGGTATGTAATAAAGAGAAATAGAGTTGGGCGGGTTTATTAACGAGTCGGAAGAGGGAGGAGTAATCCCCTATTAATAGGAGGGTATGTAATAAAGAGAAATAGAGATGGGCGGGTTTATTAACAAGTCAGGGGAGGGGGGGGGGTAATCCCCTATTAATAGGAGGGTATGTAATGAAAAGAAATAAAGATAGGCAGGTTTATTAATGATTCGGGGGAGGGGGGTGATCCCCTATTAATAGGAGGGTATGTAATAAAGAGAAATATAGGTAGGCAGGTTTATTAACGAGTCGTCGGGGGAGGGGGGGGAGTGATCTCCTATTAATAGAAGGGTATGTAATGAAAAAAAATAAAGATAGGCAGGTTTATTAACGAGTCGGGGGAGGGGGGGTGCTCTATTAATAGGAGGGTATGTAATAAAGAGAAATAGAGTTGGTCGGGTTTATTAATGAGTCGGGGGAGGGGAGGGTGATCCCCTATTAATAGGAGGGTATGTAATAAAGAGAAATAGAGTTGGGCGGGTTTATTAACGAGTCGAGGGAGGTGGGAGTGATCCCCTATTAATAGGAGGGTATGTAATAAAGAGAAATAGAGTTGGGCGGGTTTATTAACGAGTCGGGGGAGGGGGGGTGATCCCCTATTAATAGGAGGGTATGTAATAAAGAGAAATAGAGTTACGCGGGTTTATTAACGAGTCGGGGGGGGGGTGATCCTCTATTAATAGGAGGGTATGTAATAAAGAGAAATAGAGTTGGGCGGGTTTATTAACGAGACGGGGGAGGGGGGGAGTGATCCCCTATTAATAGGAGGGTATGTAATAAGGAGAAATAGAGTTGGGCGGGTTTATTAACGAGTCGGGGGAGGGGGGGAGTGATCCCCTATTAATAGGAGGGTATGTAATAAAGAGAAATAGAGTTGGGCGGGTTTAGTAACGAGTCGGGAGAGGGGGGGTGATCCCCTATTAATAGGAGGGTATGTAATAAAGAGAAATAGAGTTGGGCGAGTTTATTAACGAGTCGGGGGAGGTGGGGTGATTCCCTATTAATAGGGGGGTATGTAATACAGAGAAATAGAGTTGGGCGGGTTTATTAACGAGTCGGGGGAGGGGGGAGTGATCCCCTATTAATAGGAGGGTATGTAATAAAGAGAAATAGAGATAGGCAGGTTTATTAACGAGTCGGGGGAGGGGGGGGAGTGATCTCCTATTAATAGGAGGGTATGTAATAAAGAGAAATAGAGTTGGGTGGGTTTATTAACGAGTCGAGAGAGGGGGGGGTGATTCCCTATTAATAGGGGGTATGTAATAAAGAGAAATAGAGTTGGGCGGGTTTATTAACGAGTCGGGAGAGGGGGGAGTGATCCCCTATTAATAGGAGGGTATGTAATAAAGAGAAATAGAGATAGGCAGGTTTATTAACGAGTCGGGGGAGGGGAGAGTGATCTCCTATTAATAGGAGGGTATGTAATAAAGAGAAATAGAGTTGGGTGGGTTTATTAATGAGTCGTGGGAGGGGGGGGAGTGATCCTCTATTAATAGGAAGGTATGTAATAAAGAGAAATAGAGATAGGCAGGTTTATTAACGATTCGAGGGAGGGGGGTGATCCCCTATTAATATCATACCCTGGTGGTAGCTGATCTCAGGATGGCATGCAGTCCACCAAGACAACATTGCTACCGGACTGAACTCTGTTAGGTGGGAATAGTCCTCCTGGTACAAAAAGCGATAGAAATGGTTGAGGGGATTGCCGTAATAATATCTATTAATCCAAAATTAAATAATAAAAAATAAAAATAAAATAAACAAATAAAAATGAAAAGTAGATTATATTTAAAATTATTTTTTAATCTTTTATAAATATTTTAAGATTTTTATTTTTTTTTAGGATTAATATATTTTCTAAAAAATATTGAGAAAATAAAAATAAACAATTAGCAAAAAAAAATAAAATAATATTTAAAAAATAATAAAATAAAATAAAATAAAAACAAAAATAAACATAAACATAAACATAAAAAAATAAAAACATGAAACAAAACTAAAAAACTAAGAACTAAATCTTTAAAACTCATAAAAACGCCGCCACAAAAACAACAACAAAACAAAAACTAAAACAACAAGAAAAACAACATTAACAATAAAGCAATAATAAAACAATAACAATAAGAACTAATAAATATAATAACAAAAAATACAATAATAATAATAAAAACAACAAAAATATAACAACTATAACGATAAAAACTATAAAAATAAGTAATAATTATATCAACGATAATAATAACAATAATAATACATAAGAAAAGGGAGTTATAAATAATAATAATAATAATAAATAAAAATATGAATGATAATAACAATAATACTAATATTAATTATTAATAATAATATAGGTAAAGTAGTGCTGAGAGGGGGCGACGGGAAAGCGCACCAACAACTCTCCCAAGCCTCATCAGAGAGTTAAGTTAACCCAGTGACGGGGCTCCCTAATTTGCACTCAGGCCGGGGGGGATGTGCAGCTCCCCCGGGTACCAAGTGGAACAGACTACACAAGGTATCCTACATCATTGGAGCTAATTATCAAGAAGTATTTAAAGCCAGCATGCGAGCTATGAGGGGCCCTGATGAAATCGAGGCTCCTCTCACCTTACACTTTTCTCCCACTTATTGAAACTATTCCTTGCGTGAGTCCCTCCGGAACGAGACAAACCCCTCTTTTTCTTAGCAGAGACTTGCGCGAAAGGCATTCTCTTCTCCCCCCACCTAGAATGGTCTCAATCTGGTAATTCGCCTACAAGATGTCAGGGATCCAGTTCGAGGACCCCCTTGGCCTGTGATCTACTGTTGAGTGATGTCGTGGAGTTGCCCAGAAGTGGTAAAAGGTAAATCCTTTACCAATGGAATGTGTTAAAGATCGTCCTGGACATATAAGTGTTGTTTTGTCCTAGACCTCGCCTATCTCAACACAAAGGTAGGACGAGGCTTTACTAAATTTGGATGTTAGAATTTTTTCCACGTTTGCCAACAAAAGAAAAATCCAAACGTTTCTGCAATAAAAACAGAAAAGCTTAGTAGAATATATCTCGCCTCACACTGCCCCCGCCTATCCCCTGTCTGATTTTTTTTTAACTTCAGGGGCTACTTCTCTGTGCACATTTTATGATGTCTGTTCCTGTAGGTGACCACAGCAACCGGAAATTGCCATCTGACCGTCGTTGCCCAAGGCCTGCAGTTCCGAACTGAGGAACTTAGAAAGGCATGTGAAACTGAGTGGATCCCTAACTAAGTCGTTAAGACAACCCGGATCTGAAGACGGGAACCGTTAATTTTCGTTGGTTTGACAACCAGCAAGGCAGTACAGCCCGAGCTTCATTAGCGGTGATACTTTGAGCACACGAGAAGGGTTGCAAGGAAGAGGTCAGCACATTTCATTTAGGGCAGGAGAAGGTTATTGGGACAAAACGGATCTTTCCCAGATGCCTAGTGTGGGGGAATTCCATGTAGAATTTCTCTTCCAGCACGGGAGTGAAGTCCTTGCCTAAAGAAGATTCTAGAATTTAGTTAGGCTTAAACTGGTAAGCCCCCCCCCCCATCCCATCTACAAGCGGTAGCCTCGAACTGCGTCCACCACGGACCACCTTTACGTGGGTTAGAATCGCCTCGGCGAGAAGATTCGAGGCCATTCGAGAGTAGCGCTTTTTCCCCCAGCCCCGCGGGGGGAGACTCAGATATATATAGGGCTCGTCTTCCATGTGTGAGACACAGAGTTGAGAAGTCTCGCCCGGACCCAAGAAGATTCCCCTAGTTCCAAGTCAGGTGCTAACAACAAAGCAAAGTGACTGCTGAACTTTTTGTGTGTTGGAATTAGCCCCAGCCAGTGAGGTAATTCTATTTGACGATCGCCACCGAGCGATTTTTCTGACTCCACTCATCAACTCCTGTCGAAGCCCGCCTCGTTCGCCCCTCGTTTTCGGGTGGCCGAAATACTCTCTCCTGGACCGGACGTTACCGCCCCCCAACCCCTTTTGGAGAACCGTCATCACGTTAACTTCCCGCTCAGAAGCTCCGAGCGCCCTCGCCATCACGTTTATTGCCTGCACAAGACATCCATGAAGCCTTACCCTGACGTCTCACCCGGAATCCTCCGTAAGCCAACCCCTCTCCCCCTTCAGCAACCCAATTAAGTTAATCTCCCCATTTTAATAGTCTCCTTCGGTGATACATTAATTTTTAACTTCAGAGTCTGACGCATAACTCTGCAATTCCCTCCTCATTTACCAATTTATTTTGGCCTATTTATTCTCTTATTTCATATAAATAAAATTATATTTTTGTAATGCCTCTTTAAATAACCTTGAGCTTTGCCATTGCCCAAATTTTACCTGACCTCGTTGTACTCTTTCTCGCTGTTCCGCGCGTCGAAACTCGTGGCGATCCGTCCCTTGTCGGTTCGCCTTTAAGTTCTTGGTCCCTCCCCCATCGATATAATATGGTATTGATATAATGTAATGTCATACGGCGACAACAAGTTTTGGGCGCCATGGACGAAAGGCCGTGCGAGAGGATACTAAACTATGGACTGGGAGGACATGCGGCTCCTACAGGTATCAGTTGTAACAATGTAAACATGGTACACCCTGGAGAGAGATTGTAAGAAATTAAAGGGTGTAGCAACTTTCATTGTCCGACTTGTGATTGCACTCACAATCAGTAAAATATATTGGCAGTGACTATTTCCACTCAGCATATTTCACCACAATATCTAAAATGGCCACCGATCAACAAGAATGATAACACCCTATCGCTTCCCGTCTTCAGAATCATCGGCGTCTATCAACAACCCGGTAGACCAAAATTGTGTTTCTGTTATCACCTTCACAACATCCATGGAAGAGAGACCACTTCCCTGGTTGCCATTGTGTGACCTCACGTTCAAAGCACACCACCTCATGTCAGCCAAAACTAAATTCCGTTTGGGCTACACGAAAATGCGGCGGAACTAATGAGTGGACGTAGTGGATTCGCTATTTGATGGATCAGAGGAGAGAAGAACATATGAGGCGCTCAAATCCATCATAAAACATCCCTCCTCTGATCAACATAGGTGTGAAAAATTTAATGTGTTTCATCTTATCCCGACACCCTCCTCTTTTGGCATTAACTTCACGAGAGAGCAAGAGCTGACAGCCCTCAAGCTGAGCTCATAACAAGCCTTTTCTAACAGCCTGCTATTAAAACCACATATATTAGAAGGCTCTCGTGGATATGGAATCCCTTAACATGCTGGCTGACACTGTAGATCGTTAGCTGACGAGGGACTACACCCACCCTTATTCAGTGCAGCATCGGTGTCAGTTCAGGACTCCCATGCAACATCATCAATAGAAGCTCACAGAAGCTCACGTCATCCTGGGATATAAAAAGACGAATGCAAAATGGAGAACCTCATCCTTGCAATCAGAGAGTTTGGTCGTACTTTAAAGTCAAGCTGAATTAGAAGCACAGGCCAGCATTTTCCTTTCGCAGGAATCGTCTTCCCAACAAGCAATACCCCAAAATCAACAACAATAGAATCTCGCGCTTTGGATCTCACGTTGAACTATAGCAATCCATACTCAGAAATAAAAGGTGTCTAAGACGATTGCAAATCAATGGTAAAACAAAGCCACTACTAGTCCGGTTTGCTCTTTTGAGGCACGAATGGTTTCCAACGCTCACTTGTCTGTAGCAAACCACAGTGCTTCCTCTCCCCTTCCTATACTTACGAGTATCGTCTCCTGTTTTCTACAAGGTTGCTAGTGATTGGCATAATAATCACTATGTTTATTCAATTAAGCGATTAAGGTAACCATCAAAGGATAGGGAGCTGGGGTATCACCGCTGTTTGCTTTTCCTTCCTTCCATGACCTCGAAACCATCTCCCTACATGCTCATTTACACTATGAGACGTCTACAAGTGCGCCTCACGCTCCTTCCCCAATGTACATTTCACATCTTTTCAACATTTTCCATTACTTTCACCTCTCCACATCTAGCATACCCACATAAAACCTTTGACCTAGCCCTTTCATCTTATTAAACTTGTCCCATATTATGTTATTCACCCAGAATGTTTACAGTCATACCTAAGCAGGCAAGGCTTCGTTTTTTTACACACTAATAACCCCGCAGGGCAAGGGCAGCTTGTAGAGTAGTCAGTCATTTATTTCCGAGTGGATATGGCAGGACTACCCACCTGGATGAAAGCCTGTAGTTGGACCACCCCCACTTGGATGTATTCGGGGCGAGGTTAAGTTGCTATAGAATTTCCATTCCTAGCTGTTGCATGGACAGCTAGCACGTGGGGGGGTTGCTATAAAATTCTCAGCATGCAACAGCCTCTCTCCACTTTAACCTAGTCGTTCAGGACAGTCTCACAGAGGGCGCGGCCCCACTTAATTGTGGTAACATTGTTGGGGCCAACAGCACAGCCTGTGGGATCAAACCTTTCTCCCTAAAGCTCCCAAGCGGTCGGAGGTAGCAGAGATGCCACCTACCCCTAGGGAGCTATAAACATGTCCACACTCCCTTTCTCACACTTTATACACCCCCTTCAAGCTGATCTAACGGCCTTTCATACGTCTTCTCGCTCACTTAACCTGCCCTAACTCAATGTGTTGAAATAAGCTCTTACACACACTTCTCGCAGCTTTCCGATCTAACATCTAGCTAATTTTCTGACCCCGGGCCGCGGGTTCAATCCCAGAGAGCGCGGACACAAAACATTAGCGGGCTCACGGGGTTGCCGCCCATTGGGCGCATACGCTGATAGCATCGCGGAGGTATCGCCCGCATAGCCAATCACAACACCGCTATCATTTCTTTCCAGCCTTGACAGCACAACATACATCTTCTCCTCTATTCAGGCTCCCTACCGATGAAGTATGTGTCCACTATGGGGTGGGGGTGGGGGATCTCATATCATTGCACAGGTGGCTCCCCCTGGGATCACGAAGGGTTCCACCCTCGCTGATTGATATTAATATATACACAATAACACAATAACACAATACCCCCCAGTAACCTTTCTCTTAGACCAGGACCGACCCTTAGTTTTTTCCGGCTTGCTACCGATTGTCATTCTAATCTTTATGTACATTTCACCCGGTCGTGGAATCTCATCCACGATGAGAGGGACGAATGGCGCTACCCACGCTACCCACCCGCAGGTATTTCTGCATATATTTGCGCTGGAAGTGTTTTGCCACACACACGTTTCTCTCGGCAGAGAAGCTTACCTTTCTTTCGATTCTGATCCTCACCAGGTGTATTCAAACTCTCCGGTTTTCCATCCTCTCTCACCTATTTGTTCATTAATATCCCCAAACAACCGATCTCCTTCCCTATTCCATCCGCCATTCATTCCAGAAACCCTCTCAACCTCACCTCTATTATTGCCGGCCGCATCAACTACAAGCACAATTTCCGCCTCGGATATCTCAACTTCAGTCGCATAATTCTGAAAGTCTCGCAGTTTGTACTCCACCATTGCAACATACTAATTATCATTCAACCCATCTTTACTCATGGCATCATAAGACATACATGATCGCATCCCATTTGAGCCATTGCATACAAACTTATTTAACTTCATGTTTGGCTCATAACGCAGACATCTGCAATCCACCTATTACGTTTTGGAAACTAATATATATTTTTATTTTTTTTCTTCGTTTTTAGAATTTACGTGGTAGAAATATTATTCTGAGTTTATTAAAAAGTTTTTTAAAAAGTCACCATTCCAAAAATAATAAGAAAAAAATGCATTTCATCGGTGATTCCAAAATCGCGTTCTCGTCTTGTTCATGTAGGAGGCGAGTTTCAGTCCCTGGAGCTTTGCTATTACATCAAACGAGTAAAATGATGACAAGTATGGGTTAAAAGAAAGATGTGTAATTATAATCTATTTCGTAATTTTATTTGTAAAAATTAACCTTTGAATATTTTTCAATTCCAGAATTGATTTTTCAAAAGAAAAGTGTGCAACAATTGTTGCTCTGCACCAAAGTGGCCTGAAATGTAAGAGGATAGTTGCTAAGGATTTTACAATAAAGAGCACCATCCTTAGGATCATTAATGACTTTAAAAGACTGGCTACACTCCTGTGAAGAAGTGTTCTGGACGCCCAAGAGCTGCAAATGAACGCCAAAATTGCATCCTGGTTAGTTCTCAGTTCAAGGATCGAGTTGACTGCCGTGTCAAGCGGGCTCAAGATTGGAAAGAGGTAGGTGTGAAGGTTTCAACGTGCACATTGAGGCGGAGACTTTTCGATAAAGGTATCAAGTCGAGAAGAGCTGCTAAGAAGCCTCATCTCACCAAGAACAACCTTACGGATAGGCTTCACTTTTGTAGGAACTATAAAGAATGGACTGTGGTGCTGGAGCCACATTATGGAATCGCATCTGACTCAAAACCCCCTCCTCAAAGATGAGCATTTTGAAGTTTTATGGGGTTTCTATAATTGGTTCACATTAAATCGGTCCTCACAGTGCTTTAGTGAGCGAAGGCATTTTTGGACTCCCCTTAACCGTTACCTCCCTTACCCGGTAGTGACATGCCAATAGCAAATTTATTTCGTCCAAGAATCCAAAACCGTAAAAATCTTTACGTCTTACGTCTTGAAAAAGAAAGAAAAAAGTATATGTAGAGTAGAAGTAGAGTAAATAGAGTTTGTTAGGTAAAAGTGGTGAAGATGAAAATTTTGACTGTTCTGTATAGGTGCTGGGTGACCAGCTATCTCTTGAGATTCTTCTTTCGAATTGTTTCTTCTTCTTTAGTTGTTACGTAATTGAAGAGGTTCCCACGCCTCTATTATATTTTTGTTTATTATTTGTTGATATTTGTGTCTTTCGCAGTTGTGCATCCTTCTGTATTATTTTAACATTGTACGACTTGTCAATCTAAATATCGGTTCTGGTTGTTTAAGTGGTTTCCCACTTCGGAAGTTTCCTTTGTTTGTTCTTTCTATGTTCTTCAGGTATGTGTATAGCTGCCTTTCTCTCTTCGTCCATTATCTCATCAAGTTTTTCCCACACTTTAATTGCTCTGTTGTGTAGGACTATATTGATGGGGAGCCATTTGGACTTCACGATGTAAATCTGCTTGCCTCCGATATTCTATTCTTCTAGTGTTCGTAATAAGCAGCACCCCACTATTTTGGACTCTTTGGAGTTTTACCATGTTTGTTTTGTGTAGCTTGTTTAATGGTACCGTTGGATACAGGAGTAAAGATTTGCATAGGGAATTGTATAATTTGGTTTTGTTGTCTATATTTAAGTTTCTTAGTAGGTTTTTATATTTTAGGCCTGATTTCGCCAGATTCAACCTTTCTTTTGTATGTTTGTTATAGCCATTTTCTGTTATTTTCATTCCAAGAACTTTTCCCTCGGCATGATATCTGTACACTTCGTCATCGACCACTATTCTCGATGTTTTATTCCTCCCTATAGGTATTATTGTAAATTTCTCGGGGTTAGTAGGTATTTTCCATTTTCTTTCATAGTCATTTATGTTTTTTATCTCTGCCACGGACAATCTAGCAATTGTTGGCGGATGTCTATAAGGGCTATTAGTTATTATGGATATATCATCCGCGAACTGTATATAAGTTGTTTATAGAAACACTGGATCTGGTAGGTCCCTTGTATATATTGTGTATAGAGTGGGACTCAAGCATCCACCTTGAGGGACACCCTGCCTTAATTCAAATTCAGGTCCTTGGTGATCCTCTATCTCTATAAAGGCCATCCTGTCTGCAACATAGGCACAGAAGACTTTTGTCACAATTGATGGTATGCCTAGCCTATATACTTTGAATTTCAGCCCGATTCTCCACACTTTGTCAAAAACTTTTCTTACATCTCTCAATGTAAGATCTGAGTAGTTTTTATTGTACTTTGCATTAGCAAAAATTTCCACAAGGAGGATTACTGCCGTATCCGTGCCTCTTCCCTTCCCGAAACCGTACTGGCTTTGCGGAATTAGATCGTTCTCTTCTAGATGTTCGACCAGTCTTCTGTTTATTAATCTTTCCAGGATTTTCGCTACTACTTCTAAGAGTGTTATAGGTCTATAGTTACCTGGTTCAGATGGTGATTTGCCAGGTTTAGGTAAAAAAAAATAATTTTACAGCTTTTTAGGATATCAGGAAAATACCCCGTACTTATTGTTGCATTAAAAAGGTCTACTAATTTCCTTAAGCAAACATATGGTGCCTTTATCAGGTTATCTCTTGTTGTGCCTGTTTTGCCAGGCGCTTTCTGTTTTTTAGCTATAATTGTTGCTTTTAGTTCTTCTAGCGGTATTGTCTCGAAACCTTGCTCTTCAAGAGACCTTGCAGAAGCTACATGATTTGGTGTTTTTTCGTGCCTGTTTTCCTCTAGTTCTGGTACTATCCAATCTTCATGATTTCTATCAAACTTTTCATTCTCGTTAGGCGTAATGTCGAAGACATTGTTCTGTAGCGACCGGAGTGTACGTCCAAAATAGGACACACGCAAGAGTCACCACATACATAAAGTAAGGAGAGAGAGAAAAGTAAAGTTAGCGCCGTCTACGAGATGTCACACGGTAGTAAATGGACCACAGTTATCTTTGTTAGAGTTGGTCGAGGCAATCTTAGGCAAACATTATAATCAAAGCAGAGTCCAGAATAAACCAGATAGTTATCACGATTAAGGGAGATTAGGAGGCTGTCTCCATGGCAACATGCCACCGCCCACAGAGAATTTTACCCAATAGTTGGAGTACCTTCCTTATCGATATGTTCGGCAGTAGCCAATCAAAAGTCGAATTATGTTAATACCGATCAATCAACAGGCCGGTACATAAGAGGGAGGTGTGGTTTAGTTGGACGAGGAACTTGTATGGCGTGGCTTGAATTGAATATATAACTGCGTGAAGCCAGAACAAAGAGAATTATGAGATTACTGCTTTATATAGCAATATATCGCGTTATATATCGTTCAGTCCGATCTCTCGGATTCGCGTAATTCATCTTTGTATATAGTCGTGTACATAACGCAGACATTAAGGTGTAACTCTTAAAGGCGCTATTCGTCCGGCCTCTTTTAGACCTTGCCTGCACTTGACTTCGAACTTAATTTATGTCAGAACTTAGAACTTAAAACTTAATTAAAGAACCTTCGTAAAGTGCAATAAGATCTAGTTCAATAATAATTCTATTTTTGCTTTGGTGACTTCAATATCCTGACGTTCCTCAATTTCACTGCTTCAAGGCCATATTTATCGGGATAACAACCGTTGCGCATTCTCCTCGTTAATCGCAATTCCTCGCGATTACATAACTCCCAAAATACCGGTGTAGTCTATTCCCATCCTCCGTGCTATTTGACCCCGTCGCTAGAATAAGACCGCCCCTCGGCTTAGGGCACCCTATAGCAATCAACAAATAACTCTTGTGGGAAATCAGGAAGGGCAACGCAAACCAACCGGAACATCTGTATCAACCGGAGTCCTTGCCAAAAGATTACGCGATAACTCGGTACTCTATCACCATTAATGGCAACCAGCATCCCCCTTCCAGGGCTCTTGGGTTGTCCTCACGATTACCGTCAAGGTTGCCTCATAATTAGGGACAACCTTCTAGATCCCCCCTATAGTTCCAGTATTCCCTAAATATGTTTTCTAGTGGCTCGGGCTCCTTAATTTCTTTTCCATTAAGTTTGAAAGTTATATTAGTCTTCGTTTTTAATTTACTTCTTGCTAAATTTATTTTCTGCCAGAACTTGGTTAGTTTAATTCTGTGTCGATCGACTCCATGAAGCAATCTCATCTAGCTCCTGTCTCTCTGATTGCTATCGATTTGATTTCATCCTTTATATTCGTATCGTCTCTCTGTCACCCCTTGTGGGGCTATACTGTTCTAGTACAGCAGTTTGGGCGGTGAGTTTAGGTTGGAGAATTGTCTTATATGCTGTTTTTGATAGTTTTTGTCCACATTGGCAAGTGCTTTTAATAGGTTTCCAGTGGCTTCGTCTATATCTTCTAACGTTGCCTCGCTTAAGTCGGGTTGCTGGTAGTTAGCGAATCCTTCTGCATAGTCTTGCCACTGTCCATCCTTATAGTTCTTTCTTATCGGACATTTTATCTGGATCGGGTCAGATGACAGAGTCATTATGACCATTTCATGGTCACTGGTAGACGGTGGTCCTTTCTCTTTCAAATAGTTAAATATAAATGCTGGTGACACTAGTATTATATCTGGCTTGGTCGCATTTCTTTGCCCGATCTATGTTGGGAAGTCCGATCCCACTCTTTCTTCGACACCTCTTCCTACTAATGTGTCGAGGTTTTTCCTATGTTGTTGAAATTTCCAGTGTACCTGGACGTTTTGGAGCGAGCATTTAAATCTCTCATAAATACTACTTGGTCTTTTTGGCCAAAAGGCGTATAGAAAGTTGTGAAACGGCAAAAACTTTCTTCTAGGTGGTTGATACCCTGTCATTATCGTAACTGGGCCCGTAGTGGTTTCCATTTTAACCGCTAGATAGTCTTCCTCTAGATCTTGAACTCTGGTAAACTTTATGTTCTTTTTTATGAGCATCGCTACACCATCGTAGTTTATGTCTCATGTGGTTTTCCATATTATATTATAGTTCCATATTTTTATGGGATTTTTTTCTGGATCTATATTTATCTCATTTAATTGAATTACATCAGGATCTTCATTTAAGTAGGCATTGCACAAAGAGTGTCTTTTTACGTCCCACAATACCACGTTATGGCTAATTATTTTTAATTTTCTTCTATGTTCCATGATGCAGTTAATTACGTGCCTATATGTCCCTTCTTATCCGTTTTAACTGGTTCTCTTTCGCAGGGTGATTTTGTTCTCCTGCATCTCTTCTCCTTAAATTCTTCTTTTGTTATCATAAAGCAAATTGATTCTGGTATGGTCATTTCACCGCTCGTTATGATTTTATTTATTTCTTTATTCGAGTATAATTCGTCGTACTCATATTTATGATACCCCTTTCTTATGCCAAGAATGAGTTCCTTAGTATTGTTTATCAGGAATGGTTTATCTTCTGAAGTGTAGAATCTTAGGTTAAATTATCTGTTTACTCCTTCTTTTTCTTGAGTCTGTTCTCCGTCGCTGTTGATTTCCTCATTGATGTCAATTTCCATGCTTTGCTGGTCTCCTTTAATGATACCACTAGTCGATGGTGCTCTAGTTTCCGTGTTTTTCTCCTTTGCTTGTGGTATTTTAGATTTAAGCCTCGGAGCCCTAGCTGCGCCTGGGTTTGGCTGCTGTTGTTGGATGCTGCTTGCAGGATATTGTGCCTCGTTAACCTTCTCGGACTCTGTTGGGCTATATTGCACATTCAGTACTTGAGCTGACGGAGAATTATCCGGGAACCCCGTTGGTTCGAGTCCGTTGTTGCTTAACATTTTATTTAATTCTTTGGAATATGAACCCTGGTTTGCCACATTTAGTACATGTGCATGTAATATGCACGCCATAATGTTCAGTGATTTTTCATGTTTTAGTTCGATCACAAGTTTGTATCTTGGTAGTGATCTGCCTTTGTTTTAGCTACTTTAGCAAATGTCTGGTTCTGTTTCTCTTCTTCTACTTTGGCCTTTTCCAAACGTTTGCCTTTTTATTACTTCTTTTTTCACCAGACAAGCCATTGCCATTGTGTGCTGTGGCTGCTGCCAAGGTTCAAACATTTCTTTTGCTCGCTGGTACAGTCTCTCCACGTGTGTGTGTTAGAGCTGCATTCAGAGCACCACTTTTCTTCTTTGTTCGGGCAATCTTTCGTTGTATGTTTTTCAAGCGCAAAACAGTTGAAGAATATCAATACGCTTATGAATTCATCTCCTTTTATTTGTTCTTGGGTGATTTTTAAGTTGAAAGCTAATAGACCATTTTCCTTGGCCTTTTTAGCTATAGCTGCTTCTCTGAAAAATGACCTTAAAAACGTGTGTGTATTCTTGATTAGTGTTTTTGTTCGCAAACTTTATGACTTCCTTGATTTTCACACAGCTTTGATTCTATACGATTTCATCTTTTATCTCGCCATCACTATGTCCCACTATCCACGGGTCAATTTGGCGGCAGTAAATAGTTTCTGTGCCTCAACTTGCGAGGGAACTTTGGCGTATAGGCTTATTGAGTTCAATTTTTCATTAGCCTTTTCGTTGAGAAGCTTATCACGTCTTTCTCGGTTTGGCATATTGCCACGAAGTTATTTGAGTAATCTATAGTCGGATTAAGACTAGCCCGAGTTCTCCGAAGATGACTTTGAAAACAGTGATCCTGTCCGTTTCTGTGTAGGGGCAGCCGCCTTGTATTTTTCATTAACTCGGATTCTTCGTCCTCTTCTTCATTAAGGTAAAAGAGAGCGACGGAAAGGGTAGAGTTATGAGAGGAAAATAAAAGTTGCGGTTATGATCCAGATTATTTTTCCGGCTTATTCCGCCAAGTGTCGGCAACTAAACCTACCTACCTATAGCCTAGCCCTATCAGTGGTGCTCAACCCACGCAATTCCGCCGCGCACACGGGTCTAACCCGTCCTCGGCTAGGCTTCATCCTTCGCTGAGTTAGCCGCCCAGTTCACCTATGGCTCCCGCTTACGTGGGTATCTAATGAGACTAGAGATTCCTAGCCGACACGACCTAAAAGGTGTGTAAGAAGGGGGTAGATCGTCAGAGGTCAGGTCCGGAGTTAAGTAGAGTCCAGTTAAGAAGTCTCTTCTGTGTAGATCTTGGTAAATACCGATGAATCTTGATGCCCGCTGAAGTTCCGAATGGGTAACGGCAAGAAACTGCTGTACAATTTTCGAAAGTAACCATAGAATATCTCTTCCATCAGACAACTGCTTTTCAGAAAAAAAAACTTTATCCAATTTCAGCGCCTCTTATCTTTGTTTGTGTTTTAACGTAAATTTTCCTAAAATTCTATTTGATGCTGATTGGTCAATTTTTGCAGTGCTTATGGGTAAAACATAAAATTGCACACGAATTCGGTAAAGGAGGTAACGTTTTGGTTAAGTTCCAAAGACACCTCCTAGAATTGGTTTCTCGTAATAGAAGCCACTATTACGAAAGAGACCTATACGGTGTATTCATATCACCATTCATCATCACTACTAATCTTCATCTTTCTTTTTAGCGGCCCCACATAGGCAGATGACTGCTTAAGTGCCCGGCCCCGCCCCCCTGCCTGAACTGCTGTCAGATGTAAGATGGGATTGCCATTCATGTTTCATCCCAACTATGCCGAGCAATTGCACGGCCATAATTGGGGGCATTGGAGGAAGCTGATTTGAGTAGTCCACAGCCGATTACAATGTCAGAAATTATTCAGGACAAAGGACGGACTGCTACCTCCGCTGCTCATCCCAGCGGGGGCCCCGTCCAGGACCATAGACGGACATGCAACTGTCTCTATGGTATTTTGGGATGCGATCGCGATTAAAACACCCTCGGGGGGCGGCGTTGTCAATAAGTCTGCTATACAATCACACCCCACGAGAGGAACCCACCCGGATTCATCTCATCCATCGTCATCATTCATTCCAAAAGGCAAACCCTTTTTCCATCGAGGCAGCGGGTAAACGATCGGGGGCCCTCTTCTCCTCAAGGCAAGTAATTTAAAAACTATAAGGAAAAACCTAAAACTCTGACAAACACACAGATTTGTAAGTCTCCATACAAAAACAACAAATAAGGTAAGCGAGAAAGTAAGTGCACTCCCCTTTCAAAGGGGCTACACACGGGCCAAAATGGTGGACTCCAGTGCCGCAAGGGGCCCACTGAGAACCATAAGTAGCCTAGAAAACCGGATAAGGGGAAGGTTTATGAAAACTTATTAGGGGGGCTAAATGTGACAATCCTCCGCCTAATCGACTCGCCGACAGGATATGTCTCTATATGCGAGAAGGAGTAGGATATAGACCCCCTTACAAAGAAGAAAGGAATAAAGATTCTAAGAGAAATCAATCTCCAGCCCACTACTCCTTCCCAGATCCAGACTCACAGAAGTGTGATATGCCAAAGGCTGGACCCGAGGATCGGCCAGCATAAAAATAAAAAAAATAAAAGATGGAATAGAGAGAAATCAACAATGGGCTAAGATAACAGAGATAGTAAAGTTCAAGAACAGAAGAGATAACAAGGAATACTATCACGTGTTCAAAATAATCTTTGGAGACACAACGATGGCAGCTAAGGCGAAGGAGAGTGGATTACTGCTCTTCAATGCAAAAATAAGCAGTTGAGATATTGAGAGGGGGGAGTTTACCCCAGTACAATATTTTTTAGGTGCTTCAAACTTGAACACCAAACGATAAAAAGAATGCAAGGAGCAAGAATTATCCTGCTCTAGGTGCAGTGGAAAAGAGCATGACTGGCGGGAATACCTGGCAACCGAAGAAAGATGCCTGAACTGTGGGCAAAAGCACGGGGCAATGGCGATGTCCTGCCCTAGGAAAAAAGAAATCCTGAAAAGAAAGGCAGAGGAGAAGAAAGCATAGGGAATCAGTAGGGCAAATACCTCCTACGCCCAATCAGCAAAAGCCCCCACCTTCAAAAACCATCGATAGTGCTGCCCCCCAAAAACACATACTTGAAAGTCGGCAATAAGAAATCAACAAAAATCCTCTCGTGCATTATGTACGCTCACGTGAGGAATCTTACCAACCCTGACTGCTTCGCTACTGAGCTTAACACCATGCTCAAGAAGAATGGTCTAGAGGAGATGTGGTTCCCGGACAATCCTCCATCAGGGGACGTCCTGCAACTGGAATACCAGCCCGAGGATAAAGCTCCAGCGACGCCGATTCCAGCAGACGAAGAAAAGAACGCTTTCCAGGAAACCTCACAAACACCCTTAAAGTCCACAAACAGGAATCCCAGGATAGAGGCCAAAAGAAACCGAGAGCTGAAAGAGAAAAAAGCTGCCAGGAGGATAAAGCAAGCTGAGAGCAACCTCTCACGTTATGCATCCTCCTCGGAAGAAGATGAATGCACACAACATCCAAAGGAAAATAAGAAGTCGAGAAGCAAGAGTAAGGGTAAAGCTCCCCATCACACCACCAATTACGATGCAAAAGAAATCTGTATGCAGTTTTACAGCACAAATATAACTCCATTCCCAAAAGACCAAAAAATAGGACAGATTGTCGAGGGAATAAAAACAGGTCACCTAAAATGATGCATCGATACAAGAAGCGTTGATAGACGAAGCGCTCATGAGAGCAAATATAAAACTGTATGGGGACTCCTGCCTCACCATAAGTAAAGCAGAGTAGAACAAAATAAAAAAACTAAAAAATGAGACGCGACAAAAAAAATGAGGAAAATACACACTCACATAACTAGAAGTACACCAAACAAATTAACATGGAAAACACATACAACACATTAAAAATACTCGCTAAACGTAAACGGATGGGAATGGAAATCCATTCCCTACGGAAACATATTCCATATGATAATGGATCCTGACCTGATCCTCATCTCCGAACACAGTATAAACACAGAGACAAAACATATTAAAAATATCAAACTACACTGTGATCACCAAAAACTACACACAGGAGCGATTCGACGGAGCAGCCATCGCGATCCGAAAAAAACATTACATACAAGACGCTATCAGACTTAGAGGAATCATTCTTGGCTGTCGAAATCCCAACCATGGTGGGAAGCCTCACCGTGGCAGCTGCCTATCAGCCGCCCCGTCGAAATTACCTGCCGATTCCCAATTTCTACAACATCTTCGGGGGCGGGAAAATGGTATTGCTGGGCGGAGACCTAAACGCCAGATAAAGAGCGTCTGGCTACGGTCGCACCGACGAAAGAGGAAGGAATCTGGAGCTACTTCTCGAAAGGGACAGACTCCAGAGAGTTGGCCCGGATTCCCCGACCTTCCTACCGCATCGTTCGGAAACCAAACCAGACATAGTGTTGGTGAGTAGAAACTTCTCCTTTAACATCAGCAATGAGCCTGGACCCGTGGTACCGAGCGACCGCATCCGGATAATCACTACAATCACCCTTGCTCCAATACTTAAACCCGTTCCACTTAGGAAAAGTTATGGGAAAGCAAACCTTTGACCTGGGAGACGCCAATCTCGAAGAGATAGATGAGAAGATAGACACAATCACTAATCTCCTCATTCAAGCCGACGAGAGATCCGTCTCACGGATCTCCTATAAAATGCTCATACAACCTAGGTGGACTAACGAGATGAGGGAAATCGCCCGGGAACATAGATAAATCTATGTGGAAATCGGCAGAACAGGCCCAAATCGAGAAAGGACTGCCAGAATGAGACAACTAAGCGAGGAGCTTAAACACATAATCATAGAGAAGCAGAGAGAAATCGGGAATGACATTATTGTAAGGCTGAACAGGGAAAGCAATCCTGTAAGTTTTTGGAACAGCATCCAAAGACTTATAGGAGTGCCCGCCAAAACCAAAATTAAAGACGGAGACGACTTCATTGAGGATCCAGAGTCTCTCGAAAGAAGCTTCAGAACACACTGGCAGAATATTTTCTCTATAACCCCTGAGGAGAACGATGACTTCGATCAGGACTTCGAAGACCAACTGCTCGATGACCTCAGCACGGTGATACATAGAACCCCCTCCCACTTGCAAGTATCTCAGGAAAGAGGGATGGTTAACCACGGGTGCCCAATTACCTTTGAAGAGACAATGAACACCATAAGGTCCTTCAAACAAAGGGCACCAGGCTGGCTTGGGATCACGAAAAATAACCTCGTGAATGCTCCGAGGCAAATTATTCAGGAACTGGTAAATACCATGAATGTCGCCCTGAATATGGGGTACTTTCCGGACGGGTACAAGATAGCAAAAATCATCTTTATCCAGAAAGGAAACAAGCCCCCGGATTAGGCGGCTAGCTATCACCCGATCTCTCTTCTGGAGATGCATGGCAAGATCTTCGAAATGTTTCAAGCTCAACTGAGCGAGGTAGGAGCGCATAACCCACAACAACACGGGTTCCGTTCAATAAGGGGCACCGAAACAGCCCTGGCGCTCTTAACAGAGAAAGTAGCTTATTGCTAATCGAATGAGTGCTATGTAGACATTGTGATGAGGGACGTGCAAAAGGCCTTCGATAAAGTCTGGCTGGACGGACTTCAATACAAGATCCTGAACCTCCAGCTAGACCCAATCCTGGAGAGGATCCTTTGTGACTTTGTCATGGACAGAAGGGCATGTCTCATGATTGAAGGATACAAAGGACCTGAGTCTGAACTCAAGGTGGGCGTTCCCCAGGGGAGCTGCCTGAGCCCCTTGCTCTACTTGGTCTTTACCATCGACCTGAGAGGTCGATGAGACACGATGTATCTGCAATTCGCAGATGACATCACTCAGATCGTACCATGCCCGAAGAAGAAAGCAAGGGCATAGGTAACGTGCACAATAGCGGAAATCAACAACATCAACTGATTTGAGAGACGATGGAAGATTAGAACAAACAGGAACAAGTTAAAAATCGTCTCACTGAGCCGCAGGTCGAAGTGGCCCATCATTATTGAAGGGGAGAGATGCGGCTACTCCAACGAAGGCACTGTCTTAGGCCTAAATATCTCCGACCACGGATACTCAAGACACTACACGGAGAGGCGGCACCTGGCAAAGAGATAAATCTCCAAGCTATTCAGACTTAGAGATCTTAACTCGGCCAACATTAGGAAAATAAACCTGATGTACGTCCAGGCTAAGCTTATCTACTCCGCAGTAGTGACTAAAGCAGACAGCAAGACTTCAATGGGAAAACTCCAACGTTGGTGTCCAGAACTCCGTATCCATAATAATCAACAAAGCCAGAAAACATGACCAGCATCGCCAAAGGGGTCTTCATAGACGGAAGGGACTAGACCCTATCAATATCTTCACCCCAAAACTGGGAAGAAAGGTCTCGTCAACCCTGACCAATGTTGTCATTCCGGAAATACAGAGAACAGGTGGGAGACTAAACATACCTACAAGGATACGGGAGAAAGTCTCCCATCTTAGCCACTTTCTGAGCACTAAGCTATGCTCACTTGAGAACATAGCACCAATATACACATAACAAAAACACTGACCACTAAAATCTAACACAGTACGACTTGAAACAAACAAGAAGAAAATAAGCAAAACGACACTAAGACAACAACCAACACAAGGTAAATTGCTGAGAATAAAAGCTAATAAAGGTTTGAAAGCTAAAAAAAATGGCAAAAAATAAGTACATCGAAATTTAAACACCAACAATAAGAACAACACGCTAAGAGCAAATAAAGAAACACAAACATGGAAAACACACAACTTATCAAAGACAAATATCCCTCCTACTTTTATCTATCACTATAAAACCATCTTCAAAATTTAGTACACCATCATCATTAGATATAGGATTAGCAGTTATTATTCAAGAAGCAAGAAGTTATCTTTACCGTTCGCCTTTTTGAGTCCTGTTCCCGCAATTTACGGCGGAATAAAGAATCCAGCTGAAAATTTTCCTTTATCCTATGTGTGGGGGAATTCCACGTAGAATTTCTTTTCCAGCACGGAAGTGATGTCCTTGCGCTGGAGAAGATTCCAGAAGTTGGTTAGGCTTAAATGGGTAAGCACCCCCCCCCTTCCCCCTCTACAAGCGGTAGCCTTGAACCGCGTCCACCACGGACCACCTTTACGCGGGTTAGAATTGTCTCGGCGTGAGGATTCAAGGCAATTCTAGAGTAGCGCTGTTTCCCCCACCCCCACGGGGAGAGCCTCAGATATATATATATATATATATATATATATATATATATATATATATATATATATATATATATATATATATATAGGACTCGTCTTCCATGTGGCAGACACAGAGTTGAGGAGTCTCGCCAGGACCCAAGAAGATTCCCCTAGTTCTAAGTCAGGTGCTAACCACAAAGCAAAATGACGGCTGAACTTTTTGTGTGTTGGAATTAGCCCCAGCCAGTGAGGTAATTCCATTTGACGATCGCTACCGAGCGATTTTTCCGACTCCACTCATCAACTCCTGTCGAAGCCCGTCTCGTTCGCCCCTCGTTTTCGGGTGGCCGAAATACTCTCCCCTGAACCGGAAGTTACCGCCCCCCCTCCATTTTGGAGAACCGTAATCACGTTAACTTCCCCTCAGAAGCTCCGAGCGCCCTCGCCTCACATGCAGAAGACATCCGTGAAGCCTGACCCTGACGTCTCACCCGGAATCCTCCGTAAGGCAATCCCTCTTCCCCTTCAGCAACCCAATTGAGTTAATCCTCCCCATCTCAATAGTCTCCTTTTGTAATACATTAATTTTTAATTTCAGAGTCTGATCCATAACTACAATTCTCCCCCTCGTTTACCGATGTAATTTGGCCCATTAATTCTCTTTTTTTTATGTAAATAAAATTATATTTTTGTAATGCCTCTTTAAATAACCTTGAGCTTGTCCATTACCCAAATTTTACCCGACCTCGTTGCACTCTTATCTCGTTGTTCCGCGCGTCGAAACTCGTGGTGTTCCGTTCCTTGTCGGTTCGCCTTTAAGTTATTTGTCCCTTCCCCATAGATATAATATGGTATTGATATAATGTAATGTCATACCACGACACTAAGGAAACGCGTTTGATCTTTAACTCAGCCTGCTACACGAGAAGATCTTCCCTTTTCGCACTTTACATAAAAGGGGCATATAACGTACGAATAGTAATACATATAGACTGTTGAAGACTGGAACAAAGTGCTATTCTCTCATGAAGCTCCCTTCCGCTTGTTTGAAGCTTCTGGAAGATCCCTCGTTAGAAGGAGAAAATGAGAGCTCTTTCAAGAGTCAGGTGACGTGCCCACATGAAGCATCCGGACACATTCCATGTCTGTGGCTGCTTCTCATTTAAGGGAGTTGGAGCACGAACAATTTTGCACAAGAACACTGCCATTAACTCCAAATCGTATCAAAGCGTGCTTCAATACCAATTTGGAGATAATAATTGCATTTTTCAGCACGATGGCGCCCTTTGTCACAAAGCAAAAGCAATTCCAAAGTTCTTGTTTGAAAATAAGATTGAACTTTTGGAACCTCGTCCCGGGAATTCGCTAGAGAATGTGGGCGTTAATCAAACTGGCGTTGGATAAACAAAAGCTATCCAATTGTGAGCAGTTACAGGAGCCTATTGAACAAAAATGGAGAATTATTCAGTCAAGATATCATCGCAAATTTTGTCTCATGAATGCCAAAACGAATTGAGGCAATCCTGAAGAACAAGGGACATTGTAAATATTGGCTACACATATCAATTAACAGTCTTTATGAATAAATGCAATTGAATTCTAGATTTTTGTATATTACACCTTCAAATTATGATACAAACATACTAAAGCAAAATGCAACGTTTGATTAGCTCTATTATTTTTCTTAGATGAAAAAATATAGCAGTCACAAATCTTATGGCAATACCTCCATACCTCACATTCCGTCTAACCACTCGATTAGCGCCTAGACGAGCATTACCTGGATAAAGTGGCTGGGGTCTGGAAACCCTCTCATTTCAAAACTGCCTCGGTCATTTATGGGGGCAACAAGATTTTAAAGAGGAGGTTTCCTAAGTCAATAACTTTCTATCCAGGCTGTCATCTTCAGGACAAGGCGCAAGAAGAAGTATGCAGATTCTCCAGTTCCATAAATAATAAAATGAATCCTACAATGCAGATCTTGTTTGGGGTATTATGATTCTTCAGAAGGCAGAAGGATAATAAAAAATTATCGACTCAGCTTGAATTTATTAATGTACCCCCACTTTTATTCTCTAAAATAATATATATATATATATATATATATATATATATATATATATATATATATATATATATATATATATATATATATACACGAGATCTAAGCCCTGTGAAAGAACCCATTTTCCAGTTATCACTCAATTCATAATAACTTTTACGGCAAGAATTTACGAGTTGAGTTACTTATTGAAACAAAACTCCAGCCCAAGAGTGGAATAGCGCATGATATAGGTGCATGAAGTGAATAGTAATAATAAGTATCGATGATGTCCGGTGGTGCGAGAGCAGGAAACATCATCAATCCTGAATAATAAACACACGAATTCCCAATTCCCCACTCCCCTTGAACGTTATCCCAATTCTATAGGTCATAAAAAGTGGTTGGTTAAAAGGAGAAAGATCACTTGGTAAACTGAAATGCCTTTTCGTGGCATTCGCAGTGATGAACTTTATAATTTATCATAAACGAAATTAAACAATTATTACGAATCATTTTGAATTAATACAGACACACGATGGAATTATAAATCATAACGGTAATGAGACCAACACAGTGAGTACTAGAATGGAAGAAAGTTGATGCAATTTTCCCAATCTGGCGCATCGAGATTAGGCCTGCTTGACACTGTACTTCAAGTTCAGCTCATGGCTCTGATAACAAATCGAAGTTAATTCCATGTTCTTGTCCTCATACTTGAATCAATATTCCAGTAGCGATTGAAGGCTAGGCTATATTCATATGACAATTTCTTTTAGGGAAGATGCTTTGATTGACACAGATGCATCTTACTCAGCGAGGCTTTTCATTGTCAAGGGGGAGAGGAAGGGTAAGTGGGGGCGGAAAAGAGGGAATATATCGTATGCGCAATTATATTACGGGCGAAATTCGAGTGAAAGAGAGGGAGGGATTATTTTTGGAGAACAAGGGGGCACTCGCTCAGGATTAAACGCATGTGTTATGAAGAGAGAAAAGGGAAGAAGCGGCGGCGAGGGATAGAGTACACGGGCACCTGACGAGCAAGTGGGACACGTTGAGTCTGGTACGATAGGTGGTAGGGAGATTGTGAGACATTTTTTTTTTAATGGGGGGAGGTTGACCGCAGATTCAGGCAGAAGCGTCACATTTAGCGAAACTGGCTGGAATTAGGGGGAGGGTGGGGGAGATGGAGGAAGGAAAATGATGAGGACATAAGCGAGACTAGATCAAAGGAAGGAAAACGGTTATTTGCGGAGAATTGGGGTGTGTGGGGCACAATATGAGGAAAGGAAAGAAGCGGTGACGGGGATAGAATACATGGGTCACTGGGCGACTAAGTGGGATACTTTGTGTATGGTATGGCATGGAATGCAGGTGGGGGGAAGGGGAGATCGGGGGTCATAAGGTATCTGTGGGTTATCCTGATATGACCAAGGCGTATACGGGGCCAACCCTACCTCTTTCTAGCGATAGTGGTAGAAGGATGAAGTCCAGTAACCGATCTGGGGTTTAGTGAGAAGTTTGGTGCGAGGCGGAGTTTGCACTAAGGAGATCAGCTAATAGAGGCAACTTGGTCAGCTGTTTTGTTGCTAGGAACCACAACGTATGATGGTACCCAAACAGAGGTGGCAAGTTTAATGTGTGTAGTTGAAAAATCGCACAAGAACAATCGGATCTCATGGATCAGAGGAATGTGATACGAGTAGTGAGACAGTACCAAAATCATACTCCAGCAATCCCTAAACAGCACGAATTTTGTAGCAAGGAGTAAGCAGAACATGGGGAAGGGGGTCCAGGATGTGCCATCAAAACGGTAACAGACGACGTATGGAGTAAACGGGACCAATCCAATCGGCGAAGATGGCTGTCCTCTGAGTTGATGGACAAATTGACTAACTCTAACAGAACCTCAACCTGGTTCAGAGACTTATCTCCTTGCAAGAGGCTATTAGAGATTCTTACTGGGGTCATCACTCAAGGAGGATGCCCAAGAAAGATTGGATGGAGGCAATAGAAAAGAGGGGGCCATTGTCTTTAAGAGGTGCAGTGGGTAAGTTTTTAGCAGACAAGAAGTCGCAACTGTCCGATTGAGAGGCTGGCAATTGGCTAAGAGCGAAAAGCTCCTATAAGCAGTGGAAGATAGCGGATCAAAATTAGATCAATGCAGGAGGGGGTCTAGGGCGATGCGGAGCTGTACACTGCACAACTAAAGTCGAGTTTGGAATGTAACGAGGCATTGGGAAATATCGTACGCTGTCAGCGCCCCATGTACTAGGGGATAGATGAGTTATAAGTTTAATAATCGAATTGGTCGTGGCAATAGGTTGAGAGATGAGAGCCTCTCATCAAAGATGAGCCATATAAACATCAAGAATTTGGTTCAGACTTATAAATAAGGTTGGAGTTTCAGTGTGGTTTCACTGTGGAGGATTAGGGATAAAAGAGTGGTCAGATGAGAAAATTATTCAGTTGAAGGTTAGGGTTTCATCAACATGCAGAAATTAAACACCCGATGGGAGCAGGCTCTTTCGCAAAGAAACCGACCCTCATTGTTCCCCGGAAGTACAATTTCTGTTTCGCAAAGGGGCTAGGGTGGGATTAGCAGAGAAACTAGAAAGTGGTCGCTACCAAAGTCTTCCTGGGACACAGCCCAATAGAAGTCAAGCAGCGCTTCATTATAAACATGGAAATATCAAGATAGGAAAGACTGCCAACGGAAGGATAGAGATAGGTGGGCAAATCGGCGTTCATACACAAGAACGACAGCTCCTACATACTCGATAGAAGTATGGACATGAGGAAAGTCAAGCGACATTCACCGCATACATGATCCCTGCTGTTGAAATCTCCTAAAAGAAGGAAGGGCCTGGAGAGCTGGATATGGTTAGGGATAGAGTTAGAGGGAGGGGAGGGGGGTCGTGAGCACGGATGTAGAGTAAGTATATAGTATACTGTCATTCTATGAAAAGGTAAACAACCACTTCATAAAAGTAAATGTAAAGATGGAACGTTTCATATGGGACTGATGCCTGAAGGAAGATGACTGCTCCGCCGCGGCCAGTTGCCCAAGAGGGAGAGGAAAGGAAAGTAACCCATATATTCCAAGGAAATGACTACCATCCTGCATTAGTTCCTAAAGAGGGAGGGAGGGGAGCAGCTAAATTGATAGGAAGATAGAAGGAATCTAATGCTCTCTCAGTTAGCCAAAAACCCAAGGCAATTTCAATGAACCACTAGAGGTGGGATGCAAGGCAAAGTAGAAGAATCGAAATCTAAGGTAGAACGCTTAGATGCCGTTTGTTGTTGCCTATGTCTCCCCGGGAGCAGATGGCATATCTGCTCCTCCCAACCCCTTGGGAGATTAAAAGGGAAAGATTTGATCCTACAGGCTGTGCTGTAGACAAGGCCTTTACCACAATTAAGTAGAGGGGTCGTGCGTTATGTGAAGCTGTCCTGAGGGACCGGATTAGAGTGGAAGGACGCTGTTACCTGCTCTGGGAGTTTTATAACACCCTCCTGTGCTAGCGCTCCATGCAACAGCCAGGCGGTGGATTTCTTCTGCAACTTAACCTCACTTGGAATACATCCAGGTGGGGTGGTGCCACTCCATGCGTGCACCCTTGCGGGGTGGTGGTGACATATTCACTTGGGAATAGCGTTTCGACAGGAGGGCAGTGAGGATCAGACGAACCGGAGGTTTAGCTAGTCTAGGATAAAGAGCGAGAGTGGTTTTAAGGTTTTGGTTTATGGTGTGTATGGGGGAGGGGGGAAGTGCGCGCTATCTTGGGGTGTCATTTTAGAGAGAGTACTGTTTGGTTGGGAAAGGGGGAGGGATAGATTCGAAAGATGAGGGGTTTAGTAGAGAAATCAGGGCAAGGTGGGAGGAGGTGGCAACAGTGAGAGACGAGTACTTTGAGAGGGACCGATTTGCTGATATGTTTGATGTCTGGGAAACACGAGATATGGGGGGATTAGTATGGATAATTTGGATGGGCTTGGGAGTTGGGGATCTTAGGAGGGAGTTGGTAGGCTGGAGATTTGGGAAGGGAGTGGGGGAAGGGGATCATAGGGGCCTAATTGGTGGGGGATTCAAGAGGGGCCAGGGGAAAGGGTTTTGGGAAGGGGTATTCACGACTCACCTAGCTGGTATGGAATTTGGAAGGGGCTTCGTAAGTAGGGATTTTGGAAAGAGCCTGGTAGGTACTGATTTTGGAAGGAGCCTGGTAGGTAGGGATTTTGGAAGGAGCCTGGTAGGTAGGGATTTTGGAAGGAGTTTGGTAGGTAGGGATTTTCGAAGGACCATGGTAGTTAGGGATTTTCGAAGGAGGTTAGGAGGTAGGGATTTTGGAAAGAGCCTGGTAGGTAGGGATTTTGGAAGGAGCCTGGTAGGTAGGGATTTTGGAAGGAGCCTGGGAGGTAGGGATTTTGGAAGGAGCCTGATAGGTAGGGATTTTGGAAGGAGCCTGGGAGATAGGGATTTTGGAAGCAGCCTAGGAGGTAGGGATTTTGAAAGGAGCCTGGGAGGACGGGATTTTGGAAGGAGCCTGATAGGTAGGGATTTTGGGAGGAGCCTGGGAGATAGGGATTTTGGAAGGAGCCTAGGAGGTAGGAATTTTGGAAAGAGCCTGGTAGGTAGGGATTTTAGAAGTGGTCTGGTTGAAAGGGATTTTGGAAGGGGCCTGGTAGGTAGGGAATTTTGAAGGAGCCTGGTAGGTAGGCATTTTGGAAGGAGCCTGGTAGGTATGCAAATTGTAAGGAGCCTGGTTGGTAGGCATTTTGGAAGGAGCCGGGTAGCTAGGGATTTTGGAAGGAGCCTGGTATGTAGTGATTTTGGAAGGAGACTGATATGTAGTGATTTTGGAAGGAGCCTGGCAGGTAGTGAATTGGGGAGAAGCCTGGTAGGCAGTGATTTTTGGATGACTCAGGTGCGTACGGATTTTAGAACGAGCCAGGTATGTAGGGGGTATAGAAAGGGATTTCGAGTTTTTCTGAGAGATGAGTAATTTGACATGGGTCTGGACGGTTAGGGGTTTTCGAAGTAGTCTGGGTCATAGTGATCTGGGGAAGGGCCTGCATGATAGGCATTTTGGGAGTTGCCTTTAGAGCTATGGATTTTGAGAAGAGCCTGGTGGAGTAGCAGTAGGGGTCGAAAGAGGTTTCTTTTTGCTTCTGATAGGTAGGGATTTTGGAAGGAGCCTGGGAGATAGGGATTTTGGAAGCAGCCTAGGAGGTAGGGATTTTGAAAGGAGCCTGGGAGGACGGGATTTTGGAAGGAGCCTGATAGGTAGGGATTTTGGGAGGAGCCTGGGAGATAGGGATTTTGGAAGGAGCCTAGGAGGTAGGAATTTTGGAAAGAGCCTGGTAGGTAGGGATTTTAGAAGTGGTCTGGTTGAAAGGGATTTTGGAAGGGGCCTGGTAGGTAGGGAATTTTGAAGGAGCCTGGTAGGTAGGCATTTTGGAAGGAGCCTGGTAGGTATGCAAATTGTAAGGAGCCTGGTTGGTAGGCATTTTGGAAGGAGCCGGGTAGCTAGGGATTTTGGAAGGAGCCTGGTATGTAGTGATTTTGGAAGGAGACTGATATGTAGTGATTTTGGAAGGAGCCTGGCAGGTAGTGAATTGGGGAGAAGCCTGGTAGGCAGTGATTTTTGGATGACTCAGGTGCGTACGGATTTTAGAACGAGCCAGGTATGTAGGGGGTATAGAAAGGGATTTCGAGTTTTTCTGAGAGATGAGTAATTTGACATGGGTCTGGACGGTTAGGGGTTTTCGAAGTAGTCTGGGTCATAGTGATCTGGGGAAGGGCCTGCATGATAGGCATTTTGGGAGTTGCCTTTAGAGCTATGGATTTTGAGAAGAGCCTGGTGGAGTAGCAGTAGGGGTCGAAGGAGGTTTCTTTTTGCTTCTTCCACTGACATATGAGTAGGTTTGGGATGGTGGACTAGAGGGTGCAATCACCCCCAGCACGATAATGCTCTCCATGGAGCGGAAGGATTTCTTTAGCTGAGAGACTATCATAGGGGCACTACCACGCGCACGTTGCTTAAGCAAAAAGAGTGACATGGGAAGTGGGCAAAAAAAATCCACCATGTCTGGACGGGAAGCGCAGAGCGAGCTTCCACCGACAATTTAGTTTATGTAGGACAGGGGTTGCGATTGGGTTTAGTTAGCCCGGGGGCGTCAATTGCTGAGGATACTGGAGCTGAGTTGTTCTCGGAACTTTTGTCGGTGAAGCAACTCAAAGAAGTCGGAAAAGTGACGGGGGAGGGGGGTACGGGTAAAGTGAGCCGGTTTGACAAGAGCTAATTGGGATAAGGTTATTAGCTTACGAAGCAGAGTGACTGTGGCGGGTGCTTACTTGCTCCCGCGTCTCTCGAGCACTGAAAGCCGTGTATCCTAACTAATGCACTTCTTATTTGAAATTAAAGGTAGAGTAGTCACGCGAGAATACTGGGTGCTTTTCTGAGCAGTTAAGGCAGTACCGGTTTGGTCAAGGGGGCAGAATTTCAAGGCCACAGTTCGGGCAAGGCGTCATAGTATTTCGGAGGGGGAGGTGACATGCCCAAACTCGTTGCATTTACATCACCGTGTGGGTCTCTGGAATTTACGAGTGGACCTCAAATTTGTAGGTACACGAGTCAGTTACACCCCGATAAATATAAGAGTGCGAGACTGGGGCGTTGAATGACAAAGTCTAAGGGTGGTTACCCTTTTCTTTCCGACCTTTTGTTGGAACCCGTAGATATTCTTGACTCCCTGGGGAGCTATATCCGGAAGCCCTTGCAAAAATCGTGCATGTCAGCAATTGAGGCCTATTATCAGTCAGAGAGCGAGAAAAGAGTCCAGGCAACTAACAGAACCGGACTTAATAATACAGACCCATCCGACTGAGGCCGGGCATCAAACCTTTCTATCGAGGTTTTTGCCTGTAACGCCTGAGATCGTAGCTCGTGATTTGCTCAGGTAAGAAGACCGGTGGTCTCTGGACCAGAAAGCGATTAATGGGGACAGAGGTAGAGCGACGCTGTATTCAAGAATAAACGGTGGATTTTAAGAGGGCACCCCTTTGTTTACGGGTAGTCGAAGGTGTTTGAGAGGGTGGAGGGCGTGGGTTGAGGATGGTTGGTGGAGGTTAGGAAGCATGATATGGAGGGAGAGGGAAGCGTTGAGGGAGAGTTAGGGGTGGAATGGGGCATTATCGATTATGTTGCAGACGGCGGCGCATTAGGTGGGTATTCTGGAAATTAGGCAGGGGTAGTAGGATTTAATGAGTAGTCCATATTCGTTGCCAGGTCATTTACCTATTTAGATCCAGCAGCACCTTCCCCATAAGGCGCTTCACTCAAAGTAATCAGGTCAGATCAGAATCAGGCATTTTGGGTACCCTTGGGTATTGCAAAGAAAATGCCAGGGTGTCTAACTACCCGGAACGCTACGGACTGCTGACGGCGACACCCCCGGTGAAAGCCCAAGATGGTCATAATCCCTTGCACTGACCAGTAAATGGGAAGGAAAGCACAGATGCAGAGATAAAGGAAGAGGAAAAATAAAATAAAGTAATAAATAAAATACGGGATATTAGGACATGATAAAAGTTCGGTTGGTTACATACAAGCCTGTTGACCCCCTCACATGGAGAAGTGAGTCCGTCCGCAGCAGGCGCAGGAAATAGGGGTTGAAGACGAAATCAAGTGGCAATTCAAACCCTAGGTC
Organism: Ceratothoa steindachneri; assembly: GCA_963969495.1. Classification (NCBI taxonomy): domain Eukaryota; kingdom Metazoa; phylum Arthropoda; class Malacostraca; order Isopoda; family Cymothoidae; genus Ceratothoa; species Ceratothoa steindachneri. Next base: position 30,292,635 of record OZ018335.1, read on the forward strand.
TATATTCAAGTGGTAAATTGACTCAAGACATGTAGTGAGTTGCGACTTAATAATAGATCTATATTTAGGCCTCAAATAAACATCAGATGTCTAATCAATGCCGACGTAAATCCATATTTAGGTGCTAAATCAATACTTGATCTGCCCTATTTTTTACTCGGCTGTTAAACGGGGGTTGAATATAAACATTAAAATAAATATGTTTTAGTAACGCCCTGCACTCGTGTTAAGGCCTTCTAGTTCTACATTTTAATATTGAATCCAAACTACCGTATGGCAGCCACCGTGGACTTAAAAACGGAAATCCATCAAGTAACTAACCATCCACAATGTGATTTAAATACTCTGTAATCAGTTAGGCTTTGATCCAGCAGTGAATATAGGACTGACGCTGAATCACCACCTAAAGAATATAAGCCTAATGTCTCGTCCAAAAGAAGTAAAATGTTGACGGACTAAATAACCGGAAGGTTCGCCCCACCATCGATCGGGTTTACGTAAACAACTGTATCAGTTTACCGAGCTATCAATCAATGCTTAGAAGAGAATTCATTTTAACTCATTGAAACTAGCGTAATACAATCTTCTCTTACAATTAAGGGATATAGTTTAATATTATATATATATATATATATATATATATATATATATATATATATATATATATATATATATATATATATATATATATATATATAATATATATAATATATATAATATATATATATAATATATATATATATATATATAATATATATATATATAATATATAATATATATAATATATATATATATTATATAATATATATTATATAATATATATAATATATATATATATATATATATATATATATATATATATATATATATATATATATATAATATATATAATATATATATATATATATATATATATATATATAATATATATAATATATATATATATATATATATATATATATATATATATATATATATATATATATATATATATATATATATATATATATATATATATATATATAATATATATATATATATATATATATATATATATATATATATATATATATATATATATATATATATATATATATATATATATATATATATATATATATACACACACTTACACACACAAGTGGTTACCTACTATATAACGAACCACAGAATACAGGCATAACGAAAAATTTTTTGTTATGATACACATTTCTAATTCGTGACATATCACAGACAGACTAGGTCCAAGCAATACATGGGTACCTTTCAGGTATTTTTCGCATATTAAGCTACTGTAAATTGGCCGAGAAATCCATTTATGCCAAACAAGTTTTATAAGGCAATGTATTTATTATATTTAATACATTTCAACCTGAAACAACTCTTACATCAACCTAGATATGGTATGCAACCAAAATAATAGATTTTGTGCACGTGTGTGTGCGCGCGCGCGCATGAACGGTCTCTATTACTAAGTAATTAGTTTTATTTTGCGACGATTTACATAAGTGACGATCTAAGTTGGTGGAGATGGAAACAAAAATCAGCTGAAGAAGATCCATTTTATTTTAAAGTAATACAAATTTTGCCCTGAGCTTTCGTTCACCTTCCTCCTGGCCTCTTGAAACGTCTCTTTTTTTTCGGGGACGGTGGAGATTTACGGTTTTCGATTCAGATTGCCTTTATAGTTTGAGGCCGGGATAATGTTCACTATTTGGGGAAAAGCAGTACTTACTTACTACCTGTTATGAGCTGGTGCGCTGTAAAGATTTGGAGCAATTTCTTTGGTAGGCATGGCCTCGATGATTTTTAGGTCACTAAGATACAAGAGTCTTCTGATCAATGCAAGTATTTTCAACCAGTAATTAAAGAATGGTAGTGTTTTCAACCAGTAACTTTCTTTTAACTTTAAAATAAAATGAATTCCCATCGGATGATTTTTCATCTTCAACCCCAACCCCTCAAAATTCCACTTGCCATAGAGATCGTCGCAAAATAAAACTAGTACAAGCGAAGTACAACCGGTCTTTGACAAAACATGTATAGAAGCGAAGCTGCTCCCATCACACATTGATATATGTAATATATATACAGTGTAATACACAAGTTTATTAAAATAATACATTGCGTCAAAAGTGAAGTAAAGATATATCCATAAACCGAATAATACAATCAGGTTGAATTGATACTTCGATCAGTTATTGATAAATGACACAAAGCATTAAGAAGGTCAGAGATCTCCAGTAAATATTAGTATTAAATGCAAGGCAGACATTAAAATCTAAGAGATAATTAGGCTTTGCGGTCAAAGTAAAGAGAACAGTTTGAAAGTCACACCAATTTATCTTTTTCAGCTTCTCCTGGCTCAGGTTCTCGAGCCCTGAATTTTATTAAGAGATTGACCAAGCAATCGATTAGTCGTCTGTTTAACCCATCAGGTACTAGCGGTGTTTCGCAAGGCGAGAGGCCCACTAGCGATTATTCTTCACCATCGGACAAAGAAAATCATTAAGGGCAAGAGGGAGGTCAGAATGAAAGCAGATTGACTGCTACTTCCATTTCCACTGACCTCTTCAGCTTGGGGAATGTCCCCGTTTTGGTCCGGGGGTGGAGCTGGGGTCGTGGTTGTGGAATAAAGGAGAGTCTCTGATGTTGAAGGCCATTCAGCTAAAGGCGCTTCGTTTTCAATGGACATGACCTGATCATATTTGGCTCGCAATTCTGCGATTCTCCTTTCTTTTATGGACCCAGTGATGTTCCTTACTAGTTCCACGCCATCATTATACACGGAAGTGAGGCGGGCGGAATAGGTGCCTTCAAGATGGCGAATGACAGAAACTAGACGTATTCTGACGTAGGAACGAGGGGGCAATTGGCGGCTAAGAACGTGGGTACGATTCTGACTGAGTTCGTTGTTGATTACCCATCGGAGTGTGAGAGGAAAAGTGTCCAGTCCAGAGACATTCAAAGGGAGAGTCACCAGAACCCCTTTTATTTTTCCGAAAGAGACGACGTGGGGGGAAACGAACTCGACTTCTCTCTCCACACTCTCCAGAGTTGTACTAGGGTTCTCGAGTTCAAATTCTCTGTCTTCCTCTAAGATGAGGCGCTTTGTTGTTTTGTTGAGTTCCAAGTGTGTTAAGCGATACGCAATCGGCTCCTCCTCAGTCACGAGCAAGCCAGACCGAGAAAGGATAGACTCATTTCCGAGTAAGAAGTAGCCTTTTTTTCGTTCAGGCTCAACAAATCCTGGTAATCCAGGTGGGATGTCCGAAGCGTTACTAAGGGCTAATAACATGTTCGGAGAGGAGACAATTTTGGAGGGTAGGGCGGTAAGATGGTCCCACGGGATCAATTCCACACGTGCCAACTGATTTTGGGAAACCAGGACTTGGAATGTATCTGCGGTTGACACAGAACGGAAAAATGGAGCGTGACACTTTCCGTCCAGTACAGCTCCGGGGACATAGACGGCGTGATCGAAGAGGCGACACCATGGAGGACCATCATTGCCTACTTTTACGGCATTCGGGGGAATTGGGTCACTTGGTGAAATACTATACCAAGCCAAGGTAGAAGATGTGACCGCAACTCTACCACGACTGAGTAATTTGGCCATTTCGTAACATCCAGTGTCACGCCACAACACCGACGTAAGTAACAGGCGGAACATCAATACTGCAAAAGAAGAAGATGGACAATTAGAGTTTACCCCAACATATAAAAAACTTCAATAGTTCCTCTTTTATTTATATAAATATGTACCTAGTGAGAAAAAAAAACATTGATTGGGAAATTATTATTATTACTACTTAAAACCCCAAAGCGAAAAACACCCGATGGCATTGCACAGACAATAGAAAAAGCAGCAGATGACAAAGACAACTAAAGCAAATTTTCACACTTGGCACTCGTATTAGAACCTCGCATAACCGAGACTAATGGCACATACATAGTGCCAATTACCATATTTTGTACGCATTTGTGCCATGTTAATATAGAAATATGAGAAATATGAAGTGCGTAGATGTGACCCCTACGGCCATCCTAATTCGAAGGACTGCAAGCGAGCCACAAATAGCGGATGCTTTATAAAGCCAAGTAAATCGTATATTAGAAATAGATTTTGTAATTTTGCCCCGTTTTTGTATATAATAGGTGGAGGCAGGTCTTTTTAATAAAACCACACATTGTTACAAATTCCTCCGATATCAACTATGTATCCAATTTATCAATTTCATTTTCAATAATATTTAAATCATGGTATTTTAAAATGGTTGCATTTTGTAAAAGTCCTAAATGGTCCCACCCCCCAGTCTATAGCCTATAGCGATGACTTCTAACACGATTTTCCCCTACGGAGGAAAAACGGTTTTAGTCCAGGTGTAAACTTCTTAAGCGGTGCTTTTAATCGAAATAAGACATAAAAAAAATGAAAATAAATAAATCTTACGTTTAAAAGTTTAAAGGAAAATTTAAGCTTGATGATTATAACATAATTCTGTAATATTGAGAATGAATGAATAGTGCTGAAAATAAATGCTGCAAAGCCCAAACGGACGAGCCCACAGCCAAATTCAAGGACAGGTAATTTGTATGAAAATTATCAATAAAAATAGACATCTGGAGAATATACAAAAATATAGCTTTAAAATTAATAGAATGGAAGTATAGGAATTTAAGACCGTCGAAGGGTGTAAAAGGATATCAAAAATAAACTAATGAACTCGACAAAGGATAAAAACTTTGGGACGTAGAATTGACAAGCAACTCTCATTTCTGTATTCACTGTCTGCAATCTTTTCTTTTCGTTGTTTTTATGTTACACGATGCAGAAAAGCTAGTTTCAACATGCTTTCCAGTGTAGATTTTTTTTTATAAATGTTCAAAATACATATTTTTTAAAAGAATTTAAGCATTTTAAAAATGATTTCTTGGTCGTTCCCGCAGCACCCTTAGTTAGCTCTCGCGGCATCTCGGTTGAAAACCACTACAATGTCATGAAATTAATATAGTTTTTAGAAGAATTGTAAAAAAAAAAATCTTCTTAGATGTTTAAATTGTTCCAAATATGCTGAAAGATGTTTAAAGATAAACGTAATACCATTTATAAAGAGGAAAAATCCGGAAAAGTAGTGTTTGGGTGCAACATGAACTTGGATGAAGGAGAAATAGTCATGAGGTTCCTCACATCACATAGAAAATTAGTAAGGGGATATAGGCAAAGAGAGTAGTGAAAGTAGACCAAGAGAAAATAGTGAAAAGCATACAGCCGCAGGTCCTCGCGCGGGTATTTTGACAGGGAAGGGTGCCCTTCCTGCGGGTTTCGGCTGCGCTACCCCCTTGCGGAGAATAGCAATCCTTGCATGTTCAAAGACCCACAAAGGGGGGGAGATTTGAACTAATAGGGGGACCCTAAAGAACATTAGTTTCTCTAGTGGTATTGGGGTTGGGAGGGCGTGTCAACCCTCAATGTTTCGGTTGTAGTATAGGCATTACCCCTGTTCCCCCATGTCAGGAACGTGTAAACCATTTCTGGACATACCTACATCCTTACGCGTTCAGGAACCCAACAGAAGACGATTTCGTCGTCCAACTCGCAGTAGAACGAATAATGCGAACGAGGGAATATGGAGATTCTAATACTTTAAGGGTACTTAGCGCGCTCTAAGAGTCACGATGGATTATAGTACTGTCTCTAAACCGGGAACGGTGCGTAATCTCCCGCGCCGAGGGGTACATTGCAAACTGTTCGTCCGTGAAGGAAGAAGTAGTACTCTGAAGAACCCCGCCGGCTTCAAACAAAGAAGTAGTATGAAAGCCAAATTCACTTTCGGAATTGTAACAAAGTATGTACACCAACATAGCAACGGTGTGAGATAATGCATGATCCAAGTAATACGAACACAATGCTCCCGGTGTTATAGAAGGATTGGCAGTAGAGGCATGGTGGACAAAACCATCGACTGAACCGGACCGTGAGTTAAACCGAGCTCTTGAACGAGTTTCCTAGCCCTTGAATCGAAAGGTTTATGACTTGATTTGAAACTCTCGCCATCATAGGCACTATCGAGATTGGCCGAGGATGAAATGGTAGGATTTGCTCAGTGGGTGAGACGATGAACCGACCGTTACAAAAGCAAGAGGCACTGTATACGACGTAAAGCGAGTGCGAAAGAGGCACTGTTCAAGAGATAGGTGGCCTCCGCTGCCCAGGAAATAAACTAATCTAAAATTAACTAAATCTCCATCAACTTACGCAGGAAGTCAGTGAAATTGGGCGGAAACCAGCCGGGGTAAAGGAAGCACCGTAGGCATTGGACAGGAATGTGAGAGAATACCTGCCGTCCAGATCCTGTTGAACAAATCTACGAAATGACCACGTCTTCGTAACTCGGGAGTCATATTATGGCGAACGAGATATCGTATAGAGCATTTTTTTTAATAAGCCTTTGTGGGTATAGTAAAATAATAATAATAAAGCCAAAATACACAAAAAAAAACAGCTAAACCACAAAAAATATAAAAAGGCATGCCCCGCTGTCAGCCTCCAAATAAAATTAGGAGGCTGAATTCCTCCAAAAAGTCTAACAAACAGGTGTGGTGTACAGGAACCCATAACGAGTACAATGTGCAAGCGGTATGGACCCCACTCATACCGGTACTGAGACAGGTAACATGCGCGAAGATCACCCAATCTGGGACATTCAACAAGAATGTGCCCAACAGTTTGGGGGACAACGCACTCGTCGCAGTAAAGTGCAGGGGAGCGCTACATCAAGTGGCGGTGCATCCCGCGAGTGTGCCCAATTTGGAGACGAGAGAAAGTGATCTGAAGCCGCCGAGGCATTGGGGGTTATATCCATGGAAAATGTCGCGGCACGATGGAAGGGAAATGTAGGTGACCGTCTGCCGTCTTCCTTGCCAGATCGCCTAGTTCTCGTGGACTGTGGCAAACGCTTTGGTGTGATTATTCCGGCCAATTCCCACATGTCCAAAAACCTAGCACAAGATAATCTAACCGTAGCGTCACGGATATCGCGAACAAAGGGAGTGGGTAGATTCCAATGCCCCTGAGTACTCAGGACCCTTTGTGAATCGCTAAAAATAACGCTGTGGTCTCCAAACCGTGTATAACGCGTTATCTCTCATAGCAAGTGGGGTATTGTAACCAGCTCTGTCATGAATTTGGATGAAGTAGTTCCTAGTAGGGTCACGCCCAATTCATACAAAGGAGATACGGCGTAGAAGTCTATCCAATCTTCAGATTTGGAGTCAGCCATGTACATTGGCACGGCTCCAGCGTGATAAAAAAAAAGTGGAATGCAGTATTCCCGGCGCTGTAGAAACTTTATGAGAGCGGTTAGCGACTGAGAGAAACGCCGGGGCCCGCGCGCTCAAGCGCATGATACAATATGTACGCCCCAGAACAAGCGGCATCTCCCCGGTACTGATAGGCAGGTTCTCAATATAAGACGTGCGGAAAGCACCGGTCGTCAAACGGATAGCGGTAGGGAGGATCAAGTACACCTTTTGTAATTCACGCTCGGCTGTGGATCGATAAAATTGGATTAGATTATAAACATGGAGTTGGTAGTTCTTGTTTGTGTGCTTTCAGAATAGCCCATTACATATGCTCTTAAAACCACGCCAGGTCATTAACACGAATTTATTCATACCTAGTCAATTCAAATTAGATTTTCATCATGATAGTTATCCTCGCAGGGAGAGTATCACCGTATCTTCCCAATGGTGGCGGGTTCATATCGCCGCTTAAAGTGTTTTTTCTTCTGTTGATTGGGATTGAATCCCTGTCTCGACGTCAGAAATCCAACGGTGTATTCACTAAGCTAGCAAGAGCTCCACAGGAATAGATAGTAATTATTCCCATTATGCAGAACGAATCTACTACTGCAGTGATGCGCCAATAAACACTACCCACTGACTCTGAGCGTAACTTAAATTTACATTAAGTACCCACCAGGCAACAGTAGCGACCTGTCGTATGATCGAGGTGTTCTCTCGAAACCAGTGGCAAACCAAATGTTAATCCCGAACACTCTATGCAACCTATTTGAGGCACCAAACTCCTAACCTGATCTCCCACTTTGCAGCTAAAACACAGTTGAGTAAAGTTTCTTGAGAATCGCAATTATTATGGTTCGCTTATTCTTATTGACCATTAACAACCCACAGATATAGCAAAACCTATTTTAAGATTTTTACATGATCTTCTAGGCATAGGTCATAAATTCCTGCAATTATCACCATATACTTAGACATACTTGTCCAAATTACCTAAAATAGTAATATTTTTAGGAGTAATTCGCCCCCAGAAATGTTGAGTACGAGAACAAATAAGGTCACTTTTGGAATCTACGTATAATACCACCCTATCAATTGTCTCTGTCGCGCCCGTATATCATTTGGATTGCTTTGTTAGGTTTGGTTTTGTGGAATAAATAGTATTTATCGGACAAAACTTTGTATGCGCTCCTATAATTTCGATCATTTTCTTCCTATCAATAATATATGTATGCATTATCTTTAAGGTTTAAATCTTTACAAATTATTAAAGCTTCTTTGGAAACCCAACTTAATGACACCCTATGACTGAACCAAATGTCTGATATGACAGGAAGGAGCAAGGTGAGGAGACCCGAAATAATAAAGGGTGGGGACAACTCGGCCACGACCTGCCTCATGGTGACCTATCCTCACTTCCCAATGGCATTAACGATGAAGGAGGCTAACGGGTGCAGAAGAACCTTCAGAAATCGGCCCAGAGAGCGCGCGAGGCGAACTAGTGAGCGAGAACACAATCCCGTCCGCTCTGCTTCCCAATTTTGGTTAACGAGCGAAGGGGCGGACCATTATCTCAAAGATACAAGGGCAAAAGCGAAGGAGGGGGACCATTACCCGACAAAATACAAGGAAAACGAGGAAGAAAATGACGAGCGCTTGTCGGAAATCAATAAACATGACGGATTTCGTTACTAGAATTGGTAACCAGGTCCTGTTGGTAGAACAGGAAAAAAGAAAGACCAAATTAGGGACACACACGATTGGGTTAGGCAAAAACGAGAGCCCAATAACCGATTTATGGATTTTAGAAAGGTGGAAAGGGAAGCGGTGGGGGGAGGGGGTATGTCGCTAAGAGATAAATGAGAATAGAAAGAAGAAAGTGGGGAGAACAGGAGTCGAGAATGGCAAAAAACAAATTACAGCAGCATCTCGAGATGGGGTGACGACGGACTTTTTTTTAGCCCACCTTGCGATTGCCGACTGGGGTAAAAGTCGACATAATCACGCTACATCCTAATTCTAGGCTAGATTAAAAAACAATTAAAAACATGCAAAAGACGAATAACAAATATAAAAAACAGAAACAAAGGCTAAGAAACGAGCAAAAACAAAACCAAGATAACCAAAAAAGCAACAAGAAGGAAGGCCACTCCGGAGTCGGGGGTAGGCCTGCTTCCTTCCACCGAAGATCATGAGACCTACAAAAAAGACAGTAACCTCCTCCAAAAAGTTATATAGGCCACAGTGTATCAACAAACCCGTCCCGAGTACAAAGGACAAGCGGTAACGACCCCGCTCGTCCCGTTACCGAGACAGATAACGTGCGCGAAGATCTCCCAGACTGGAAAATTCAACAAGAATGTGCCGAACAGTCTGGGGGACAACGCAGTCGTCGCAATAAGGTGCGGGTGAGCACTCCATCAAATGGCGGTGCGTCCAATTTGGATACGACAGAAAGAAACCTGAAGTCGTCGTGGCATTGGGGGGGTAGGTCCATGGCAACAGTCGCGGCGCAATGGCACGCAATTTTAAGCTCCCTTCGGCCATCTTACTGTTCTTTACCAAACAGCCCGGGTTCCTGCTAAGTAATCGGTGTGAGGAAGAGGGAAGCGCTGGTCTGGTCGCTCAGTCCTCGCAGACTCTTTGGCACCCTCATCGGCGCGTTTATTCCCTGCAATTCCAACATGTCCAGGAACCCAGCAGAAGATAATCTCGACATCCACCCAGCTCGCACTAACCGTGACGATACGGATACCACGAACCAGGTGGTGTAGAGATTCCAATGCCCCAAAACCACTCAGGGCGCTTTGTGAGTCGCTGCTGATCACAACCTGGTCTCCGAACTGGGCATGACGTGTTATTTCCCGTACCGAGGTGGGCGCCGCCGCGAAGTGGGCATTTCAGAAATGTCGATTGACATATTTTTAGGGCACAATTATTAGGTCCGGGGATACGAACTGACCTCGCCATAGGATACCTGGATTTAAAAAATGAATGCAAAGAACCTAAGAATTCAGAGCTATTTAAAACTATTATAGATTCTACCATTGCCATTGTAGTTCTCTTAGAGGATAATGCCTCAGAATTTCGTTTCCCGCCTTCGCCCAATGATGAATGAAAATGAAATTTGTGTAATCCAATTAAGGCACGTCCATTCATTGAATAGGAAGAGGATGGTTCAAATAGATAAAAGAAAAGAAATCAATGAATAAACAAGAATCAAGAATCAAATGGACTGTCATAATAGTCCTCTTCAACCTAAACAGTTGGTCAGGAAGAGGTATTAACATTTTTTTAACTTATTCACCCACGGGATTGAAGATTTTTTTCTTAGGTTAACACCCATCTGGAGCCTACTTACAAGAGCATGGGGAGCCATAAGTAATTACAAGCCTAATAGTAGGCTACATTAAAATAAAAAAAGGTCAGAAACACCAAACTGTAAAATAAAACCCAAGACAAACAAAAGCAAAAACAAGAAACAAGCAGAAGGAACCACGTTTCGTGGTTGGGGAGAGGTCCGTCTCCTCACTGTGTAGGAACATGCGACCAATAGCAAACAGTCAAATAAAATGGAGGAGGCCAGCCTCCTCCCCCAAAAGTCAAATAGTCCACAAGTCCGTGTGCACGAACTCGTCCCGAATACAAGGGACAATCGGTAGCGACCCCGCTCGTCCCGGTAAGGTAACGTGCGCGAAGATCATCCAGGCAGGGACAACCAACAAGAATGAGCCGAACAGTCTGGGGGACAACGCTGTCGTCGCAATTAATTGCAGGCAAGCGCTCCATTAAATGGCGCTGCGGGACGCGAGTGTGCCCAATTCGAAGACGTCAAGGAGGGACCTGAAGCCGTCGCGGCATTGGGGGGGTAGGTCCATGGGAACAGTCCTGGGGCAATGGCACGCAACGTTAAGTTCCCCTCGGCCGTCTCCCATCTTCTTTGCCATGCAGCCCTGCCATATACTTAGTGTAAGGATGAACCAAACGCTGGTCTGGTCGCCCAGTCCTCGCAACTCCTAAGCACTCTTATTCCCCGCAATTCCTACATGTCCCGGAACCCAGCAGAACACAATTCTGATATCCACCCGGCTCGTGGCAGCCGTGGCGTCAGAGAGTAATGAAGAAACGGGGTATTTTCATTGGTAAATCCTAGCTAGGAGGGCTTAAGTGGTAATCAGATGGTACATGGGCCGGAGGATGAGGAAAAGCTTCCATACTAAACGTATTCATTTTTTTTGTCTTAGATCGAACGTGGCCCATGTGAACTGCGTATTTGCATGGGTGAGGAGGACACCCATTTGGTTGAACACTGAAGTGCATTTTTTGTTCAAGAGCTTAATTTAAACGTTGCTATTGTTGAAAATATGGGCCTGCAGTAACTGTATAATTATTTATTAATGATCTCAAGATAAATAACTTTTTACAGCCCACCAAATGCTGTTGAAGGCCAACTCTAGGAAGAGAATGGGTTATTGTTTGCGATCGAGCCATTGTTGTTTGACGCTTAATATTACAGTAGAGAAGTAAATTTTCATCTCCACTAAAAATTGTACCCATAAATGATACACGGGCATTTCGAGATAATAGATATAAGGCAATATTCACACGTCTTTAAGACAGTTCATATGATACCCATGCACTATTTTTGTAGCTAAAAACAATTAGACAATACTACATTACCGTCAAAAAATAAAGAAAAAGAAAATCTACATTTACTTGAAAGTTCTAGTTTAATTTCGATGAAAATTGCACAGAATAATGATTGAAATTTGCCTCTGATAATGTTCTAGTTTCATTTCATAGAACAGCGGAAAAAAATGTTATAAGGAAAGCAATATCTATTTGAAGAAAAGATGCGTCCAAAAATAGAGAACGATATTATATAACTTTCAGTTTACATGTAAATATTAGTATGGTAACACCGCCAAGTGTATTGTAGGCTAGTATTGATGATAATACTCATTTATCAGGATGAGGGGGCGAGGTAAGGTCGATAAATTCTTCAGAAAGCATGTTGTCCAGTGAAGGAGTAAAAGAATGACAATGACTGGCTTCTCGAGGCATTGTAGTGGGTCAAAAATTGATTTCATGCAAATAAAGTTACATTAAGATACTAGGTCCTACGGGTCGACCTCAAATAAGACGGGCAAGATCGAACGATACGAATCTCAATGAAAGACTGAAATGAGACCGCAGCCAGTATTTCACGTCCTGTTGCCGAGAACCTGAATGGGTCTCGCCAGATGCCTCAAGTCACTTGAGAGAGGAGGGACTCTTATCACTCCCCTGCTAAGAAACCAGAAACCAATCAATCAAAAATAATAAATAAGCCCAGTTATCCTTCGGTAATGAGCATGTCCCTTGAAACGCTGAAAATGAAGGATAAGGACGTTTTTCAGGGACAAAAGCAATTTAATTTGTTTGGATCGGATGGGAAGCAGCGTGTAAGGATTCGAGCAAGTGAAGGATTGAATTCCACATTCATGAAAAAGGCGGTTAAATTTGGAGGTAGCATGTTTTCAGGCGATGGATTCTGCCTGGTCCTCCGTTTACTCGGCAACTAAGCGCTGCGGTATATAAGAATCTGGTTCAAGAACACCTGATCGCTGTTCCGAACAGCTGGAGTACGTGAGCCTGTTTTCATGCAAGATAAGAGACCGCATCTTGGTGCTACACAGCAAATGCAGTGAAAGTAGTTCTTGGATGCCCAAAATATTGACGTGATAAATTAGCTTACGCAGAGCCCTGATTTAAAGCCGAAAGAAAACCTATGAGGGATGTTCGATGGAAAGGTTATGGCTCTGAAACCGATGAATGCTGAAGATCATGATCAGATACCCGGCGGAGGCCCATTCACTGGAAGGCCCAAGCATACGCCAAACACCTAAAAAACTATGGCGTCTCTCTGCGGCAAAGGCACCGTCGAGAGCGGCCGCGGGTGCAATGAAAGCCATTGGCGACTAAGAGGGTCGCCGGGCTCGCGCGTACAAGCGCATAACGCACTGTTCACGGCGCAGAGCGAGTGGCATCTCCCCAGCAATGACAAGTAGGGTCCATCTTCCGCAAGACACATGCTGCTGCAGATGTGTAAAATTCGCATGCGGAGTCAAGCTTCAACAAACAAAAGATCGATCGAAAAGCAAGGCAGTAGCCCTATCAGCACCCCAAGTGCTGAACGTCAGGAACGAACAATGTTCATAATGCCGGTACAAGAGACCCTAATACAGCGAATATGAACTTCCAGGTGAGACGTCGGTCGAAAATAAGACCAAGGAAACGGTGCGAATCCACTACTTCCAGGCGAACCCAGTTAAGGAAAACCTTCGGGTAAGGGTGGAGCCGTAAATTGCGGAATAAGTGCACTAACTTAGTCTTGACCAAAGAAAACTGAAACCTGTACACTTCGGCATAGAGAGAGATGCAGTTCAATGTCTTTTGGAGGCGACGCTCCAGAGTTAGCATCTGGGCCGCACCAAAAGAGATCGAAAGATCGTCCACGTAGAGCGTAGCAAGAACATCTTTTGTCAGCACAGATGTAATACCGTTGATGCCTAAGGCAAGGAGTGCGACAATTAGGACACTTCTCTGTCGAACACCCTCTTCTTTCCCCCATTAGGCCGGAGATGGTTCGCTCCACCTGTACTCGGAATTGACTATCTCGCAGAAATTCAGAAAGAAAAAAAAATGGGAGATGTCCCCTCGCCCCAATCGTGCGGAGAGTTTCCATGATATCGTTTCGTCATGCGGTATCATAGCGTTTCTCCAGATCGAAAAACACTGTCACGTCGTAGGGTCTACCAAAGAATGCCTCGCAGACAGCCTTTTACAGTCCGAGTAGAGGATCCGCCGTGGAGTGGTACTTGCGGAAGCCGCACTGTGCGGAAGACAAATGGCCTCCGCTGTCCAAGAAAAATACTAATCTATCATTCATCAATTTCTCCAACTTGCACACGCAAGAGGTTAGAGAGATTAGGCGGAAAACGGCCGGGGTAGAGTGATCTCTCTCCAGTTTGTGAAAAGCGAGCACAGTAGCTATTAGCTAGGAGTCTGGGAGGATACCTTCTACTCAGATCCTGTTGAACAAATCTAATAGAAAGGCCATGCCTCACTCACCCAGGTGTCGAAGCATGGCGTACGAGACATCGTCCGGACTAGTGGCGGTGTCCGCGCACGGAGCGAGAGAGGAACTCAACTCACTCAATGTAAACCTGTCTTTAAAGGGTTCTCCGCCTCTGGGGGTAAATTCCAATCGGCGGCCTTCCGCAAATTCATGACGCGCATTGAATGCTGGCAGAGCAGCATCCAGGCTAGATAATGCGGAAAAAGCGATCGCGAAGGACTCCGCCACTGACGCGAGGTCAGGGATTTCGGCCCTGAATCATTTTGACTCGCTTCCACACCTCTGCTAGAAGGGTCTTCCCGTCAAGTGAAGACACGTATGCCCGTAGGAAAGAACGGCGGGCATGCTTCGAAGCATACCGAAACCTAGCCCTAGTTTTACGAAATCCCCCGACAGTGAAATCGTTCGGGCAGCGCTTATAACGCAGGTTGGCATAACGTTTCTGTCTGAGGGTCATCTTACACTCGGCTGACCACAAAGTAAGCTGCCGGCGTGCAAAACCACCAGATGTTCTAGGATTAGTAGTTAGGTCCATTGTGATGAGTTTACCGGAGAACTCAAAGGCCTCATCCACGACCTAAACTCTTCGACTGTGAAAGAAATCGGTCAATTCCTGAAATGCGGACTATCGCGTCCGCTAAAAGCGCCACAGAAGTGGCATTTCAGGTGGCAGCGGGCCATAAAGTGATATTTGAATGGTAAAGTGAGCACTATCATAGAGGTCACCAACCACCTCAAACTCAAAATCAGGTTGTGCATCCGGAGAGTAGATCAAGGCAGAAAAATGAAGCGGTTCTCGGGTAGTGATGTGTAAACTCATCCACATTTAGGATACCTATCCCCAGCTCTTAGATCAGGTCCGCAAGAACCTGACCCCTGGGATTGATTGTAAAGTCTCCCCACAGGGAGTGTCTACCGTTCAAATCACCAACCTTTAGAATGGGGCTCGGCAACCGTGCCACGACGCGGCGGAAATCCAACATATCCAAGTTGACTGACCGTGGAATGTAGGCCGAAATGACATTATACCTCTTATCCAGGTGTAGCTGCACTCCCAATGCTTAATAAGAGGTATAAATAATAAAAAAGAACGAAAACATTATACCGGGTGTAAATCCCGCATCGTCTTGACCGGGGTTGCAAAACCCTCATACCCCTAGAGGGTGGGCAGGATGGCACACGCCCACCATGATGTCCTGCAGAAAGATAGCTAATGGGGGACAGAAGGAGACGATCCTCCGTAGATCCTCCCAGCCTGCACAGTGAGGTTGAGAAGAAGCCTCAGCTCACACACAAAAAACAACTTACGGATCGGCTTCGCTTTTCTATAAGTGATATTCTCTGATGAAGCTTCCTTTTGCTGGTTTGGAGCTATGAAACATCCCTCGTTAGGAAGAGAAAAGAGCGTTTTCAACTCTCGTGTGTCGTACCCACCGTGAAGCATCCGGACACGCTCCATGTCTGGGAGTGCTTCTCATTCAATGGAACTAGAGCACTGAAGTTTTGCCCAAGAACACTGTCATGAAGTCAAAATGGTACCAAAACCTGTTTCATCAGCACCTTTGCCAAATAGTTCAAGGCCAATTTGGGGGTGATAACTATTTTCAACATGTTGTCGCTCCCTGTCACAAAGCAAGAGGAATAAGAGAGTCGTTAGAGCAAAAAAATCATAAAGCTTTATGAGGAAAATAACCGAACTTTTGGGGACATTGGCACGGGGGGAGGGGATTCGCCGGATTTCAACCCAATAGATATTTGTGGGTGATAAACTGACGGTTGATAGACAGAAGCCATCCAAATGTGAGGAGTCGCGGGTGCTTAATGAACAAAAATGGAGAATATTAATCAAGATATCTTTATAAATTTGGTCCCCAGAATGCCAAAACGAATTGAAGCAATCCTGAAGAACAAGAGACAATATTGTAAATAGTGAATGCACGCATCAATTCACTATATTTACCAATAAAATGTGTTTGGGTTCAAAATTTTTAGATACACATTTCACCCTCAAATTATGGCAGAAACATACGAAATAAAATGAAAAATTTAATTAGGTTATTAATTTTCTTATAAGAAACAATATAGTATTTGCCAAACTTTTGGCCGTGGCTGTATTCAATCTAAACTTTTTCTTCATACCCACAGTAAATTTTGGCCCTTAGTAGAAATGAATCTTGCGTGAAATGTTTAGGTTGTTCTAAATATTACTTTTGAGCAATTATCTAAATATGTGCCAAGACGCATCTCAAAACAAATATAATGTCCTAGGTGGTGAAGAGTGTTCATTTTATATACACATGTCTCAACTTAACCATGGCATCGATTGGAACTCGGCTAAAATAATTTAGATGGTAAATATACTTTTATGCTCAAATTTATCGAATAGCCATTCAATTTAGATCCTGGGTTGTATAAACTCGATAGTTATATTATTAATTGCATTCACAAAACAATGTCCCAACTTTGTAGCGTAAATATTTATATATTTTTAATTTTCCTTCTTTATTATCTGTATATATATAATATATATATATATATATATTATATTATATATATATATATATATATATATTATATATATATTATAGATATATAATCGGTGTATGCATGTATGTATTTGTATGTATGTCGATTTCTGAGATCCAATATTAACTCCCCTTTGATCTTATCTTCCTAAATTGTTTTGGTTTTATTTTCAATCCTTTGGGCAGTGTTTAAATATTGGGACCTACCTGGAATTTGTAAGCTTATTTTGTATTTAGCGCCCCATCTTTTGTCAATTCTTCTCCTCCTATTTTTTCAATATGCTGCTAATTCGTTTTATGATTCGTTTAATTGTTTGGGCGTTCTTTCTCACCACCTCCTTGCTTATATATTAGTTTTCTGTTGTTTACGTCATTCTTTGATAATGAAATAGAAATAAAGGTTCGAAAGAAATTAAAATCTTCGTTTCATTTTCCTTGTAGGCTTTGTTGCATTTATTGTTTACTTACGCGATATTTCGTGAGATTTCCACACACAGACAAATATATCCAAAGAAGTACAGTAACATACATGTAAATGCAGGAGAGAAAAAGGTATTTCGGACCAATTTATCGCGAAACCAGGTTACGACGGAGACATCGGTCATTTTCAGTCTCTAACAGACTAATGAATATAGAAAGATACTCAACCTATGGACACACAAATTTCCAAGTCAGAATTTCATCAGCGGGCTGGTTTGGAACGACATTTTTGAGCAAATGCCGGATGAGTCTTCTGCTTACTATTGAATAGAATCAGCCCTCATAAAGGAAATTCCAAACTTCAAGTCTTCCGATGGGCAATTCAACACTAATCCTCAATATATATATATATATATATATATATATATATATATATATATATATATATATATATACCGGGTGTCCCCCAAAATGTATACACACTTTAAATAATTGTAAATTTTGAAGAGGAAATGTATTTTAATAAACACCTACATTACAATTATTTAAAGTGTGTATACATTTTGAGGGGACTCCCTATATATATATATATATATATATATATATATATATATATATATATATATATATATATATATATATATATATATATATATTCAATCAGTTTGCTTCTAAGAAGTCTTATTTTTAAGTTAAAGATGAATCCGAAAATGAGACAGGTAACAGTTCTCATTTAATTATAACGACGTTTCGGGTACATTGCCCATCTTCTGTTTCTATAAAATAGATAGAGTTAGAACATAATAACTATGATCACAAGAAATTATGATTGTCATCAAAATAAAGCACTTTCGAAATTGATAAGGGTAAAATATGAGCTGGCTTCCACTGACAAAACAATGAAATAAAAACATTAATTAGGTTATGGTAAAGGATCTTTAAATTTATTGATTGGAGAAAATACAAATGTTAATCTTTAGCGAAGAGCAATAACGGAGAAGTGAGGGAGAGATGTTTTGTATGTGATGTCATAGGATGGGTAGGTTGTAAACTTTAAGAGATTTATGCGATGAGGTGGGGTGAGGCAGGAGAATCAGTTTTGAGACTGGGGTTTAATTGCTTTATGAACGGTGATTCAAGAATACGGAGGGATGTAGGATGTTTGGAATGTCCTAAAATTCCAACGCTTAGGTGGGAAAGAACAATCTTACACATAGAATGGAGTGATCACGGATGGGGAAGTTCTCTTTATTAGTGCGAACGGTTTGTATATATATATATATATATATATATATATATATATATATATATATATATATATATATATATATATATATATATATATATATATATATATATATATATATATATATATATATATGGTGCGGTAAGTAGATAGCACAAAATTATACCGTCCGCTTCTTATAGCCCCTTGAGGAACGCCCTAGTTACCACCAGAGAAAATAAAGATTCAATTATCCATTTCGGCGAACCAAAAAAGTTCACTCGAAATACCAACCTTATACTTAAGATTTCTTGCTTTTTTGAGGAGAAAACGAGGAATTAAACATAATTTCTTGGGTATTTATGGTAAACACTTTGTGATAAATATAGAAAATTACAACAGATCTATTTCTCTAAAAAGACAAATTTGAAAAAGCTTTTTGTATAAGCTAACGTTTAACTTCAACAGAAAACGGAGAATGTGAATTAAATCGCGGATCGTATCTCTTTTTTTTAATTTGTGTGTGTAGGGGGAAGGGAGGGGGGGTAAATGAACAATAACGTTCTAGTCAATGCGGTTAGAGAAATGGATGGTTGACTAGTCGTATATGTGACGCTCCTAAAAGGGTTGAGGAACTCCAGGAATTGTTCTTATTACCCTTATCTAACTGCATTGACTAGAACGTTATTGTTCATTTATCAAAACCACATATTTTATATATATATATATATATATATATATATATATATATATATATATATATATATATATATATATATATATATATATATATATATATATATATATATATATATATACATACATAATCGATGGGGTTGCTGAACAACATTTCAAGGTCCCGCTCATCTTCGGGTTCTATAATACAAGAACATATGATAATACTTAGTTCACAATCAATTAAAAATATTAAAAACCTAAAGGGATACAAAAGAGAACCATCAAAATACTTACCCATGTTTATCCGACTCTGAGGAGAAGTGTGGAAAAGGGATTGAAGTATGCATAGGTAAGATTGTTAGTTTTGAGTTATATCATGAGCAAGGGAGCGTCAGTAGAGTCCTAGTTAAAGCTAGGGGCACGTGTTTTTTTTAGACATTAAGATTCTAATTGATTGCAAATTAAGTATTATCTTATGCTCTTGTATTATGGAACCTGAAGATGAGCAGGTAACTCGAAACGTTGTTCATGTGCTTTAAATGTCCTCTGTTTTCTGGCGAATTTATATATATATATATATATATATATATATATATATATATATATATATATATATATATATATATATATATATATATATATATATATATAATATTGAGGATAAATCCCAGAGCCACGAGAAACGGATGTAGCATCTTTTAATTTTTCACTACGTTTCGAAAACTACAAGTTTTCATCTTCAGGCTAGAATAAGTTTACAAAGTTAATATGCATAAAGAAAACTTGAAAAGGCCAACAAGACATTATTTTACAGGTGACCAATTACAGAATATCAGTAGAAAGTACTACAAGTTAAATTTAATATATATATATATATATATATAGTACAAGAGAAAGGGAAATTGGAAGACAAATAACGCCAGGGAAAAAGAGCTGTGGTGGTTATTTCCACCCGCAGAACTTGTATTTGCTCCTCAGTTAGGCTATCTCCATTTCTTTGAATCTGTTACCCTTTCCGTCTTCTCAGTTTCACCTTACTACCTGCTTCTTGTAATTCTTAATGTGAATCTTTACTTTCTCCCTTCCGTCTTCCTCATTGGTGATTTCTTGTTTTTGAGGCGGTCTTTCATACTTTTCTTTCGTAAATATACCTCTAATATAATATTATTTCTTGTAGTTATCCTTGATAAGGAACTTAATAAAATTCGAAAGTACTTGGAAACACCTTTTCACTTTTTTCCTGCGGGACATTGCAATTGCATTCATTTGCTACCCTCACGTGATACTTTTTGAGTTTTTCATTTCACACACACATATATATATATATATATATATATATATATATATATATATATATATATATATATATATATATATATATATATATAGTGTGTGTGTGTGTGCAATAAATATCCGATACATAGTCAAAAGTTTATTTACCATAGTTACACAACAGCAAAGTAATCTAAAATTGAACATCTTATGTATTTTATACGTTGAATACAAATTGGTATAATATTGCCAAAATAGTAAAACATTACTATTATTACGACAAAAATATCAAACGAACGTTTCAAAAAGTATCCGATACATCTAAGCGACGTCGCTAGTACAGCTTCCAACCGTTTGAGATATTTACTTATGAGGTTCTTACAAATATTTTTAAGTATCTTGGCCCATTCTTCTTGGCATATTCTTTTTAAATGTTAGATTTCTTGGGTCCCTTTTCTGAATCTTTAGTTTTAATTTTCGCCACAGGTTCTCGATAGGATTTAGGTCTGGCGACTGACTTGGCCATCCCATAACCTTTATTTTCTTCTGCTGAAACCACGCTGCAGTGCCCTTGGCTGTATGTTTTGGATCGTTGTCCTGCTGGAATGTCCATCCTCTTGGTAACCTCAAGATGTCTGCAGACTCTATGAGATTACCGTCCAGAATCCTGCGATACATCTGAGCATTCATTTTCCCGTCAATAATATGGAGTCTTCCAGGACCTGCAGAGGAGAAGCAGCCCCATGCCATTATGCTGCCTCCTCTAAACTTCACTGTTGGGATTGTATTTTTAGGATCTTGCGCCGAGTTGTTCTGCCTCCAAACGTGACTAACAATATTCCGCCAAAATAACTCAATCTTCTTCTCGTCATACCATAGTACAGCGTCCCCAAAACTTGCAGACTTCTCTAAATGTTCCTTCGCAAAATTCAGACGATTTCTGACATAAATTGGTTTCAACAAGGTGTCTTTCTTGGTGTGCGAGAATGGAATCCCTCGTTCCTAAGAACTGCTCTAGTTGTATTTTTGCATACATTTGTCCCAGCTTCTTCAAAATATTTCTGAAGTTCAGATCGAGTCACTCGAAGATTCTTCTTTACTTTACGGCCTATATGTTTAGCCGCACGGTTTGAAATTTTAGATGGATGCCCTGAACGTGGTAGACTTGCAGTGGACTGATAAGACGTGAACCGGCGAATGATTATTTTTCTAGAAAGATCTACAGCATGCCTGTCACGTAAACCACTCTGGAATGTTCGAGAACTATTTATTATCGTTTTAAAAATAATTTTGTGGGTGTGTTGGATACTTTTTGAGGCGATAATCTAACACTTTTGTCGATATAATATCAATTATTTCCTATTTGTGTATTCTAATACCGAATTTGTATTCAACGTACCAAATACATAAGATGTTCAATTTTAGATTACTTTGCTGTTGTGTAACTATGGTAAATAAACTTTTCACTATGTATCGGATATTTATTGCATCCACTATATATATATATATATATATATATATATATATATATATATATATATATATATGTGTGTGTGTGTGTGTGTGGTGTTGGGAATAGACACGATGCTGAAGTCATATTCATCGCAAGTAATAATAATGCATAGCTATAATCGGATTTTTCTTGACTATATACATTTAAGCGTAGGCTCCAAAGCAAGGGTCGCTGTAACAAGCTGGGTGCCGCCGAATAGAGACTCGATCTAGGGATTCTTAAGAATCAGGCAAAGTAAGCAATGCCTCTGCTCTGGGATGCGAGGCAAGAAACCACCAACACTCGGCATCGCATGAACACGAGCGAACAGCATCCGGGAAGAGGATGTATGGATGAGCGGCGCCAGGCCAGAATCATCATCATCATCACTCCCTCCCTCCCTCCCTCTCGCCCTACACCCCTCGATTAATATCACTTTGTACGCAGTAAAGAATGGCGTCATTCCAGCGTCCTGCGCCGCGCCAAAAACCAATCTGAAGTTTATGAATGGTGACATATGCATCGAGTACATTCAGTGCCGTCGATATGTGCACTGTATTTAGATGACGTTGGGAACCAACGTGACGCCGGGATTATATTCACCGCAAGTAATAATAATAATAATAATAATAATAATAATAAAACAAGATAACAGGGTCCATTGCTACAGCAAGTGAGGATGCCGAAAGAACGAAAACATTAAAAGAATTATTTTTTCTTTCATTCGTCCATCTGGCAACTCCGTACATGGGCATAAGTCAATGTAAGAGTCAAATAAAATGGACGAGGCCAACTTCTTCCCCAAAATCAAATAGTCCACAAATATGTCCCTGAGTACAAGGGATAAACGCTACCAACCCCACTCATAGCGATACCGGGACAGGTAACGTGCGCAAGGAGTAGTGGCACTTTGTACGGCGCATAACGAGTGGCATCTCCCCAGCATCGAGAAGTAGGCTCTCAATGGGGGAAGTGCGGAAGGCACCGTTCGCCTGGCGGAGATCGCTATGGTTAATCGAGTCTACCATCCGCAATACACGCTCGGCTGCGGATGCATATAACACCGTATGAAGCTTCGAAAGAACAAAAAATCAAAGGGAAAAAAAGACACCCTTAAGGGGCACCCCGAGAGCTGAACGGCACATGAGACCCTAAGGCTGCGAATATAGGCCTCCCTGGTGAGGTGTCAGTAGAAAACACAACCAAGGAAACGGTCCGAATCTAAATTATTCCAGGTAAATCCCTTTTAGAAAAAGGTCAGAGTTAGGGGTGGAGCCGTGGATGGCGGCAGAAGTGCACCACCAGAGTCTCGGCCAGAGAAGACCAAACCATGTGAACTTCGGCATAATGAGAGATGCAATTCAATGGCTTTGGTGTCGCTGCTCCACAGTTAGCATCTGGGACAAGCCATTCTTTTTTTTAGGAGCCCATCTAGCGACTGCCTACAAGGAACAAAGATCACGGTACTCAGCTAAAGCCTAATATTAGGATAGCTAATAAAAAAAAAAAAAATCCCAAAACAAAAATACAAAAAAGACAATAAAGAGAAACAATCAAATAGAAGCAAAAAACCATGATACGGCGTCGGGGGGGAACGCCCCCTAAAATTCAGATATTCCACAAGTTTGTGTAAACGAACCGTCCTGAGTACAGGGAACAAATAGTATCTCCTCCGCTCGTCCTGATACGGGGACAGGTAACGTGCGCGAAGATCGCCCAAACTGGGAGATTCAACAAAAATGCGCCGAACAGTTTCGGGGGCAACGCAGTCGTCACAATAAGGTGCGGGCGAGCGCTCTATCAAATGGCGGTGCGTCATACGAGTATGTCCAATTTTAAGACGACAGAAAGCGACCTGAAGCTGTTGCAGTATTGGGTGTAGTTCTATGGGAACAGTCGCGACGCAATGGCATGCAACTTTAAGTTCCCCTCGACCGTTTACCATCTTCTTTGTCAAGCAGCCCAGAGGGTTGCCCTGATTCATGCCATGTAGTTGGTGTGAGGAAGAGCCGAACGCTCGTTTAGTCACCCAGTCCTCGCGGACTCTTTGGCACGCTCATCGGCGTTCTCATTTGCCACAATTCCCACATGTCCAGGAACCCAGTAGAAGATAATCTCGACATCCGCCCAGCTCGTGGCTACCGTGGCGTAATGGATACCGCAAACCAGGGCAGTGGAGATTCTAATGTCCCGATTGCACCTTGTGGGACGCTATAGATCGCAATCCGATCTCTGAAACGGCATTTATCGCAACGAGCGATGTATGCAACCAGCTCGGCCCCGTTGACCTTAAACAGAGGGGATACGGCGTGGAAACCAACCACCTCTTGGGACTTGGTGCCATCCGTATACACTGGCACAGATCTAGCGTAACGCGAAGTGTGTTCCAATAAAGTTGAACGCAATACTCCTGCGCTGTGAAAGTTTAAGAGCAGAGGCGTGGCAACAAAGAGTCAAAGGTGTTACAACCCAGGGTAGCGTCCTGGACACAACCAGAAGCGCCACCGGCCATAGAACTACAGCAAGCTATCAAATAATTTCCTAGCTAATGTAGTGATAGCTGTTGCCGACCGAAGGAGATACCAGGCTCGCGCGTAGATATGCATATTGCACTGTACAAGGCGCAGAGCGAGTGGCATCTCCCTAGCATCGACAAGCAGGTGAGGGGTCAGGCGCGAAATCCTTATACCCTGGGAGGGAGGGCAGTGGTGCACGCACTCAGCATGGTATTCTGCAAAAAGATAGGATAACTCACGGAGAACTGGAGGAGACGAGCTTCCGCAGCTCCTCCCAGTTGGCCCGGAGTCCGCGGTAATTCTATTGAAGGGATATGCTCCCCATGCCCATCTTGGAGGATATGCGGGCGCCTGCTTCGAAAAGAAGGCTATACGGGAATGACCGTATGCTTTCCGGAGGCAGAACTCCGGGCGCTGTTGACCGAAAAATGCGCTGAAAGCGCTGTTGCCTTTGAGGACTTATCGGGGGAGGTTGCGCTCACCAAGCCAATCTTTTCCACCCTCCGCCTCAAAACCTTAAGCGGGCGAAGCTGCTTCGGAGGCGGGTGTGGCTCCTTTAGATCATCCACCGTCTCCGAGCCATCCTCCCCAACCCTGTGTGGGTTGTAGAATCTGAAGTTTCTTTGGTGCAGTCCTTCTTTGGGAGGGGGGGGGGGCAGCTTTAGGAATTCTGTAAGACGACCTGACGACCAACTTCAGGGGTGTTGCCTCTTGTGAGTCTAACAACTCGGTGGAGGTGCACGGCCCTTTCGCCTTACGGGAAACGGTCAAGCTGGTAGATGGGAGGAGCCCTGGTTTTAGAAGTGTGGGTGTGAGCCCTTTTTTCAGCCAGCCCTACAAAAGGAGCACCCAGGTTGAGTTGATTCGCAGAAGAGTTCTGAATAGGAGCAAAAAGGGCCGTCCTAGTAAGCCTGTAGGAGCCAAGAGCAGGACCCTTTTTTTTAATTACGTCATGAGACGTCCAAAGCCACGCCGGGCACGCCAGAACCAAGCCCTTAGCCTCGCGAAATGATAGACGATCCGTTGTCTGAAGTGCTAAGATTCTCTTCTCCGGGAGATACGTACCACATTGCTTCTAAGAAGCAGGCCGCTCTCTGCAATTGACACACTTGGCCGTACACGGTAGGAATTTATCGTGTGCGGCATTGGTCCTACTTACACAGACTTCGGGTAAATCCAACTTTGCACACCTACAGGAGCTATTCTTATGGCCGAAACGGTGCAGTATTAACACCTCTGCGGCAGTGACTGCATGCGGTAGCGTACCAAACTGTCACGCACCGACTCAGAGCCTGTCACGGTAAGGAGGAACAAAAGTTAAAGGCATGTTCCGCTGTCGAGGAAGGACCGCCTCTCCCCGAGGCGCCCGAGCATGCACCCAAAACCAAAAAGACAGGTAAAATAAAATAGAAGAGGCAACCCTCATCCAAAAATTCAGTGTGCACGAAACCGTCCACGAATACATGAGACTATTAGCGATAGCGACCCCGCTGCTCCCGGTAGACAGGTAACGTGCGCGGAGATCCCTCAGATTAAGAGGCCCAATGAGAATGTGCTGAAGAGTCTGAGGGATAACGCGGTTAGCGCAGTAAAGGGGCAAGGGAAAGCTCCATCAAATGGCCGTGCGTCACGCGAGTCTCTGCAATTGGAGGTGGTCCACAGGAACAGTGAGGGACCTTTGGGGCGCTGGTATGGTCGACCATTCCTCACAGGCTCTTTTGCGCCCTCATTTCTCACAATCTCTATACATCCAGGAGCCCATCAGAAGATAATCCCGAGATCCACGCGGCTCGCGCGAGTCTGGCTTCACAAATACCGCGAACCAGATGGTGTCGAGATTCAAATTACCTGGGACGCTCAGGAAGATTTATGAGTTGCTAAAGATCACAATCTGGTCTTTAAACCGGACACGACGCATTCTCTCTCTCAAAGAGCTGTGTATTGCAAGCAGATCGGCAGTGGAAACCTATGCAGCCCCTGATAGAACACTGCTGACTTCAGGCAGAAACATAGAAGATACGGCGTGGAAGCCGACCTTTTCTTCAGACATGGAATCATTCGTGCACATTTGCACGGATCGAGCGTGAGACGAACTCTGCTCTTAAAAGGCAGAACGCAATACTCCAGGCGTTGCCGAAGTTTGGAGAATAGAGGCGAGGCGTGTCTAAAAATAGTCAAGGGTGGTAGCTTCTGAGGTTGTTTCCTGAGCATAAGCAGAGTTGCCACCGGCCCGAGAGATAGATCTTGCTCTCAAATGAATTTCCTTGACCTAATCCCAAAGGGGTTAGGTAGTATGACTCGCATCTCTCCGTGGCATAAGCATCGTAGAGATGTGCCATGAATTCAATGAGAGCCTTTGGCGATTGAGTGAGACGACGGGATTGGGCGTACAAACGCATCGGCACTGCATACTGAGCAAGTGGCATCTTACCAGGATCGACAAACAGGCTTTCGATAGGGGATGTGCGGAATGCACTGTTCGTCAGACAGAGACCAGTGTGGTGAATCGACTCCACCTTCGGCAATACGTTCGGATGCTGATACGTAAAACTTGCATCTTTAGTTGAGCTTTGAGCAAACAAACGATAAAACAATGCGGTAGCCCTATCAACATCCCGTGAGGAATTCACGGAACAAAAATGTCCATGGCGCGGGTACAAGAGCACCTAAAGCTGCGGATATTGGGTTCTTAGGAGAGGCGCCGGTCAAAAACAAAGAAACTATGTGAATCTACTACATCCAGCATTACCTCCTTTAGCACAAATGCGGGTCGGATTGGATCCGTTTATGGGGAAGAATTGCACTACTTTAGTCGTGACCGAGGA
The DNA here is from genome assembly GCA_963969495.1 of Ceratothoa steindachneri. Taxonomy (NCBI): domain Eukaryota; kingdom Metazoa; phylum Arthropoda; class Malacostraca; order Isopoda; family Cymothoidae; genus Ceratothoa; species Ceratothoa steindachneri. The sequence continues at coordinate 30,320,013 of OZ018335.1, forward strand.
AAACCGAAACCTATGAACTCGGCATATTGAGAGATGCGGTTCATTGCACGTTCTTTTCAACGCTCCAGAGTTGCATATGGGCCGCAACATACCAGATGGAAAGGTCATCTACGTAGAGCCTAGCAAAAATATCATCCGGCAGGAACGAGGTGATACCGTTAATACTCAAAGCCATGAGAGTTACACTTAGAACCGCTTTTTATGGGGAGACCTCTTTCTGCCCTATTGGAAAGAAGGGCACTCACCTACCCGTACTAGGAATCGACGATCATCCCAGAACTTTTGTATTAAAATTGGAGGCGTCCCATCTCCTCAATGATGTCGAAGGTCTCCATGATACTGTATTGCCATTGGGTATCATCAGGCTTCCCCAGATTGATAAACCCCATGGTGTAGTGCTGTCTACGAAGCAAGGCATCGCACACGGCATTTTCCAGTCGGAGCAGAGTATCCTACATGGAGTATAACGTGTGGAAACCGCACTTTGCAAAAGACAGGTGGCCTGCGCTGTCCAGGAAAAAGGCTAACATTTACCAATTTCTCTATCAACCTGAACACCTAGGAGGTTAGAGAAATTGGGTGGAAACCGGCCAGGGTAGCGTGATCTCTCCCCGGTTTGCGAAAGGCGAGCACATTAGCCATTCGCCAGGAGTGTGGGTGGATACCCTCAGTCCAGATCCTGTTCAACAAATCCAACAAAAATGTTATGCCTCACTCAACTAAGCGTGTAAGCATGACATCTGGGATACCGAGCGGACCGGGGGCGGTGTCCAAACATGAAGTGAGAGCAAAGCAGAATGCAACTTGAAGATGTTGCGTTGTTGGTGAAATCGACTCGGCAGCCTTCAGCAACCTCATGGCGTACAATGAATGCTGGCCAAGAAGCATACTGGCTAGAGAATTTGGTGGACGAGATGGAAGGTCCTGCGTGAACATACCCAGAATCATATTGATTCGCTTCCACACATCAGCAAGAGGTGTTCTCGTTAAATGAAGACAAATGGAGATGTCAAAATATCATAACAAAGTGTACATTGATATAAAATGTCACGCCATTGTAGTTTTGAGAGGCAATAAGTTGACGTGATTCTCGACATCTTCATTGTTCTAACTAATTCATCTTTATAAGAGCCACGGGAAAGAATTAAACCACACTCGTCTTATTTTTTTCCGCAAACCTTTCGAATAACCGTTATATGGCGGTCTATGTTTTCCTCGTTGCAATTTCCAAATGGCAACGTTGGTAATATTTTTCTTTGTTGTTAGGGGAGTGAAAATGTATAGTTTATATCTCGACTTGAAGAGGATATGATTCGAGACCATAGCTACCGGAAATGACCTCTTCCGAACTTGCCCCCTCTCCCACCCTTGTAGGGTTGAGATGTGATGTGTGAGAACGGCAAGAAAAAATTAGAGATAGCAACGGTAAAAAGGTCTCATCGATCCCTACTGGAAACTCAAACCCGCATTACATCCCCCCAAGAACCATGTTTACACAAAAAAGCAATTAATCTCAAAAACACGACCTTGAGCCTCCCTTTCGACATCTATTAATAACAGATTCTCACTGTGTGTCTAACCTACAAAACCAAAGGGAAATTCTAGCCTCGCGTTATCTCTCGGAAATCCAAATTAATTCGCAAAGAAATTCTTCAACACAATTTTACATTATTGTTAAGTCGAAAGAATACCTAACAACCACATACACATAATTACTAAAGAAAAATAAGCGGTTAGAATAGCGTATTCTCTTATATAACTTTCAATATAACCTTCAAAACGTGTGCATGTCTTAGTTTGTTTTTTTTCGAATTCGTCACGAAGGATAGCGTTCAAATAGGCACTCCATCTTTGACCGTTTAAAACAGCCTTTCACCTCAAGAAGGTTAGAGTTTTAAGAAAAAGTGTTAGTTTTTAAGGTTAGGGGCTAATCAAATGGTGTTTACTTTTTTATATATCTAAATGGTTCGTGCTGCCCTTCTGCATAATTCCAAATTGCGCCAAAGTGTAACTACCCTTTAATAGACCTTAACCAGTGAAATATTATTTAGAACGCAAATTTGAGGTAGATTGCATATTAGAACATCAAACATGGCGGTAGATCGCTTTATAGAACAGCATCATGAGAGTCGCTCTAAATTTCATCTTGCTGTGCTTGTATTGAGAAAGCTTAGAATAGGGGTTCGAACTTCCGACGCAGAGTAGTAGATTTGACTTTACTAAGCAGGCACTGAAAGCTAATAGCATTGACGATGGCGTTTGATGATTACCTCTGTCTCTATCCATCGCTACTGAGGACCCTCACTTCCATCTCGGTATGTGGGGTACTATCTAATTTCAAACACGCCGTTCTTCACCCCATCCAAAATAAAACTAACTTGGACACAAAAGACCCGGCAAACTACCATCCAAACTCCAGTCCCTCCCAAAAGTCTTGGAAAATCTGGTGTCGGCCGGATTCTCGATAGCCTTCCCTCCTCCAACACTGATGGGATCCTTAAGAGTAGCTTCAAGGCACTCGATCAGCTTTCCTACATGTAACTGACGTTCGTCGTAGGGGCTGCTGATATGGTCGGTCTTCCACTTTGGTTCTCTCGGCAGCATTTGATACTATCGATCATACTAGTGTTCTTCGCGGATTCTTGGGTATCGCGGGAACTACACTTTGAGGATTTTATTTTTATCTACTATCTCGTACGAAGTCTATTCACGGCCGGTGGCGATAGATCTCAGTTGGCAGATGTTGTGGTATTCCGCAGGGCTCGGTTCTTGATCGACTCGATAGTCTTCTGCGTCGCCTCGACCATCATTTCAGTTCTGTGCTGATGCCACGCAAATCAATCTCTCGTTTGCGGACACTTATAAATCTTCTCTCCGTAAATTGTCTCGTCTCGACTAAAGCGACCCCTTCCTCGTTGGATTACAATTCATCGACACCTTTAGCATTTTCAAAATTTGCAGTTGGTGTTCTTCTCCGCTGGGGACGTTTGTCCTGTGCAATCTTACCCATTACTCACTAAACTGTTTTGGCTGTCGCCCGAAAGAGGTTGTCAGATGTAGCGTAGGCAACCATGCTTCAGGTGACATCTGGATTGCGTACCCTGACAGCACCAACAATCGTAGCTCTGTATCCTCCACACTTCTTCTATTGTCACCACTTTTGGTGAGAGATGCCCTCGTTGAGTTTCGCTTAACATTTAATAAAACAAAAATTTTGCAACAGCTGCTCATTCGATGCAGAATCGCTTTCAAATTCATCCTTAAATATATGATCATAAACACCGCAGCACCCTCCTACCTGTCCTCTATATAGAGTCTCTCCTACCCCTGAGAGCCTTTCGTCACGGATCTGCCTGCATCCTTGCTTTCCATTACTCCTAGTCGTCTGCGCTGTGGGAGTGATCCTCCCTAGAACGTTGAAGGCTGCGAACCCCCCACCTCACCCCACCTTCCCTCGGTGCCTTTAAGACCGGCTTCTTCTTTCAAGCCTTTCCCCAGGCGCTCTGTTGAAGACACCTCACCTTGAAGGGCGCCACACACCAAAACAAAATTCCCGCGATATTTGGTCCCTCTCATCATGTTTGTATGTTTTATAAAGAAAAATGGTACATCTTCCTACGAGTGTACGCAGATAGTGAGGTGGAGATGTGTAGAAAAGAGATGTATGTCATTGTTAAGTAAAGTATCAGCAGCATCAGGTTGATGGAAGAGAGTATAATGGCAACGTTTGTTTGCCAAAAGGGCGTAACTCGAACTTCGTTGGTCAGTAATATATGCCAATGTGAAAATTTTGTTTTATTTTTTTGTCAGTATCTTCCCAACTTGATATTTTGACAGTTCTAAGTCATTTGCAGGGTTCTTTTTTTTCTTCAATCAGTCTTTAACACTACAAGCTGGTCTTTGTCTCGGATGATGATGGTAATCTTGAAATTCTGAACCGGTAAAATGGGCACAGTTCAAAGATTCAGCCATAGGGTTTTTTGTGTGGATATTTGGACGGGTTCCGCCGTTACCCTTCAACGTATGGGAGTTTTCTTCCATGCTCGTCATGGTTACTTTACTCACGAAATAATTCCCTTTTACAATACTTAAAAAAAAAATGAGAATACTTGATCCATTTACGCTACAATGGTTTCGTGGGGGAGGGGCTATGCAGGTGACGTCATAAAACCGTTGAAATATTCAAATCAAAACCTGAAGGGAGCCTTTGGGTGGGACAGATGTGTCAAGATATTCGATGAACAAAGAGATCATACATCGATTCATCGCACACCCCATTTGGATAGGTGCAAATGGGAACTTTTGAAATGGGATCCCTGAATCATTTCTTTTACACATCGTGGTTTACCTCCCAAATTCTAAGTCGAGATGTGGGTAGCACACTATCCCGTGGGCGTGGTTCAAGAAGGCAACCGAGGCTATTTCTGGTTTAGTATATTTTCGAAGGTGCTCAAGTACAAAGAGATCCTCAATTCACGAGTTTTACATTTGCATATTCTGTACATCCACAATACAAGTTTACTGGTACTGACAGACCTGTGGCACTCTAAGCTTTGTCAAGTTTATTGAAACCGTAAAATCATATCATAACTTCCTCCATCCATTTTCTCTCCACTTCTAAAACATTTATTCCTCATTTTTAAAGTAATTAAAATTCAATTTTAGATTGTTCAATCTTTACATCCCCAACAATCATTTTTTTTTCCAACGGTTTTAGTCAATTTCTTTTAAAAATAAGTTCAAGATGAGAAAATTTAAAAAATGCTAAAAAATTCAAAACATAAAATCAGCAGTGTTTTTGAGGGCGAGGTGCGGAAATTGAGAAGGCTCACTCAAAGAAGGGGTGCGGCGTGCCTAAGGAACCGAATTAATATCCCTGAGGGAAGGAAGAGGAGTTCGCAGGAATATCAAGTGTTCTTTGTTATGAGAAGATAGCATATATATATATATATATATATATATATATATATATATATATATATATATATATATATATATACAAGCAAATCTCTTTGACCCTAAGTACCAGGGTGAAGATGGACAGTTCATTTGGACTAAATTAGTCTAAATTCGAACCGCAGAAAATTTCGGTTTCCCTCTTGATCGGCCGCTAGAAGAGTTGCCCTTACAAAAAAAAACGCGAAGGAATTTTCGAACTAAATTTAGACGAAGTGGCAACCGAAAGACCCTTGGTGATTATCGCAGGTAAATAATGGTCGCCTTGGGCCTGGCGGAGAGAGGCACTACTCGGGGAGAAGAGGATGGTCCTGAAGAACCCTTTGAAGGGGAGGTGATATGGCCCAATGAAAAGGGGAGGGGAAGAACTACAAACTCTCCACATACTTAACTCTTCACGGACTCACCAGACTTAAAAGGGCGCTACAAAGTGAGGTCAAGGACATTTACAAGTGACTGCTTTCACGATGCAATCATAGATAAAGCAGCGGGGAGGAAATTGCAATTTTGTTCAGAAAAAAGTAGAAACAACAGAAAACGATAATAAATAGAAATATTAATGGCCATTTGTATAAGACGTCTTGAATGATCTACTTTGGGGGTTAACTTAATGTGGGTCAAGAAAAATACCTATACCCCTCCCCCAGCACGTGTCGTAAAAGGGGGACTAAACCCGGATAGGCCGGCGGTCTTTTTATACAAAGTCCATGCAGGATCTTTACGTGCTAAACGTCACGGAACGAAGAATAGCCATGGCGCGGGTACAATAGACCCTAATGCTGCGAATATGGGCCTTCCAAGTGAGGCGCCGATCACAAACAAGACTATGGAAACGGTGCCTCAACCGCATCAAGGCGATTCCTCTTTATTAAGAAATCTGGTTATTTATTTATTTTTTTGCTATCAACCAATGAAATTTCGTGTCAGCAAGAACGAAATTTTTAATCTAGTAGTTTCTAGGGCTATTTCTATTTAGAAATGGGTCTTTTTATACAGAGGCCATGCAGGATATTTACCAGTTAAAAGATTAATTACAAAGGCAGATAAGATATTTTTGTGGAATTTCTTACTAATACATTTTTTAATTGTAAAACATTACGGAAAACTTGTATATATGTTGAATATAACTCGAATAAACATAGAACACTCCATTTAGTGAATATTCCTAAAGGAAGAATAGCGAAAAAAATAGCCTATACACAAGTGGTGGAGATGTAGGTAAGCTGATAATGACAATAATGATGAATTTAAATCTTTTTGCAGGCTGATTTAACCGAGAAAAAAAGATAAATAACCTAGAAAAACACGATACATAAGCTAAGAAAACACGATAAATAACCTTAAAAGAACACGATACATAACCTAGGAAAAACACGATAAATAACCTAGAAAAAACACGATAAATAACCTAGAAAAACACGATAAATAACGAATACATACCCTAGAAACAAATCGATTTTGTTGTTACTTAATTAAGACTAAGATGCGAAAACCGTCGTGTGAATCTCCACCAGAAAGTTTGCAAGGAGACATCTCTAAAGAAAGTGGTGAAGACTGAGGAAGTGAAAATGTGCGGAAGATATATAGCCGTAGATCATCCTGCAGACACTACAAGGGGGTGTCAGGTATAGCATGGACTGGCATGCAACAGGTGATATCTGGATAATTACGTGCCCTCCAATGCCCAAAGCTCCTCAGGTTATGAAATGGAAAAGCCAGCTGTTTCTAGTCATATTTTTGTAGGTGATTATACAAAAATATAAGCTATTATTTAATTATCAAATCATGTTTATATGCCTTACAGACACATACGAACATAATAAAAGAAGAAGTCTGCATAAGGCTAATCCATAGCCAATACGAGGCAGACAGACCCTGTTCCCATCACCCAGTTTAGTTTCACTTTTAGGGCAAGGTGTAGAATAGAAGGAGATTCGGTACCTTATTACATCTCTCTACAAAATCAAAGGCACTGCCGAGCATTAAACTAAAGTTATGTTCTTTTTCGCATCTACATATGTATTACTACATGGCAAAATGAGAGCATCAGATTTTCAGAGGGCAAATTATTGGAAAGCCGATCGTTGGAGACTCCGAAATGAAAACTAACGAGTTATTTCGTGATTTTGAGAGGAACTGTTTCTGAAGTAATGTTTGGCCTACCAAAATTAAGAAAACAAATCTGGTAGGCGTACCTTCGGATAGGAGATAAAATTCAGTGACAGATCGAAGAGCATTATAACGTATTGCTTCTAAAAAAGGGATAAAGCCACAGCTACAAGAGTAACTGCACAGCTAAACCGACACCTTGATAACTATGTCAACCGATATAGTTCGTAGTTTCGTAAAGCTGGATACCATGGAAAGGCTGACATTGCCAAATCTCCTCTTTTTGACGTTAATACTATGAGGAAAAAATGGTGTAATGATGACACAGAAACATTTTATTTTTCACTTTTTATGCTGACTACGATCTGACGTCTTCTACTAATTTGTGGTCGTTCAATTCAAATGACATTGATCTTTACCTATTACGTCATTTTTGTCTACAGCCTACACCATTTTTAATGTTACCTCTAAAATGTACCAGATTATAAGGAATTCCACAATCACTTTAATTTTATTTAAAATGTCAGTTATTAATAATTATATATCACAACAAAAAAAGACGGGTTTACATAAATTATTAGAGATCCGTCGCTCATGGAATAAGTTTTTATTTATAAGATTGTCAGGCGTGTCCTATTTCGAGACACTTTCTTTTAGTACCCCAAATACAATCAGCCAAAATGGTAGTATCCCAGCTTCCTTGGTATCGCTTCTCCACGGCTGTTATATTTTAGTGATCTTTCCCCTTACTCGTCACTTCATCTAGATTAAAAAAAATATATATATCAAGATGACCGTTGAGAAAGTGAACCTTAATTGCTCACGCTGTAACCCAGACTGGGAAAATGCTGAAGCAATGTTTCAATAAGAACTTTGTTGTTTTTGCTTCGATAGTTTCCAAGGAAACTTTTTTTTACAACAGCCATCTAAGAATTCCATGCCTTTTCCCCATACCATGAATAAAGCTTTTGAATTGTGGATTTTTAAAAGTTTTCCTGACTTGTTGTCCCTCAGACACACCAACTTGATGTGGAGAGTGGAGGGGAAAGATGATCTTATCCCAATCTAATAGTAGTTGATTCATGATATTTCTTTCCCCGACATTTAATCATTGCCCTCAGCATTCAAATTCTTCTCAGCCTAATGCTTGTCCTTAAGTCTACTGTTTAACAGCCCCTGAAACATTGTTATTTTGCGTATCCTCTTTGTTGACCCTGTAAAAAGTTAACCAGAGTTATGATTATCCTAATTGATTGAATCGAACCCCTTTTTTTTTAGGGGGGGGGTTATTCTTCTTTGAGATATACGCAATGACCGATTGGAAGTGAACCATATGAATTTCCATTTTTACCTAAGACACCTACAAGGCTTGCCACTGAACTGTCCAAAATGATCGCTATTCATTTAGATCGCATTGTGCCACACTCATTGCATTTAGCAAACCTCATACATCATGACAAACTAAATTGGTGCGGTTAGTGTAAAGCAATAAATATTCAGGTTCGTGAGAATGACTGTCTTAAACCTGACTTACCTAACCTTCCCTAGAGTGGATGAAGAGCGTCTAAGATGGAGCTTGAACCAAGAGGCGGTGATATTTATTGCTTTACACTAAACAACACCAATTGTTATTGATATTTCCCAATAAACTAAATTAATATCAATTGTATTGTAAATAAATAAATCATTTTTCCTGTTACGGTAATACATTACTTCAGTGCCATGATGGAGTCAATTCTATTTATTAATTCGTGAAGCTAATAATTCTGACGATTCTTTGGAAAGATCTAAATCTCTTACTGTCATTCAATTTAACCCAATTGAGGCATTGAGGTTGAATCCGGCTCCTCAAAATCTGTACCACAATTTTGTTTGCTACCATCACTCACCATAAATACTCTCCTCATTCTCAAGTGAAGGAA